>JAPDNY010000003.1:44338872-44938872 GCA_029375565.1 Gekko gecko
AATTATATTGATTATCAATAAGCAATCAGCTGCGAGAGCGAACACCAATGTATACAGAGGTCAGCCCCGCCGGGAGGAGTTGGTAACAGACCAGGAGACTTTTGTGATTGAAAATAAAGTCTTTTACTGAGGTTTGCCACACACAAACAATTACACAAGCTCACACACAATTATTCCAGTCCTAAGAAATACAGAGAGAGGTAAGCACATTTGCATTAGCAGGTAAGTCGTTGGTGGGTCATATTTACCAGTCGAGTCCTGTAGAGCGTTCCTCAGGAAAAATGGAGGGGAAAGAAACTAAGAAAAATGGGGCCACGCGGTCTGACCAGCAGATTGTCACGTGGAAACTCGGCCTGCAGACCAGAGTTTAAAGATGGAGGTAAGGGTTGGGGGATAGCAAGCTGGACATAAGAGGGTCAAAGGTTCGATAGGGGTCGTAGTAGAGAGAGAGGCCTGTGGTCTGGCATCCCCTTATAAGCAGGAGGGTGGGGGCTGGTTACCTCCTTGATTCCCGCCTCCTGGTAGTCCGTCCCTGGAAGCACCCTATTGGTTGGAAGATGTAGGGGAGGTGTGTGGAGGTGTGCCTGAGGGATGGTCAATACTGAGAGCTAGAAACTTACTCATGTCTGACACCAGGTGATAGCTAGGATGAGTCATTCAGCCACTTCTATTGTGTTGTTGATGGCATTAGCCCGGCTGTTGATGGCTTTCAATCAGTAACTAGGCAACGATGAATAGACCCTGCCAGGCTACGTGAGGTCTTGCAGGTGAAGGTGGGGGAGGGAAAGAGGCTGCCTGCTGTAGAAGGAACACTCAATGGCGTTTTTGGAGTTCCTATATCTGGTATTTTATCAAAACATGTTACTGTGCTTTGGTGTGTACTGATTCTATTTCATATTTCCTTTGCGGGAAACAGGCTGGTAACCTCTGCTGGGCACTGGAGCTGCTGGGCTGGTCAGGAGAAACGTCTCTTGCCTGGGTGCAGTCTCTGCTGGCATCTGGGAAGGTTACCATGTGGTTCAGTTCCTTACACACGCACTGGCACAGTTTATTATTTTATTGCAGTCCAAAAAGAGGCTAAAAAGCCTTGCAGGGCAACATTTCCCCCTTGGGACCCTGGAGACGTCAGGCGAAAGGGTCACACAATCAGGAACGGATGTCGTCGGAGGCAGTGATGTCATCGTCCACTGGAGAGGGCTGTCACCTGGATGCCACTGACTACTCTATCAATGGGACGGACTTAAAAAAAAACTACCCTATCAAAATGCCAAATTGCCTTTGGAACACTCCACACAACCCGGGCTGACAAGCATGAGCCGGGAGCTAGCTTATGTATTTAAATGACTAACAATACATTCATTATATAAAGTTAAAACAGGCTTAAAAACATGCTAAAAATCCTTAAAAACTAATAAAACTAAAAAGAAGTCTTAAAATTTTAGGCGCTACTAGAATAAATCATTAAAATCTAGTCATTGATTAAAGAAATACATTTAAATGCATAAAAGTTAAAGTGCAATCGAAAGCAAGCTAAAATCATTAGAACTGAAGTTTCGCCAAAAACAGGTATTGTCTCTTTAAGAGAGTTGATTTCATAACGCTAAATGCAGGCATTACTTTATAAAAACACATACAATTTATATAGGTACAAAATCTTCGTCCTTCCTCACGAGTTGTTTGGTTTTGTAAAGTCTCTTATGCGCATGAGCGCTCCGTTCGTACTGCGAGAGGAAGGCTCTCTATACATTGTAGCTATTATTTTCCATCGGGCTTCCTTCGGGGACCGCGAAAGATCCCGATTTCCTTCGGCCGTTCGGCTCTGGCGGCTCTCGTCCTCCCTCGGCTCGGACACGAGTCAGTCTGGTCGAGGGGGAGGAGGGTAATCTGCATAACGGGGCGGGAAGTCCCCCCCTAGCTTCCTACAGCACCTTGGGTGTGTGGTTTGCACCTGAAGCGGCGGCTACCGGAGCCTCCAAGCATGCGTGCCTTGAAAGAACACAGCAAGCCTGCACGGAGGTCACCGATGCTCACATGGGGTACCTGGAAGAGGGTTGGTTAGTGGATCACCATAGACCTGAAAGAGGTTGCAATTTGTGGCTTTACTGTTTCCGTGGCTGGCTTGATAATTCTCCCTCCCTCGGGGGGGAGGAAAGCATTGTGCTGCTTGGGCTGTCCCTCGAACCCAGGCGTCAGTACGAGGTTGGCGCCAGTAAGCTCAGGGCTCGAGGAACAGCCTGCAGCCATTGGCTTTTTAAACGGGAGCCATGGTGCTCCGGAGGGAACGATGTCAGGTCGTACCTCTTTAACCCAGGGGGACCCTTACGGGGGTTCCCCGATCATTGCAGTAAAAGAATAGAACACAATACACATGAAAAACAGGGGCTCCCCTGTGCCATAAACATAGGCTGCTCCAAGGGCTCTCCTTTTATGGAATGGCTCATCCCTGGGGTTCAAGTCATTTACGGTCGGAGGCTCTTACATATGCAAAACTCCTTTCCCAAAAAGCATGCTGGGTAACCCGATCTTTTCCAAGAAGAAAAATTTATTAAAAATAGTTAGAGACACTTTTTCAGAGGCGAACAAGAGCAGGGTGAGGCTAGGTAGAGTAGGCAAGGCATGGGCACCGATTGCTGGAAGGCTACCTTTCTCCCTGCAACCGTAAGGGCGGAGGGGGAACAAGGCATGCCGAAGTTGGAGCGATTGTCGGACAAGCAACGCCGCCGGGCGTCTGCCGGGCGCCCTGAGCATTCTCCGCTGCTCTCGTAGCAGAGGGAGGACTAACACGCTCAGTGGCCCCAGGGCTGTTCTTCGAGCCCTGTGCCTACTCGCGCCATCACAAGGTGTTGCAGTGGCAGCGAGCATGATCAGACGCACGGGGAGGCCCATCCAACAAGTGCATCGAAACATTTTGTACTGACCCTCGGTTCGAATACAAGGGTCTACCTCGGGCTCTTTAGCCCACCCTTTTCTTGGTTAAAGAATAGAATTAGATACACCTCTGTTTGCAAGTGTCTACTATGCTGGGGAGGACCCAGTGAGGTAGAGAACTTGGAAAAGTGGGGGAAAGCTCAAGAAACTCGTTGTCAGAGATTGTCTCCCGGGCGGGAGATTCCGGGAGTTTCTGTTTGTCTCCCGGGCGGGAGTTGGCAAGCAGCTTTTTAGGGGGAAGGAAGGTGATTTACATATCGGGGTGGATGTCTTTTGTCTGCCGCAGGGGTCTATGGGTAATACATGAAATGGGGAAGTTCTGCACGCCTCGGGCGGTCCCAAGAGTCTTGGAACTGATTTTATTGTGTTTTTGGGCGGCAACCCTTCCCAGTGGTGGTGCCATTCATGGATCGCCTAATTTCTAGGTGTCACCATGACTGGCAAAGTGGTTGTGGGTCAGCTCATGGCTGCTGCTAGCCAGATTCCAGCATCCATTGCTGACACTCGTCTCAGATTACCCTCCGAGCTCAGCACCTCCCACACAGGATGTGTTTCCTGGTGGCTTGCACAGGCGCTGAGTTTAAGGGTCTGAGATAGGGGAATTTTCCCTTTTTAGCAGGGGGCTTTAACGCCTCCGTGGGGACTCTAAGTAGGAGCACCCATTTTAACCTGGGACCCCCTCTGTGGGGTCCCTACCTTTCACAGTTATAAAGATAGAAACCATAAGCAAAAAGGAGAAGGAAGAGGGGAAACATAAAACAATAAAAGGTTGGCGGAAGGCCTTCTGAAGCCCCCCCCCCCCTTGAGCAGGGAAGGGCATGCGCAGAATGCCTAGCGAGGTACTTGTGGTAAGGGCTGGGACGTGCCCTTACTCTAGGTCAGGTGGAAGCGTGCATGCAAATGTACGCACGCTCTGCGCATGCTGGGTTATGAACTAAATCTCACCAAAAAGTGGGGAAAAATGCATAAAAAAAACTTTTAAAAGGGTCCTGCTGATTGCTTTTAAGCAAAGCCTGTCCTCCTTTTGCTCGGAGAAGAGGGTTTGCGCCAGGCTGGGCACTCAGCATGACTTAAAAGAGGGCGAACTGAGGTTGGGTAGGCCGAGGTTGCTCCAGGCAGGACATGGCCTACCGAGCTTTCGTGCTTGGGGTGGAGCAGGCGGGAATTCTGGCTCTTGTAGCCAGGCTTACACTCTCGCTCTGTCTGTCTCATAGCCTTAAACTCAACGCCTTTGCAAACCAATCGGGTTCCTCAGGAGGAGTTAGTGAGTCTTGCAAGCCTGGTCTCGCTCGACCCCACACTGACTGTGGACCCATTGGTGGCCCCAGGACGGAGAATAGGTACCGTGGCTAGCCCTCGGCATTGTACTTGCAGAGGATTTAAGACGCCCTTCCGTAAGGTCGTGCTAGCTAGTCGTGTTCCATCCTGTCCCCTGGGAGGCATTGAGCTCGGGCTTTGAGTAACCACCTTAATTTTTGACTAGGGCCTGAGAAGGCCCACCCTTTCCTCAGTTCAAAAATAGAATCAAAAAAGAAATTCAAGTAAACAGCTGAGGGACACAGAGGCCTAGGAAAAAAATGAAATGAGGCCTTCTGTTTAATTTATGAGGTTTTCTAGGTTTGGGGTCTTAGGGTCTGGGGTGGCTAGAGCTGAAGTGGTCGTGGGCAGTGTACTGGGCTATCCTGGCCATGTTTTCTATCTTCTTGACCTGTTTTCTGACCCATATACTTATACAGATCAAAGAGAGGGCCATGAAAATTTGGGCCCCAAAGAGCACTACAATGGGGTGTAGCGCCATATTTAATATGTTATCCGCGGACGGGGACCATCCCAAAAACACCTCCCACCAACTATAGCCACCTGCGTTTTTAATGTCCACAGCGAGGTCTGCTATGGTGGCGCCATTGTGGGACACCTTGAGTGAGGCCTGGTCTCCGGCCTCCTTGATTTGCATTAGTTTCTTATGCAAGTCAGGGTGTGTGAGCAAACTACGCAGTGCCTCCAGGCCTATTCCTAGTGGGACTGGAGTGAGAGAGTCATAGAGTTTAGGGGACAAGAACATCTCTTGTTGGGTCCACAAGGGAGTGGAGAACTGGAAATCACAACCACGAATGGTGGTTATGTTACAGAAGCATCTGTTAATTTTTGGGGTCATAGGCTGTATTCGTTGGGTGTTGATGTACACATAATCACAGGCTGTCCTAACACAGACACAGGCTCTCCCCACATAGACTACAGTGGAGGAGACTTCTTCTACCACATCAAATTGGCACTGGCCCTCCATGCCTTTTCTGGGGGCCAGGCAAGGATGGTGTGGCTCGAAGGCCTGGTCTTCACAGATGAAGCCTAAAGGTTCCTTATGGGTGCAACCTTTGACATTAATGGTTTGCCATCCTGTGGGGGTAGCTCTTGCCCACCGGTTACTGTCTCTGGCATATAAAATGGTATTGTTGCTTGCTTGCAGGCCTAAGGGAACTACTGGGTAGGCCGAGAAAGCCTCTTTCGCCAGTACTGTGACTACCACTAGATTCAGGGCCTGAGCTTTGGAGTCATAAGAGGCATTGGCTAAAGACCACCACTGCTCCAAATCTACTTCATTTCTGGTGAGGTTTTCTTTTAGAAGGCCTCTGACCTCCAAGGGAATGTGGCCAGTCATGGCTTGCTTAATCATGCTCATGGCAGTGACAATATTTAGGGTCTGGGCTTGGGCACAGGCAAGGGCCAAAGAAATGTTTTTCTGTAGAGACTGAATGCCTCCTAGGAGGATACTGAAATCCTTTTCCATTATTTGCTCCCAGGCCACTAACAAGGGATTGGTGGAATGCTGCATTTCTGAGAGAAGGTCAAAGGACTGTATGATGGGCTTGCTCATTTTTGACATGTCAGAGGAAACCCTTGAAGCTTTATTAGCTATAACTTCAATGTTTGCTGCATCTAAAACTGCTACCCCGGCACCTATTGGGGCGATCCAGTCGGTCAGACCTCTTTTAGAACGTTTAGGGTAGTCTTCCCCTTTCCATAACACCAGCCATTTGTCCCAGCCCTGCTGAGTGGGCTGTAAAAAGGGAGCACAAGCTGGATGGAAAGAGGTGCCTAGGTCTGCCATGCTGATCTTTATCTTCTTTACTGACATTTGGGGTTGAATTAGGACAGTCTCCCTTGATTAAATTTAAGGGTATGGGAGCCTATCACTGGGTAGTTTAATTTTAGCAGGGGATCTACATTTTGAATTAAGGGGTCAAAGGTCAATACAGTACTGTTGCCTTCTCCTATGGAAAGAGTATAATTCCCTTCTTGATGGGTGGCCTGGAAGGTTACAAGGCCAAGGGAGTTAAAGTGGAATTCCTTAGAGGTGTTAGGGCAGGGGGATCCTGTTAGGCCTAGGGCCCAGTCTGGGGACCTTGCTGGGTTAGTTGAGTAGCATTAATAGCCCAGCTGAGAGGATTCCAGGTGATGCCTGGTAAACTCTGGTTCTGTCCTGAGGGATCAGTTAAAGTGATTGGAAGCACTCTGTCTCCATCTAGAAAGAGATGGGATCCAATGGCCACTACAACCTTTAAGGGGTCCCCTATGTTCCAGACTGCTGCAGAAATTTGGGCCACTTCACAGGTGGAGTCCTCCTCTAGGTCAGGTGGTGGCAGGTTTGGATATTTAACCCTGCACAGCATATACACCATTTCCTCTATGGTATTTTGTCCAGAGGGGCAGATCAATACCTTCTGGCCTGTAGTCTCACTGGCACAGTTGATTAATAGTGAGGGAGAGCACCTACGAATTTCCAGGTGTGTTTTGAATCTGTAGGTTCTTGGAGGGAGTAGGTGGGATTTTTCCTGCCCTGTTAGGATGCAGGTCAGGTACCTCTTAGGCATACTGGCTCCTTCACATCTCCACCTGTGCAATGTGGCATTATGGCTAGGAGGTAAAGAAGCAGCAGTCTGCCCTATTAGGAATGGCACTATACTCAAAAGAAAAATCATACTTACTTCTCCCAGCTGCAGATTTGGTCTTCTGATGACTTCCTGCAAAAATGATCAGGGGGGATAATATGTATGGGGGTTCCTAATTATGCATGCTGTGGTCGACTCGCGTGTAAAAACGGCACAGCAGGCTTTCCCTTTAAGCTATGGGCTGGAGCGTCCCTCTTAGCTCTTTTTCCTTTTAAAAATTCCCGCTTGAGCGCACAAGCGGCAAAACGGAGATTCAAACTGCCTCTATTTTCCTGTAGCGGGACTGGTTAGCTAAAGCAGGCAATTTTTCCAGCCCTTAGTGGCAAGGTTCCCACTGGGGTCTCGAACCGGCACCCTTTGGATGGCCAGGCAAAGCGCTTAAGCTTCGGCGCCACGGCTCTGCCTTGGCTCCTTGCATTGCTCCGGGCGTATTTGTTTCATTTTCACTTCCCTTGCCTAAAATCGAAGGTAGCGCTCGCGGTCAGCGGACGCTTTCTAGAGGCGGGAAAAGGTCGGGAGGGTCTATTCCAGCCTTGGGCACATAAGAGGGGCTTGACTAGAAGGTTACTGCGGCCAGCGTTTATTTTTGGAATGCTTCATAGGGAAGCGTTAAAATTAGGCTTTCAAAGAAAAAAAAAAAATTCTTTTCCTGGGTTTCGAACCAGGGGAGCTTTGGCTTGGTAGGCTGGTGCGCAGCCTTCTGAGCTATACAGTTTCTTGCAGGGAACAGGGCTCCTGGTGCTTATATCACGGCTTCTGCCGTTTCTCCTTCCCAGCTTTTCTAATGAGGGTTATTAGTTTAAACAAGGTTGGCTTGACCCCTAATTTCCTTCGAGACTTATCCATGGTCCGGGGCTCGTAGGAGGGGACTTAAGTGGTCGTTTGCATATGCAAGTGGCCACCCTCGGGGGATTATGGGTTGTTTGGAGCAATTTTTAATTACTAATAACTTTTGATCGGGGCTGAACTTTCATTTCGGACCACGGGGAAACTTTCCAGGAGGCTTGTCTCTCCTGGGGGCTGGGGAGACTGAGTTGGTCACCATGACCATAATACTACTCGCTCGCCTAGGCTCCCCTGGATCTGGCTGAGAAAAATAAGTTAGGGTTTTCTCTCCCTCCCCTCTTGTCTCATAACTCAGGCACTACGAGGACCACACGCATCACCACGTCATCGGTTGTTTAGGTCACAACGATGAATTTTTGGAGGTTCCCACTTAGTGGGAACCACTATGTCTGGTTAAAAATAGAGGAAGAAAAAAAACTTTCCTTGCCCCTCAAACTCCAGGGCAGGCTTTGGCCTTCCTTGAGTGGCAAGGTCCCATGGATGGCTTAGGCCACTAGTGGTGCCCAGAGTCTCTTTAGCATCCCTTGTCAATCAAGGAGGATGCTTTGTGCTCTGCTAGTTGCTGGGCAGATTAGGGAGCCCGGCAACCTTTTTGTTGCTAGGCAGATTAGCCTAGTAACATAGGGAGACTTAAATAATGCCTAAAAATCAGAAAAATTCAGGAAAAATTGCCAAAAATATTCCAAAAATCATACAAAAATTCTGAAAAATTATAAAAATATGCAAATTTATTAAAATTTATTAAAATTTATAAAAATTCTAAAAATGCCCAAAAATGGTCCGAAATGACTGTGCAACCCCTAAAATCGTTCTAATTGCTTCCTAACTTTTATGACCTTCTGCAATTGGTTTTAACTGATTGGTGCAGGTGCAGGATTCTCTTCTCTGCTCTACCCTTGCTTCTGTCTCTCTCTCACTCCTCTCTTGTTTCTTTAGACCGTACAGTCTGAAAGAAACATTTTTAAAGGGTCATGAACGTCTCTGCGAGGGTGTAGAGAGCAGGCATTTTTAATGGGTCGCAGAGGGAAATCTGCCTGAGGGGAACTGGAGGCTCAGGTGAGGATGTAGCCTCGTTCTCTGGGTCTGGTGGCTTAGGGGTGGAGTGGGGACCGGATCTCCCTTCCAGAGCTTGAGCTGGGAGGAGTGGAAGAATTTGTGCCACGTTTCCCCTTTCTTGCGAGGAATGGCAACTTTGTAAACTGCAGGGCTGACTCTCGCAATTATGGGCACTGGCCCTTCCCACTTTGCAGCTAGGGCATGTCCTTTTCTGGAGAACTTTCTGTAGAGGACTTGCTGTCCTGGGTCCCACACTTGTGGGTTGCGGACCCAGCCTAGCTTTTTATCCACAGCGAGTTGGCTTTGACCGAGCATGCGCGCTACTTGTAGGTGGATGGTGAGGATTTCCCTAGTGAGGTTTTGTACCCAGAGGTCATTTGCGACCTTGGACTCAAAGGAGGCCGGAATGTCTGAGTCTATCCAGAAAGCCTCTGGTAGACGCATCTTTTCTCCCAGTCATGACCATATGAGGGGAGTAACCGTGCGTAGCGGTTGTCCCTCTGATGGCCATGAGAATTATGGGAAGCTTTTCGTCCCAATTTCTCCCTGTGGACTTCACCATCTTGCGGAGGGCCTCTTTCAAGGTGCGGTTGGTCCGCTCTATGGCGCCTGAAGACTGGGGATGTCCGGCGATGTGGAACCTTTGCTGAACCCCTAGGGCGTGGCAGAGCTCTTGGGTGACGTCACCAACGAAATGCCCGCCGAGGTCGCTATCTACGACCCTAGGAATTCCCCAGCGAGAATATAAATTATTAAATAAAATTTTGGCCGTGGTAGTAGCAGAATTGTTTTTACAGGGAAAGGCTTCAACCCATTTTGAGAAGGGGTCAATGACCGTCAGGCAGTATTTATTTCCTCTTGGAGTGGTGGGTAGGGGACCAATAAAGTCAATTTGTATTCGTGCCCAAGGTCCTTCTATTCTTTGATGTTGGATGGGTGCCTTAGGTCCTGAAGGATCGGCATTAACCATCGCACAGGAGAGGCAATTGGTGACCCATTGGTCTACAGAATGACGCATTCCTGGCCACCATCCTACATCTTTAACTCTTTCCAGGGTTAAATCTTTTCCTCTGTGTCCCTGGTCATGGATGAATTGGATCAGATCTGCCCTGACTTCGACTGGAACTACCCAGTGTTTTTCTCCTGTGGAGTCTATGGCCCAAACTACTCCTTCCTGTTCCTCAATTTTATATTTGCCTGTGGGATCTTTGCCCTTTTGCAAAAGGTCTGTTACATCGGAATCATTACGCTGTAATTCTCCCAGGTCAATAAATACGGGAGGAATCTCGGGTCTGTTGTGAGCGGCAGCTCTACGCGTGGTGACTGGCTCAAGAGGAGCTGTGGGCTCGGGTGGGGGAGCTCCCAGGGTAGCGGCTTCTTTGGCTAACAGATCTGCTTGGTCGTTCCAATATGCGACCTCTGTGGAATTCTTTTGATGGCCTTTTACATGAGAAATTTGGGTGGGAGCCGTTCTTTCATGAAGGAGATCCACTATAACTAGCCAGATCTTTAAATGTGCTATAGGCTTTCCTTCACTATTCCTCCAGTTTTGTCTCTGCCAATGTGGGAGCCAAATTGTGGCAGCTTTAGCTGTCCAATCTGAATCAGTGAAGATAGCAAGGGGGCAATCGAGTGGCTCAAACTGCATGACTGCTCGGAGAGCTTCCACCTCAGCTGCTTGGCTGGAGTGGGGTCTCACGGCTTCCTGCAGGGTGGCGCCGTCGTGGACTCGGATGGCTCCGAAGCCAGTGTGGGGTGTCCCGTCAACGTGGAAGGATGAGCCATCGCAAAACCAGCAGATGAAACCGTTCTGCCTGGCTTCTTCGAATGACACTCCCCACGTTGCGGGCCATGGTGTGTGGTCCACTACGGGCAAAGGGCACTCGTGTTGCTCCCCAGTTACTATCAGACCGTATGGGACTGGTGGCTCATTTTGCTCCCGCTTATATTCTACTCCCTTGTTCACTAGAGCTAAGGTCCATTGTGCAATTCGAGCGTTGGAAACCTGCCCATCCTGGATTTTACCCGAAAGAATGTATTTCAGAGGGGTGTGTGTCGTTTGGACTACGACTTTAGCTCCTCCTATTATAAATTCCCAGTGGGTAAGGCTCCATACAAGGGCTAGGCACACTTTCTCGCAAGGGGTGAATTTCATTTCTACAGGAGAGAGGTTCCGGGAGGCGTAAGCAATGACTCGTTGGGCTCCTGCCTGATGTTGTAGGAGGGTGGCTCCTATACTACGCTCAGAGGTGGCTAGTTGGATGTAATATGGCTGACTCGGATCTGGATGTGCTAGGGCTGGAGCAGAGGCGAGGCTCTGTTTTAGGATGGCAAATGCATTCTGTTGCTCTGGTCCCCATTGCCAGGGAGTGTTCTTCTTCAGCAAAGCATATAGAGGGCGCGCCTTATCAGAGAAGGACTCTATAAAATCCCGGGAGAAATTAAACGTTCCCAGGAGGGCTCTCAGTGAAGGCACATCAGTAGGGGCAGGAAGTTTGGCTATCACCTCCATCCGCTGAGTATCAGGGGTTCTCCCGTGGGGTCCTAGTGTGAGTCCAAGGTATTTGACTTGGGTCTGCACTAGTTGAGCTTTTTCCCTGCTAGCCTTGAACCCTGTCTTTTGAATGAGGCCCAGGACCTCTCTGGTGATTGCAATCACTGTCTCAGCGTCAGGGGCGTGGACCAAAATATCATCCACATAAGAAAGCACGTGGTCTCTGGAGGATGGTTGGAGGTGTTCCCACATCTGCACCACGTGGGCATGGCAAATACTGGGACTGGAGTGGAAACCCTGAGGAGTCCTTTTAAAGGCGAATTGCTGCCCTCTAAAGGTGAACGCAAATTTGTACCAGCAGGACTCGTGTAACTTGATGGAGTGAAATGCATTCGCAAGATCAATGACACTATAAAAGCGTGATCCCGCAGCAATGGCTGCCAGTATTTCATTGTATTTAGCCACAACAGGGGCAACTGGTGGAGTCACTGCGTTTAGCGCACGAAAGTCCACGGTCATCCTCCATGTGGTCCCATCTGCCTTCAGGACTGGCCACAAGGGGGCATTGCAGATAGACTGCATGGGTATGATAACGTCCCATTCCAAAAGTCCTTTAATGGTCTTCGCTATGCCTGCTTCGGCCTCAGCGGGATATTTGTACTGTTTCTGTGGTGGGGGATCTCTGCCTTCTATTAGCACACATGCATTCTGCACTGTGCCACACTCGGCTTTGTCTTTGACCCACACATCTGGGAATTCGCCCAGCCATGGGTCGTCTGCTATAGGGAGCACGGGGAGGGGCGCTTTAGGGCCGCACAGCGGTGGACCGCATTGATCAAGCCAGGTCCGTCTGGAATGTGCCAAAGCAGACTGTTGGCCAGATCAATTGTGATCCCGTGCTCGCGGAAAAAGGGGACTCCTAAGATGCCGTCACCGTCGGCTCCCGGGCTATCACAGGCAGTCACGCTAGTGGAAAGGGTCCCTATGGATAGGGGCACGTCTTTCCAGACACGTGCGTCATGGTTACCTCCTGCAAAGCCCGCGAGTCGAATAGAGCGGTCTGTCTGGGTCCCTCTGGAGACTAATTGGGGACGGAGCACCGTAAGGGCTGCTCCGGTATCTACAAGGAGAGTGGCAGGCTGTGAGTTCCCTGGAGTCCCAACCCCAGCCTTCACGGTTGGTCTCCCCCAGGGATCCGGCTCAAGTCGTGCCAGAACACCCTTGGGGAGTACCTGGGACTCCGGGCGTCCCTATTTCGTAGCCTTTGCTACTGCCTCTACCAGCTCCAATGGAGCCACCACTGGATGCGTGGGGTACTGCTCCTGCTGCTCGCACTCAGCGAGGGCCTGGAACAGGACCGAGTCCGGTTGTTTATGGAATCTTTCCATCTCGTAACCTCTCTCCTTTAAACGCATCCAGGCGTGCCACCTTAATGGCTCCTGGCCGTCTGGTGGGGTTTGGCGGGGCTGATTTCCCTGGTAGCGGGGTGCAGGGGTGGGCTGAGGCAGTGGAGGGTAGAGGGGTGCTGACTGCGGCAACTGGGGATAGAGGGTTGGCGGCTGTGGTTGCTGATAGGGTCCTGGCTGATAGTTGTCCCTGTAGGGAGCCGGAGGGGCGGAAGGCTGAAGGTGCGCCTGGGCTGGAGCGGGGTTATTCCGATAGTCCCGTCCGTTCCTTCCTTTTTGATAACCTCCTCCTCGAGGTCCTTTTCCTCCTGAGCGTCTGTTATCGCCTCGGAAGTGACCAGTGGCCGGATACTGGGAGTGGGGGCCGTGATTGGCATAGGTAACGGTTTGAATGGGTTCGTCCTCGCCTTTGTCTTTGGTTTTCCTGGTCCCTTTAACGGGTTTCAGAATACCAGTGCTGCGTAGCAGTGTGGCAACGCGCCTTATTTTGCGCTCCAATTCTTCCCAGGTGCCTTCATTGGAGTCAGTAAGGTTCAGGGCCAGCTGGGTTTGGGCTTGAAACCCTTGTACTAACGTCTCCCTGAACTCCCTGTCCTCAAAATTGGGGAGGTGAGTGGTATCATGGACGTCCACTGAATCAGATAGAACGGCGAGAAGCTGTTTCCTAGCTACATATGCCTCAGGATCCTCATTTGCCCCTTGTCTTTCCAGCAAGAATAAAGAGGTCACTGTTCTGTGGGGATTTAGGTACGCGAGGACCTCTTTCATCCACTGGTATTTGTTTACCCCAACCAGACCTCCTGCTGTGATGGCAGAATTAAGAGCCACCAAATCTGAGCCCGAAGCGCATCTACGGGCGAGCAGGGTAAGGTCGTCCCCATTGATGCTGTAATAGGAATTGGCCACGTCTGTCATCCACTGAACAGCGTTGTCCCTGGTGAAGGGGCCAACCTGTTCAGCAATGGCCTTCACCTCGTCCGGCTTCCACAAGGCCGTCTCCGTGACAGTCTGAGTCGTCGTCTCATCCCCTGCCCTCGTGACCGTCTTTTGGTCCGCACTGGGTTTAGTGGAGCCGCCATATCAGCAGAGCACTGGAGTGGAGCGCTGGCTTGCACTTCTCCTGCCTCGCTTTCAGGTGATTCCACTATACCACCAGGGTGGATGGCAGAAATTACCGCCTTTTGCAGACCCAGCTGGCTTTTTAGGGATTCAATCTCTCTTCTACAAGCCTCATGGTTAGCCATTTCACGCTTTTCCTGGGCTCGGTCCGCTAGGTATTTAGCGGCTCGGTGGGCCGACATTAAATCTTTCTGAGCTTTCTCCAGGCCAAGCTCAGCGTCGTCTGCTCGCTCTGTAGCAGAAGCGGCTTCTTTCCTTGCCTCTTGCAAGGAGTCAGCAAGCCCCTGCTTTTCTAGGATGAGGTTGAGCCTCTCCGTCCTTAAGCGGAGACTCTCTTCCTCATAATCTCTGCGCAGCTCGCAGAGCTCACTCTTATGGAGGTCGTTCTGTCCCTCCATGTCTTGAGTGACCTGGTCCAGTCTCTTCTGGACCTCTTGAGTCTCAGCCTTAAGGGCAAGACTCTCTGCCTCATGCTCCGCCTGTTTGCGGGCCAAGGCCTCCTCATGTTGAGCCCTGAGCTTCTCTAGCTCCTGGCTGTGTTTTGCCTCTAGCTCTTTGCTAGCGGCTTCCTGTGCGTCGAGGGCCTCCTGTTGGCGCTTCAGGAGAAACGACGCATCCTGGAGCGCTGTGTACAGCGCCCAACTCCCAAAGCGGTCCTTTGTGGACGCGTTGGGCTTTTTCTGGTCGCAAAAGTCCTGAAAGACATCTTTTGCAACCTTTAGAGGATCCGGACCTCGGAACGATCCAGGCTCCCACGGCGAATCACCTCTCTTAAGGAGCCACTTTTCCAGACGAGGCACGGGGCTCGTCTTACGAAACATGGCTTTGGGCTTCCCTGGCTTCCTATTTACTTTGGGGAAACCTTTTTATTTCTGAGTGCGCCTGCCTGGGCTCTGTGCTCAGACCTGCGCGTGAACAGGGAATTTCTGTCTACTCCCCGTTCCTGGACTGACCTTTTCAGTCCTGGAAAAGGGCACCTAGCCTATTTAGGTTTTGGGAAGGAGAGTGATCAGCTGCTCGATTCCCTAACAGGGTAACCTATTGAACCTGTTTCAGGAGGGTTTTGAGCTCTCTGCTCTGACCGGTAAACCACACCAAACCGGTTTAGGTTTTGAGCTTTCTACGCTCTAGCAGGGATCACCATTAAACCTGCGGAGTTTTGGGCTTCTCCTGGCCCTGGCTGGCGTACCCCTAACCAGCAGAGTTTCTGGAGACACTATGCCTCAGCGAGATTTCCTCCGAACTCGCACTGACTCACGCTCTTAGCCGTGAGGCAAAGCAAAACAAAGAATCGCTTCCAAGGCTGGAAGGGTTGCAGAGTCGCGGCTCTTTAACAAGCGCGTCTCTCAGCTGTTCTGGCAGTTATTTTTGGCGGGAAAGTGGATGGCGTAGGGAGATGTTGATGCCGGCTGTTTCCCTACACTATCGTTCTGGGTCCCACCCACAAGATAGACCGTAAGATGGCTCGAGATAGCCTTGGGGCTTCGTGTGGGAGATCCCTTGCGTTCGGAACACCGCCGGTCACTGGCTAGTCCTAGCAGTCGGGTCCGGTGCGGCTGATCTCCACGACTCTCTGGTGCTTAAGGCACAGAGTCTCACACGGAAAGAGGTGAAGGGGTAAAGCCTCCCAGATAGAGTGCTCGCTAGAGCCAATCACACAGACAGAAACCTCGCACACAAGCCTGTTCCAACACTCCAGCGGGGGTTTCCTCCACGTCTGACCGTCAGAACGACACGTGTCGACTCTCGTGTGCGTTCAGACGTTCAGGGTGTTGCCCGCATTCTCCACCACTTTGTTAGCCTGATTGCACGTTATTATGAATAATAACGAGGGGAATTATATTGATTATCAATAAGCAATCAGCTGCGAGAGCGAACACCAATGTATACAGAGGTCAGCCCCGCCGGGAGGAGTTGATAACAGACCAGGAGACTTTTATGATTGAAAATAAAGTCTTTTACTGAGGTTTGCCACACACAAACAATTACACAAGCTCACACACAATTATTCCAGTCCTAAGAAATACAGAGAGAGGTAAGCACATTTGCATTAGCAGGTAAGTCGTTGGTGGGTCATATTTACCAGTCGAGTCCTGTAGAGCGTTCCTCAGGAAAAATGGAGGGGAAAGAAACTAAGAAAAATGGGGCCACGCGGTCTGACCAGCAGATTGTCACGTGGAAACTCGGCCTGCAGACCAGAGTTTAAAGATGGAGGTAAGGGTTGGGGGATAGCAAGCTGGACATAAGAGGGTCAAAGGTTCGATAGGGGTCGTAGTAGAGAGAGAGGCCTGTGGTCTGGCATCCCCTTATAAGCAGGAGGGTGGGGGCTGGTTACCTCCTTGATTCCCGCCTCCTGGTAGTCCGTCCCTGGAAGCACCCTATTGGTTGGAAGATGTAGGGGAGGTGTGTGGAGGTGTGCCTGAGGGATGGTCAATACTGAGAGCTAGAAACTTACTCATGTCTGACACCAGGTGATAGCTAGGATGAGTCATTCAGCCACTTCTATTGTGTTGTTGATGGCATTAGCCCGGCTGTTGATGGCTTTCAATCAGTAACTAGGCAACGATGAATAGACCCTGCCAGGCTACGTGAGGTCTTGCAGGTGAAGGTGGGGGAGGGAAAGAGGCTGCCTGCTGTAGAAGGAACACTCAATGGCGTTTTTGGAGTTCCTATATCTGGTATTTTATCAAAACATGTTACTGTGCTTTGGTGTGTACTGATTCTATTTCATATTTCCTTTGCGGGAAACAGGCTGGTAACCTCTGCTGGGCACTGGAGCTGCTGGGCTGGTCAGGAGAAACGTCTCTTGCCTGGGTGCAGTCTCTGCTGGCATCTGGGAAGGTTACCATGTGGTTCAGTTCCTTACACACGCACTGGCACAGTTTATTATTTTATTGCAGTCCAAAAAGAGGCTAAAAAGCCTTGCAGGGCAACAAGTTTGCCTTAGAATATGATGTTAAAATGTTAATGTCATAATATTTTGGGAGAAGGACACTGGTAATGATTTCCATTTGGTTCTATTGATGACTGTTGCAGTGTCCATCTTGGAGAGCAGTCATATCTACATGTAGACTATATTTTAAATATAGACTTAAAGATCGTTAGAAGAAAATAATATTTTTTTTTGTTCTGAGGTACACATGCATTATAAAAGGTTGGGATATTTGTCCATATCACAGAAAGGTGTCCAGATAATACCCTCCTTATATTACGGGTTAACACAGCCCTATATGTCAGCAGTTGAATTTAATTTCTGAACTCATGGCGTGATGGGGTTGGTTTGTGCCAGGAGAGCAGTGCTTTGCAAATTGTCTTTCCCTCCCACCTCCTCAGTTCTCTGGTAGTTCTGATAATGGTTCTCAGTCCTGATCTCTGAGCTAGACTCCCTTCATAGTTGTGTAAAGGATTGTGTTGTGAATGATACCAGGCCACCTTCTTCAGTGTTAGTAAATATAGCTAAACTGATTTTATTAACATGATCTGAGCCAAATATATTTCTAGAGAAGAGGGGCTCATGCATTACTTACAATATCCATTCATATAAACCACAAGAAAGAACTACTGATATTTTGTTACTAAACGTAATTGTAATGTGATTTGTTCTTGTATGCACATATGTGGTCCTGAGGTTGGTGCCACTATGAGCCCCACTGGCTGGTTGGCACAGCCATTTAAAATATCGATCCTTTAGAAAGGGCATTTTATAAGCTTCTTATGCTAATTAAATTGCAGCCCCCATGGTCCCTTTCTGTCTTCTATCCTTGTCTCGCGTTTTCTGCATCCCCTCATCTCTTGTTTGTGGCCAGGCAATATCTGCTACCATTGCTGATATTTATCATACAAATCTAAGGTCCAAGCACTATAGCATAATATCAGTACTGTGGGCAGCTTCTGTTGTTTTATTTTTGGGGGGGTCACCATGGAGATAACTAGGGACAAAAATCAGTGTCTAAATTCACAGGTGATAATTATGCATGTTTACTTATGCACTTCTATATAATTGGAAGGCAGAGTGTTCTGTATATGTGGAACTGTCTAAAGTAGGTACCAGTGAACAAGCTATATCCTACTCTAAAGCAAAGATGATATTTTACAGAATAAACTGGCATATCTGTATGTCATATTCATTAGATCGAATGGCTTGGGAGAAGGCAGGTAGCCAGGAAGCAGGTGAGAAGATAGAGAGCCTGACAGCCTGACACTCTGTGCCTGACTAATGAGTTGCTGAGGACCAAGAGGGAACCCCATTGGCTCCTTGTGTCACCTGATGCCTTGTAGCTGCAAAGCTGCCTTATGACCATTTGCTTTAGCAGCACCAAAGAACTCTCAAGAGAAGGCCAGTAGTTCCTTCATCTGGTATGATACTAAACAGACACCGAAAGTAAGGTGCTACATGGCTTGAGATCCTTGTTGCTAGATATTAACCATACAATACTGTCAAGTACTCAGGAGAGTGGTGGTTATGACACTGGAGTGCTTGGGCAGCCATTGAGTGCAACAGTAGGGGAGGTTGCTGTTGGGCTGGGGAAAAAGCAGAGAGAGGTGCTGACATTGCTGCATGAGAGTTCAAGGGTGAATGAAGCTTAAAAATGCAGCAGTGAACTACAGTACTGGGCAGCCTTGGCTATTTGCAGGGCTATGTGTATCTGTGCTATTTTGATTTTTAAAAAAATCAAAATTGTATTCCAAATTCAAGATCAACAGAATTCTACTCTCTGCATAAATTATTCAAATTAAGGAATTGGCATAATCTCTTACTTTGCATTCATAATTATGGAGATGTAACTATTTTGCATAGTTTATCCTACTTCTAGCCTGGGCTGGGATATCACTGAGATTCAGCCCCCTCCCCAGTATTATTCAGCAATCCTTCTGAAATTTCCTGAATACTTTCAAACATACATTTGCAAAGTGCCAGGGCTACTCACACTCTCTTCTTTATCCTTAAAGCAAAGGCAGGACTTCTCTTCAAGCAGCTTAACTCTATGCCCAATGGATATATTTTCTGAGTTTTCCCTATTCACATGAGGTCTGAGTCCTACGTAGGTGTAATTTTGCATATCTATTCTGCGGTGGCACAAACTTTTCTGGGAACGTGTTTTCTTTCTGTTATTCCCCTCTTTTCCTGCTTGACTGGCTTCCTGCCCCTTGTCCCCTGGAACCTTCAACGGTCAGTTCAGTGACTGCTTGAAATGTTTGGTGATGGCAGAACTGGTCACGGACACATCTGCCTTTTCCCCCTGCTGCTGATTTTACCTGACAGGTTGCTCATACGATCCCAGCAGAAGCCGATGCTCCCAAAGAACTTCCTCTCCCCCTACCTCTTGTCTCAATTGAAAATGCCAGCCTTTCTACAAGACCTAAAAAAATTATCATTTTATTGTTCTTAACTAGGTCTTCCCAGACCCTGCAAAACATCCTTGGATAGACTTTAGCAGGCAGCCTCAGATGATTCTAGCGACGGTCCAGAGTGTTAATTAAATACTCTGGAATGAATTTATGTATAAATGTATGTATAAATGCATGCTTTTTGCAAAATGGATTTATGGCTACTGTGCAAGGTCTTGGCTAGCATCATTTTGATTTATTTGCAGGACTGTAGTTTGCTTGCTTTATTAGATGCTTCAGTTCATTTCCCTTGAGCTTTCTCCAGTTTAATTACTGAATTAGCTCATGTGGGAGCGATGGATGTGTCATATGGTGTTTTTTAATTTTTTTAATCTAACCCATCCTAGATTCTAGATGGAAATATATTGTGGAATAATTCTAGATTTTATATTGTGGAATAATTCTAGATTTTTAAGTGGGCTTCTGCCACCTGACAGCAGAATGGCTTAGGCAAAGTATGACCCTAGAATAAGCTTTATTTGTAGGGATTCATTCATCTCTCTTTCTAAAATAGGAATCAAAAATTTGTAACTCCTGGACCAAATTAAGTCCCATGAGGGATGCCATCTGTCCCAATAACTGTATTTGTTCGAGAGGGCTGTTCCCCCCTCTCCTCTCTCTCTCTGTGCTATTTGGAAGATTCTTCTTTTATTTAGTACATTTCCACACTTCTCTTCCTGCAAGGAGCTCAGAGTAACATAAGAACATAAGAAAAGCCATTTTGGATCAGGCCAGTGGCACGTCCAGTCCAACACTCTGTGTCACACAGTGTCTAAAACCCATGTGCCATCAGGAGATCCATCAATGGGGCCAGGACTCCAGAAACCCTCCAACTGTTGCCCTCCAAGCACCAAGAATACAGAGCATCACTGCCCCAGACATAGCATTCCATCTATAACTTGTGGCTAAGAGCCACTGATGGACCTCTGCTTCATATGTTTATCCAATTCCCTCTTGAAGCTGTCTGTGCTTGTAAACACCACCACTTCCTGTGGCAGTGAATTCCACAGGTTAATTACTCTTTGGGTGAATATGTTCTTCCTTTTATCTGTTTTACTGCTCATTAATTTCATTGAGTGCCCATGAGTTCTTTTATGGTGAGAAAGGTACTTCTTTCTCTACCTTTTCTGTCCCATGCATAGTTTTGTAAACCTCTATCATGTCACCCCCAATGTTTGTTTCTCCAATCTAAAGAGCCCTAACCTCTTTAGCCCTTCTTTACAGAGAAGATGTTCAATCCTCTTAATCATTTTAGTTGCCTTTTTCTGCATCTTTTCCAATGATATAGTATCTTTTTTTAGGTGCGGTAACCAGAACTATACACAATATTCCAAATGAGGCTGTACCATAGATTTATACAAGGGCATTATAATACTGACTGATTTATTTTCAATAACCCCCAGCATAGCATTTGCCTTTTTTATTGCAGTCACACACTGAGTTGACATCTTCAATGAGTTACCTACCATGACTCCAAGATCTCTCAATTGGTCAGTTACTGCCAGTTTGGACCCCATCAACATATATTTATAGTTAGGATTTTTGGCTCCAATGCGCATTACTTTGCACTTGCCCATGCTGAACATTTGCCATGTTGAAAGATCCCTCTGGAGCGCCTCATGAGCAATCCTCCCTGGTTCTCACTGCCATGAACAACTTAGTGTCATCCACAAACTTAACCACTTCACTGCTTACTCCCAGCTCTAAATCATTAATGAACAAGTTAAAAAGCACCAGACCTAGTATTGAGCCCTGCGATACCCCACTGCTTGTCACCTTCCACTGTGAAAACTGCCCATTTATACTCAATTATACTCAATCTCTGTTTCCTGTTAATTAACCAGTTTTTAATCCACAAGAGGACTTGTCCTTTTATTTCTTGACTGCTGAGTTTACTTAGGAGCCTTCAATGAGGAACTTTTATCAAAAGCTTTCTGGAAGTCTAGGTAAACAACATCTATTGGGTCATCCTTGTCCACCCCCTCAAAGAACTCCAGACGGTTAGTGAGACAAGATCTTTCCTTACAGAATCCATTCTAATTCTTCCTCAGTAGTTTCTGTTCTTCAACGTGTCTGCTAATTCTGTCTTTAATAATGTATTGATGAGGCAGGACTTCCCTTTGCAGAAGCCATGTTGATTTTCCCTCAACAGGCTTTGTCCCTCTACATGCCTAGCAATTCCATCTTTGATTACAGTTTCTACTAATTTGCCTGGGACCAATGTTAGGCTGACTGTCCTGTAATTTCCTGATTCCCCTCTGGATCCCTTTTTAATGGTGTAACATTTGCTGCTTTCCAGTGTTCTAGTACAGAGCCTGGACTTAGTGATAGGTTTTATATACACACATACACAACAGACATGACTGAAGATGCACCTGCGGCTGTCAGCCAGCCCTATTTATGCTTCCCTCTCCTGAGAAACCTGTATAAGGGTGAAGAAGCAATAGTTAGAACTGGATATGGAACAACTGACTGGTTTAGCATAGGAAAAGGAGTACGACAAGGATGTATATTGTCACCTTGCTTATTTAATTTATATGCAGAGTACATCATGCGAAATGCTGGCCTGGATGAATCACAACCTGGAGTTAAGATTGCTGGTGAAAAGATCAATAACCTCAGATATGCAGACAATACCACTCTGATGGCAGAAAGTGAAGAGGACCTAAAGAGCCTCTTGATCAGGATGAAAGAGGAGAGCGCAAAAGTGGGCTTGAAGCTCAACATCAAAAAAACTAAGATCATGGTATCTGGCCCCATCACTCCTTGGCAAATAGAAGGGGAAGTCGTGGAAGTAGTGACCGACTTCATGTTCCTGGGATCCCAGATTACTGCAGATGGTGACTGCAGCCATGAAATTAAAAGACACCTGCTCCTTGGGAGGAAAGCAATGGCAAACCTAAACAGCATGATAGAAAGCAGAGACATCACCCTGCCAACAAAAGTCCGCATGGTCAAAGCAATGGTATTCCCCGTTATAATGCATGGCTGCAAAAGTTGGACTATAAGGAAGGCTGAGCGCCGAAGAATAGATTCTTTTGAACTATGGTGCTAGAGAAGACTCTTGAGAGTCCCTTGGACTGCAAGGAGATCAAATCATTCAATCCTAAAAGAAATCAACCCTGACTGTTCCCTGGAAGGCCAGATCCTGAAGCTGAAGCTCAAATACTTTGGCCACCAAATAAGAAGGGAGCACTCACTGGAGAAGACCCTGATGCTGGGAAAGATTGAAGGTCAAAGAAGAAGGGGGCGGCAAAGGATGAGATGGTTAGACAGTATCATCGATGCAACAAACATGAATTTGAGCAAACTTCAGAGGACAGCGGAAGACAGGAGGGCCTGGCGTGATCTGGTCCATGGGGTCGCGAAGAGTCGGACTCAACTGTGCGACAGAAGAAGAACAACAACAACTCAGCTAACATTTGCTCGGGAACAGAGCTGAGGGAGACACTCCTCATGAGCTGTGCTCAATTTTATCTTCACAATAATCCTGCAAGGTAAGTATGGGTGAGAGAGAGAGTGACTGGCCTAAAGGTACCCAGTGGATCTCATGGTGAACAGAGATTTGAACTTGTGGCTCCTTTGCCCTAGTTTAAGACTCCATCCTCTATGCTGCCCTGGTTCTGATCTAAAAGCTAAATGCTCTTACTAAGTGAGAGAGAATCCCTCCTTTTATCCTTCTTCTCTCTGGCCCTGGTCATAAGGGCTGGATAACGCGCGGGGGAGGTGGGGCTATTTGTGGCACTGCAATTAGAGCTGCCAGGACGTGATCCCACGTGTTGGTGGCATGCCACAGTACCTTCTCTCCGTGCCTCTGCGTCAATGAGGGGCCAGAGGGGAAAGCCGCGCACCGGCGCAATCACATCGAGGGAGTCTGGAGGCAGTCCATGGCAAACCATTTGCTAGTACCTTGGAAGAGGTAGTTTTTTACTCCGCATCTTTGCTGGGAAGCCGCGGGTTGGCCACGGGAGTGTTACGCCTCCCAGATGTTGCAGTGTGATCATGCCCGGAAACTCCGCCATTCAATCGTGGCTCTCCCGTGCCAAATTCGGCATGTGACCGGGGCCATAGTTCAGCATTAGTTGGCTCCAAAGGATGCCAAGTTCAGCCAGTTGCTGAGACCCCGAGACAGACAAAGGGTCCGCCAAACCAGAAGTAGCTTTGCTTTAACTGACTAGTGTGGTGTAGTGATTAGAGTGCTGGACTAGGACTGGTGGGGAGACCTGAGTTCACTGTACCATGAAACCACTGTACCAGTCACACATCCTCAGCCAAACCTTCCTCACAGGGTTCTTATGAGAGTAAAAGGGAGGGGGGGAATGCCACCACCCTGAACTCTTTTGAGGAACAATGGGATAATCATTAGGATTTTTTTTTAAAAGAACTTTTTTGTACATAATTTGATGTGCATTCTTAAGTCAAAGTTCTGTGTTTCATGTGTGAATACTAGCTTGGAGCATCGGCAGTGGCTGTTTTCAGTGAAGGGAGGAAAATGCAAAATGTGTTCTAATGCAATGTCAGCTGATAGAATGAGATCTGGTGGACTCATTCGAGACACAGTTCATGTGTCGCTGAATGTTAGGTCAGTCCTTGAACCCATTTTCTGAGTTGGGTGGGGAGACTATTTAATAAAGTTCATTATAATACGTAGAGTGAAGTCTCTTAAACATGATGCTCTTTTAATTTTTTTTGTGAAGCACCATGAGCTGTCTTTCAGTCGAATGGAGGGAGGCCATGTTGTGCTTTCTGTCCTTGGAGTTGTTGAGGCTCCTTGTTGTTGTTAGTATTGGTATTGAAGAGCAACAAGCTCTAACAAGTGGCCTGCATGGCAACAACCATGTTCAAAGCAGTCCCAGCAACCTGGTTCACTTTATCTTGGGGCTGATTCTTATTTGGAGTCATGTATCATGGCAAGAACCCTGAGCTGGATGGCCCAGGCTAGCCCTATCTCAGTAGATCTCAGAAGCTAAGCAGGGCTGGCCCTAGTTTGCATTTGAATGGGATGCCACTAAGGAAGTCCAGGGTCGCTACACAGAGACAGGCAATGGAAGATGACCTCTGTTTGGCTCTTGCCTTGAAAATCCTGTAGGGTTGCCAGTAGTTAGCTGCAGCTCGATGGCACTTTCCACCACCATGTTGGCAAGAATGATAGCAAGGGCCCAGTTCTCCTGTTGGCTAACTCCACTGCTTACTTTTCTGCTAAAGATTTGCTTCTGATTTTTTGTGCTGCAATTGTCCAAAGTGGTCAGGTTACTCCCCCGTTATCTTTTTAGTTATCATTGAATGTTTTTCTTAATGTCCATTTAGAAAACACAAAACAGAACCCTTTATTGATTTGTATGTATTGTCAGAATTGCTTTAATTGCATCAAATGACATAATTGGTGTAAATAGGTGTAATGATGTCATTAGCATGTATGATTGTGACATTTAACAATGTAATTAAAATGTGTAATGACATGGTAAATGTCCTTATTAAACTACGCAAGAAAAGCGCTGCAGGTGGATAGGGCATGATTTTTTTTAAAAAAAATTCAATACCACTGTCATTCTTTTAAGAACTGTTATCATGGTTGGATTGTATTGAAGCTTGATTTTTTTAAAAAAATGAATATTGCCAAGTTCTGCAGTTTCGAGAGGGTAGAAGTGGCAGTATGGCCAAGTCTTTAAGGCCATGTTTGGCAGTTGAATTCTCTGCTTGGAGTCTGTCATCCTTTTCTGTTCTGTCTAGGAAAGAGAATGTTGTTACAGTGAAATGTTACTTCGATCCATTATTTAAGAGGGTATGTTCTGCATTTATATTGAAACACAAGTTCAGAAGTATTCAGCCATGCTTATGTCCCATTGCTATCACTGAATTGTGTTACTGAATTTAAAAGGATGCACAGTTTTCCTCCAGTGCTGCTTCTAGGGAGATGACTTTGGGTGTTCCTGAATGTATAATGATTAGAGTGTGACCTAAAGTTTTGTTTGTGTGGTTTGGTGGACCCTAGGTAAACTGGATTTTAAATTTAACATTGTTTAAATTGGAGGAGGATAGTAAACTTGCATGGTATAGTGGTTAGAGTGTCTGATTCAGATCTGGGAGACCCAGATTTGAATCCCCACTCTACCATGGAAGCTTGCTGGGTGTCCTTGGGCAAGTCACATAGCCTAATCCACCTCATGGCAGGGGGAGGGGGTTGTTTTAGGATACAATCAAGGTGTTGAGAACAGTGTTCTAAGCTCCTTTGCTTTGATATTAGGGAAAAATGGATATAAATATCTAACTACTTGGGTCTGCAAAGTGACCCTGGCCCTAAAGCTATCTAGTTGTCCTCGACCAGCCTTTTCGGTCCTGGCCCCAACCTGATGGAACTCTCTGCTAAACGCCATCAGAGCCCTGTGGGACCTTATGCAATTCCACAGGGCCTGTAAGGCAGAGATGTTCCACCAGGCCTTTCATTGAGGACAGCAATGGTTTCCATCCTAGCTGACACCCTTTCCAGTCCAGTTCCTTCCCGTATCTGCTTTGCCCTCCACGCTGCTGCCTGCGAAGTGGCCAGCAGTCTGAAATGGGACCAATTAATATACACTATCTTCTTGTTTGAAATATGTTATTAAATGTTTTAATTGTTTTATCTTGATGTTTTTATGAATGATTCACAGAGCCCTGCACTGCAGGGCTTTGGTAATTAACAAATTTAATAAATCCATACATATAATAAAAATAAAGCAACAACAAAATTAATTAAAGTCATGAAAAATCCCAAAAGCCTTACAGTTGATTGTGTGACAATTTTGTAATTCAGTTTTTATCGCATAGTCCACTGTCTACTATTCTGTTGTACCTGTTGTATTTTTTTTAATTGTGTTCACTTTGAGGCTCAAAGAGAAATGTGGACTATAAATGAAGTAAGTGAATAAATAAATCATAAGAATATAGGAAGATCCCTGCTGGGACCCATGGTCCAGCATCCAATCTCACACAGTGGCCAGCCAGTTACTCTAGAGGTTCAACAAGAGGGTATAGAGACCAAGGCCTTCCCTGGCTGTTGCCTTCTGGTCAGTGTTTCCTCTAAGCTGAGTTAATTTTTAGCCTCTGGCTCATGCATTTTTGTCTTAGCTCAGGAAGGATGGCTGCAGAGCAAACTGACTTATGCAGTATCCAAATCTCTCACTCCCAACTTTAATGCCAGTAGCTCACAAAGTAGAATTTTTGCTCACAATTCTCCACAGCTTAGAGGGATCATTTTTCCTGGTCCTGGTATTCAGATGTTGACTGCCTCTGAATGTGGAGGTTCCCTTTCATCACCATGGCTAGTAGACACTAATTGACCTATGCTCCATGAATCTATTTGGTTCCTCCTTTAAAGCTGTCTGTTCCTGTGGCGCTACATCCTCCAACAACAATTTCCACCTTTTAATTATTAGCTGTGCAAAGAAGTATTTCGTTTTTTCCGCCCTACTACCTATCAGCTTAATTGGATGCCCTCAAGTTCTAGCATTTTGGGAGAGTGAGAAAAAGCACTCTCTGTCCACTTCCTCTATCCCATGTATAATTCTATAAATCTCTGTCATGCCTCTCTTTAGTAGTCTCTTAACTGAAAAGTCCCAGCCTTTCCTCTTAGGGAAGGTTCTTCAACCCCTTAATTATCTAGATTGCCCTCTTCCATACATTTTTCTGCTTGCCCTCTTCTGTGCTGTTTCCAATTATATTCCCACATAATGGATAGGGGAATATTGACCTTGCAAACATTTTATTTTTCAGAATTACCACTGATGTCCTGTCTATGGAACAGTGGATTCTAAGGTTGTCAACTCTGGGTTGGGAAATTCTTGGAGATTTGAGAATGGAGCCTGGTGTGGGTGGGATGTGAGGAAGGGAGGGACCTCAGTGGGGTATAATACCATAGGAGTCACCCTTCAAAGCAGTCATTTTCTCTAGGGGAACTGATATCTGTACTTTGCATTGTTTACTAGATCTCTCATGCTGTTTGATTCATCTGTGAATGTGACTATGAGATATGTCTAAAGTGTTTGTCAAATGGATTAACTTTATATAGGTATTTCAACGCAACCCACTTTGATAAAGGTATACACGAAACGAGATGTCATATGCATGGTTCATTGGTTTTGATGGCATTTGATTTACTACCAGTAAACTGAATACTGAAAAAAGAATTTACAAGTTATAGAACATTGTAATCAAACAGCATGAGAGATCTAGTAAACAATGCAATGAGACTAGGCTTACAAAAATTACAAAAATGCAAAGAAAGTATCAAGCACGCTCTGTCAAACAATGCAGAACATGGAATTACAAGAAATGAAAACAATGCTGTAAGAGCATGGTAGAATATACAGCAAATCAATTATATATAGTGTACACTGTGGCATAGATGACAGCCCTTTTCTGTATAAGCTTTATAAAAATGCCCACCCAAGCAACTGTTTTATGTAGTTTGAAGAATTAAAGAAGTGCGAGAGCCTTCTTCCGGTTACTGAAACCTGAAACTGTAAATTCAACCTTCTTTTCTCTGTAAATCACTAGCTCAAGGCTTTTAATAGTGCTCTGTGAATGAGATTCCTGTGGGTTAGCATATATTAGAAAAAGAAGATTTGTGCTCACTTACCTCTGGACCTAAATTCCTTATTATTTGTCTCCTGTCAAAAATAATTTCCCCAGCAATAAGAGTTCTATGGGACTATTGTGAAACACTGTCCTGTTCTCTCTGTTAGCCTGTTGCTGCAGTGGGGCATCTTGGGGCCATGCCCCCTAAATTATATGCCACACCTCACAAAACTCTTTCTTATAATGTTTTATAAAGTTTTAAAAAGTTTAACTTTAGCTGCACTACTGTGCCATCATGCCCAGGCCTGCCTGGATGCACCCGGTGTGCCTTCTCCTGGCTCCAACCTGCCGCTCCACCACGTTCTCTAACCATGTGCAGGCTTTCTCCAGATGGCTGGTGCACCCTTCCCTGCCTTCCTCTGTGTCCAACAGATTCCCTGAGACTCTTCATGAATTGCCCTTCCAGTAGCCTGCCAGTCAGGTCCTGCCTTCTCCTGACTTGCTTAGATGAACCACATGACCTGTTTCACCTGCTCCACCCTCCCTACATTCTGGCGGCCAGTAGCCCATTTGACTTAACTGCTCACTCAGCTGACCCTGCAGGAGAATGGTAGGCTCAGCCAGGAGAGAGTGGGGGGAGGTACTCCTGGGAAGAACAACCCTTTTCAGCCTAGCTGCAGGGCTGGTGTGTCCGTCAGCTGTTAGGTGTAAATAACTGCCAGGCGTTAACCCCCCATTTCACTCCACCTCACTTGGAAGTGGGTGGGGGTTGGAGCGAGAGGGATCACTGAAATGGCTTGTATCTATTTCAGCCTAAGAGCTGATAGGTGCACCAGCCCCCCTGTTAGGCTGAAATGGATGCAAGCCATTTCAGCAGTCCCTCACTTCCTTCCACAAGCTGCATGAATCTCCTAAAAAATGTGGAGGGTTGTGGGAGGGTCGTGGATCAGGATGGGATTGAATCTTGGTTTGTGAACCACAACCCAGCAATTTTCATGAGGAATTTAGGATCATGATGCAGTTTTTGCCCATCCCTAACCTGGAGTATTCCAGAATATTGAGGGCCAGTGTGGTATAGTGGTTGGTGGGTCAGACTAAAATCTTGGACACCCAGGCTTGAATCCCCACTGCTCAGTGACCTTGGACCAGTCTCTTTCTTTCTGCCTAAACAGCTTAACAGCAGAGTAGAATGATGTTGTAACCCGCCTTGATTCCCCGGGGAGAGAAGAAGGGATATACCAACCCAAACGAGTACTGTGTACCAAGTACTTATACATGTGTATATGGAGGAGGGAGATGTTGCTGTCTGTTCCAGAGTAGCCCTAGACCAGGGGAGTCAAACATAAGGCCCAGGGGCTAGAACCAGCCCATCCAGGGCTCTTATTCAGCCCGTGAGCAACTAGTGCGAGGAAGAGAACAGGAGTCTGCTTGTGGGGAAGTGGGTGGAGCCATTCCAATTGTGGCTTCAGCAGGGCAGAACAATCAGCAGTCAAGCAGAACCTCTTTGCTTCAGTGGCAGCCTCACTGATAAGTTGGGAACCACCGTAATGTTGGTACAGGGTTCCAAGGTGAGGTTGCACACCTCTCTGCTCAGCCTGCAGCTCTGAGGATGCTGTTCCAGATGGCTGCAAGGATTGGCATTTGCATGTAGAGATGTTCAGATGATCCTCTGCTGGGGCCTGCTGGTGGCCAGCACTGCCACTGTATTTGCACCCCCCATGTGGCAGCTGTGTTTTGGCCCATGGGGTGGTATTCTTCAGCAGTTTCTTCCACACATCAGGGGCCTAGACCTTCCTCAGAGCATGCAGCTCAGTGGTTTGGCCCTCCTCCTCCATGGACCACCTTGCAGCCTTCAGCCATAGGCGGCTGCCACCTCGTGGGGGAGTGGTGATGGTGATCTCTGGTTATACGGCCTTGTGTGTGCAGTTCCTATTCCTCCATCAGATGATATGTCGGCCTTCAGCCTGTGGTGGCTGCAGCCATATGGGGGTGGCATGGCTTCCTGACAATCTATGGCTTGAACCCCCAGCACTGGATTGCCTGGTAGCCTTGGTCAGAGGCGGCTACCACTGCATGGGTATCTCTGGTGTATTGAGCTTTGCGTGGTGTGGGTCCCACTGTGCACATGGCTTTGGACCTGGGCTGCACCCCAGCTTTTGTAAGCTGTGGGCTTAGTTCAACTCATCTTCCCAGTCAACTTCCATGGTAGCTCAGAGGCAGAGGGGAGCTCGCAACACCCAGCTGCTTCACATTTTTACTCTGGGATCCAGGCTTACAGCAGTGGTTGCGGGAGTGGGCTCGGGAAGAGGTTTGTCTCCCCTCCACAGTGCAGGAGTGTCTGCCTAGCACTGCATTGCTGGCTCTCCAGCCCACCCATACGAGTTTTCCTCTGCACCCACCCAAGCCCATGGGCCTTGCAGTGAGGACACGCCAACTTGGAGCTAACCAATTGCTGTCCTTTATACTCTCAGGTACCTGGCATTACATTTTATGGCGCACATGGCCCAGCCTGACAAAATCATGTTTATGTCAGTTCCCATCCTCATAACAAATGACTTCATGCTTTTGCCCTAGACCTTTAGAGAGGTCAATTTGGGGGACAGGGAAGCTTCCACCAGGCAAGGGTGCGAAAAAGCTCTTACAAAGAAATTGCACACTTCTTTGGACTGAAGCCATAACATTTTTGTGGTGCCTCCTCCATGGAGTTCAGTATGGCATGCATATTATTATTAGGGATGTGCACAGAAACTCTTTGTATGTAATTTTATATTGGTTTAGTAGACTAGAGCTAAGTCTGATGGTAATAATCACCATGATGAGATGAGCCAGCATTAGAACATCAGCATAATCAGGAAACAACTGGGGTATGCTTAGGGCTATCAAGCCCCTAGTGGAGGCAGGGGTCCCACACCCCCAGGTCTCATTGTTTGCTGCTGCTACAAGCAGTGATGGGAGAAAAATTAAAGAAAAATAAGGCCTCATCTCCTTACTGTATGTTCGTACCATAGAGTTTCTGGTGATTTTTAGAGCTAGCTTTTTAACTTCCAGGTAGCTCAAGGAATCAACGGGAACACTATGGCAAGAACTTTCTGTAAGTAGATATGGCTTTGTTTTTCTTTTTAATTTTTTCTCCTGGGATACTACCCTCCACTCTTCTGCTGGTTGCCAGGTTCTGCCTGGCAAACCTAGGCTCATTGCACTGGCCCACCCCTCATCTGTACTACAGCAGACATTCAAGCAACTGTTGTTTTTTCCTCTTGGTCTTTGGGAGGACATGACAACAAAATGTGGTTTTATTATGTATGCTTTAAATTGTCAGCTGCCATGGTGGCCCTTGTAAGGGCAGAATGGCAGTGTGAAGAAATGCTGTTTTTCCCTGGGAGGTTTGAAATAAGCAAAACCTCCACTTTGTGTTTTAAAAGTTTCCCCCCCTCTCTCTGGGCAGAGAACAGGCTGGCAAAGAGGATGTCAGTCAATGGCTTTCCAGGCTCATTTCAGCTACCTCTTAAGAAATGCTAATGAGTCTAGCTAGAGACAATGGGATGGCCAAGCACCCCCCTTCTCCCCCCTTTAAGCAGGGAACAGCGGTTTAGAGGAATGAAATGCTAGAGGGACTCCAGGAAGAAACTCCAGGAAGAATCTTCAGGAAAAGCTTCCTTAACTTGGCCTGACAAGGTCTGTGAGAGGAGAAGCAGATATGATAAAAACTCCTTGCAGCAGGAAGGAGGTCTCTTTCTTTGGGTGCTGAGTCCCTAAGAGCATGCAGACCTCTCCTCTGGGAAGGCAGCCATTTTTGACCATGTGCTGACCTACAGAGCTGGAGGGAGCTTAAGGGAGTTTTGTAGGGATTTGTAATTACTTAAGCTAAAGACACCTGTCCTATATTTTAACATCTAATAGGGCATGTGTAGACAGAAGGACAGAGGATTTGCATTTTACCCATTACTTTTGGCTCCCTTGCTCAATCTGGTGCTGTGCTAAAAGTATGCTTGTAAGCATTTTCTTTTTAATAAATACTTTATAACTTTTGAGGCTGGCAGTGGTTCTCTGTACCATATACACCTCAACTGTCTTGGAGTCACTTTTTTAAAAGGAGCACTGGGGGAGGCAGCCAGTAGGCAAGTGGCTATTCCTCCAGGGGTGTGCAAGGCAGTAAACTGTCCCTGTGGTGACCAGGTGCTGGGCAGTGGGAGACACAGAGGCAAGGCCTCAGAACTTGGAAAGGAAGCTGGGAGTCCTGACCCTTCCAGTGGGTAATCCTTACAATGGTGAGTTACTGGAGAGAGAGAGAGAGAGAGAGAGAGAGAGAGAGAGAGAGAGAGAGAGAGAGAGAGCGCCTTTCTGGGTGTTGAGGAAAACCCTTGGAAGTCAGTGCAGAATAGGGCCTGCAGGTCAGAGCCAGCCCATTCTGCCATAGGCAGCATAAAAATGTTGTAAATGAATGAATAATAGATAAACTGTATGTTGCTGAAGTACGGAAGCTTCTGTCTGGTTCCTCAGTGTGAGTGGGTAAGTAAGCAAGAGGGAAAGGATGAGCTGGTGGGTCATGACAGCAGTTGCTTCTAGACAGCATTGCTGCTGTCTGGTGGGTGAGAATGGCAGATGAAAATCAACCACAGAGAGGCCCTTACTTGTTTAGATCTTTAGTGCCTGCTTTCTGTTGTGGTTGTCATTGACATTATAGTGTGGATTTGATTGGATTTATTCTGCTTTGGAGTTGGATTGGGATGTGGGAAACTGAAGTTCAAATTTTACCTCAGCCGTGAGGCCAAGTTAAAAGCTTTGGACAAGTTACTCCCAGTCAGCCAAATCTTCTTCACAAGACAGCTGTGAGGATAAATGCACTAAGAAGTGTAAAGCACTTTGGGTAGTGTGAATGCCTATATAAGTGATTAATAATATAGCCATCAAAACAGAATTCTTTCTGTTCTTTTTTTCGCCAGGAATAGTCTTATTGATTGGTTGAAGTCTTATTGGTTGTGCTCTTTCTCTCTCTTGCTGGTGAGCATAGCTAATTCAGTCACAAGAGTATTTACTATTCATAAATTATGAGGCAGCCTCCAACTACATTATGAATTATATTCTCACTAATTTAATCAGAGGAAACCTTTTTCTCGCCTAATGTGTTAATAATAGACTGTGTTGACACCACATGGATAATTTTTAGATGGTGTGTTACATGAGGAGCTTGTGTTGGAAAGCTCGATCATCATGGCATTGTTGTGACTGATTATTAATCTATATTTAGTTCAAAAGCTGTTATACAGGTGCAGTTCACATTATTATCTGAAAATGTCTTTTTCTTAGTGAATATTTGTTTGTTAAACTGCTCAGGAAGTAATGTCAATATGAAAATAAATAATATTATTAGGCTCCTGTCAAACACACAGAGTCAATTTCCAAAATAGAAATCAAATTATGGGATTACTGTTTCAGAGGGGTTTGTGCAGGTGGACTCAGTCAACTTCCTTGAGTCTCTGAATCCGTTTGCCGATATTTGGAACATTTTTTCCCCTATATAAGTCCTTTATTCTTTCTGTCTAAGTAATTTTTAAATTGTATGTTTTGCTGTTCTGCTAAAGTGTGCAGGGTTTCTTGTCCCTTTTTAACCTCACAATCCTTTGAGGTGTGTTAGACCGTAAGTGACTCTCTCAAGGCTGCCCATCAGAGTTAAATAGCATTTTGAACACAAGTCTGCAATTCAAATGCAACACACTGTCTATTGTCCTGGGCTTTTGAAGGCCTAAACTAGGAAATGGCCAAAATCCAATTGCCTGGCTGTTGATAGTCCATTTCACTGAATTGGAAACTATGTACAGTGAATGCTGTAGCCAATGTACAGAGGAGGATCAGAATTCTATCTTCTTCCATACATTTATTACACTGCAAAAAGCAGCACATGGATTGGAAATGCATGGGTTCTGTGTATACGCAGCTTATGAAACCATGAAGTGCAGTGTACTTTCATGGTCCACAACTTCAGACTGCATGGATGTGACATAGTGCCTTTATACATACAAAGCTTTATAGAGCAACATAAGCAAAAGGAGATGATCCTCTGCCCTGAGGAGCATACAATCTACAATTTGAAAGTAGGAAAACCAACTAAAGAAGGCATGGAAAGTGAGAGGCAGGGGTGAAAAAAGGGATGCTATCTATGTAATGGTTAGTACTGTACATTTGGTAACTGCTGAAATAATTATTCTATAATACAGTTAATATTAATGTGACTGCAAGCATTTCTATATTTGTTAACATTAAAACCTGACTGTTATTGTGGTGCTTTGCTTGTCTGGGTTCAGTTCCCCGGGCAGTGAGAGGTGAGTGATGTGAGGGGAGAGAGAGATATATGCAAGATGGGGATGTTGTCCAGTAGAGGAGTTAGCAGATGGCAAACACAGTTATCTCTTATGCCTATGTAACAATAGCGCTGTTCACATGTTACAGTGAATGCACATATATTTGTTTGTAAGAAAGAAAGTAATGTGAATTCATTTTACCAATGAAACTGGGGGCCTAGTATCAAGGTTTAAATAACACATTCAGCTGTATGTGTGTTGACTGTAAAACGAGAATTACACAACACACATATAAAAAGTAATCAATTGTACACTATACACAAAAGCGATCAATTGTACACTATACTTATGTGCTGTACACTGTAACGTATGGACAGGGTTCTTATCTGGACCCAAAAATAACCTGAATAAGTGTAATAGTTATAATAAGATAACAAATGCAAATATAAAACAGCAAAACAAACTGAAAATACCCCTGAGAAGGGAAGGTTTTAGTAGTGGTTGTAGAAGTGTGAAAAACTGGAAGAGAAATTTTTATAGGTCTTCTAAAAAGTAGGTGGTTTGAAAAGAACTGAAACGCTAATATGGCCTTGTATGGAGGGTTTTTGGGGACAGTGGGCTGTCTTGTCATTTTCAGGAAAGATAAGATTTTAGTGTATAGTTAGTATAAAGATCTTGGGAATTTGCATTTATTAACATTTCCCTTATTATCTTCTGGCAGTCGTTCAGCACTTTTTGATAGCAATGGAAACACAAATTTTTGAGGAATGAATATGACACAGGAGTCACACTTACAGAATCACATGGTTGTCAGATAAAATACTATTATGTCCATCTTACAATTAACCATTTCTTTTGCTGGGTTCACTGGGACTAGGATCTGTATTCATACTGATGCACTGTAATTGTTCTGAAGGAGCATCTAAGAGCATGGCAGAAGCTGTTTCACTAATAGGCTGGGAGTTTGGAATCTAAGGAAACTAAGCTGGAACCAAATTACCTTTAAAATATATTTAATATGTAAAATATGGTTGTTAAAAATAAGGGCAATCTGAAATTTATGGAAATTACTGTTATTCTCATGCCTTGCCTGCTTTTCTCAGTTGCATGAAGACGTTTGTATTTTCTGAAAGCAGGCACTGCCCATTGAAAGTCACCCCCAGAGATAAGCAGCATACCTGCAGGTACACAAATATTTGGCACCCCCCCCCCTGGAAGGCTGGCAGGCTGCTTCAGAGAAACTGGGAAGCGGGAATCAGAAGCAAATGCTTCTCTTTTTCTAGTGAAAGGAAGATTCTGAGATCTCTTGAAGATCAGTGAATGATTCAGTTTCTGAGCTGTCTCACATCTTTTTTTCCCTGTCAAGTCACAGCTGACTTAGGGTGAACTCTGGTGGGGTTTTCTAAGCCAGAGATGTTCAGAGGTGGTTTGCCATTGCCTGCCTCTGCATTGTGGCCCTGGTTTTCCTTGTTGGTCTCCTGTCCAGATACTGACCAAGACTGACTCTTCTTAGTTTCTGAAAGCTGATTAAACAAGGCTAGCCTGGGCTATTGAGATCAGGCTCACATCTTTAAAACAGTTGTGCCATTTATCCATTATCTCCCCCCCCCCGCTATTACCCAAGAAGACAACAAGATGGTTCCCAGGGATGGAACATCTGTTTCTTGAAAGAAAGCACTTTTTATCCCTCCCTATGATTCGCATTATGCCAAGTAATTGTCATATATTTGTTTTTACATGTAATTTTCATATACTGCTTTTACATTGTGGGGTTACATCCAACCTAGGGCTACCAAGCTCTTAGTCGGGCCTGGAGTTTCCCCAGAATTATAACTAATCTTCAGACTACAGAGATCCATTTCACTGGAGGAAATGGCACCTTCAGAAGGCACACTTTATGGCATAACAGCCCCACCAAGCACCCACCCCTCCTCAGACTCTGACCTCCTTGGGCACTGCCCTCGGATTGCCAGGAATTTTCGTCAGCTGAAGTTTGCAACCCTAACCCAACTTGTTTATAACTTTGTTGAGGTATATATGCAGATAAGCCAAGGAGTTGCCTTAAAGGAAAGAATTAAAAGAACTTCAGCTAATCAGAGACCAAGGTTCTTGTGGTGTTTCACAAAGGGTGGGCAGCTCCATTGTAGTGGGCTTTAGTTCAAGACGTGATACCAACTTGCTGCCAAGCCAAATAAATCTTGTCATATGTAAGGCTCTCTTGGGGTCCAGGCCTTTGACGTTTGGAGAACTCAGCTATTTGTAACGATTCATATCACCTGCTGGCTTTCCTTCAGCAATATCCAGCTATTTTACTGCCTAATATATTTTTAAAAGACTGCACCCATTCAGTCAACACTGGAGACGAGCTGTCAAAATCTAGTCACTCATGCAGCAGTTGGTCACACTTTGATGATGTGTCTGTCATCATGTTAAAACAGTCGCGTTCTGACATATTTTATGGGTACGGACATGTTTTAGAGATGAACAAAAAGGGTTGGCCTTTAAAAAGGAGCAAGAGGAGCAATTCCTTTCAGGGAGAAGACATATAATTTGAAATAATAGTACATCAATAGTACCTATAGGAAATTGCTCTAAAATGAAAATTTCATTCTCCGCTTTTAGTACTGGAGCTCTTTCTGCAAAAAACAGGTGGCCATGCTATCTATGAAAATATATGTTCCACAAAGCCTGCATTGTTCTTTGCATGCCTGGAGTTAACCAGGCAAGGTGGAGATTTCAAAGGAGGGAATTAGATGTTCTGCGTTGCTCAGCATTGTGCTGAATCTGAATGGCATATGCTTTATGGGGAAATATTATGTCATTTTGTGTGGCAATTGAATGAATCACCTTAGTGGTTTTCTCAAATTAGACATAAAGACTTGTGATTCTGATTATTGCGTACCTGTGTATTATTTTGCACTTTCATACACTCTCTGTGAATGCACGCTGTTCACGAGAAATGTTTTTCTTGGTGTATTTTTTTTTAATCAGCCTGGCTCTATATAGACTTACCTGGAAGGAGAGTTTTCAACTGGCTAGACATGGCTAGTTCTTTTAAAAACAGGTTGATTTTCAGAAATTGACAGGTGAAGATTTTCATGCTATGGAAATGAATTTTATTAGAAAGTGAAAAGTCTTTACTCGCTGACTTCATTTAAAGTCTGCCTTTTTCATCAAGGCAGATTACAGAATGAGAAGACAGTGCAATAAAAAACAGTATAATGCTACAAACAGTGCAGAAAAGAAAAACAGGATTGTAAAACAGTGCAGCAAACGCAGCATAATGGAATAATAACGGTATCATAACCAATGCAAGAATAAAAGAAAACTGTCACAGATACTGAAGTCAGAATGTTCTTCACTTCGGAAAAGTGCTCTCCTGACCATTTCCATGTGACTACAACCACTTTTAAGGCTCAGCTGAAGGGACCGTGGCCTCTCACATGTAAGTCCCAATAAGATTAATGGGACTTAAGGAATTGTGGAGCCTGTCCTAGCCAAGGCGCAGACTTACAGCAATGGATAAGCCCTGATGTTCTCCGGACTGCAAACAGTTGGAATCTGCAGAGCCTGAAGTATGACAAAGGTTCTGTTCACCAAAAAAGTCATGTTGCAGGTGATTTTAATGACTCTGGCAAATCCTATAGAAGCCACAGGGAATGGTTTGTTTAAAGAGTTTCATTTATGAGGTTCAGGTTTTACAGGCCGATGCATTAAAAAAATCTCTGGTTTTGCCTGTACTGTTGTTGTTATTCTTTTGTAGCTTATCTTTATTTTTATAGCCAACTCCCTATGTTGGGGGGGGGGAATAAAAAGGTAAACTGCATTTTAAAATTAAATGGGTTGCTAAATTATAGGGCTGGTTGAAGTTATGACCGATGTTACAGTTAACTGTGTTACCTTGTAGGAACATAAATATATAGGGAAAGTAAAATACTGTGTTTCTGAGAACCAGCCAACGTTCTCAGTATGTGAGTCTAAGTTGCACACAATTCATCTGAGTCTGATTGTTCATCTAATTATTATTTAATGATGTTTCTGAGTGACAACATGACGGTTCAAGTCATTTTTGCCCTTTCGATCAGCCCCAAGAAGGTTGCGGTGTTTCTCAAAAGGTTTGGGCTCTCCTAACTGGATCAGCTCCGTTTTACAGGGCTTGTACAAGATGGTAATGGGGGAGTACACATGCTGAGGTGATACTAAGTAGTTAGTGAACGATGCTGAAATTAGGAATGGGTCAAAGATCTGAAGGGCCCGCTTTCTGCTGCCCCCACTGTTACTTACTTCTGATACCATCTTATAGAAAAGGTATGTCGAACTGCTGCCCAGTCATGGGCTTGCTCATTTGCTGCCATCCCTGTCCTGTGGAATGGGCTGCCAGATCGTCCTCTCTCCTGATTTTTCAGAAAATGCAGGTTGACAGCACTATTCTCAAGAGCCTTTGCCTTCCCTTGTTGTGGGATATTGTGCTATCACTAGGTGCTGCAGCAATCATACAAAATTGGATTGGATTGTCTACACTGGAAAACCCAGTTGTGGATGATTGCTGTATTGCAACAGCAGTGCAGGATCCAATGATATGTGTATACAGCTTTTGCCTAAATGGTGTTAACATTTATGGTGAATGGTGGGCAATTTTCTCTGTCATTTAACTGATGTATGTGGCTTGGTTTTTAATTTTGCTGTAGTTATGCTCTGCATATGTTGGTCCCTGTTTCTCTGGGAGGAAGGCAGGAATCAAATATTTTAGCCTACATTCCACTATGACCAAATACAGCCTTGATTGCTGTGGGGTAACTGTGCTATCAGATAGGGCAAGAGTTTGCTTGTGGGTGCCTCCAGTTGGTTTAAATAGTAGCAACCCTCTGAGTGCAATGGCCGCCCGCAACACATCTCCTTGCAGTACATTATCAGCTGGTTAGCAAGTGGGGCGTAAAGTGTTTGTATTCATGAAGCAACGGCTAGCAAAAACAGCACATCTTTATTTCTGTTTCTGCCGCTGCTTTGTTCATTAAGCTAATTACAGCCTTCTGCAACCCCCCCTCCCTTTTCATCTACCGTGTTCCTTCAGCTTGATCCTTTCCTCCCCAGCCCTGCAATCGACTGTTACTGAACAGTTGAAGCTGAACAGGAAGGAATTGCAGGTGTCAACTCACAGTTTACAAATATGACATCTCCTCTGGCATAGCTGGAAATATGAAATATTGATTTATGTGCAGTAAAAGGTCTTATAAAAATGATCACATACACATGAGAGATTAATGCGCTGGAGATCAATAGAAATTTCATTCTTGACGCTAGACTGTCACCTATGGTGAAATGCTAAAATACAGAAATCAATATTATCTATGAAATGTCAAATTTATTATAATTATGAGGATGAAAGCTGGCCAAGTGGCTCCCAAGAGAGAAGGAAGGATAGGTTACTGTGCTGAAGCATCCTTCATGTCCCTTGTTCACTTGCTGCCAATTTGAGAACAATATTGGTGCAGGGGGTTTTCAGGCATTATGTATCACCGTGTAGTAACAAATTCCTCCTGGAATATTTAACTCTTGAAACTGACAATAACACCAGTATCTTTGTAGCCAAAAGGTTCAGAACTTTGAAGTCATCTTTAGGATTGAGGGGCAGGGGGGAGTAAGAAAGAGACAGATGGTTAGGAAAAAAGAGCATTTTTTCATACCAATCCCATGTACCCTCCCCCCACATATGCTGAGTGCGAAAAATGTGTTATTTTAACCTTTTTTGCCCTCTAAGTATCATACAATTAATTAGGGCTAGGGTTTAATTTAATAGCAACATCCTGTTTTTTAAATTCAGTTTAACTGATAAGAGTTGATGCAGAATCTCTTGGAGACCTGGGAGAAAGAAACAATGGAAATTGTATATCCAGCGTTCCATAGTCTTCATGTACTGGCTTGATTCTTAAAAATGGCCCTTCAGTCCTTGCCGCTTTGCTGCAATTCTTTTGAAAGCGTTTTTACACGGTTGTGGCAGCCTACTTGCCTCATGTATCATGTTTAGTAGAGGCTTCTGGGAAAAGCTCCACAAAACTAAAATGTTATGGGCCAGTAAGAAAACAATAAAACTACAGTTTTCCTTGTTGCTGATGGTTTGTTTTATAAATCAGATTTATGAAGGAGCATTCTTATGATGCTCTCATTCTCTTGTACACAAGCACATGGAAATGGGGGAGGGGAGCTTGAGGTACCTTTTGTCAATACTAAAATTAAGCGTCAGCAACCTATTAGAAGGTTGACTTAGTTGTGTCACATTTTGTGGATGTTTCAGGGTTGACATAGCTACCAGAGCCCCAGCATAATTTCTCTGGGCCTAATATGAAGTTGTAATGAGCCTCTCCCCAGAGCCCATACCATACCATGGATCGTGAAAGGCAAATGTCTATTCTGCTTCTGAAATGACTTAAATAGATCACGGTTTGAGTCCAGTGGTACCTTGAAGATCAACAAAGTTTTATTCAAAGTGTAAGCTTTGTGTGCAAAGCACATTTCTTCAGACAAATTGGAATAAAATCTCCTCAAGGGCTACTTAAAGGAAAAAAACAGGGTGGGGGCAGCTGTTAGAAGAAGCGGCTGCTGTACTCTAGCTTCATTCTCACATCTCTATGTTAACTCTTGCATTTACATGTTAATTTGCTGCCATCCATTGGTCTTACCAGCCACCTGATCCAGTTTTCAGCTCTGCATATGCATGTTGGCTCTGAGTGGCCCCTCCTAACAGCTGTCCCCCACCCTCTTTTTTCCTGTGAAATAATCCTATCCCATGCATACACAGTTGTTTTCAGTAAAGTTTACTGCAGCCACAGGATTTGCAAAAGGCATTAACTAACTGTAGGCCTTGCAATGGAAGCACAACAAGAACTAGGGGGAAAACAAGAGAATGATTTAATAGGCTCTGAAGAGTAGACAGAATGCATTATAGGTCTCTCTAGAGATCTACTGGACTAAACATACTCTGTGTTAGTATTACCGTTAATAAAAATGCTCACATGCTGTTACCTCTCCAACATAGACTGGGGGACATGTCGGAGACTGGGGGAGATGGAGACTTACTGAATCAGCATCCTGCAGTGCTGCAACTTCACTTCTGGTGGCCCAATTGGTGATGTCATCACACTGCAGGATACTCTAGGACTCCCCAAAACTATGGTAAAAACCATAGAGTTTCTGGTGAATTTTAATTGCATGATGATACTTTATGCAATCCATGGGAAGGATAATGGCAACAGTAATTATTTTTACTTGCTTGTAATTGTGTATGTATCACTGCCAATGAATTTGTATATGCCTTTATGGTGCCTTCCCTTATTTGCAATGCAATCCTATGCATAATTAGTTCAGTCTACGTCCATTAATTTTAATCAGTTTAGACAGAACTAACTAACCCTTATGAATCTGCCCAACCACTATAGTCACCTTCTGAGATTAGGCAGGTGACAACCCAGGAGAGAGCTTTCTTGGTCATGGCACTAAAGCTCTGGAACTCTCTCCCCAGGAAGACTCATCTGTGCCCTGCTGTCACCATCTTCTGCCAGCAGATGAAGACTTTTTTGTTTCATTTGGCAATCCCTCAGTGATTTCTCCTTCTTAACCAGTGTTTTAATTGCTGTTTTAATGTTTGGTGTGTATTTTAACTCTGTTTTAAATTGTTTTAATGATGTGTGTTGGGTTTTTTTTATTTTAATGGTTTTAAAATGTGATTTTATCTTGCATGTTTTAAATTGTCCGCCATCTTGGAGGCCCTTGTGAGGGCAGAAAGGCAGGATATAAATTTTATGATACTGCAAGTAGCAGACTCTGCTTCATTTGAACAATTGTCATATGTCTGTCCTTGTAACCATCTCTTTACCCTTTGTTCTATTTTCCTATATAAGTGATAACCTTTGGAGGATGATGTGGCTGCAGTTGAGTTAAGTTACTCTAATGCAGATTTATCATACCTAATAACTCTCTACCCATTTTTTAGCCTCATTTCCTTGCATTTCTATGCACCTTGCACAGGCGATCTGCATTTATCAAAACCTTTACAATGATCTTGCCTCCTAACCTTGTGTAGATTGTATATTTTTGCTTCTTTTCTGCACATACCAATATTGTGTTAGTAGCAAATGTTACACTATGCAATATTAAGTAGTACTGAAGATCCTATTAACTGTTGTTTATGGCTTCATTATTGGTAGGTTTGCTACCTCTTCAGTGAGCTCATCTGTGGTGTAGTGAACAGAGTGCTGGCTTGAAACAGGGAGACCTGTGTTCAAATTCCTGCTTATCCTCACAGCTGATTGTATGGATGAGTGAGCTACACACTTGCAAATTAATTGTAACGTCCCTGGGGCCTTCAGTATATCCCTTACCAAGGGCTACAGAGAGGAGGGATCTAGGGGGACAAAATTCTGGGGGCCCTAGTCTCACCAGGGGGCCCATGGAACTTTGGCAAATCATGGTGTGATGTGAAAGAGAGTTCAGAGGGAATCTTAGTCCAGAGCCCCTGTTGGCTGTTGACAGCCCTCTTGGCACCTGATGGGGGGGTCATGGTAAATTACACTAGAATGCAAGAGCAGTCATGCTGGAACAGACCTGTGGCCCATTTACTCTAGCATCCTGCTTCTTCAGGAAGTAGCCAACCAAATGCCCCCAGAAGACCTGCAAATAGGGCATGGAGATCAAACCCTCTTCTGTTGCCCTCTGCACTTGGGTACCTAGTTGCTTCAGTTTGATTGCTGGCACTAAATCCATCCTATAATATCACATGAGAATTCAATAGTTCTCACCATTTGAAGGCTCAAACAGTAGGAGGAATGTTTTGTGTATCAGGGAGAAGAGCCAACTTCAGTACCAAATGTTTGTAGGGTTGCCAACTCTGGGTTGGGAAATCCTTGGAGATTTGAGGGTGGAACCTGGGGAGAGTGGGGTTTGGGGAATGGAGGGATATTACCAGGGTGTAACATCATAGAGTCCACACTCCAAAGCAGCTATTTTCTCCAGGGGAACTGATCTCTGTAGTCAGGAGATCTCCAGGCCTCACTTGGAGGCTGGCAAGCCTACCAGCCAGTTATTTGTTCTGTTTTCAATCTTTAATCACCCAACTCCATTTACGGATTAGCATTCACTTCCTCAATATTCTGGTCAAAAGGATTAATGCATTAACATGTGGTTAGTTAAACCTTCGGTAGATTCCATGCAGCCGACTGCACACCAAAGTATTTAAACAGGAAGAGGAATCAAGGGGAAAAAATCAGTGAGGTGCTGCTGCTAGAGTATACTGCTCACTCAGCTAATGCACAAGACCAATTGGTTATACAAGTGGAGACCTGTGAGAATTGCAGGGGAAGAATTCCCCTTAGCCCACCTGACCCCTGCTTCGCTTCAGCACGAGCACTCCACACAGCCTGTCCAAATCCAGCTTAACCACAGCTGTGGATCCTTGCTCCCCCCCCGTTGCCACCACAGCCATTAAGGTGGTGAAGCCGGGGTTGAATAGGATGGGGGAGCACTGCTGCCACCGTGACCAGTACTGGAGGCTGGGAGCTGTGTTGGGCCTGGCCTGTGCCATCAGACTCAGTGCAGCTACCTGAACTTGCACAAGCAGCTGCACTGGGCTGGCTGTGGGACTGGTGGGGGGCAGGTAGCCCAGCAGTAATAGTGGGGAGGGAGGCAGGCCACGCCTTCCAGCATGGCTCCCCTAACCACCTGCAGTTAATTGCTGCCTGGCAGTGGCAAGGAGGGCAGGACCCCTCCTACTTTGCCACTGGCTTTTGAAGTTCCTGGTGGTCTGGACAGGCCATTTCCCCTGTGGCTTGGCTGTTGAGAGTGCCCTTCAGTCACCCAGAACCTGTGGGGCTATCTGGACAGCCATGGGAGGGAGAGGCAGCAGAGACTACCCCTACTCACCGACCTGCCTGTCTGTCTCCAGGTCAGCTGGAAATAGAGGGAGACGTGCCAGGCCAGCAGTTCAGGGAGCCTCTGCCTCACCATTCAGCAGCTCAAACACAGGAGCTGTTGTCTGCACATGCACAGTCAATATCTCCTCTGTTTTTTTTTTTGGGGGGGGGTTTAAACCCCACTCCCTTTTTGAAGGTTTCAAATTTTTTTTGCAAACTTGGGGGATTTGAAGAAAAGTCTCCTTTGTATCAAACTGGTCCCAATCTGTGGATTTAAGTATTCACAGACTGGGGCACACTGTGCTATTAGAGATAAAGAGTTTAGATAGCTGCAGAAGAGAATGTTAAAAGACAGGAGCAGTATGAAGCACAGGAGCAACTAGGGAGCACAGCTTCTTCCAATTGTGGACTGAGGACTGTCAACAAGGTAGTTGATTGTGTATTTGCAAGATACAACAGTGGGGTTTCAGTATCTACTAAGGTTGCCAACTCCAGGTTGGGAAATTCCTGGAGATTTGGGGATGGAGTCTGGATAGGGGAGGGACCTGAGCAGGTTATCACACCATAAACTCTGACCTTCAAAGCAGCAACTGGTCTCTATAGTCTGGAGATCAATTGCAGTTCTTGAAGATCTCTAGGCCTTACCAGGAGGTTGGCAACTCTAATACATACCAACTACTTTGAAGCTACTTGTCAGTCTTTTCAAATTCTATGTAGTTTGAGATTCTTGAAGTCATTATTGGCTGAAAACAGAGATCTGTACCCTTCTGAGAATCTGTCCAGAACTGTGTTTGCAAAGAAGCCGAGGTTATCCATCCACCTTGTACTCTGTGGAGGTTCTGATTCCTGCTTCAGGGTTGCTTGTGGCTTTTATCAATAGCTAGATCCATCTGTATCAAACCCAGGCAATCCACTTTGTAACAAGATTCATGGTGATTTTGCATCACCAGTAAACAAACCAGTGGCACACTGCATTGTGATGTCATGATACATCATATGTCACAATGCTTCAGAATGTGATTTGCCCACACATTTTATTTCTTCAGTCATTTATGTGTTTTGATTTCTTTGAAATAGCCACTGTTTATTTTTGAAGGAGAATACTTGGCAGATATATCAGGATTTTAATGTAAAGGTGAATTTGGATGTTTAGTAAAAGATTGACAAATATGTAAATAGAAATTCCCCACCTACTCAGTTTTCTGTGAGGCATGCATTTTAGCAGAGCCATCTCATATCTCCTTATAAACATTGATTTAGCTTTTAGCAAGACATGTATATGAGAGACCAATTGTTAAGCACGTGCAAATGAGAAACAGAGGCATACTGAAAGGTGCTGCCTCATGGTTATTTTTATTTATTTATTTACTTCATTTATAGGTAGGTAGAATTTTTATTGCATGAGGCCAAAGGCCATAACTATATAATGATAGCTGCCTGACCAGTAATAAATATTACAGTAAAAACACAACAAGGTTAAAAACAATGTTAAAATTGTCAGGACCAGGACATAGGGAAGAATACAGCATGCTGAACATTCAGGGCGAAAGTTTTGCACGAATCTTCTTGGCAGCATACAGTGACATTGTATAGGTGACATAATGATCGTCTTCTCTACCTTTTCTGCTTGGGTGAGGTTCATAATACAGCCATGTGCAAGATTTGCATCCAATTTACCCCGAAAGCCCACTCAGATTGAGCAATATGCTTAAAGACAAGCTCTTTTGCTCTAATAGCCCAGCAGCGAAAACAGCTGCCTGCCCAAGCACAGTCAATCCTTGCCCTCGAAGTCCCCAGTCAGAACCAACCAACCTGTGAGCCCACCATTGGGTGCCTCTGTTCCATTGTTTCCAGGGACAGAAACGAAACATTGGGTCTGATTGCCTGCCCATTCAGCTGAATGCTGCACGTTGGAATCCCTGCTTAAGAAAGCCAAACTCAAACATAAGGAGAAGCATTGTTCCAGTTCTAAGACGCTCCCAGAATAAATTATCTCTTTGTTTCCAGCCAAACTGTTTTTAGTTCCAATGGAACAGAGGGAAGTCTCTCCACCACAAACACCTTCTTCATATGCATCCTCAGCTGATTCATTCTCAGAGGGGGAAATAGAGCCTGGCCAGGGTGCACTGGCAGTTCCAATAGTTAGTCAACTGTTAGAAACATGCTCCCCAGCACTGTGGCAGAGTTCTATTCCTCCGCCTCCTTGGCAAGGCTATTTTTATTATTTTCCTTCTCCTAGACTCAGGAATGGGGTGACTGGCAATCGCTAAAATCATCTCCAGGCCTGAAGCATCCCTTTCTATGAAACTGTGACACTGTGGGTCTGCCAGTTTGGTATCCTCCTGTCAGTTTGGTATCCTCCTTCAATCTCTCCCTACCTCCTTATAGGGCATTCTGATTCTGAGGAACAGAAGGTTTTGAGGGCTAACTTCCCTTCTGATCTGGGCTCAGACTTACCATTAGACCCTTCCTGATGACCCTGTAGGGGACTCTGGTCCAGTGTCACCCAATGAAGATCTGAAGTTCTACAAAGAGCAAATGGTGCAAATTGCTAAATCGCCAGGAACATAGGTGACCTCCAGCAACCCAAGACCTTGAGACAAGTTCTTAAGCAAGCTTTATTCAGAGTCACTTGGCATAATAGCCTTCCCTATCTTAGAGGGTGTTGCTGACATCTCCAAGGCTCTCTAGCAAAAACTGGCTAGCGTGGCTTCCACATCCAAAGAGGTGGAGAATTTATACAGGCTACAACAAGAAGGTCATACTTATTTATTCAAGCATCCTCTGCCTCATCCCCATAGCCAAGGAGATGCATATGCAAAACAATGTACTGTGTGCATTCCTCACCAGCTGATAGAGAGGGGCAAAAAACTGATGCAGTTAGTAGAAAAGTTTACTCTTCTGCTGCACTCAACCACACATAGCCAACTATAGTACAATTTGGAGAGGACACCAGTTGTTCCTCTGGGAAAAGATGGCTGCTTAGATAGAGCTTCTGCCTGAAGACAAGAAGCCTCTAGCTAAACTTCTTCCCTGAAAGAGCATTTAGCAGCTATATCTGCCTACCATACCATGATCCAGGACAGGATGCTGTTTTCTCATCCAGCTTCTACGAGTTCTTTTAAGGAGTTGTTTAATATGTTTCCTTCATGGCCACTTATAGTATCGCAGTGGTCTTTGTCAGTAGATCTTTCCCAACTCATGTTAGCCCCATTGAAACCTCTAGGGTCTTGTAGCTTGTGACTCTTGTCTTTCAAGGTTGTGTTTCTGGTAGCAATCATGTCAGCTAGTAGAGTGGGAGAGTTGGCAGCCTTGAGGGCTGATCATCCACTTATTGAGTTCCAGACTAGCCATGTAGTTCTGAGACCTAGTTTATGCTTTTTTACCTAGTGGTTTCTAGTTTCCACCTAGCTCAGGACATTGTCCTCCCAGTATTTTTTCCATCCAGTACTCAATAGCGTCTAGCCTGCCCACTCATGCACAGGAGTAACCCTCTTTTCATTGGTGCACTGTTGGAATGTATGAGAAATGATGGAAGTGTAGTGGAAGGACACTACATATCTTATGAGGAAGGCCCAGGCTTTGTTGAATGCCTCTGCCAGTCCTATCTTTTCTTTGTCTGTTGACACACTGAATGTGCCTTCCCAGTGTCATACATACAATGATGCCCAGTATGTCACTAATTAGCTGAAGAGCTGTCATGAAATTCTCAAAACAAAATTAACTTTGAATCATATATATGCACCATACAGCATTTCCCCCTGGGCAATTTTCAGAAGTGTAAATTCATTGGCTGAGATACTAAGGATCCATTCCTACTGCCCAAGGAGGGAGCAGCCATCAGGAATTATATTTCTGGGAGAACAGCTGGCTATGGCTGGAAGAGGGAGGTCTGAAAACTCCATTCCACAAACAGAACTTTATTAAGTTGCCTGATATTATTTCAAGTATGACGCTACATTACTGTTGTTGTTCCTAACAATATTAAACATGATTGCTGTTAAAAATGTTCTGTTTTATACGAAATTGATCTCTTAGTTTTTGCTCCACCCTTCCCCAGGACAGCATACATGATCCCCCCTTTCTCCATTTTACCTTCCCCAGTGCTGCATGGTCAGTTAGCTGGAGACTAACGTTGACAGTCCCAGGTTCACCCAGTAAGCTTTGTGGAGAGTCGGGGTTTGAATCTGGGTTTCTCATCTTGTACCCCCTTAAATACTTGCTCCACTGTATATAATTTCTACCACTTTTGGTCTGGTTTGGAGGAGGGAGCAAGTGTTATCTAATCCGAGAATAAGGGCTGGGAATTCACCAAAAAGGTGGGAGTCACTGCCTGAGGGGGACCGTTAATTAGTGGAATTGGAAGAAAGTGATGCTTTGCCACATAGGTATTAATAAGCCACATTTGCAAACTATTTTACAGTTGAATTGAACTAACAGACCATTACAGCAAAATAAATGAAGAATTCTCTATCACCTTTTTAATTACTAATTAATTTTCTTTCGTATGCTCTATTGGTTCCCTAATATTGTGTCCCCCCTCCCAGTCATTGCATCTGAATTTATTGTCAGGCAAGATGGTGTATAAAGTTTTCATTTCCTTTTGTAGTACGCAGGCCCCCCTACAATAACCCATCTTTAGGAGAACTGGTGGAAAGTAGAAGATTTATTTTTTATTACCTTGTAGCATTTACACATCCCCCCCAAATAAGAGATTTAGAAAGATTTTCCACCTCTCTCCAGCAGTCTTTCTTAAGGCTTTCTGTACCTCAAGTAGCCAAAGCCACAGTTAAAGTTAATACGTAATGCAACACAGTTTAAGAGATAGGCTTTTCTTGCAGTCAGGTCTCAATTAAGAGATAAAAGACAAAAAAGTGCAAAGCATTTGATAAAGCTAAGAATACAAGGGCCGGCAGGGAAGTGCTTGAAGCTGTCCATAGCGATAACTGGATAGTCGGTTGGAATCTTCTTGAAATGAAGTGGGTGCTCTAACTTATCAAATTCCACATATGGGAAATTATTGGTGCCTACAGGGGTGATTAACACGAACTCAGTGGGTCAGAAACAAGCTGGGATAAAGGTGAAAACTGTATCTGACTATCAACACCAAATACATCCATTTAGAGAAAGATAGCGGTGTTTCCACTCTCCCCACCCCACCCCCACCCCTTTCTATATCTCCAGCTTTGCAGGTTGTTGCGCAGGAGAAGCTGCATGTTATATGGTGTGATGTGCAAATTGCATCGCTCATTTTATAATGTAATCTGTTTTTAATAAGTCATATTAAGATTGCATTTTAGATAGCTGCGTGTTTCTCTTCTACCACAAATGTTTGCCCCAGTTCAGAATAGTGAGAATTCAAGTACAACTGAGCAAAAGGAAAAAGCAAGTCATTTTAATGAGATGTTTCTGGCTGGAAGCATAACCTTGCAGTGGGCATCTAATATCTTGATCTGGAATGCCTTACTTGGAAGTGGGTCTGGTTTTGTTTCAGCTGAACTTCTCCTTGGGAACAAAAATACTCCTTCTGTGTTGAAACAAAATTAAACTGTATTCAAGAGCAGACTGTTAGATTTCCATTCTGAAGTTAAGTTTCCAGGAAGAACTGCATATTGAAATCAGTTAAATGTAAGCTTTCTTTCTCAGTGGCACTTATAATGCTGAAGTACTGTATGGTTTTGTGTACATATATATGTATGTACGCAAACACACACAAATGCAAGTCTAGTTTTTTTTATCATCAAAAAAAGAGGAGGATCATCTTACATTTGCATACAAGTTACAGTTATTTCCAATTTCATATATACATACACCGACACCACAAATGCACCCACCCACACCACTATCCCAGCTTCCTTTTGAGTATATATGGGGTGTGTATAAACATTGACAAATATTTGTAGCATGAAAGAGGAACAGAACATATAAACTCTGTAAAATAAACATAGGTGAGACAGACACTCGCTCCATGTGTACAGAGACACATGCAACTGGTGATACAGTGGTACACATGCTGTGTGTAGTGCAATAGTGATGAGCCCCATGTCACTGTAGGTGTGTGCAGAAAGGACCAAAATGGAGTGTACGGGTGGGTCTCTGTGTGTAGCCCACCTCTAAACATTCATTGGCTGTGGTCATACACACTCAATAATCCACTTTCAATCCACTTTCAGTGCACTTTCCAACTGGATTTTGCCAGTTCACACAGTAAAATCCAGTTAGAAAGTGCACTGAAAGTGAATTATTTAGTGTGTGTGACTGCAGCCATTGATACTATTAATATCCATTGGCATGTGTTGAACCTTTATCTTCATGGCCTGTGTGCAGTCCCACATGGGACTATGCAGTCACAAGCCTCCTGAGGAGAGGTGCTAGCTTTTAAAGAAGTTTCTAGAGTGTTCCCCATCCCTTCTCCCCTTATCATGGAGTTTCCTGCCCAAATGGTCATGTGACCCAGGAGGGGGAGCACTCTTCCCTCAGTTCTCTTTTTGCTGCCATAAGGAGAGGATGTAAATGAGCAAGCTGATCTACAACGATGTCCTTCATGGTTATCTAACTGACTTACCTCAGAACAATGGGTGAGATGGTTCTTTTTAAGAAATGCCAGGACTGTGGTGCCAAAATGGCACAAAATGATAAGCAAATGCAGAGCTGTAGCCAGCAGTGGGGCTTTAGGGGTGGAGCCTCCATCAGATCTTTAAAGCCCCATAATCTATCAGGTCTTTAAAGCCTGCCTTTACCCCAATCTCCCCCTTTAATTTGGAAATAGTACTTGCTAAACCCAGCCATGCCACACCACCAGCATTCCAGCCTGAAGCACACAGGAAATAACCAGCTGCTGGCGTCATTGATTCCTACCCTCCTGGCTTTCTTCCTCCGTTGATTGGCCAGCTGGTACAACCTGTAAAGTGTAAAGTGCAGCTCCCATCATGGAGGAAGTTAATGCTCATTCTGCCCAGGCTCGATGCTGGCAGGCAGCTGAGAGGCTTGGAGTCTGTGTGCAGTAAGGTGTGTGTGGCTTGCTTGGGCGTGGTGTCCCCCTCATGGAGGGGACCTCGTGGAGGCTGCAGATCAAGCCGGTCTTTTAAGGAAAGGGGCTTTTAAGGAATGTGAGAAGTAGAGGTAATTTGCCATTGACTTCCTCTGCAAAGTCTTCCTCAGGGGCCTCCCTTCCAAGTATTCACCCTACTTTAAGCAGGCTGCTTAGCTTCCAAGACTGGGCTATGCCATACTGTCTTCTCTCCCTGATCCCCTAGAGAACAATAAAGAAGAATGATTCTATATTAATTAGCTCAGTTTAAATTAATTTTGACACCAGGGCCAAGGTGTCACCACCTCCCCTTTGAAGGGAAAGAGTTGTTTAGTGACCAGATGGAGATATCTATGGTTCATCTACTATGATACTGTATATGAAGTGAGCAATGACTCCCGTTAGCTCATACCCTACCACAAATTTTGTTAGTCTTTAAGGTGCTACTAGAATCTTACTCTTTTCTACAGTATAGGAGTACAACGTATTGCCCTTTGGATTGACAACAGCTCCAAGAGTGTTTAAGTGTTTACCAAGTGTACCTCAGTAGTCATTTCTTACCTCAGAATTCACGGTTGTACCATTTACCCATATCTAGACAATTAGCTCTTTGTTTCTAAAGTCTTTTCACTCCACTGTGATTTTCTAGCCACATTTGATACAATAAGGGAACTGGAAGCCCCTTGGCCATCTTCGGGTTCAGTGTTGGACCATTTCAGTCTGCTCACCCAGGAAGAAGTTGACAGGATCCTGGCTGCTGTGAAGCCCACTACATGCCTCCTCGATCCTTGCCCATCATGGCTGGTGAAGGCTTGTGGCGATGAGATGCGGACTCCTCTGAGGGAGATTATCAATTTTTCTCTATCAACAGGAACCTTCCCAGAGGGATTGAAGGAGGCTGTAGTCTGCCTCCTCCTAAAAAAACCTTCCTTGGACCCTATGGTCCTTACAAACTACCACACAGTGTCTAATCCACCATTCCTGGGTAAAGTAGTGTAGAAGATGGTGGCAACACAGCTCCAGGTTTTCCTGGAGGATGCTAATATCCTGGACCACTTCCAGTCCAGTTTTTGCCCTGCCCATAGGACGGAAACAGAGCTGGTCGCCTTAGTGAATGACCCTTGGAGACACCTGGATCGAGGTGAATCGGCACTGCTGATACTTCTTGATCTGTTGGTAGTGTTTGATACAGTTGACTATGATCTGTTGACCCACTGCCTCACCAATGTGGGGATAAGGCTGCTTGCCTTGCAGTGGCTGACCTCCTTTCTCCAAGGTCGGGGACAGAGGCCGGCACTTGGGGGGGGGGAATTATTTCAGTGACACCTGTTAGAATGTGGTGTCCCGCAGGGCTTGAGTCTCTCCCCAATGCTGTTTACTATCTACATGCACTCCCTCACCCAGATTATTTGGAGGTATGGGCTGGGTTGTCACCAATATGCAGACAACACCCAGCTCTATCTACTGATGGATGGCCACCTGGACTCTGCCCCAGAACATCTGGACAGGGCCTTACAATCCATGGCTAGTTGATTACAACAGAGCAGACTGAAACTGAATCCATTGAAGATGGAGGTCCTGTACCTGGGTCATGGGGGATTGGGATCAGGGATCGGGCTCCCAACCTTTGACAGGGCCCTATTGGTGCTGGCACCAAAGGTGAAGAGCCTGGGGTTGTTCCTGCATGCCTCACTAACTATGGAGGCTCAGGTCGCTGCCACTGTCAGGTCTGCTTTTTTACATCTGAGACAGGTCAGGCAGTTGGCTCATATCTCACTTCCCAGGATCTGGCTACAGTGACCCATGCAATAGTCACTTCCAGATTATATTATTGTAATTCTCTCTACATGGGGCTGCCCTTGATTCTGCTCCAGAAACTGTAGCTGGTGCAGAATGCAGTGCATGGGTACTGATATCGCCGCCTGTGTGGGCCCACATTTGCCCGGTGCTACATGAACTGCACTGGCTGCCTATTGAGTACCGGATCCCTTTCAAGATGTTGGTGCTTACCTTTAAAGCCCTATACTGCCAGGGGCCCAAATATCTGTGAGACCATCTCTCCTTCTAAGAGGCCCGAAGGACTTTATGATCTGCCAATCAACATCTTCTGGTGGTCCCTGGCCCCAGGGATGTCTGTCTCACCTTGACTAGGGCCAGGGCTTTTTCAGCCCTGGCCCCTACCTGGTGGAATGAGCTCCTATATGAAATCAGGGCCCTGCAGGACCTTTACAGTTCCACAGGGCCTGCAAGATGGAGCTCTTCTGTCAGGCTTGTAACTAGGGTGGCGGATGTCCTCCCTTTCTTACTGGGCCTCCTCTCATTGGGTCAGAACTGCATACCAGAGATGGCATCTGTGAGGCCTTAATTTTAATGACAACTGCACCAGATAAAGGATATTTTTGTATCCTATTGGTGTTTTAATTGTGTTAATTTTTGTAAATCGTATTTTATCAAATCTGATGTAACCCACCCTGAGCCTGCTATGTGGGGAGGGTGGGATATAAGTCGAATAAAATAAATAAATAAATAAAATAAATAACTCACCAAGGGCTTTGCGAGATAATTTGACTTCGGCTCTTGAAGGAGAGCCAGTTTGGTGTAGTGGTTAAGTGTGCGGACTCTAATCTGGGAGAACTGGGTTTGATTCCCCACTCCTCCACTTGCACCTGCCGATGTGACCTTGGGTCAGTCACAAGCTCTGGCACAGCTGTTCCTGAAAGAGCAGTTTGTGTTAGAGTTCTCTCGGTCCCATCTACCTCATAGGGTGTCTGTTGTGGGGAGGGGAAGGGAAAGGAGTTTGTAAGCCGCTCTGAGACTCCTTTGGGTAGGGAAGGGCGGGGTATAAATCCAATCTCTTCTTCTTCTTCTTGAAACCCTTGATAACCTTGATTTTATTATCAGTGAACAGAAGTTGCTTCTCTTCCCAAAACAATCCATAGAATTTATAGGGGCTAATATACAGTCCCTAAAAGGAAAGGCTTACCTACTTTTGACAAAGGCTAAAAGAATCCAATCACTAGTTGGAAAGTTCTTTTCATATAGATTTCAGACAGAGACTTCTGGTTAATGGCGTCTTGCAAGAAGATGTGCCTCCAGGGTGCTCCCAGGACACGAGCTGCACATTAGTAGTTTTTTTGGGGGGGCGAGCAATCACTACTCCCCGGGAGCCTTGGGGAAAAGGCTCCCAGCCAAGGGGCTTTTGAGAGGCTGCCTCTTCTCCAGCACGATGCTGGAGATTTGTGGCGCTCCTCCACCCCAGTGGTCCAATCGCTGTGCATCCATATGGATTTAGAGCTGCTGGCTAGAACAAGTGGCAGATATCGAGCAACCAAATGAATTCAAGCGAAGTCGAAAGACAAGCAATGAGCAGTAAGTTATATAAAAGTGTAAAATTGGCACTTTAAAAAGAAAGCACCCCCTTTGGCAGTACTGTAGGAAGCGACCGGGGGAGGGGTCCCTCCCATACACAGAGACTTAAAAGCAGAATAGCAAGGGGGAGTGGAAGAACAAGCAAAGAAACCAATTTTGAGAACCTTACCAGCAAAGCTAAAGCGTTTTAGAGACTTTCAGAGACTTTTTAAAATTTCAGTTAAACCATCCAGAAAGATGGCGGGGAAGCAACCTGATAAAGGACCGAAACTGAAACCACCAGGCGGCATGAGTCCAAGGCCAGAAGAGACCATAGAGTTTTCTAAGCTTCTAGCAGACTCTTTATGCCCTCTGCTGGACCAGATGACCAACATCAATCAGGAATTGACAACTCTAAACCAGAATTTTGCAGCACAGCAACTGCAACTTGCGAAAACTACAAAGAAAACAGAGCAGGTGGCTGCAAAAGTGACGGAACTTGATGCCAGTTCAAAAAAAGCAGGGAAAAAGATGCAAATGCTAGAAAAGAAGCAAGCTTTGGAGGGAACTTAACTGTTACAGCTACAAATGGAGAGAGCAAATATGGTACTCCGGTTCCAAGGGGTGACTGATGCTCCCAATGAGAATCATAAGCAACTACTGAGCAGCGCATTGGCCCCAATGACAGATTTAAAAGCAGAAGACATTCTCAACGAAATTGATGTAGCATATAGAGCCTATTCTATGTATATTAAAAAGAATAATCTGCCAGGGGAAATCGTTGTGAGATTCTCAAGGAGACACTTAAGAGATTTAATATTAAAAGCAACTACAAATACACCCCTGAAAATTGGAGGCAACAATATAAGGATACTAAAAGATATTCCATTTGAGATAAGAAGAAAGAGACAGAAGTATAAGGATTTAATCCTTTTCTTACAAACAAATAGCATTGCATATAGGTGGTTAATTCCCGAAGGCGTCACCTTCAAAATAAAAGAAAAGAGAGAAAAAATTGACTCAGTTTTCAAAGCATGGGAGTTCCTGCGGCTGCAACTGGGAGATCCAGAAGAGGATACAAAAGAAGAAGAGGATAGCAAGTCTACTGGTGAATTGGACTCTGTGTCTTCCGTCGAGTACTCTGATGCAGAAAAGGGGGCAGCTGCTCCCAAACAAAGCTACCAACTGAGAGAGCGCAAGGAGAAGAAAAAAAAGAACTGAGACTCTGAAAGTTCATTTAAAGTTTTTATTTCAGGATATGATCTGTGGAGGGCTCTTAAAATGGGTAAATAGTTAAACTGATGCAGAATTGGGACTATTAGATTATGCTCAATGCTTTTTAAGCTTTTTTATTGGACTAGTATGGATATAAGCATATTTGAAGATCTCCATCTCTTGGGGTTTTAGTTAGGTGTGTTTATCTTTGCTTTTTCCCTAGTTGTAGATGGTTCCCTCCCCATTTTCTGTTGTGTAGTGCCTAGAAAATGCAAATTAAAAAAATCCCCTTTGGGGAGCCAAAAAAACAAATAAACATATAGATTTCAGACAGCCAGACAAATTCAGAAATTGCTGGGCTTCTTGGTGACCACTACAGCAGTGACACCACATGCAAGGCTTTTTATGAGACTGTTACAAAATTGGTTTATTCAAGAGTTCCAACCTAATTCAGATACACAATGGAAATGACTTTCAATCCCTAGGTTTATTTAACAAAGTCTGTCATGGTGGACTAAGTTGCCTCACCTAATCAAGAGACTACAATTAGGGTTATACTCACATGGTTTGCAAATATTTACTGATGTTTTCCTGACAGGGTGGGGTGCACATTGTGGTGGCCACACAACAAATGGTCAATGGTATGCATTTGAATCTACATTACACATTATTTATTTATTTATTTGGCTTTTACCCAGCTCTCTCCGCCAGAGCAGGCTCAGGGGCGGCTTATAGTTACATAATCAATTTAAAACCATAATACATCATAATACATCATTGGCGGCACAGTATAGTAAAGTGCATCTATAAAATGTTCCGTGGTGCAGCCCACTTTAAATAATGTCAGCGAGTAGATCGGCCTCGGTGCCACTCCTACTGGAATGCCTAGAATTAAGAACTATAAGAAACACTCTTGTTTCTTTTTCAGATGTTGTGCAAGGTCGAAGAGTGCTGCTAGTCACAAACAACACCACTGCAAAATTCTGTATAAATAAACAAACGAGGACACAGAATCAGTTTATGCACAGAGACATCATGAATCTGGCATTGGGCCATAAAACGCAACGTCCACCTGTCACCAATTCTCATGGGAGGGCAACACAACACTTTAGCCAGTATACTGATCAGGGATGTGTCAATGACACAGGAGTGGTTATTGAAAGCAGAATACCTCACTCCAATTTTTCAAAAATGGGGGACCCCAGAAATAGATCTATTTGCTACTTCAACCAATACAAACTACAACCTCTTCTGCTTCAGAACAGGGGCAGACCGCAATTCTCTGGGGGAGGCCTTCCAGTTCCATTGGCATGGTCACGTATTTTATGCTTTCCCCCCTTTTGGCCTCCTTTGGAAAGTAGTCACCAAAGTGCAAGCAGACACTGTGTTCTGCATAATAATAACCCCATACTGGCCAAGACGAATATGGTTCCCTTTATTATGGCACTTAGCAAAGAGAAATTATATGCTCTACCTCAGATGGAGGACCTTTTACAGATAGATCCCATTCAGCACCCAGGGTTCAAATCCCTTTGCCTAACAGTGTGGCTGATAAATCCTTGTCACCCTTAAATGATAGGGTCACAGAAGTAATCTATGCCTCCTGTAGGCCTTCAACCCATAGATCCTATGTGATCAGGAAATCAACCCAGTAAATTGTGACTTGCACAAAATTCTTCAATACCTCACTGAAGAACAGAGGTTTGCCTTGTTCATCCATAAAAGTTCATCTAGCTGCTATCTCAGCATTCCATAATACCATCAATGATATATCAGTTTTCTCAAATGTAGATTCTAAACGGTTTTTGAAAGGCTTATGGAATTCATTTCCACCAATTGTTCACCCTGTACCTCAATGGAGCTTATCTTTAGTTTTATCTAGACTGCTTTATAAAACATTTGAACCGATGGCAAATTCTGAGTTGTCTTTGCTGTCATACAAGACAGCATTTCTGGTGGCTATCACCTCTGCTTGCAGGGTGGGGGAACTCAGTGCACTGCGTTGTGACCCTCCTTTTCTGAAAATCCACAAAGAAAAAGTGGTCCTGCGACTGTGTGTGAAATTCCTTAGATGTTAGAAGAACACTTCTTTTTTTATTTAAATGGAACACAAGAGTTTAGAAAGGATAGGAGTTTGTTTCAGAGGATGCAACAAGGGTAAAGCTGTCTCTGCACAAACTTTGTTGAGATGGATAGTGTCCTTGATTAGAATAGTGTCCATAGAGGCACATGTGCAATGCCCAGTCACCCTGAGGGTGCACTCTACAAGGGCTTAAGCTTCTTCAGCAGCTTTTTCAGTGAAGGTACCTCTCAAAGATGTCTGCAAGGCCTCACTTGGTGAATGCCCTCTACATTCACACATTATTCAATGGACATCGACTCCAGGAGGGAGGCAGCTGTGGCAAAAGCAGTGTTACAATCAATATTTCATGGGTTCAGTCTCACCCTCCTCCTTGGTGCATGAACTTGCTATTCCCCCATATGGGACTGCATATGTGGGCTTCTTGAATGATGCTCACTCCTTATCACTGCCGGCTCGCCCACTAGGCGAGCTAGGCGCTCGCCTAGGGCGCTGGGGCCCACAGGGGCGCCAAAGCGCCCCCGGCCCCACCCCGGTGAAGCCGGCGCTCCACCCCCTGTCTCCAGCCGGCGCTGGGACTGGGAGGGAAGGGGCGGCCGGCGCTCCACCCACGGTTCCCCCCCCAAGCCCTTGGGGGGGTGGAGAGGTGGGGCGGTATGGCGGCGGCTGGCCAGCGGGGACTCTCCCTGCTGCCGCCGCCCCCGCCAGTCTGAGTGCCCTTCCGGGGCGCTTCAGAAGCCCTTGGGGGGGTGGAGAGGTGGGGGCGGCATGGCGGCGGCCGGCCAGCGGGGACAGACCCCGCTCGCTGGCCGCTGCCAGTCTGAGCGCCCGTCCGCTGGGAGGGAAGGGGCGGACGTTCCAAGGCCGCCCCTTCCTCGGCTCTTCCCGGGTCCCTCGCAGCTGCGAGGGGCCCGGGAGAACCGCGCCACCCGTTTCCCGGTGCCCCGCGGCTGCGAGGGGGCCGGGAGAGCCGCCCGCTCATTCCCCGGCTCTCCCCGGTGCCCCGCGGCTGCGATGGGCCCCGGGAGAGCCGCCCGCTCGTTCCTTGGCTCTCCCCGGCGCCCCGCGGCTGCGAGGGGGCCGGGAGAGCCGCCCGCCCGTTCCCTGGCTCTCCCCGGTACCCCGCGGCTGCGAGGGGCCCGGGAGAGCCGCGCCGCCCCTTCCCCGGTTCTCCAGGCCCCACCGGGAGGTTGGCATCTCCGGTGGGGTGGGCGCCCCAGGCTCTCCTGCCTAGGGCGCCCAGACACCTGGGGCCGGCCCTGCTCCTTATGGCAGCAAAGGGAGAACTGAGGGAAGAAGAAGAAGAAGAGGAGGAGGAGATTGGATTTATACCCTGCTCTTCACTTGGAGTCTCAGAGCGGCTTACAAACTCCTTTCTGTTCCCCTCTCCACAACAGACGCCCTGTTAGGTAGGTGGGGCTGAGCTATGACAGAAACTGCTCTTTCAAGAACAGCTCTGACAGAACTATGGCTTGCCCAAGGTCATCCGGCAGCTGCAAGTGGAGGAGTGGGGAATCAATCCCAGTTCTCACAGACTAGTGTCCATGCACTTAACCACTACACCAAACTGGCTCTCCCTCTCCTTGGTCACGTGTCAATTTGGGTGGGAAACTCTGCAATAAGGAGAGAAGGGAGGGGGAGCACTCCCGGGCTCTAGAAACTTCTTTAAAAGCTTGCTAGCTCCTCTCCATGGCAGGCCTGCGATTGTGCAGTCCTATATGTGCCCGCACAGAAGGCCACTCGGTGAACAGCAGTTACAGGTAAGTGCAACCCCATTACCTGTGGACTTTGTAGGACTTCTCTTTCCTGCTGTAGCTCACTCCAGCTCCCCACTTTTTTTCTTTGAGGGGTCAACAGACCCTCAGGAACAGCATCATGAGAGTCAAAGTTGGGAGGGCTAAATCAGTTGAAATCCATTTCCACAAACAGAAATGCTTTTCTGTCAGAGGAACTACATGGTTGGATACATGCTACTGTGGTGTTTTCCATTGGGAGGACTAATCTTGTGTCATTTCCCTGTTACTGCTGAGGCTGCTAATACAGCACCATGGCAATGAGATTTCCATACAGTAGGTTTCCCATCCACACAGCAGCCATTCTTCTTGCAACAGCCATTTCTTCTTCCTGTCACCAGGGCTATTTCCTTTTAAAGTGGAGACTGAATAGTGTTATATCAATATATGTAAACCAATATATGTATCAAGTTCTCTGATTTACCAGTTTTTCTTTAAAAAAGTCTCCAGACTCTTTCCTTGTGGAGATATGGCTTTTTCTTTATATCTCTACAACAAAAGGGATTGGAGATTTACTGTTTATAAAATGAAAGATGAGAATTTGGGAAACCTGTTACGCTTATTGGTATGTCGATATAGCACTTTTAAGAAGAAGAAAAGGCCCGGTAACAGGGAGAGGAAATGGCTGTGTTATGTCCACTGACCGCCACTAGGTGACCACGATCTTACCTGAGCTTGGAGCTCAAGAGACAATAGGGACTAGGATCCTGAAACCTCAAGTGGTCACCAATAGGAACCTTGGTGGGAAGTTTAAACCCACCAACGGGACCTGGGGGTGGTCCATGGGTACTGTATATGGTTAGCCATCAGCCAGTATTGGGTTGTTTTGTTGTGTACGAGTAAACCATGTGCTGATTATCATGCTGTTTCTGGACTCCTTAATATGCCGAACCCACTACACAACAATGGCGACGAGGATGGAATCCTGCTGAGCTGGCCGGGCCATGGAGGCATCAGAGGAAGACCAGTACCTGAGGACTATCGCGGTTCCAGCTAATGAATCCAGAAGAAGATTAAGTGACCTCTGCACCTTCTTCACCTCCTGCTTCACCTCCACCTCCAAGCAGCACAATGGCAGTTGCTCCAGGAGTGGGACTTGTCCCTCTGTTCGACCTGGCCCATCCACATCACTGGGAAGCCTGGGTCGAGGGACTCAGCTCCATCTTAATCTTCTACGAGGTCACCTCCGACGAATGTAAGAAAGGTCTCCTCATTGGCTCCTGTGGCCCAGCCACAGTGCAACTGGCCTGTAACCTGCTCTCCCCCACAAAGCTGGTCGATGCCTCATTCGAGGATATAATCAAGAAGCTCCAGGACCACTTCATCCCATGGCCATTGGAGATCATGCACCACGTGGCCTTCTATGCCCACCAGCAGCAAACACGGGAATTGATAGTGGAGTATCTGACTGAGCTTCGCTGGCTCGCCATGGAGTGCACCTTTGGGGCTCATCTTGAAACGGCCCTCCAAGACAAACTAGTTTTCAGGCTGAGCGACGAAACGCTCCAATGCTGCATCATGGAGGACGAGAAGTGCTCCCTAGCTTCTGCCCTGTCCACTGCCACAGCATGGGAGAGAAACCGTCCCTCAACCATGGCTGCCGTACACCAGACACAGGATGACAACATCAACCCAGGCAGAGAAGAGGTCCACTACACCCAACGGTCCTCCTGGCACTGGGATCAAGGCTCTGCATCCCGCTCCATGGCTGACCAGTAGTGTGCGAGCTGCGGAGACAAGCACGACTGGAAAACCTGCTGGTTCCAGGGTGCCAAGTGCCACGGGTGTGGCCGCATGGGGCACATCGCATGCACCTGCTGATCCCGAGAATCCAGAGCCCAGCAGGCACTGCCACAGCCCTGCTGGAGAGCAGATACCCACTACGAGGATGACGAATCCAAGGAAGAGCTCTACCTCCTCGCAGCCAATCCAGCCGAACAGGTACTGAGGCTTCCGAGCCAGTCCTCTGCCCCGAAGATCCAGGTCTGGGTCCAAATAGAGGGGTCCCCCTGCACTATGAAGCTCGATTCAGGATCCACGGCCTCCACTATTTCGGAGGAGACTCTTAAGAAACTCTGTCCCCATGGGGGCCCCCACCTGCACCCATCTACCCTCACCCTGACAGACTTTGAGAAGAACCGTGTTCCAATAACGGGTGTGGGAAATTTCCGGGTCCAGTATAAGGGGTTTGATGGTCACTTGGACTTGGTGATGGTCGCAGGGGATTTAGTCAGCCTCCTCAGCTGAGCATGGTTCATCCTGTTGGGAATCTCGATAGAAGGGGTGTAGCTATGCACATCGCAGGACTTCTGAGAGGTCTGTGAAGAGTTCCCATCCATTTTTGACGGGACCCTGGGTAGCTATATGGGCCCTCTGGTGTTGCTGCAACTCAACTCTAACGTGGCCCCCATTCGAATGCGCTCCAGGACAGTTCTGTTTGCACTACACTCAAAAATAGACGTGGAACTGGACCACTTTGTGAGCCAAGGAGTCTTGGAGCCAGTCTCTCACGCCTCCTGGGAGACCCCCATAGTCACCCTGGTTAAGCCAAACAGGGACGTCCGCATCTGCACAGACTACAAGTGTACGCTAAATAGAGCACTTCAGGACCATGCTTATCTGGTCCTGGCGGTCAGCCACGTGCTGGCCTCCCTGGCAGGGCCAAGATTTTTGGGAAACTGGACCTAGCCCAGGCCTACCAGCAGCTCCCGATGGATGAAGCTACCGCTGCGGCATAAACAATTGTCACTCCTCAGCCTCTTTGCTCTGGATAGCTGGACTCCACAGGTTCTCTCCCCACAGATCCTGTGGTGGTCCATTTTCTTGTCTGACTACTCTTACTCCCTGCAGCATCACCTGGGCAAAGCTATGTGCCACGCCAATGCCCTGAGTTGCCTGCCATTGCCGGTTGTGGAGGAGGACCCGGCTCTGGCCCACCGCATTCTGCAAGTTGAGGATCTTCCCAATCCCCCCCTCCAGATGGTGGACATCACCCGCCACTCAGCCAGGGACCCCATCATCTCCCGAGTTCTGGGCTGGGTGGTGAGGGGGTGGCCTACAGCAGTAGACGGGCTGGAGTTCACAGCCTTTGCCACCCGAGTTGTCCATGTACAAGGGCTGTTTACTGTGGGGAGACAGGGTAGTCATCCCTAGCATACTGTGGCACAGGGTCCTGATGGCTCTACACGAGGCCCATCCCAGCATCATCCGGATGAAGGCCCTGGCCCGCAGCTACGTATGGTGGCCAAGGATAGATGCAGAGGTGGGGGCTTGGGTAAAGCACTGCCAGACTTGCCAGGCTGTCAGGCTCAATCTGCCGAGCACACCCACCCAAGCCTGGGAATCCACCCGGACACTGTGATCAAGGCTCCATGTGGATTTCACTGGGCCATTCCATGGGCTGCTGTTTCTAGTAACAGTGGACTCTTATTCAAAATGGTTAGAAATCAGCCCGATCTCCGTCACCTCCTCCAAAGCCACCATCCGGGCACTCTGTAAGACTTTTGCCACCCACGGGTTGCCGCATACCATAGTATCAGACAACAGGACAGTGTTCACCTCGGAGGAATTCCAGGAGTTCCTCCGCAGCAATCTGATCTGGCACATAAGGTTTGCCCCGTTTCACCCCGCCACCAACAGCCAGGTGGAATGGATGGTGCATACCACCAAGGAAGCCCTCAGCCAGCTGACAGAAGGGGACTGGGAATTCTGACTGGCGCACTTCTTCCTGGCACAATGGACCACCCCAAAACCAGTCAGTGGGTGCTGCCCCATGGAACTCCTCATAGGTCAGCAGCTCTTAATTCTCTTGGATAGACTGCACCCAGACAGGGCCCCAGAGTCATGCAATCTGTCCAAGCAGAGGAGGCACCACGGGGTTCTTCCGGAGGCACTGGTTTACATCTGGAACTTTGGCAAAGGACCTGAATGGATTGCTGGCTGAGTTATCTGTCCCACAGGTCCGGTGTCTTACAAGGTCTTAACTGACTACAGATAGGTCCTGCAGAAGCATGTCTACCAACTGCACAGGTGCATGCTCCCGGCTCTGGCAGAGGGTCCGGCCCCGAGAGACACCGAGAGGGAGCTGTTGGACATCCTGGAACAAGAAACTCCCGATGGGAGTTTGCAGGAGCCAACTCCCATCGCCACGGCTGCCCTGGAAGACAGAGTGCCTGCTGCTGCCCCGGAACCAGACAAGGCTCTGCTGCCTCCCCCTCCAAGCACCCCAGCCATGGGGCATGGCAGCCTCCCATCATCATCCCAGTGCCAATCCCGAGGCGTTCCACGTGAGAGCACTGGGCCCCCACCTACCTAAAGGACTACGTCACTTAGGCTGGGTTTGAACTACGGGGGGAGGGGTGTTATGTCCACTGGCCGCCACTAGGCTACCGTAACCTTACCTGACCTTGGAGCTCAAGAGACTATAGGGACTAGGATCCTGAAACCTCAAGCAGTCACCAATAGGAACCTTGGCGGGAAGTTTAAACTCACCAATGGGACCTGGGGGTGGTCCACAGGAACTGTATATAGTTGGCCATCAGCCAGTATTGGGTTGTTCTGTTGTGTACGAGTAAACCATGTGCTGATTATCACGCTGTTTCTGGACTCCTTAATGCATAGAACCCACTACACAGCAGGCTGCTACTGGGAAAATGTCTGCTGAGTGGGCATGAGCAGGCAAATCCAAATTTTTCCCACCCGCATCTCAACCATCTTTGCTGCTGTGATGTTTCCCCAAACCTTGGAGCAATGCGAATTTCAGAAGGATCAGAGAAAAGGTGGGGAAATCCTGAGGAGTGTGCAAATGTACCATGGTGTTGTGGGGAAGAAGGATAAAAATCCTGTTTCCCAGCAGCATCAAACTCTGGGCAAATATCCTATGTGGAAACACACTATCTTGCGTATGGGACGTTAAACAATGGGATGCAAACATGTCCTGTTGGTTGACATTGGAATGGTAAGTAATCCAAATAAATTTTCTTCTGGTTTCTGGATCTGGACCAGCAATGCCAGATCTTATTATTTTTCTGGTAGCGCGACAATGTCTGTGGCTTCACTCGGTGTTCAGTTCCATACCCCTTCACCTTCTGTGTTTTTTCCCATCATTGGTTTGGGAGGGCTAGTGAGGGACACTATCTGAGGAGATATTTGGCTGGCAGGGAACTCCAGAACATCTAGTCTGTGTTTGCAATGCAAAGCATTGTGTTTAATGTGTGTTTCTGTGCACAGCGTTCCCTTGTTGCTGGTTTACCAGATTGCAAGCAGAGCTTTCACTTTCTGTAAGCAGAGGCATCCTTGCCCAAGCCTTTCCAGCAGTTGGGTGTCAGCCTTGCAATATACTGGGTTCAGATGCGTTCAAGTGATCAGCTCATGGTTTATTAGTGATTCAGCAAGAGAAAGAAGACTAAAATCCTTGGCCCAAAGCCTGGTATTTATGCCTGGAAAAGGTTACACCCAAAACACACCCCACTCCCAATGATAGGCTATTTACACTCCATTGTCTCCCAACTGGTTTTCTCTAGGATCCCTGTCTCCCTACTGGTCCATTCTAGGATCCTAGCAAGCCATTGTTATGTGTCCTAAACTAAGCCCTTTTGCAAGTACAGTTCAGGCTCAATACATGACAGCCTGATGATGGTAGTGGGCAAAGCCTACACAGGTGGAAACTTGTTGGAATATGTAATGTGGGGAAATAGTGGCAAAATTTTTTGACCTAAGCTTAATCCTGCCTTCTCTTTGCTAGGAAGCTAGCTGCTTACCTGGCATCTTTAGGGAAAGAGCTTCCCTTGTCTTCTGTTGACAGTGGAAGGACTGAGGGGCCAGTGAAAGAGCTGGACCTAAGTCTTGCTATGCTCAATTCTGTTCTTTCATTCCAAGTCTGGCAACCTGCCTGCTTTGCAGAGTGGAGGCTATTTGGGCTTCCATCCTCTCAAAGCTAAAACAAACAAACTTATACAAAGGCAGGGCAAACCAATTTAAGGATCATATATCACTGAGTGATAGTGTGTGTCCCCCTTTCGAAAAGCAGACCTAGTCAAACCTGATAGTAGCTGAATCATGAGAGCCAGCATGGTGTAGTGGTTAAGGGTGGAGAACTCTAATCTGGAGAACTGGGTTTGATTCTCCACTACGCCACATGAAGCCTGCTGGGTGGCCTCGGGCCAGTCTCAGTTCTCTCAAAACATTCTCAGCTCCACCTAACTCACAGGGTTCCTGATGCAGGGAGAGGAACAGAAGGAGATTGTAAGCCACTTTGAGACTCCTTAAGGTAGAGAAAAGCTGGGTATATATATATATATATATTTCCTCCTCCTCCTCCATCTCCTTCATGTGTGAAGTGCAGGTGGGTGGGTAGGCTTGTTTTTTTTAAAAAAAATCCAAAATGGAGCATGCAGGTGAAGGGAAACAAATCCATTTCCCCTCTGTGTCTTAAAATGTTACACTTTTTGAAGCATTACATTAAATGGAATTAAATTAAACTAGGGAGCAAAGCCCGTTGTGGTGGAAGACAACGGGCCCTAGAAAGGAAGGGAGGGAGGTGGAAGGGAGAGAGGGTTGGAGAAAGGAAGGAAGGAAGGAAGGAAGGAAGGAAGGAAGGAAGGAAGGAAGGAAGGAAGGAAGGAAGGAAGGAATGAATGAATAGGGGGAAGAGTGAAAGAAAGGAGAGAGGAAGAAAGGAAAAGGTGGAAAGGAAGGGAAGAGGGGCAGAAAAGGGCTTCTCTGGGCCTACTGCCCCCATAGAAGGCCCAGGGGATGGCGTGTGGGGGACGGAAAACGGCTTCCCTGGGCCTACTGCCCCCATAGAAGGCCCAGGGGATGGCGTGTGGGGGACGGAAAAGGCCTTCTCTGGGCCTAGTGCCCCATAGAAGGCCCAGGGATGGCATGTGGGGATGGAAAAGGCCTCTGGGCCTAGTCCCCATAGAAGGCCCAGGGGATGGTGGGGGGGCCGGAAAAGGGATTCTCTCACTTGCCTCAGCCTTGAGGGCCTGTCCCTGCGTTCACACTCCAGATGGTCCTCTCCTGTCGGAGGACTGGAGCAGACTGAGCTGAAAACACTGACCGGGGCTGACGTGGGCAGGACTTTGCAAGCAGCCAGTCAGCCCTGACCAGTGTCTTCTGACTGCCAGTTCTTGAGCCGAATCAATTATGGCAAGCATAGAATCTTGTGGAACCAAAATTCAAATATATATAAGGACAGGATTAGATAGAAGCTGGAAGAAGCATGCTGAAATGAATGAATCCAGAGCAAGGTTTTGTGCAAGGTTTAGCACCCCTTGCTATTTATGATAAAACAGCCCCCTATCTCTTCCACCAGGACCCTGGCGCTGGAAAAAGGATGAAGCAGAAATCATCCCCATGCCTCCATGAGCCTGCTCTGTAAGAGAGAGTTCTAAAAACCTGTAGAATAGAGGTCCTTTTGGACTACAAGTTGGCAGGGAGGACCCCATGAGTGAGGGCTACAGACCCTGTGGGTTTCATCCCACTGGATGGAGTAGAAAAGAGCTAGAAGCAATACATCTTTTCTAGAATTTTCTCCTATTTTGTGGGGATGATTTGTTGGGTGAGGGCTATAATCCCTGAGGAATTCAACTGAAATTCTTGGATGTAGTGGTGATAAAGGTACTGGGGGCAATATGTTTCCCACTGAAATAAATGTGAACAATTAGTTGAATTCAGCTATGGCACCCAACACAAAGCATATTTGTGTTAAAGAACCTGAACAAAAATTATAATGAACTAAATAACTCTGCCTCACATGAAATTTCTGTGCACATCTCTAATATATATCTAAGTAACATACAATTATTACTTTTTTTTAGGATGGAAGCAATGCCACTTGCTTGGTGAATGAAACAGAGTTTGCAGACTAGCATATGATAGGAACTACAGTTCCCAGGCTTCACTTGTGTCATGATCTGTGCAGGATGGAGGCAGGGCCTAGAAGCCTAAGCTCTAGGAGGGGCCTGTCTGGAAGTAGAAAGCAGACAGTCTACAATCCCCACAATGCTTGGGGACAGTTTTAGCCAATCAGAGTACAGGGATTCTGTGAAGAGATTGTTACATACTTGGTGAGGAGTTTCTGACTTAAGCTGTTAGCTGTAGAAAATGGTGTTCTTGCTCTCCGAGCTAAACTGAAGGGGAGGGGACAGTGTTCTTTCATCTGTCATCTGTGGTCTGGTCTCACAGAGGGGACGGGCTGGTCTGGTGAGAGAAAGATCTCTCAGTTCTTTTGCTCTTCTCTGGACTTGTCTTACAGAGGGGACAGTCTTGTCTGAGGAGAAAGATTCCCCACTTGGCTCAGCGTGAGTGTTAGGCAGGAGGCCTGGTAAGAAGGTAGGCCTTAAGTAGTAACAGTTAAGGAATAATAATAGGTAGCTGCGTTAGCTTTGTGTTTATTTTTGCCTTTCAACACTGTTATACCTTTTTAAAGAACCTTGTCTTGTTTTCCATGCCCCATTAGTGTTAATAAACCATTTGGTTAAGTGTTCTCTGCCTGGTCATCACACCTGTGTTTTCTCGGCTGTAAAAGGGGCATTTTGGTTGGGCTTGAGAGGGTATCCTGGGCTTTCTCAGGGGACCATAATTCCAGGGCGGTGGCAGTGGAAAGCGGTGACCCACTGGAGTCATGACTACTTGTGACACCAAATAATTATTACATCATTTAAAGTCTCTGACTTAGATATACCACTCGTAATGGATTTTAGGAATAAGTGAATTTTTCTGGCTATCTTTGGACACTATTTCTCTAATTATCTGCCTGGTAATATTTCATACCTCTAACCTTTTGTTTCCCCCCCTATGTTTCACCTGAAAATATGTATTTAAACACATATTTTACTTCACTGCATGATAGGAAATTTCACATGTATTTGACAGAATAAACATTGTAGTTGTGCACTTTTCCACCAGGTTCTGAGTGTATGAGAGTAGAGCTCAGTGAGTATATGAAACACTAGTGTCTGCAATCAGTTGTTGCTGCCCCCCACTACACAGTCTATGCACATGTACATTTTGGTATTAAGTTGAAGCTTCTTACCCAAATAAGCACATTATACAATCATTTCATAGGCAGTGAAATAAAGGGAGTGAAAAAGAAAAGTGCAGTCACGTCCATTTGTCATGCTGGTGAGTAGATGGATAAAAAGAATTTAGTAGTAGTGAATTTTGTAAATGCTTGTATTCCATGTTTGTGCCTGCTGGGCCCTGAGAAGATGCCAAACTGGATTTCTAAGTATTCTCTAGGAAGATGCCAAAGATTGTCAATCTTACAAAAATTATCATAATAAGTTTAGAAAAGGAGTGTGATGCATTGTAATAATGGATGTTTTTGAATGGCTTTTGAATGGTTGTACTGTGTAAGAGATAAGTGGCAAGTCTGAGCCAGATATGAGATTGATGATGGATTCATAGGGTAAAGGTTCAAAGAACACCCAGGCATTCTAATAGGGCTTTACACATTTTTGCAATCCTGAATTCTCCCTGTATATTTGCAACATATAACCTGTGTGACGTACATGCTGTATCAGCACAGTTGACAGTACCTTTGAATACTTACTGTGCTTGGTGGCCATGATCAGATGTGAGGTGAGCTCCTGATTGGATCATCTCAATGGTCGCTGTTAGAATTCATGTTGAGCAGCTTTGGGCCTTTGTAGTAGCTATTTTTTCTATAGAGCCAAGTCCACGATTCTTGCAGTTCTGGTTGTTAACTTCTGGACTGCTGGTTTGCAGTGACCCTTTAATTAAAAAAAAAAAACAGCTTAAAATTGTTATTATGTCACTACACTATTTCCACCATTAGATGATTTGCCTGGTATCATTCATTTATTTTTCATATTAATAGCATGCCCAACCCACAAGCAATCTCAGGGTGGTTAATGTCATGATGTAATAGTGTCATTATTTGTTGTAAAGGTAAGGTAGAGGACAGAAGAATGATGTAAGCTGCTCTGGGTTCCCACTGAGGAGAAAGAAGAGGAAGAAACTGCAAACTAGTCATGCCATTCCCATCCATGGAGTGCCCCAGGCAAGAGACAAGCAAAAGTAGTTTGCCATTGCCTTCCTCTGCATAGTAGCCCCAGTTTTCTTTGGTGCCCTCCCATCCAAGTGCTAGCCATGGCTGACCCTGATGAGCTCATGCTTAGCTGTCCTATTCAGGTTGCTATTGAGGGGAAAGTAGGGGTATAAATTAAAGAAATAAATCAGCTCAAACTGGGGGGGGGAGCACTGAGGTATATTTCCCTCAGCATCAGAAAAGAGAGGGAGGAAGGTACCCGGAGATGCCTAAATAGTAAGTCTCAATTCAAGTGGAAACTATGTGCCTTTTGGCAGGGGTGGGTAGAGTGGAGCTGCTGTGAATAAAGCACTGTGACTGGTGACATAATAGCACTTATCCCTCTGTTTCTTTACATCAGGGAATTGTACCACCATAACTGCCCCCCCCATTTTGAGCAATTAGCATTGTTATGCCATGACACCAGGAGTTATCTTCAAATGGTAGAAGTAATGTAATGGTATAATAGCACCATTTTCGAATTTTTTGACTGAGACAAGCAGTTCAGATGGAGGTTGACAAAGCATCCCAGCATGTGCAAGAATGTAGTGTAAATCATGCAAAATGATCGCATTCAGATTTGTTCAGACACATGTGAACAGCTCAATGAACAATCAGCTCCCTGCTTGTAAGAGATGAGCAGGATGTGAGCTGTACCAGTGGGTGCTCAGGCCTCTTTAGCTGGAGGCACTGGAGAATTTTGCTAGATCAGAGTGTTGATCTCAAAAGCAGTAATAAATAACCCTTTTTTAGCCTACTACTTTGAAATTAGTCTTTATTTCATTTTCACAAAACAATTATCTTCGCTACCAAAAAACCAACAAAAAACCCAAGTGCTGCCAACACTGGTTCATGCTTGCTATATATTAAAAACAGCATTTCTTGGACTAAGATTCCCTTGTTTGTACTGTCTGCAGGAAGATCATGCTTTATAGTAACTAATAAAGCTGAAGAAATGGTCACTTAAATAAAAAGAGAAACCAACTAGGCTAAGTCACCCTCTTGTTCTATAACTTGGATCTGCCACAGTTCTAAGAACATAAGAGAAGCCATTGTTGAATCAGGTCAATGGCCCATCCAGTCCAACACTCTGTCACATAGTGGCCCAAAACACCAGGTGCCATCAGGAGGTCCAGCAGTGGGGCCAGGACACTAGAAGCCCTCCCACTGTTGCCCCCCCCAAGCATCATAGTTTTAAAAATAATGAAGAACCTTATGGAATGTTAAAGAGTAACAAATGTATCATGCCATGAGATTTTATGAGTAAAAGCTTGCTTCTTCAGATATGTGGGGTCTTACGGTCAGTTGGCAACAAGATGTGTACCCAAAACTATAAACAGAGGAAGTGTGTGAGAGCATGGGAAGGAGTTGTTACAAAGGGAGGCCAGAAAGCTAAGGTTTTTAGGAGAAAGTGTGTAACATCACATTGCAGAGCACGGACAAGGTGCAGGAAAAAAGACTAAGAAATCCATTCAGAGTGAACGAGGACCATTCCTAACTCTTGATGAATTGGCAGAGCAGGATATTTTAATGTTTCTGTATCTCTTGAGGAGGGAGCTGTGATATTGTAGGGTTTTGTCCCCAAACACAACTTTAACCAGGTGAATTTTGTGTGCTAAATTGTGTGCTAAACCAGCATTATCTTGTTGTTTGAATACTGTCTTCTTGTTGTTTGAATTCTGAATTAAAGTGGTTTGAATACTGTCTTACTGATCGGTAGAATCTAGAATTTGAGTTACAAGAGTTCAGTCTTTTAAAGCTGTTTGTATGGTCCACTTCTAGCTGAGAACTCTTATGACTATAATTTTAGGCTACTTAATGTTGGTTTAAGCTGGTTTTTGTTCCTTCAAACTCTGTTTTAGCTTTTTTGTATTGATAGTTCTTGCATTATTTTTATGATTTTATTGTATTTTTATTCATATCCCTGCCCTGGCTGACCCAGGCTAGCCCGGTCTTGCTGGATCTTGGAAGCTAAGTAGGATCTGGCCTGGCTAGTTCTTGGATGGGAGACCACCAAAGAAGTACAGGGTTTCTGCGTAGAGGCAGACAACAGCAAACCACCTCTGTTCATCTCTTGCCTTGAAAATCCTATGGGGTCACCATAAGTCAGCTGCAACTTCATGACACTTTCCACCACCACCAGAATCTCATTGTGCAGCTCCCTGAAGTGCTAGCAAATGAACTCTCCTTGAAGTACTCAGCCACTTAATATCCTGACCCGGAGAATCATTCTGCTTTCCCTTCCTCCCAGCCAGCCTTTCACACTTCAATCTTTCCCTTCTTCCAGGAAGCTGAGGATGTGATATGCGGTTCTCCCTTCACAGCAACCCTGTGATGTAGGTCAAGCTGAGAGAGGATAACTGGCTCATGGTCCTCAGTGGAATTTCACGGCTGAACAGAGATTTGAAACTGGGTCTTCCCATGCGCCCACCACTATACCAGGCTCGTTTACTGGCTCAGTCCTAGCAGTTCTTCCATGACTGCTTGCTGGGCCAGGTGTATTGTTGTTCAGGTTGGTGGATAGCCCATAACTTAAGTATGTTTAAAAAAGTATTTTTTTTAACTAAAATTGTTTTCTAGTCTGAAATTAATGTCAATATGCCTCCTTATAATTTCAGACAATATAGCCTGGCACTCTAACTTCACAGCTAATATGATAATCTACCTGGGCTGTTTTCAGGTGTAGGGCAGAAAGACAACTCAAACTCAGGGGCCTGTTTGATAGCGTGCCACAGCTCAAGTTAAGCAGGTGGCAGGGTGAAATATAAAAGGATTTCCAAACAAAGAATTTTTATTTCCTGGCTTGTGCCTGCAGGGGAGAAAATTATGAAAGCGAAGGGGAAAAAAATCTGACAGCCAAAGAGCATCCAGGATTTTTCAATGAAGTGGTTTATTGTTTGTTTTAGAAGCTATGCAAATTGATTACAATTTGCAACTAAAAGGAGTCTACTGCAAACAAATGAGTTCTAAACATAATTAGGATTTTTTAAAAATAGTGTAACTTCTAGGAAGATATATTTAAAATGTACCCAATATATTCTTGTATTAGGCCACATTCCCATTATATGCACAGTTTCCTAGTAGCAAAATGGGACTAGATTCCAAGCTTTCTCATCTGAAATGATGTACTCATATCAGTCATTTTCATATACTTGTTTGCAAAAATTAAACTTCCTTTGCTGCTTATAGTTAAATGTGGGAAACACTAGGGGTGTGCTCGCATTTGTGTATGTGTATGCGCGCACGTGTGTGAAAGAGAGAGACAGAGAGACTGACTTGCTTTTTAAACTTCTAAAGTACTTAATACCAAAGTCAGGGACCCTCTTTTATGTACTTAATAAGCAGTTATCTAAGTCTTTAACTTCACAGCAGGCTCCTATTTGGGAGGTGCACCACTTAAGCAATAGGTACCCCTTGCGTTTCTGAAATTAATAAAGTTGAAACCGCAAATGTCAATTATTTGCTTTCCTATTTTCATAGGTGATTTTGCTAAGCAAAAGCCCTTGCTAATCCTGCGTTCACATAGATAGAAGGTCAAAGTTGGTCAGTGAGCCAAGAAATACCATATCAGGGTTTCTTTCCTCTCCAATTGAAAGAGGCATAAATTGTGGAATTAGGGTATTGATTGAAGGCTACAACTTCAAGCAATCAGTTTTTCTGGCTTGACAAGATTATTTTATCCTACTTTTCTTTTATTATTATGTGTTGTATTTGAGTCATCCTTCAGGCAGATGAAGTGACAGCTTGATTTAACTCAATAAAATCCACCAGTTAGGAAACCTACTGAGCCGAACAAAAGGAGAAAACGACTGCAAGGGGAAGGTGCACATTTCGTGTAAGCAAGCATAACCCTCTGAAAGAAGAAAATATTAACTGAAATTATGGCTATAATCAATGCATTTCTATGGAAACTTGGGAGGAATTTCTAAGACCTTCTCATGGGGCAAGCTGTAGCAGATAATGCCATTTCTCCCCCCACCCCCCTTAAAATGCCCTACCAAAATCTTTTAAATTGAGCCAATGTGTATTGGGATAAAACCTCAATATTTTTCATAATGGCCATGTTTAAACATAATTGCAACAAATTACATTGTATGGTTTCCTTTGCTGTATTCATAAAGAAAATGCTACCCCATTCATTTCGACTACTTTGAGTAATTAAAACAATTTTATCTGTGTACCTGGCCTTTCCGAGGACCAAAGTGGTTACTAAACTTTGTCAAAATAATGCTTTTTGGGGGGAACTGGTCATACATGCAACTGATGAACCTGCTAAAGCCTGTGTTGCTGCCTCTACCCGGGAAGAGGGGAGAGATGAGGGAAATATAAATTAACATATGGAAATAAGTAATGGCAATCTACACAAATGTAAAATGTCACACAGATCAACCTAATCTGGTTTTACATTTTTGAAAATCTGACCCAGTCTAGCTATCTTGGTGCTTATGCTGATAAATTTCAGCCAGAACTAATCATGAAGGAGTGTCTGCAGATATGCAAAGTGCATTTTTCTCCCCACGGATTAACTAGAATCAGACCCCTTTCTCTGCAAGCCAACATGTCAGTGATGCTGTGACTGGTTCCATTACCCACGGCAGCCATTATGTTGTGGGGCCCATGATGTTTTCTCAGATTTCAGCTGATGTGGGTGCTCGGTCCAACTGCAAAACTGAGGGAAGTTCTGCAAAATGTTAGGCAGTGCCAAGGCAAACTTTCTCCTATGATAGCCAGCTGTTTACAAAGTGATACTCCTGCAGACATAAAGATGGTGCATCATGAGCCCTTCTGGAACACTTCCTATTCCAGTTAAGTGAACGAAAGCCAAGACTGGTTCTTCACTTTGAGGAATAGACACTTTGGGGGAGAAGCAAGTAGGCACCAAGAAATACATAGGCGGGCATTTGGGTATTGAAGGGTGCTGTCCTGGGTAGATCTACAGTTTCATAGGATATAGGAGTTTAATGCATAGCAAATTAGTTAAAGCAGTCCTTCCAGAGGTCTAGGAGCTAAGCATGTAAAGAGTAATACTTGGATGGGAATATGGAGCAAGAATCTGAGGGCACAATAAACAGCAGCAAACCTGTAAGCGTATCGGATAGTGACAGTCCATTTTCGGTTTTCTAGACTTGTGGAGGTTTAGGGTCTGAGTACAAATGGTTTCACTTAGGTAAAGTACAGGTGTTTCTTCAAAAGATGTCTCTCCTTTAAAAAAATCCAAAACTATACTGTTTTCAGAACCACTTGTGACTTGAGTTTAATAGCAATACAGTGATGCTGGCATTAAAATGTCAGTCCTCTTACAAAGAGAAGGAAAAACAGCAATATGTTTCACTGAGATTCTGAAGTCTAACTAAATAAACCTTGATTGATTTTAAATGCATGGGAAGTAAACCACTAGCAGTGTGATCCAAGGAGAGTTTGGACAATTCTCCTTTAAGCATTATGGGCTTGCATGGGCTATTGTGGGCTTTAATTTCCTCTCCCCATCAGTTCTTTTTGTGCTGCATTGCCTTTTTAATTCAGGGGTATTTGGAAACACATAAAAATTGTGGGTACACATTTCCATGGACTGGGGGCCATTGACATTACTGATATTTTACTAGAATGCACTTGCAAAACTAGCTAAGACTTAGAGATCTGTACTTGTAATATATAAATTTTCCTATAAGTTTTCCTTATCTGGATAAGTAATACCTCTTAATCTGTTCTCTGGAAAAAGGCATGGAGGGATTAGTTAAACTGTAGTCGTGATACAAATTGGGGTTTCCAGTAGCTGCTCTATAGATGTGTGGAAGAGGTAAAAGATATGATATTCTGAGCCTAGTTTTGAGAACATCCGAAGTGCCCCACCTAGTTGGGAATTGATTTTATGTTATTAGAAGCAAAAGTGCGGAATCCTATGTTATGAATTCTTGGTAAGAAGAATGTTTTCTTTAGCACAATCCTTTCTATTGTCAACATCCTATCTGATTGAGGAGGTATTTTTTCTGCCGTTCTTTCCCAAGCACAAGCAAGCTTTGTTTGTAGCAATTGAAGGACGCAGATTAGAAAGCTAAGAAGGTCTCTGTTCTATCACTGAGGGAAGCCCTTCATGAGTGGAAAATTTTTCTGCTCACCTTCATACAGAGAGTACTCCACCTTTCTGTGTTATACCTCTGATGATACCAGTCACAGCTGCTGGCGAAACGTCAGGTCCTACAATGCTAAGACCATGGCCATACAACCACCAACTTTTACAATATATTATAGAAGAAAGAAGCACTTGGCACCTCTGGGCAGGCAATTTAGTTAAGGCTCCTCTAGGTCTGGATGACCCCTTTGCAAGTGTCATAAATTACATCTCTTTTTTTTTTTTTTAGCAAAACTCTCCTAAAAAGGAGAGGAGTTTATTCTTTTTATAAATGGAAAAAGGTAGGGTATATAGAGGGATTAAGAAAAGAGCAGAGTGAGTATCCTGTTAATAAAAGTTAGTTTAAGTCAATATAGATACAGTTTTTGGCAGTCACCGTGATTAGAGAGTCTTCTTTTCATCTAACAAAAGTCCAAAGTAACTCTGTTAGTAAGGTTAGTAATGTCCTTTGGGGTTAGTTGTTAATCAACTCCTTTCTGACGCTTCCCGAACAGTTATTTCTTTGGTTGTCTTCTTTTGATATCCCTCAGGTTATAAGATGGGCCCTCTTTGATTTTCACGTCTCCCGCTCCGGCACCTCCCTCCTCTGGGCCGCTGTCATCCTCACCACTCGTCCAAGTTGCGAGTGCTGCATCTTCCTCTGAGCTGGCGTGTCTCTTCAGAAATTCTTGTGCTTTGAAGATGGAGTCAATCTTTTCTCTTTTATCCTTATACTTGAACACTAGGCCTTCAGGGAAAGTCCATCTATATATAGTCTGATGTCTTTGTAGAAAGGTGGTCAGTCCTTTGTAAGCTTTCCTTTTCATCCGGATTTCGTAAGGCACATCTTTCAATAATCTGTTCCCCAATTTTCAAGGGCACCGCTGAGACTGCACGCAGAATTTGATCTCTAGTACTCTGCTTAACAAACTTGACAACCACTTCTGCTGGCAGATTATTTTTCTTTGTGTAGGTGGAATAGGCCCTGTAGACCTTATCCATCTCTTCTTTTAATTCTCGCTGATCTCTGCCAGTTACGGGTGCCAAGGCATTTGCTAGTATAGATCTGAGATCTTCATTCTCTTCTTCTTTAATGCCCTGAAAACGAAGGGTCAGATTCGATTTCTCCATTTGTAACATCAAAATCCTTTTTTCTTGCTCATCCTGGTGCTTTTCTAACTTATTGACCCTTTTCTTCACTTTTCCGATGTCTTCCGAGCATTTCTGTGCGATCTCCTCCATCTTCTTGGACGTTTCTGTTAGTTGCTTTTGTTGACTGCTGAGAAGACCTTCCATGTTAGTTAAGGTTTCGCTGATTTTCTGTATTTGGACCAGCAGAGGGTGCAGTAGTTCGCTTGTCTGTTGACTGACAGCAGGCTCTGGAGGGGGATTACCCGGACTGGAAGTCCCACCTCCCTTCTTTTCCGGTTTCAAAGGGACCTTCGTCATGGCCGACATTTCTTTTATTTGTTTACTTTTTCAAAGTTCGTGACGCGTCGCTCAGGAGACCCGCTAACTCTTTAGCTTCAATAGCACCCCAAAGGTAGTTTCACCAACCCTTCTTCCCTTTCGTCCCCCTTAGCTTTCTTTTATAAGTCCCGCTTCTCAGTGGGGGGGATTCCCCCTCCTCCCAGACGCTTATTCGCTTACGGGGGAAGGGCTTGGGTTTTCGCTTCAGATTTAGACCTCCAACTCACGGTTCGCTGCCGTTTCTTCTTTTTACTTTAATTCATATCGCTGTTCCTCACTCCTGGAAGTCGGTGGCGCTGCTACGTCCCATGCGGGCACAACGCAGCGGGGCCGATTGGGGCGGGGAGAAAGCCTCAATTTCCCGGCTGTGCGCCGGCAAAGAGGCTACTCCCCAAGCGCCCCCGGTTCAGAGCCTTTGCCTAAGGCTCACTAGGGTCTTTCGCACATGCGAAGACCCCCTCTAACTGCGTGTGGGCTAACCACCTCCGGGAGCGTCCCGAGAGGCGGCCACCATTCGCAGCGCCAAAACCGAAACCTCATAAATTACACCTCTTATCAAAGTGCCAGTGCCAGAGGGGTCCTTGAATATTTCTGGAAGGAAGTGTTTTTTTTTGTCATTATATAAACAGTCTATCAATGTGTCACGCCGATGCTGCGATCCGTGTTCTGCTTCCCCGGTGGCCGTGGCGTTTGGAGGCGCAACGGGAGCGGTGGTCCTGGCAACAGGATACTCGCAGGAGGGGAGGGGTGAGGAGCCTCAGACCAGCAGGGGACGGGGTTAACACCACCCCGCAGGTCCCTCTGCTAGCGTGTGAAAGGACTACCCTTGGCCCTTTTCTCTCTCTGCTGTCCGTCTCTCTCTCTCCAACACGGTCTCTTTCCACGCTGCTCCTCCCCGGCTCCTCAGTTTCCCCGCCTTTTATTGCTCCATCCCGCTCCCAGCACCAGCATCCATCCTGCTGGGCCTGCCTCTTCCCTTGGCCCCACCCCCCTTTATCTCCTACGACGCCCAGGAGGTCAGCTGGGTGGGGCGGAGGCTATGCTGCCAGCAGCTTGGGCGGCCTTGGGGCCGCACCACCGGTGCTGCTCTGCAGCCCTGCCAGCCCACATGGGCCCATTGGGGGCCCTCCAGGAGCTCCTGTCATGCTGTCACTCTAGCTGGCCCCTCAGGGAGCCCGGCGTTGTTGTCGAGCCTGGCCGGTGCCGCCCCCTCCCTGAGGGCTGGCGCTGGGTGCCTCCACCACGGCTTGCTCGCTGCGCCTTGCTCCTGGCTCCGCTTCTCCTTGGGTAGGCGGCTCTTTGGGTGAGTGGGGTGGCACGGGTCACTCCAGCGGGTCGCTTGGGGGTGGGGGCCTCTGTCCCGAGCCCGCGGGAATGGGACACAATGAATGTAAATGAATGTAACCGGACCCCAGATAAGGGGTACACCAATGGAATTGTGTCGACATGTGATGCCAATGCATCTGGGAGCCAATAATGTTTCCTATAGACTATAAACTGATAGATGCCATTTAGGGTATAAAAGTCTTTGCCCTTCCTGGCTTAAGGCAAAGGTTAGCTTGGCATATGAGTGCTTTTGCATTACATTCTGTATCTCCTATTACTGCATTAATAACTAATTATCCAACTCACTGGACTCTGCCTGTGTGTCCTCCATCTGGCCCTGGGGTGCACAGGACACAGATTTGTGCTTGAGATGCATAACTTGATGGGAGATTTTGTACTGTCTTGGAGGGAGTTGTACTCCTCCCGAAAAACAGGTTTCTGTCTTGGTGGTGCTCCTGGATCCTAGCCAACAATTGGAGGCCCAGGTCTCCTCTGTGGCATGCAGTGCTTTTTATCAGCTTCAGATGATATTCCAGCTGTGATCTTTCCTGAAAACGCATTATCTGACTATCCATGCTGGGATTTAATCCAGGTTAGATGATTGTAATGCATTTTATATGGGGCTGCCTTTGTGCACAGTTCAGAAGCTCCAATGGGTTCAAAATGTGGCAGCTAGGCTACTCTCAGACTTGGGATACAGGAAATGAATAATTCTGGTGGTACTGAAAGATCTGTACTGTCTGCCCATTTGATTCCAGGCACTATTCAAAAGGCTGGTTCTTACTGTTGGAATATGCAATGTCTATGGTGTATAGATAAGGAAAATTGCAAGAACATCCTGCAGGGGGCAGCAGAGGGGACAACTAGTTAGCATAGTGAGATTAGGGACTTCCTGCTCTTTTCCTGCCCCATCTTGGTTTTATATGCTGATGTTGTATTGTATGATTTGATTTGTTTTATATTATCTTACTTTATTTTAAACCTGGCATTTATGCCCTATTGTCAGCCACCCTGAGCCTTCAGGGAGGGCGAGATATAAATCCAAATAAATAAATAATAATTTAAAAATTTCAAATAGTCTCCTTCCTGTCTCCTGATTGGCTCAATTGGGATTTTTCTCAACCTGCTGAGATCAGTTAGCTACTCCTAGCTAGTTAGTTAGACTGTCTCCTAGCTAGTTAGTTAGACTTCTCTTTCTGTCTCCTCTTTTCTTATAAAGTTTGTTAGCCTCTTAATAAACTGACTTTATACTTTAAACAGCTTGTGCTCTGCATTACTTTACATCTACACTCTGCCAACACTTGCCTTTAAAAACCTAAATGTCCTGGAGCCAGGATACTTAAAGGACCATCTCCTCCCATACTGTCCAACCTGCCACTTAAGATCTGATTCATAAACCCTGCTTTCATTAATCCTACCCCTTTTTGAATTTCTCAGTGGCATGTTTTTATGCTGTGGCTAGATTTGTTAATGCTTGCTTTTAATCTACAGTTTCAAATGTTCTATATTTTTATTACGTTTTATTTTGTAAGCCCCCTGGGCAGGGTCCCTGGACAGGTGGCATAAAAACATTCTAAATGAATAAATAAAGCCATACAGAGATTCCCAGCATCTCATTGAGCTTGGCCTTAATTACAGTTTGCAGCTTTGAACATCTTTCTGCACAATAAAGGTAGTTTCTTGTGTGATCAGCTGTGCACAGTCCACAAGGCTTCCCTCTAGGTAGTGTTTTTTTTTAGTGATAACCCATGTGCCCTGTATTATTTAGTATTGAGGAGAATGTGATTAACTTGATAAGTACATCATTGTTGTTAAGATGGTTGGATATAATGTGGTTCCATTTATACAATTTGAAGAGAAACCAGAGTATATTTTAAGGATGCATGGCCTTTAGGCTGTTAAATTCAGGGAAAGGAAATGTGGTTCCATTGTAGGATTCCCCTTTGTATACTTAGGAGATTTCCAGGTAATTGTAGTCCTTGCCTACCAATACTCAGGTGATTGGTGGGTAGAAAGTAGAAACTGGGGCCAAACTGGGTGGTGGTGGATCATCCCAGGGAGAAAAATTAGAAAGAGAAATAAGGCCTCATCTACTTACAGTAAGTTCTGACCATAGTGTTCCTGGTGATTCTTACAGCTACCTGGAAGTGATAAAGAGTAGCTCTAGGAATCACTAAGCTACCTTTGTCACTTCTAAGTAGCTCTAGGAATCACCAGGAATGTTATGGTCAGAACTTCTAGTAAGTAGACAATACCTTATTTTTCTTTTTAATTTTTCTCCTGGGACACTGTCCTCCTCCACAACCCTCCTGCCAGTTGGTTGTCATCTAGTACAGGGGTGTCGAACTCATTTATTATGAGGGCCAGATCTGACATAAATGGGACCTTGTTGGGTCGGGCCATGTCTGTCATAAAATGTAATGCCAGGTAGCAGAGATTTTTTTAAACTTTAAATAAAGCATTCTTAAAACACTAGCACTCTTGCAGTCTCTGATAACTGTCATCTCTTGCTCTGAATTATTGCATCAAAATGTCTGCGCTGTAGCAATCTTGAGTATGATATTCAGGTGCATATCTGTAAGCTGCAAACCTACTTTTGATTTATTGACATTCATTGCAGAAATCTCATGCTCAGTGTTCTGAGCCTAGGACCCAGAGGAAAATAATGAAATGGCTGGGCATTGCAACCCTTTGTACATAAGTTGCTTCATGTGCTGGTCAAGAACATGAGAAAACATCCTGACACAGACTGAGGGCCATGTGTTTGTTTACAGAACTATAGTCTTCCCCAGAGAAATAACTACAACTTCCTACAAAGGAAATGTGCTTGGTGAACATGGTCTGGACACACATTCTCAGCCTAATCCACCTCACTGGCTTGTTTTTATTCCTCCTCTACAATAGTTCATATTGCTTTCTTACTGAGAAAGACTGGATCATTAGGGCATGAATACAGTGAAAAGGGGGAGGGAACTCAGTTGTACTCAGGAAAGTCCTGGTATAAAGAGCTGAACAAAACACTCACTGTAGTAAAGCATACAAAACCATGAACAAGACTTTGTTGGTCTTAAAAGTGCTTGGCATTTCTCCCATGCAATTGAGGCAGCCCAGCAAAGCAAGCTCTCCCTCATTCCCTCCCTCCCTTTAGGGAGAAGCTTCAGCCAATGGAAGGAAAGAAAGGCTTCCCTTTGTCTCCTGCAGCCTGGCCAGGAAACAAACTCTGGCTGTTCCCTCCCTCCCCCTGGGAGGAAGAGGGGGAGGAGCCTCAGCCAGTTCTTTACCAGACTCTCTCAATTGCACAGGAGAGGCTTGCCTATCTATCTCTCCTATGCAATTGAGAGAGACTGGTGAAGCAAGCTGTGATGTGGCAGCAGCAGCAGAACTGGAAAAGGAAGCAGGAAACAGCCAGGTCCTTGAGGGCCGGATTGGGACCCTCAAGCTGCATGTTTGACACTCCTGATCTAGTGGATTCAAAGGAAATGAACTGCAGCATAACCCTCAGTGAGGCTTGTTATGTGTAGATGAGTTTGTGAAATCTCACCTATACCTACAGCCAGAGTTTGTTTCCTGGCCAGGCTGCAGGAGAAAAAGGGAAGGCATTTGTGAGACTACTTCTGAGTGGCTGGTGTGTGTTTGTGGCATGCCTAACTTTTGCATGGAGAGCCCCTAAGTATGTTACCAGAACTGGAGGATGACTGATCCAAATGAGTTTCGTATGAGATGTGCTGTGGTCTTTTTGATCTCTGGAATATCACTTTTTGTCTTTGAGTCTATTTGTCTAATGGTGTATACCATTTGGCAATGCTGTATACAAGCATTTGTAGGGGGAATGTTAGATTGGAGCTTTATTTTTCATCCTGCTTGAAACTAATGTGCTACCATGCTTCCAGTGAAAGCCCCTAAATCTCTCCTGGCTATTATTGAACAAACTAGATTATTTGCTCCCTATTTTTCTCTCTTACCTGTTATCCTTTTGTTATCGGCAGGGTAGTGTGATTGCTGTCCAGTGGCGAACTGAAAGTGTTTTTGTGCAATTTCCTTTTCCTTTGTTTTGAAATAATGGCTTGTGGAAAGTCTGCCCTGGCTGTTGCACGGGAGACAACATTTCACAAACATTGGCTAAAATAATATACTGTAAATTTAGCAGTTTTATATTTAGTCCTGCCACATATAATAAAAGTTAAGTTTTGAACCAGCCTCTCTTTGTAACATCCCCCCCTTCTGTTCTGTATATAAATCAGGCCTGATGGTTTTACACTGCTGTGCATTTGATGAAGTGAGCTCTGACTCTCGAAATCTTATTCTAGAATAAAGTTTGTTAGTCTTGGAGGTGCTACTGGACTCCTGTCTAATTTCATTCCACAATGAATCACAGCTGGAGGATGTGCAACCTGCGTAAAAGGTTTTCAAGAACAGGCTTTTAATTCTCTTTGGGATTATGTTGCTGTTTGATTCTTATTCCTTCCCACTTTGCTGCTAGAGTTGGAGCTTCTGCCCTCAGGAGAATTTCACCATTTTACTACTTGCCAGAGGGTGAATCAAACTCCACAGTATTAGACCAAAAAGAATATTTGATCTCTGTATTTAAAAAGAATTATCTTTTCTTGTTTAACAATAGGAGCAAAATTAAACCATGCATAATTTGGGTTTGTTGTACCTTGTTCGCCTTGGGACTCAAGGGATACGATTCAGAACATTCTTGAACTAATTGCTTGGCTGTGTAATGTGTGCGATTAGTACAAATGTTAGATTGGAGCTTATATTTCTCATTGTGTTATCCCTTTAGATAACTACTTTGTGCATCTGGCAAAGTGGGCTTTGGCACACAAAAGATTATGCTACAATTTGTGTTAGCCTTTAAGTTACCGCAAGACTCCTTCATTTTTGAACCAACACAGCTGCCCCTCTGGAATCTGCTGCCTTTTAAGTAACTTACGGCCCTGCCTGCACCTTTCAGAATTAAAATAATTTAAGGTCAGGGGAATCGTATTCATGTAAGACTTCTAAATTTGAGGCTAATGATTTGTAGAATTATGGCTTTCTTGACCATTTCATTTCATTTTCTGTCGTTAAGATGCTGTAAAAGCATGAGAGAAAAATATATCTCACTTGAGCCTTTGGATCGGAGACCAGATTTTTTGCGTGACTCCAAAGCCATATTTTGTAACACTGAGGTGAAGGCATTTGTTAGCTTGTGTGTAATTTTCTTCAGTGAAGCCTTATTTTTCATTTTAGAATTCATTTTCTCTCTTCTGTATGTGCCTTCACGTGACCTCACAGCCCGCACTCCTGTAAATGCTAGTTTGCAGTTTTTAAGGAAAGGGGGCTATAAATATGGTGTCTTTCCCCTCCCCCCCAACTGCTTTTCCTTTGCTGTCATTTACTTTGACTAAATTTGTTTAAACTGTTTTAACCTTTCTCAGAAAGGCCAGGAGATGTTTATATGGATAAATGGGTATCTGACATTCTGGTGTCCAAAAGGACATTATGATTATGCTTTAGTGTTCCAAATAAGGTGAAATTAACAAGTAAAATGTTTATATTAGTGACTTTAGAACCTGATTCTCTAGAGATTATCCCCAGTCTCTTTCTCCTTGTGAGTGTGTGTTACTCTAGGACACTGAAAGGGTGAGTATGTACACTGGCCAACAAAGGCATTAAAATGGGACCTGTAGTGGTAATTATGTTGTCATTGCTTTGCCATGCACCAAGTGATGCCCCATCCCCATCCCCAAAGGTTTCAGCAAATCATGAGAACTAATACTACTTTACCCCCTGGGGCCTCCACTCCTGTCAATAAGCTTTTACTCTTAAAGGGATGCCTTTATATGCACCAGGGTTTGTTAGCTTAAACATTTCTATGGAAAATACCAGAACTCTAAGCAGAGAACTCGATGCCAAGATTCTTCTGAGAGATTTTTGTTTTGAACAAGTTTTTCCCAAGTTTCCCATATTAATTGGTGATTGCTTAAAAGTAGCCAGCCAGATACTAACTACTAGTCAGCAGAGTGTAATGGTTAGTGTGCTGGACTAGAATCTGGGACAACCAGGTTCAAATTCCCATTCTGTCATGGAGGCTTGCTGTATGGTCTTAGGCTATAAGACACAGGGAGGGGGAAACAAACTTAACCCAAAAACTGGAATCAAGAACCACAAGGGTAAGAAACAAGTCTGATAAATGGCCAATATTAAAAACCTAGGTGAAACTTATAGTATACAAAAATGCATGTATTTATTAGAAAGATAGTTAAAAACAAATAAGGGCCCAATGAAAGCCTTGTTAAGGGCCAATATATATGACCTGACACGTTTCCACCCTATTGGGAGCTTTCTTCAGAGGTCAAACAGTTTGAGGTACACGTAACAATAATACATATTACAATAAGATAACCAATAAGTTAACACTGGACACAAGCATCTTTGTGTCTATTGATCTTGCTGCTTAAGTAAGTAATATAGCCATTTTTACTATACTGTAAGTTAAAAAATATTTGATTGTTCGTATTCATATTCAATTTTATTTTTTTATTTTTTCTATAGCCTTCCTTTACTTGGTCCAGTATTAACTTATTGGTTATCTTATTGTAATATGTATTATTGTTAAGTGTACCTCAAACTGTATGATCTCTGAAGAAGGCCCCCAGTAGGGCAGAAACATGTCAGGTCATATGTATTGGCCCTTGTGTTCAGGCCGCTTGAACTTTTTAACAAGGCTTTCATTGGGCCCTTATTTGTTTTTAACTGTCATTCTAATAAATACATGTATTTTTGTATACTATAAGTTTCAACTAGGTTTTTAATATTGGCCCTTTATCAGACTTCTTTCTTACTCTTGTGGTCTTAGGCTGTCACACAATCATATCTTTAATTAATTTCCAATTTTGAGGTATGATTACATAGATCTGGGATACATGCACTGGCCTTTACATTGCTGCATTCTCATATATGATGTCTGCATATAGGAAGTATAGGCTCAGTATAAGAATTTCACCTTTGATATTGAGCAAGCACTTGTTCCCAGTCTGGAAACTTAGCCATCTTTGACTCTTGCCCCAAACCAACTGTATGACCATTTCCACAAGAGTGTTTATCCTGCTGTTGGTCCTCTCAATCATTCAGAGCAAGTGATTATTTCCCCACATGATTCTCCGTGGCCATCATTTGATCCGCATGTAACATCCACTTGCCCTGCAGAATCCAAATCCTGGCATTGCCAGAAGTTGTCTTTGTTGCAGTTGTGAATGCACAGCTTCTGAGTGTGGAATTCTGCCATTTGTGGCTAACATTCCAGCAACACTGCCATTGGTTGTTATCAGGGCTCTTTTTGTAGCAGGAACACCTTTGCATATTAGGCAACACACTCCTAACGTAGCCAATCCTCCAAGAGTTTATAGAGCTCTTCTTACAGGGGCTACTGTAAGCTCTTGGAGGACTGGCTACGTTAGGGGTGTGTCGCCTAATATGCAAAGGAGTTCCTACTAAAAAAGAGCCCTGGTTGTTATTCAGCAAAGTACCCTTCCCCCACCAAAGCTCACTGTTCCACCTCTTTCTCCTCCCACAGCTCCCCCTTGCTGTAGCCTTTTTTTAAAAAAAGAGCTATGGCAATGTACTGACAGCTCCTTCCTTTTTTGCCCACCTTTTAAAAATGTTTTCCATTGATACCTTACTACGATGGCACAGTAGATCAATGGCAATATGTCCTGAAGTGGACATCTTGTATCAAACTACTCACGAAATCCAGCCCTTCCCTTCACAACAGCTGAACAGAATTCTCCCTAGCAGCATCATTTCTCACTCCCCTTTAAAAAAAGGTTTTGCATCATTGCGTTATTACGTTTGCACAGCAGATCAATTTCAATACGTCCAAAAGTAGATTTAATGGCCGATTACATATTTCTGTTTCATTATAGCCTGTTCACTAAAAAACATACTGGGATGATATTGCACTGAGTATGGACTTGATGATATGAGTGTTGATTGAGTGACAAAATTTTACATCATGCTTTGTTTTTTAATTTGCGTAAAACCGAGATGGAAATTAAGCCTGTGAATGTGCTCTGAGATGCTTTTCCATTCCTGAAACTCTTCCATCTTTTCTGTCTGGAAGCCATTGAAAGCAAAGAAAAAGAAGCATGCTGTGGGAGTGAAAAAACAGCTTGGTGCAAAATGGAGAATCCTGGTGGGGATCAATAGTTTTTAAAATTTAAATCACATAATTGTGGGAAGTCCAGTAGCCAATCGTAATGCTGCCCTATCACACATGATGTTGACGTTCTTTGGATTCTCCCATGGTGTTTTTTAAATGTTGCTAGGCAATGTGGTCACATTACAATGCAACTATACATGCACATAAAAGAGAGAGAGAAATGAAAGGGGTGGAACAAAAAGGAATGACGGGAAAGGGGGAGTGGGAACAACCAGAAAGTTATGTGGAACTTCAGGTGTGCAGCAGGAGATAACTAGCCATGAAGATAAAGAATTAATGCAGAATCTGTGTGCCAGACCTGGAACAAGAGAACAGGCAGGGAACTAGAGGCAAGCTCCTAATGTGGAAATGGCCTATGTTTCCTGTCCAGTTATAGCTATAGCTTGTCATGGACATTTAAGAATGTATACAATCAAAATGCATTTAAAATCAATTTCTTCATTTTGTTTGTGTTTTACAAGAAGACTATACTGCTATGAAAAGCAGAGTCTCCGTTTTTTGTATGACTGTTAATTGAACTAGGGTAATGTAAAACTTATGTCTCCTTCTTATCCCTGTTCCAGGCTGAATATATATTACTTAGAGTGGAACTACATATTATGTGGGGCACTGACTTCCACCAAATGTCATCCTGGTGTCAGCTTCTCCATGTGTCCCCTGTAAAATAGCAATCATTTACCTTTATATTATGGTGTCATCATGCTTTACATTTTCCTGTCCCTGTCATCAGCACTCAGAGACCCTACCCTGTCCTCCCACTCCACTGAGCAAAGTTTGGAGGCTTCCACAAAATTAAGTGACTCTTCTGCTGGAGGAGGCTGTCAAAGGCTCCTTGGAGGATGGTTGGATCTATCCCAGTAATGAGGCATGGGTAATCGGGGCTTATTTTATTATTTAGTTATCAGATTTAAGTATTTTTGTACTGCCCTTCCACTCACTTATGGCCCCAAGGCAGCAAACAGTTGACCATAAAAACCAGTTTAGAAACAACACAGATGTGCACACAACAATTGAAGACATGAACAGGAAGGACTGTCAGTAAGGGAACACTGAAGGAAACAAAAAGGTCTACACGTGCTGGCAGAAGCTGATGATAGAGGGGGACAGATGGATCTCCTTGTGGAGGGAATTCCACAATTTTAGTGCTGCACCTGAGAATGCCCTCTCTTGGGTTGTAACACATCTAGCATCAGAGGATAGGCGCACCAGAAGCAGGGCACTGCAAGATGACTGTAATGGTTGGGAAGGTTCATATGGGAAGCAGGTGACTCTTAAAATATTCTAGTCTGAATTAGGGCTTTAAAGGCCAATACTGACACCTAGAATTAGGCCCAGAAGCAACTTGGAAGCCAATGTAGATGGAAAAAAGACTGAAGTGATATGGTCCTTACAGCCCACTGCAATCAACATTCTTGCTGCAGCATTCTGTACCAGTTGTAGTTTCTGAACAGTCTTAAAGGGCAGCCTGCAAAAAGTGCACTATAGTAATCTACAAGTTTGGAAAGCACAGCATGGTGATGTCACAAAATTGCTATGTGCTGTGGAGGACAGAAGAATTTAATTTGGTGAGGCTTATTTCACCTGCAGTCATGTAATTCTCGGTTACATTCTTAAAACTGTAGCAAGACAACCTCAATTGGTTTATACAGAGAGACAGAAGGTGACTAAAACCAAATACTATTCCTAGAAGAGGAAAAAGAAGAAGAGGTAGTCTGAATTTCAAAATATGGATAGTGAAGAAAATTTAACACAAAATTGAGCATCCCAGAAGCCATGGAAAAGAGTTACATTTTTGTGAGCACTTAAAGATAGGGTTGCCTCCCCCCTAATGGGGCAGGATTTCCCCCGATTTTGGGGCCCCCATCCACCACCAGCCCATTGGCTGGCAAGGGGAGCCCTGCCCCGAAGATCCCCGTCCCACCCAATGTACCCAGCACAATGACATCACATACACTCCCAGAACAAGACTGGACCACCCCCACCAGCAGCAAGGTAAGAGCTGGCAACCCTACTTATAGAGCACTGTAAAATTTCAGAACACTGTTAATTTATTTAGGAGGAATATTCTCAATCTATGGCTCTCTGAAGTCTCTTCTTCCACTATGAGTACTACAAATATCACAGTTGTTTGGCACAATATTGAATTTGTGAAGGGTCTTATTGTATGTGAAAGAGAGCATATCTTTGAACTAGAAAAGGCAGCTAGCTCTCATCTACTTACGGTTGTCCAGAAATACAAAGGCCTCTTTTATTTAGACTTTGTAGCTTGAATCAGTTATTTCAGTGTTTAACACAGAGCCGTAACACACCTGGACCCTAAGCCATACTGTAGTCTGCTCATTCATTGAAGCCAAGTCAACCTCTCTCATCAAATCCCAGAAGGAAAATGTGTGTAGAGTGGTTCAAGCCCTGAAACATTTGAAGGTTGATCAGTAGACTTTGTATTGTATCTGGGGTGGGGGGGCACTAGTTGCTGGCAACTGTAAAGACGAAATCTGTGCTACCAGGTAGGAAGAGCCAACTGTGCATATTTTATTATACCTCTGATGTATCTGTAGAACATGCCGTGTGTTTTGCAATGAACAGAAACAGGTAACAGCAGAACCAAGAGGTGACCTCGTGAATGTTACTTCCTTTGTTCTTGCCATCACATTTCCTTCATTTCCTTTTGCATAAACTTTGCAGTTGAGAGTAATGTTAGGGATTCATAAAATTTGGAACCAAATATTACTATAGAGATCCATAGTAATTTCACTATAATACTGTAGAATGGTGGTATTGAGTGCATTGATGGTGATAAATTGCCTCCTTCAGATACATTTAAGGAAAGGATTGAATACCTAGAATTGAAGCAGTTTTCTCACTATGTGGAGGTGGAAACTAGTTTTGGGAAGCAGGTGATCACCTTGGAAAGCATATTCAGCCTACATATCATTAATGGTGTTTGGCTGAAGACTCTCCAGTGCCATGTTTATTCAACAAGTTGTTAAAAATGGCCACTGTCCAAAGCTTTACACAGTAGCTGCAGCCCCCCCTCCCCAAAACAGCACTCTTAATGAATGTCTCTCTTGGAAAAAGAATTTTGACAATTTTACAGATTTCAGGTTCTTTCCTCATTCACATTGGGTTGTAGAAGAAATGTTTCTGCTGTGAATGTGCATCTCCATATTTAGATTCATATTGTTTTCTTGTTCTAAAGCATGATTTTAAAAATTGTCTGGCAGGCTATAGACTCTTGCAGACTATGGATCTGACTATCTGCTAGTTCACACAATCAAGACGTGGCTTGTTTTTCTGTGCAGTTCCCTGTGTTGTAGAATCACATGAAGAAACTAACGTGGGCATTTATTTTCTGTTTTTGTTCCAATGATTGCATGATTCTGAAAATATCAGCAGAATCAGTGTACATATAGGTTTCTCTGGGGCCCATGGGAATGGGATCAGTTTCTCACTGTGTGAATCTGCTCCATGTGGTATTTTATTTATTTATTTAGAGTCTGCTGGTCTCACAGGGATTCAAGGCGGATTACACATAGTAATCAACAAAATGGGATATTCAGTAATGAATACATTAGGAGATTAGAAGTCTGGAACCACCAGCATAAGTATTAACAGGGCTATTTTTGGGTAGGAACGCTCAGGAACGGAGTTCCGGCTGGCTCTCAAGTTGGCCACACCCAGCAGGAACTCATTAGCATAACAGGCCACACCCAACAGCAGAAACTCATTAGGGTTGGCTACATTAGGGGTGTGTGGCTTAACATGCAAAGGAGTTCCTGCTACAAAAAAAGCCCTGGGTTTTGGCAACAAACAAGGTAAACAGAATAAGAAGCAAAAGGAGGGTGTGGCTGGATGACCACACTTCTGGTAATGTGAGGTGTGGCCTAATATGCTAATGAGGTACACTGTCGGGATGTGGCCTAATATGCTAATGAGTTTCTGCTGTTGGGTGTGGCTTGTTATGCTAATGAGTCCCTGCTGGGCTTTTTCTACAAATAAAGCCCTGAGTATTAATATGACACATTAAATGGTACAGAAATCACAAAATAGGATCTTATTTACAAAATGCTATATACAGCAGTATAGACAATAAGTCCCAATAATTTATCCAAGTAAGTTTGTGAACCATTTCCTACTGTGCAGCCTTAGTACTTGTGGAGAATAGCCCTCTTGAATAGTTCAGTTTTGCATAGTTTGCAGAAGGCCAAGAGAGTTGAAGCTTTCCTGACCTCCTTGGGCAGGCCAATTCACCAGGTGGGAGCCACAAAAGAGAAAGCATGTGTACTGGCAGGTGTTGTTTTTTTCTCCATTTGCAGGTTGGCACCTGCAAAAGCCCATGGTGACATGAGTGGAGTTAGTGTGGTGAGACATAGGGAGAGAGGTGGTCCTGTAACTAAGTAGGGCCAAGACCATGAAGGGCTTTATATGTGATAGCCAATATCTTAAACTGAGCTCAGGAACAAATGGGCAACCAAAGGAGCATCCGCAGAATGGGAGTAATATGCACGCTCCATCTAGCTCCCGCTAATAGTTGAGCTGCGGCATTCTGGATCAGTTGGTTTTTTAAAAAGAATTTTGTTAGTTTATATAAAGAAGAGGGGGAAGGGGAAAAGAGGGAGAGAGAGAAAAGCATAAAAGTATACAAAATTCCAGTTTAGTATTCTGTATGCATATCTTATTGTTACAATTTCACAGCTATTTCACCTATCATTGTTATTATTCTTCAATTAATCTTGTTTTCTCAAAATCTGAGTGTTAACCAGTCATAGAATGCCCTCCAGGGTCTCATATATTCTTCTTCCATTTTTCCTTTTAATATATTTGTCAACTTTTCCATTTCAGCGCATTCTGTAATCTTTAATATCAACTCATGAAGCATTGGTATCTTCAATGTCCTTCATGTCATTGCAAATAGGATTCTAAGAGCTGTTATAACATGTAAAATAAAATTATGATTCTTATCTAACTCATCTGGTAGACAATTTAACAAAAATATTTCTGGCTTAAAAGTATTGTGATATTCAAGATTGACTGTAAACAGGTGTGCACTTCAATACAGAATTTATGAACCTTTTTACGTGTCCACCACATATGATAATATGGGCCAATATGGTTATTACATTTCCAACACATATTACTCAAGTTTTTATACATTTTAGCTAACCTATCTGGGGTTAGATGCCATCTATAAAATATTTTATATAGGTTTTCTTTGAATACAACAGATTCAGTCAACTTAATATTTACTTTCCATATTTTACTCCACTGTAACAGATCCCACATTTTGCATCCATCTAACCATACATTCTTTAACTATTTCATCCTGCTTTTTCAATTGCATCAACATACCATACATTTTCTTAATAAGTTTCTCTCTTGAAGTACATAATAATTTTTCAAATGCACATTGTTCTGAATAGAATCCATCAGTCTGTTTAACTTAACTATATCTAGATGCCACTTGCATTCTAGTCCACCGGTCTAAGTTTATTTCATTTTTCTTTAATTCTTCCTGAGATTTTAAGTTATTTTCATTGTCTAATAATTCTGTGTATCTAATAACTGCTTGTTTTGAAGTCAAAGTTGGCTGAGAAAAGGCTTCCACTGGAGACACCCATCTTGGAATTTTAGTTTATATGGATCAGTTGATTTTGAGGGGAGACCAATGTATAGTGCATTATAGTAGTCTAGTCCTGATGTTACTGTAGTGTGGATCCTAGTGGCCAGGTCGGGTGGATCAAGGTACAGGGCCATCTTACATGCTAGGCTGAGTTGGTAGAAAGCCTTTTTGTACCCTTTAGATCCAGTATGACCCCAAGGCTTTTAACTGAGTCAGCAAGGGTCAATTGAACTCCACTGGAAGTGGGGAGAACAATGTCTTTTAAGGCCTCTGCCTTCCCGATCAGAATTACCTTTCTCTTTTCAGGGCTTAGTTTCAATTTGTTCACTTTTAGCCAGTTAACCACTGCAGCCAGGCGGCAGTTTAGGATCTCTACCATGTCACCAGAAGATTTAGATAAAAATACATAGAGGTGAGTACTGTTAGCATAGTGATGACAATGAACCCCCAGAGCCAGTTTGCTGTAGTGGTTAGGAGTGTGGACTCTAATTTGGGAGAACCAGGTTTGATTCCCCACTCCTCCACATGCAGCTGCTGGTGTGACCTTGGGTCAGTTACAAGTTCTTTCAGAGCTGTTGTCTCACAAGTGGTTCTCAAAAGAGCTCTCTCTGCCCCACCTACCCCACAGGGTGTCTGTTGTGAGAAGGGGAACAGAAAGGAGATTGTAAGCCACTCTGAGACTCCTTCGGGTAATGAAGGATGGGGTATAAATCCAATCTCCTCCTCTTCCTTCTTCTCTAAGCTGAGTTAGTGTGAGTTTTGACATATTTTTGTCTTAGCTCAGGAAGGATGGCTCCAGACCATTTATGCAGTAGCCAAATCGCTCGCTCACAACTTTAATGCCAGTAGTTCACAAAGTAGAATTTTTGCTCACAAGACTCCACATCTTAGAGGGAGCATTGCTCGAGACTGCAAATGATTTGTCCTGAGGCCTTTATATAGATATTAAAAAGTGTGGGGGATATAGTTGCACCCTGTGGAACCCCACAAGATAGGTCCCACACCAATGACAACTGGTTTCCAATAGCAACTCTTTGAGTCCGATCCATGAGGAATTATTTGAACCAGTTCAACACACATCCCTTGATACCTACTTCTGTTTCCAGGTGCTTCAACAGGATTACTGTATTGAAGGCTGCAGAGAAATCCAATAAAAGCAACAGAGAAGCTTGGCCTTTGTCTACGCTCAGATGGAGGTCATCAACTAAAGCTAGAAGGGCTGTCTCTGTCCCATAGCCTGGCCTGAAACCAGACTGAAAAGGGTCTAGAGTAGATGAGTTATCCAAGAAGACTTGCAGTTGGTTTGCTATTGCTGTCTCAGTCCCTTTGCCCAGAAAGAGTAGATAAGAGACCAGGTGATAATTGGCCACATCATTTTTCTGTAGAGATTTTTTTAAAATAGTGGCCGCTTGTTGGGGTCTCACAAAAAAGCATTATGACCAAGAAACAACCAGGTAAGGTCATTCTATATTGGCATTGTTCCAGCCAATCAGTTCCAAAATTAAGTTTTCCTAAGAGGGGATGCTAATTTCTGCTGATTCCCCTCTCCTCAAGCAGCCCACTGAGACCACCTTCAAACTCCAAATGAGGGGGGGATCAGCAGACCTTCAGGAACAGCATAGAGAGCAGATTGTGGGGTCTTTGGGGGAATTGGAGAATCAGCAGAAATCACCACCCCTTCTTAATAAGAAAGCTAATGCCTTTGAGTCTTCAGAATGTGAGGTCAGATGCCAGCCAGGGACTTTTTTCTGTCATAAGTAATCATATAAACTTTTCTTATGAAGAAATAAAGGTAACAACTTTTAATATCCTAGTTTTCAGCTGTTTGTACTAAGAAAAATTTGAAGTAGGAAACCCTGACTATGAGAGTCTAAGTAATGACGGAATAAACCTGGTTATTTTAAAAAGAAAACATTAATTTGAGTGAAAGATAAAACCTATTTAGCTTTGGAAGAAATTAATTTTTAGCACTGCACTGTTGATGGAGTTGCACCAAGGATTTTTATATGTGTGTGTGTATGTTTGTGTGTATAATGGATATGTGTGTGTGTGTGTAATGGATCATTGTTGTTACTTAGCTCACTTTCCCAGTTCAACTGCCAGCGTGTCCGGCAAGGCGGGCTACAAATAGAAACAATAAATAAATAACTAAAAAGATATTTGGTTTTAACAAACGAATATGATGTTTTGATCAGATGGCCTCTGAATGCAAACTAACTTGTTCATGTCATTTCACAATCACATTGTTTGGTAGCTAAATGTCTGTAGTGTTTGACCTGTGCTGTTCCCATCATGATCCCTTCACTGAGTGTCAAGTTGGAGAATCTGAAAAAGATGAACTACAAACCAGTGTTTCAAGAAATCATGATGTGTTTGCTTTGCCTCCATGGTAATCTTAATGTAGAGATTGACTTGGTGTGGTTAGGATTGCCATCTGCCTGCCTCCAGGGGTAATTTCCCCACTAATTCATTCTCTTGCGTGGTTATAGTGATTGTTGCGGCAGAAGAAAGTGGGGGTGTGAGAGTTGCATTGGAACCCCGAAGTGAACAGTCACACTCTTGGAATCTTCCTATATCTCTATGCTTTTTGCTTTAGAGGTTTGAGGAAATGTCTGGAACATTGTCCAGAACTGATATCAACCCTAGTTGTGGTGTAGTGGTTCATGTGTTGAACTAGGGTGTGGGAAGCTCAGGTTTAAGTTCCCACTCTGCCATGTAGCTTGGAAGACAACTTTGGGCCAATCATTCCCTCTCAGCCTAACCTACCTCACAAGGTTGTTGTGAAGAGAAGATGAAAGAGGGGAGAACTAATGCATGCCACCCTGAGCTTCTTAGAGGAAGGGTGGAATAAAATGTGATAAATAAACTGGACTTCAGAATATGTTTGTGTGATAGCTAGTTCAATGTTGTTTATATCTTTCAGACTACAGAAGTTTCTGCTATAGTTACAAACCCCCCAGAATGTGTCTCTTTGGCCAGCCAATAAGTAGATACAGTATTTAATTCTATATATGTAATGCACATACATATCTATTTTGTGTTTGTTTGAATTGGGATTGTGACTACAATTACCATCCCACCCCCCGTGAGACTTTTATGTGTTTAGCAGCTGCCTGGCACTCAGACACCAAACAGGTGAAATTAGTGGCTTAAGTGGGCCTAACACAATGTAGTATTGTCGACCTGAAAGAAAAAAAATGGTTCTAATTAGTAATATAACAATGGTAATGAACTTTGATCAAAGAAAGGCCTTTGGTTTAGTTGTCCAGCATTTTGTTTGTAATGCAATAGCCTTGAATGAAGCCTGCTTCTCCTCCCTGGAGATCATTGGGAGTCTCCTTTTCATCTGGTGCCCAATCCCGTGCTGGGTTCTGTCCCAGCCATGCCCTTGGCCAATCCCTGGCCTAAGAGGCCCGTGATCTTCATCACCTCTTCCCCTTGCCTATACCTGGTCCTTGCCCTCCTCTTCTCTGACCCCTGCCTCCTTCTTGCAACCAGTCAGGATAGCCATAGCGCTAGTGGGTCTCTGGGCCCTTCCTATCTTGCAGCGAGCCCACCCTCCCATTGCTTCCAGCAAGCTGAGCATTCTGGGGTGAGGCTGCTCTTGGCTCTTTTGACCTCTGTCCCCCCACCGGACGCTGGGAAGGACATGCCAATATAAGGCTTCATCAGTGTGTGTGTGTGGGGGGGACACAGCCCTAAGTCCAGAGCTATCTCTAGACAGAGCCACATCCTGGTATTATGTAGTGTTCATGTGTGCTCCATGCCGGTTTCCAGGGGTGACACAAAAGATGTAAAAATTAATGTAATAGTCTGTCTGTCTTGAAGAGTGAGACATTGGTTTGAAAGTGGATGTGCTTGTTCAGGTCATAATTCTATATGGCTTAAACTCAAGTTCAGAAAAAAAGTTCATAGTGTTCTGAAGGCCTCAACTCTCAGAAATAGGGACAGGCCTCTATAACTTTTAACTTTTTCTAGTAAAAGAGTTTTTAAAGCATGTATGTCAGAACTAGAATCTCCCCCCACCAAGTTGAGAAATTAGTCATTTCTATACTAAAAAGAGAATAAAATTATTTTTCAGAAATGATAAGACAAAGAATTCAGATGTGGGGGACTTCTGTGCTCCTCCTTCCCAATAAGGATATGATTAAGGAGAGCGTGTCAATTGTGACTAGTATTTTTCTGCTTTTGTCAGCTTGTGTCACAACCTCAACATTATTAAAATGTATTTTTATTTAATATTCACATTCAGGTGTTCGAGCCGTAATTTCTGTTAGTAAAAATGACATTTCTTAAAGTTCATTATTTTTTCATGCTGAAATCTTGGGCTCATTTTTTTTTAAAAAATTGGACATTAAATAATAGAACAGAAGTGTCTTTGGGCAAACAGCCACCCCAGTGCTTTGTCATTTTAATACATGAATTCCTGGCATGAAGGGTTTGATAATACCTGGGTCATGCAACCTGTCTGCTTCAGAATTATAGCCATTGGAGTATTCGCCTCTCAACGAATTCCCACAGATTGTGTCATACCCAATGGGAACCCTTTTGACTGTGTTTCTTTGACATATTTTGTTGGCATTTTCCATTAAAGATGCACTATGGAGACCTCTCTTTCTTCAAAATCATGAGGATTCATCTGCATGCCACCAACACATGTACTGACAAGCAGGACCCACAAGTCACCAAAGTCTGGAATGCAATGGCCATTAAGACTGCTATTATGTTCTCTTGTTGAGATAACCCTCAGAAGTTTGGCTGTTGGGTGCTTGGAGTGATTGACTGTTAAGAACTCCCTGTTAACACCTTAGACTTGGAGTCAGAATGCAAGGTGGATGGGTCATTTGCTTGACCAAATAAGGCAAGTCCTATAGTTATATTGGTATGGTACTACATTTTGTGTTATCTTGTTGGTACAACATATAAGAGAGTCATGTAAAGACTCCTTTTATAAGTTTTGTCATTGAGGCTTGGGTTGTTCTCTCAGCCTTGATTCTCAGGCTGCCAACTCACAGTCTAAGCATTTTGTCTTCACAAAAATGCAGAACCTTGAGTTGTATTTATTTAGAGCAACAAGTTTTGAAGTAAAAGAGAAATCCTCACAGGCATTTCAGAGCCACATTTTATATCTTTGGGATCGTAAGTCACAGAGCCAAAACAGTGTCAGTAATTTCTTGCAGGACCTGTGATTACTGGATTCCCAGATTCAGTTTCACTGACCTGAATCCAAATGCTGTAGATGTAAATGTAAGGCTCCTCCAGCTTCAGGTAAAGCATGTACCATGGAGTGTAGATCCAGACACTATTATGGCTGCCACATGGGGGTGGTAGTTTAATTGCTCTAGTGGTAGCTTTGTAGTGGCAACTGATTGTCCTGGGGGAAGGCAAGTGCAGGACAAAAATAGTGATGCTTTATTTGTATTTATTTAAAAAATTCCCATGCCAACTTTTCACCCAGTTCAAAGTCCCACAAGCTGCAAACATTAAAACATTTCAGACATTAAAATACACTCACACACACAAAACTTAAAACAAAATGTAATTTAAACATATTAAAAACAAACATAAGCACAACACAAAAAGGAAAAAGAGATTGAGTTTTTAGACACTCTCAATGACTGTGCTATGGAACAGATGGTCACAGATCCTACCAGGGGAGAGGCGATCCTGGATTTGGTCCGAAGTAACACCCAAGACCTGGTGAGAGATGTAAAAGTGATTGCACCGCTTGGGAACAGTGACCACAATGTCATTGAGTTTAACATTTGTACAGATAGGGAGTTTCCCAAAAAGACTGATGCTACCACTTAATTTTAAAAGGGGTAACTTCTCTGGTATGAGGGGATATGTGAGGAAGAAGTTGAAAAGAAGAGTGGAGAAGGTCAAAACCATTGGGGAAGCTTGGAGACTATTTAAAAATACAATCCTAGAAGCTCAGAAAAAATATATACCGCAGGTTAGGAAAGGCACAAATAGGTATAGAAAAAAGCCTGCATGGTTAACAAATAAAGTAATGGAAGCTGTAAAAGGTAAAAAGGATTCCTTTAAGCAGTGGAAAGCTAGTCTTAGTGAGGTTGATAAAAGGGAACACAGACTATGGCAAATAAAATGCAAGTCTGTGATCAGGCAAGCAAAAAGGGAATATGAGGAGCATATCGCAAAAAACATAAAGGCCAACAATAAAACTTTCTTCAAATACATTAGAAGTAGGAAGCCAGCCAGGGAGGCAGTGGGGCCCTTGGATGACCAAGGGGTAAAAGGAGTAGTGAAGGATGATAGAGAAATGGCTGAGAAGCTGAATGCATTTTTTGTCTCTGTCTTCACTGTGGAAGAGGAGAAGTGCTTGCCCACTCCAGAAGCACCAATTTCGGGAGGGGTTTTGAAAGACCTGAATCAGATTGCAGTGACAAGAGAGGAAGTCCTCCGACTGATGGACAATTTAAAAACTAATAAATCACCAGGCCTGGATGGCATTCATCCGAGAGTTCTGAAAGAACTCAAATGTGAACTTGTGGATCTCCTGACAAAAATATGTAATCTTTCTTTAAAATCTGCCTCCATTCCTGAGGACTGGAAGGTAGCTAATGTCACTCCCATCTTTAAAAAGGGCTCTAGGGGAGATCCAGGAAATTACAGGCCAGTCAGTCTGACATCGATACTGGGTAAGTTGGTGGAAACTGTTATTAAGGAAAGAATTAATAGGTACATTGATGAAAAAAAACTATTGCGGCAGACTCAGCATGGGTTCTGTAAGGGAAAATCTTGTCTCACTAACCTGTTAGTGTTTTTTGAGGGAGTGAACAAACATGTGGACAAGGGGGACCCAATAGATATTATTTACCTTGACTTCCAGAAAGCTTTTGATACAGTTCCTCATCAAAGGCTCCTAAATAAGCTCAATAGTCATGGGATAAAAGGACAAGTCCTCTTGTGGATCAAAAACTGGCTTATAAATAGAAAACAGAGAGTGAGTATAAATGGGAAACTTTCTCAGTGGAGGGTGGTAAGCAGTGAGGTACCACAGGGATCGGTACTCGATCCGATGCTTTTTAACTTGTTTATTAACGTTTTGGAATTGGGAGTAAGCAATGAAGTGGCTAAATTTGCAGATGACACGAAGTTGTTCAGGGTGGTGAAAACCAGGGAGGATTGTGAGGCACTCCAAAGGGATCTGTCGAGGATGGGTGAGTGGGCGTCAACGTGGCAAATGGGGTTCAATGTGGCCAAGTGCAAAGTGATGCACATTGGAGCCAAAAATCCTAAATATAAATACACATTGATGGGGTCTGAATTGGCAGAGACGGATCAAGAGAGAGATCTTGGAGTCGTAGTAGATAACTCAATGAAAATGTCTAGACAGTGTGTAGCTGCAAGAAAGAAGGCCAATGCTATGCTGGGGATTATTAGGAAGGGAATTGAAAACAAATCAGCCAGTATCATAATGCGCCTGTATAAATCATTGGTGCGACCTCATTTGGAATGCTGTGTACAGTTCTGGTCGCCACATCTCAAAAAGGATTTTATAGTACTTGAAAAAGTGCAGAGAAGGGCAACTAGAATGATAAAAGGGTTAGAACACCTTCCCTATGAAGAAAGGTTAAAACGCTTGGGGCTCTTTAGCTTGGAGAAACGACGGCTGAGGGGTGACATGATCGAGGTTTATAAGATTATGAATGGGATTGAGCAAGTTGAGAAAGAAGTACTTTTCTCCCTTTCTCACAATACAAGAACTTGTGGGCACTCCATGAAATTGCTGAGCAGTCGGGTTAGAACAGATAAAAGGATATACTTCTTCACCCAAAGAATGATTAACATATGGAATTCACTGCCACAGGAGGTGGTGGCAGCTACAAGCATGGAGAGTTTCAAGAGGGAATTAGATAAACATATGGAGCAGAAGTCCATCAGTGGCTATTAGCCACAGGGTATAGATGGGAACTCTCAGTCTGGGGCAGGTGATGCACTCTATTCTTAGTGCTGGAGGGGGCAGCAGTGGGAGGGCTTCTAGTGTCCTGGCCCCACTGCTGGACCTCCTGATGGCACCTGGTATATTTTGGCCACTGTGTGACAGAGTGTTGGATTGGATGGGCCATTGGCCTGATTCAACACTGGCTTCTCTTATGTTTTTATGTACTGAATGTAATGCAAGGAATATTGGAATGCTTTGCTGACATACCACTGCACCTTCCCCCAAAAAGAAAGAAAAAATGCTGTTAAGTTACCTCCACACCTGAGAGGAGATGAATGGGGAATCTCAGTTTACCTCCCACAGTTAGAAAAGATGAGTCTCCTGAGGAGGGAGTTCTGAAGTGTCGGCACCATGAAATAAGAAGGCCCTTTCTCAGATTGTCCCTTGACAAGCAGGACCTGTCAAGATGACTAGAGTCGTCTGGTAGGTTCATATATGAGTAGGCTGTCATTGAGGTATGCTGGCTCCAAGCCATATAGGGCTTTAAATACCAACATTTTAAATTGGGCCCAGAAGCAAATTGAGAGCCAATGTAGATGGAACAAGAATGAGGTGATATGGTCCCTATGACCACTCCAGTCAGTGTTCTGGCCACAGCATTCGGTACTAATGGTAACTTCTGGACAGTCTTCAAGGGCAGTCCCATATAGATTGCATTGCGGTGATCTATTCTAGTTGTTAGCAAGGCATCCCTGGCCATCGCTGCCACCTGTTTATCCAACAGGAGGCCCAGTCCAGGAGCACCCCCAAGCTATGAACCTGCTCCTTTAGGGAGCATCCAATCCCATCCAGAACAGGAGATATCCTAGTTCCTGGGTCAGACGTTCCCCCCACCAGTAGCATGTCTGTTTTGTTGAGATTAACTTTCATCTTGTTAGACCTCATAGAGCTGATTTGTAAGACCAACACTCATGGAGTAACAGTTTTCACATAGGACACTTGTAGCATCCTCCATATGGTAGCTGTAACAACTCTAAACTAGAACAAAGTTTGAGTCCAGTTGAGTCCCCTTTAAGATCAACAAAGTTTAATTCTGGGTATAAAGTTTTATGTGCATGTGTGCAGTTTTCCTCAAGACTTACATATCGGTGGTGGTGGGGTGTTTAGTTGCAACTGCCAGGAAGGGCTAGATAGAGTCAAGATGCATAAGTAACTGGGTGATAACTATAGCTAAGTTTGGATTAAAGCAGTTGTTAATGGCAGCAAATTAGCATACAAATACAAGAGTTAAACAGATGTGAGAAATAAGTTTGGTTTGATGCAACTGGACACAAACATCTCACAGGCTGGAGGAGCAGTCTGTCAAAGGACTAAGGTAAACATATACACCAAGACCCAATCTCTGATTGAGGAGGAGGAGTTTAAAACAAAGAGGAGGGCGTAGAGGATAAACACACACAATTTGAGATTAATTTCACCATTCCTCTTGGCACTGTGGCTTCTAATATATCCTATATTTTTAGTGGTAGGGTGTTGGAGCAAACCAGAAATAGCAAAGATATTTTTCTCAAATCCTTAGGAATTCAGCAAAACAAACACAGACCTGCCCCTGATTAAGCCATTATTGTATTTGCTTTCTGCTTCCCCCATACTTAGTTTTCAGACAAGTTAACACAGGAATCTGGGAGTCAACTCAGTGTTGTGTTTCAGCTACCCATCAACTGGTTCTGTTTTTAACTAGCATCACAGATGCAAAGCTGAAGATCCAGATCACTGTATTCAGTGTATATGATGGCAAACAGATTTTATATTTACTTATTTAGGTTCATCTTATTCTTACATACACAATTATATCTTTTTTTTTAGTCACAATTGACACCATGGGACTCAATTAAAGTACACATCTTGTGGAAAGCCTGTGTCAAAACATCTTAAATGCTTTTAATATAAATACAGAAGAACCGCATGTTCCAATTATCAAAATAACACGACTGCTTCCCCCCCCCTTCTCTACATTGACTACTCTGAAATGGTAGGTTGTCCTGCACTTAGATAAACAATGAAACTAATTGGAATGCCATAAAAAGATTATTGTATAATAGGATCAGGGAACATTGCCAGCATACAGAGAAGAAAGCAGTCTGGAAAATAAAATCTCTCCTCCTGTCTCTCACACAGGTAAATTTTATACTAAATTTAAATTCTGAGATCAGACCAATTCGTACATTGTGTGGTTCAAGCACATTTTATTTATTCTCCTCACAGCCTATGTAGGCCTAATAAACCTCAGATCTCAACAGTCTCTCAAAATATTTTATATGATAAAATTTACATTTCTTAATTTATTCTTAGAGATTACTCATACGTTACAACACTAAAATTCTATCCAGGTTTATGAAGAATGCTTTCTTCTCTCTCTCTCTTTTCCAGATATTCAGATTAGCTAATCCCCTTCCCCTATTGACCAAATAATGCTTGCAAACGGTAGAGGATGGCTAATTCATAGCCAAAGGAGGGCATTCTAGAAAGTGGCTCACTATTGTTCTACACAACTAAAATCAGGCCTAACAGCCAGTATAATCTGTGTTCTGAATACTTGGTCCTCACTGATAAAATTATGTAGAAGTATAGAAGGAAACAAAACGCCAAACCTGATGACACAGGAGTGTCTTAAAAAATCACCTGAAACTAAATGACAATGCAGCCTACCATACCTCTAACAGGAAAGAATTATGCAATTTTGGTACCAAAGGTGAAAATGTCACGTTTCAGTAGGAAGACCTGGACCCATTATGCATGAACATCTTACTGCAGAGTTTCAGAGCAGTAAGCCTTTAATCTTGATTTTGGATTCTGTGCTCACCTTATGCATTATTCTTTTTCCTATGGTGTAGTTATTCTGCAGCTACAATTCTGCAGCTTTTCTAGATTGGGTGGAATGTTACTTGTGATGTGTGTGTGGAGGGGCATCCAAAGTAGTGTCCATCAAACACCTTCCATTTAAATCCTCATGGTTCAGGTTTTGCATATGCATTTTAGTATTAGTTCATTGAAATGAAAGGGAACAGAAAGGAACACAGGCAAAGGGGGGAACCCACTGTTGAAACTGACTAGACTTTTTTTTGGAAATTGATAAGCAGCTGCAAAGTCCCGTTTTCCATATTGCTGAGCACTAGGGGATTCTTTGCTGTGTTATCGGTTATGGGAGTCACATGATCTCATAATATGGGGGCACATGTTGAGTGTACAGAATGCACGGTAAAACCCACTGACACTGGCATTGAAAGCTGGGATCATTGGCAATATCTCTGTATGTGCGTGTGTGTGCATACACCTGTGTAAAGTTGGCTGCAACTCCACCATGCTTTGCACAAGGCTGCTTGTAAAAAAAAATTAAAATTGAAATGGAGGGAAAATGGGGGCTATGGGATGGACTGAGGGTGCTCGGACGAAAGCCAGCTCCTGTGGCAAATAGGACACTGGCCCTGGCTGCTTCAACCCTGAGAAAGGCATGCAAAAGATGGCTGAGATCATGGCCACAGCGCCCCTCCCCCCCCCGGCAGGCCTGGCAGCAAAGGGCACCTGATGGAAATTGCTGACTTTTTGCAAAAAGCCCAAAGAAGTGCTGGCAGCCATGCCTGGAGCTCCCCAGCTGCTGTTTGACCCCTTGGAACCGTCCTTCGCCCTGTCTAGTCCTTCAGACTCACTAGAGAACCAGCAGCCCACTTTGGGCAGTGGCAGCCACAGGAATCCCAAGATCTTCCACTCAGGCTGCTTCAAAGAAAAGCAGAAGGTTTGCACTACATTGCTCACTGAGAGCCCCCAACAGCTGTTTGAAGGAGCAGGTGGTGGCAACGCAACTCCTGCCCTCCCTGGCAAGAAGACTCCATGCCTGTGATCACCACCAAGGGAAGTGATTGTTGTCTGCTTTGCAGCTGTGGGGGCTGTGGCTTGATTGCAGCAGCTTCCTGCATAAGGCTAGTGCTTTGGAAACAGTCACCTTGGCTCCAGTCATTGTACCATAGGAGACTGGGAGCCTCGATACTGTGGAGATGAGCTGGGCTGGTCAAGTAAGAGTTTGGAAATCCTCCCCTTCCTGGTCTCACTTCTGGAAGAAGACAGGGGGGCCTCCTGCACTTTGGCCTGCTGTTTCAGAGGGAAGGGTAATGAGGACTCTAGAACAATACAAATGTGTATTAGCTTAGCTTAGCTTAGCTAAGGACACAAAAAAGCAAACAAGTCTCCATTCCAGGTATTTCCCAGCACATTCCCTAGCATTAAAGTTTGCAGAGGATCGTGTCCCCAAGAATCCCGCCATTGTGAATTCTTTCCTCCCACTTTTGTTGGGAGTGGGGAATTGCATAGTGCTTAGATGTTGATACTAGAACCATTTGTAAAAGGCAATAAGAATTGTAATAAATTTCCACTAACAAGTCTGTAAAAAAATGAGGAGAAAATGGAGATCGTACACCAATGAAGGGGGGGAGGATGGCAGAAGGTGCAGAGTAGGTGGAATGACCTGGACGTGGGCAGGGAGTGGCCTTCAAGGGGTGGCAAAAGGGTGGTGGTGGTGAATCTGTACGCTTTTGAAAATATCTATGACTTGGAAGCAAAACAAGGGATAATCAACACAAAGGTACTCTCAGAGTACCTGGGGAAACAGGGGTCAGAAAGTTAACTGAGCACTGAATGGAGGAAAATCAACGCAGAGCAACAAAGAAAACTCCATGGACATGCATGGTGAAAGTGAGGGAAAACACCTGTGCATAATAGGCCCCAGTCTTCTGGCACTCTCCTGGCCTCCCTCTTCCCCCTGTCTCTTGGTAGGGTGGCAAGAGAAAAACTAGCTGGAAAATTGGTGTTGTGCCAATGGTGCAATGCCACTTTCAGGAAATCAATAAACACTTGGAAATGACACCATGTTGCTGACATGATGCTGACGTGACAGTCTGGAATTTCCCAAAACTCTATGCCAAATCACCCCCTCCCCACCCCCTCCTTCTCCCACTGGTTGCCTTCTAAGTTTCAGATACTAAAAGTATCTCCCAATATTATATTGTTGATATATAGCATGGAAATTTTACTTGCTTCTTTCATTCTTTAAAAACATTTTGATATATGAAGCTTAGAGGAACATATAGGGTTTCCAGTTGCTGGGCAGGGAATCCTCTTCCCCATTTCTTGTTTCCCACTGCCGATCAGAGCAGCAGTAGGAAATTCTTTTTTTTTTTTTTTAATGGCCATTGGGCAGATGGGAAAAATCTGAAATTGATGGCATGCCTCTCTGGGAATAGCTGGAAATTCTGTGGTAGAACAGCCCTCCCCCATGTCCCTAAACCCTGGTTTCTTTCTGGTTGCTAGGCTGGGCCTGGCAAACCTAGCAGCATACATTGTTCTTCCCTCCTCTGTTTTTTCCTCACAATGACACTGTGAAGTAGGTTAGTGACTGGCCCATGGTCAACAAGCAAATTTGGGTGGCTGAGTGGAGAATTGAATTATGGTCTCTACAGTAGAGCTGTGCAAAAAAAAAAATCAGTATTTTTCAAGTTGGGGTATGTTGAACCCCCAAAATATCAGTATTTTTTGATATTCTTGAATCCCAATATCAATATGCCATTGGGATTCAGGAATTTTTGGGAAACCCACAATTTTTTGGCTCTGTTATATGCTATGGGGACCATTGGGTATAATGGAAAATTGATCCCATAGGGTATAATGGAGAAATGATCCGGGAGTATCTGGGGGGGGGCTGTTTTTTGAAGTAGAGGCACCAAAGTTGCAGCATAGCTGCTGGTGCTGCTCCTCAAAACCCCTCCAAGTCTGAAAAAGATTCGACAGGGGGTCCAATTCTATGCCCCCCCCAAAGGTGCCCCTATTCTCCATTGCTTTTGATGGAGGGAAAATAGGCATTTAAAGAGTCTGTGGTCTCATTAAATGACCTCTCCACCAAGCTGTGCTGTGACAACATGACTCAGCAAATAAAATTCAGAAGGCATATGCAATGTCCTGGAAGGTTAAATATTCCCCCACTGATTTTTAAATGCTATGGTTTCTAGTATCAGACTTATGTCCATTTATTCTTTGCATCCTCCTGGACTGAATTCTCCTGGACCTTCCTGTCTCATTACCAGTGCTGGTATCTCCACGCCTAGTACCCCTCTGTATATGACACCTAATCCAATCAAGTCTGCCATTGTCATTCAGCTGCTATTGCCATTTCACATCTGAAATTCACCTTTATAAAGTTTATATCTCTAGTACCTCATGCAATGTTTTATGATATGCATGGCACATCTCAACAAAGTGACATTTATGTTAGATCCAGCCCTTGTAACAAATGAGTTTGACACCTCTGGTCTAGAGGTCTTCCTGCTTACAAAGTTAAGAGAGATGATTTCTTGGCTGCTAGGCTGCACTGACCCATGAATCTGAGGAAGCATGCTTGGAGAATCATGTTGAAAGAGCCAGGTTGGGTCCTTCTAGTCTGGGAGTGAGAAGATAATCACAATAGCCAAGCTGTTCATTGGGAGGACTTATTTAGCATTTTCTTGAAAAAGCTGAATCCACACAAATAGACAAGTGTTGTGGGCTTTTTGGAGAGCATAATGACAATTGTCCCACATATATTCTCATGGTTTAAACATTTTACAATTCCCCTTCAAGGCAGTCAAGTTCACTGAAGATTTATGGATGTATACCGAGGCCTCCTCTGCTTTTGTACTATAAGTCCTTTCAAGCCTTCAGGGATCATGTAGTGCCATAGAAGCATCATTCCTTTGATCCATTTTGCCCTGCTCTCCAGCTCAAGTAGGCTAGAAGCACATCTCTAAACTAAGGTGCTGGAAGCTGCATATGTGATCTAGCATACACTAGACTGGCAGTAGGTTATATATAATAACTGTTCACAGGCATATTTCAAAGTGCTGATTTTTACGTTGAAGGCCCTAAATGGTTTGGGGCCAGGGTACTTGAAAGACCACTTTGTTTTGCACTGTCCTGTACCCCAGTTAAGATCCTCCTTACAAGCCCTGTTCTCTATGCCCCTGCATGCAGAAGTGGTGTCCAGAAACAAGGCTTTTTCACTAACAGCCCCTTACCTGTGGAACGCTCTTCTGCTTGACTCTTGCCTTGTGACTGCTCTTTTAGGCACCGGTATGAAACTTTTTTTTAAACCCAAGCTTTTAATTATGGGGTTTTATTTGTTTTACTAGGAATAAGGCCCGTTGTGGAAATAAATACAAAGAGCTCTAAAAAGAGGTTCTGGGAGAGTGACCCAGTCTTGGGTACTCAGTGTCAATTTGCTGTGGTGACCTCAGCAGGGTATAATGACACAGAGTCCACCATTTTCTCCAGAAGAACTGATCTCTGCTACTATCAAGCTCAGGTCTAACTTTCATTTCCTTAAGTTTTGCTTTCCCTTCCCTTCCCTTGTCATGTATGAGTGCATGGGGGTAGTAGCCGTAACCATTTCTCAAAGTGTGCCCCAAGAGTTGGTTCTCGTGAGATTGACCTGGGAGACTCTTTTCGTATGGCTAGGTTAGATAGGGCACCATATATCTGTCTATGTTTCCATAGGAATGCTTGGGAGTAGATGTGATGTATGAATTTGTGGAATTTTATGCTTTTATCTATAACCTGTGATTTCCTGCCCCTAGGACAGTTTGAATACTTGGTCATGCCTTTTGGATTAGCAGAAGCCCTCAGGGTGTTCATGAACTTGATCAATGAAGTGTTGCACAAACACCTGTTCAAAGGGGTGGTTGTTTATTTAGATGATGTGTTAGTGTACTCACAAAACTTTGAGTCACATGTGCAGTTTGTCAGAGAGGTCCTAACAGCACTGTATTGACAACCACCTCTATGCCAAACTCTCCAAACTGTGAGTTTCAGAAGGAGGAGATAGACTTCTTGGGCTATCATATCACCCAGGAAGGGTTGGGCATGGACCCCCAAAAGGTGTGGGACAGGGTGGGGTGGAAGCTCCCACATACCCAAAGGCAATTACAGGTCGTTCTTGGGGTTTGCTAACTTCTATCGTGCCTTCATTCCCAATTTTGCCCAAGTGACTTTACCAGTGACTGACTTGTTGAAAATGAAGGGGCTGGGACCAGACAGTAAAAAGGTGGGGAGTAAATTGATGTGGTCCTCAGAATGCCAACAAGCATTTTACAACTTAAAAACTCTGTTCACCTCCAAACCCATCCTCCATCATCCAGATGAAACCAAACCCTTTATTGTACAGGTGAATGCCTTGGATGTGGCAATGGAGGGCGTGATTTTTCAAAGAGGCAATGATGGGAAATTACACCCCCTCGCCTATGTTTCCAAAAAGTTCTTTGGGGTGGAGAGGAACTGGGTGGTGTGGGACAAGGAGGTGGTGGCTATAAAATTAGTGCTAACTACCTGGAGGCACTGGCTGGACTGATCATAAAAACTTGGAGGCCCTCAAGAGTCGCTGCCTCAATGCCAAGCAGTTTCAGTCCACACTTAAACACTTCCCTGGGAAATCAAATTTCTTAGCCAAAACCCTGTCCCACCTCCCACAACACACTAGCCAATGTGATGAGGTCATAGACACTATGTTTTCCCCAGTCCGCTTGGGCAGAGCAGTAATGATGCAGAGCCAGGTGAAAGTGGAGAGGGAGGTGGGGCCAAGTGGCTGGACTGAGAAGCTGAAAGCCATGCTCACTCCCCAAGAGTTAGAGACTATTAAAAAGGAGGGCTCTCTGTGCCAAAAGGAAGACAAGTGCTGGTACAAAGGTGACAAACTGTCCCCTCCATGTTGCAAGGGGAAGTATTATCCATGGACATAACAGCAAAATGTCAGGACATTTTGGTTATTTAAAAACCCTGCATTTGATCCAAAGACAATTTTGGTGGCCTGGAATGTGGGGGGACATTTCCAAATATGTTGCCACTTGCCAAACCTGGTTAATGAGTAAACTTTGAGGGGGGAAGGTGGCCAGGTCAACTCCAACCCCTGGAGACCCCTGAGAGACCCCGGGCCATGATTTCCATGGACTTTATCACTGAGTTACTCCCTAGCCAGGGTAAGACAGGATAAGGTTGTGGTGGATCTGTTTTCTAAACAAGCCCACTTTGTGCCCTGTAAGCAAGTGCCCACAGCCAAACAGCTAACCGGAATGTTTCTGTAGCATGTGGTACGACGCAAAATAATTTCGGACTGGGAGTTGCAGTTCATTGCCAAGTTTTGGAGACAACTGATGAGCCTTTTGGGCGTGGAGCAAGGGCTGAGCAGTAGCCATCACCCAGAGACTGATGGCCAAACAGAATGCACTAACCAAGTTTTGAAACAGTTCCTCAGGTATTTCTTTAACCACCAACAGGATGATTGGGTTCAATTACTACCATTTGCGGAATACAGCTATAATAATTCTGTGCATAGTTCCATAGGGATGTTTTCTTTCAAAGCAGTACATGGATATGAGGGAGGTCTCTTGCCTACAATAGATTTGCGTGAACCAGTAAAAGGAGATGCCCAACTCTGGTGGTCTACCGTGACTAAAGGTTGGGACACACTTTGGAAAACTTTGAATAAAGCTAAGGAGGATTATGAATGTTATGTTGACAAAGCCAAGAGTCTAGATTTGGCTCCTGAGAACTCTGTGTACATTTCTACAAAAAGCCTGCGGGGCTTACAGCCAGGGTGAAAGTTGGGGTGGAAATATATTGACCCTTTTAAAGTAATCTGTGTAATCAATAAGGTTGCTGTGGAGGTGGAGCTACCTAAGTCATTGTGTTATGTGCATCCTGTGTTTCATTTCAGCTTATTAAAGCAGGACCCTGGACTCTCGCCTTGGATTCATTGTCCTCCAGCACCTCCTCCTCTCTTGATTGATAGTGAACTTCACCAGGTGGTGGAGACCATCTTGGACTTTAAACTGAAGCATGGCCAACTGTTCTACCTTGTAAAATGGAAGGACTTTGTGCCGGAACATAATGAGTGGGTGTTAGCAAAACACATTAGGGCTGCTCTCCTTATTAAAGAGTTCCATTGCATTCATCCCCACAAGCCGGGAGGTTGAGGGGGCTTGTGGGGGCAGTATGTCAAGCTCAGGCCTAACTTTCATTTCCTTAAGTTTTGCTTTCCCTTCCCTTTGCTTGTCGTGCTGAATTCCTGAGGTGTGTGTGTGTTGTATGAGTGCATAGGGGTGGTAGGCATAACCATTTCTCAAAGTGTGCCCCAAGAGTTGGTTCTCATGAGATCGACCCTGGAGACACTTTTTGCTTGGCTAGGTTAGTTAGGACACCATATATCTGTCTGTGTTGCCATAGAAATGCTTGGGGGTAGATGTGACGTATGAATCTGTGGAATTTTGTGCTTTTACCTATAACCTGTGATTTCCCATGGTTTTCTTCAGTCCTAACAAAAGTTCTTGTACCTACAGCAAGCATATCTCTAATAAAACATTTCACTGCCAATAGTATGTGTGGAGAGTGTCTTAGTTGGGGACCTGACAGCTACCTGAAGAGCAGTTGTAATTCTGAGTGATCTCCAGCCCTCACCTGGAGATTGGTTTGGAGGGTGGAGTCTATGGCATTGTACCTGTCTGAGGTCCCACCCCTCCTCAAACCCCACCCTCTCCCGGCTCTACCCCTCTAATCTCCAGGAATTTCCCAACCTGGAGGTGGCAACCCTATCTCCTTCCCATCCAACCATCAACCTACCTTTATCTGCCCCTCTGACTTCAGCTTTCCATCTCCTCCCCCTCCCTCCTGGAGAGCAATTGTAATTCTGAGTGATCTCCAGAACCCACCTGGAGATTGGCAACAATGGTTTCCCAGGAGGGAATGGCTGGTTTGGAGGGTGAAGCTTATGACATTGTACCTGTCTGAGGTCCCACTCCTCCTCAAACCTCACCCTCTCCAGGCTCCACCCATCAAATCTGTAGGAATTTCCCAACCTGGAGTTGGCAACTCTATCTCCTTCCCAGCCAAGAATCAATCTGCCATTATCTGCCCCTCTGTCTTCAGCTTTCCATCTCCTCCCCCCTTCTTCCTGGAGAGCAGCTGTAATTCTGAGTGATCTCCAGCCCTCACCTGGAGATTGGCAACAATGGCTCCCCAGGAGGAAATGGCTGGCTTGGAGGGTGGAGTCTATGGCATTGTACCTGTCTGAGGTCCCACCCCTCCTCAAACCCCACCCTCTCCAGGTTCCACCCCTCAAGTCTCCAGGAATTTCCTAACCTGGAGCTGGCAACTCTATCTCCTTCCCAGCCAAGCATCAACCTGCCATTAACGGCCTCTCACTCTTCAGCTTTCTGTCTCCCCTCCACCTGCAGCCTTTACTGTGCTCTGAAGCCCTGACCCTGACATTGGCTGTCATATGGAGGTCATCTCAGCAGAGTACAAGGACACAGAGTCCATCAGTTTCTCCAGGGGAACTAATCTCTGCCCTCTGGAGAGCAGTTGTAATTCTGAGTGATCTCCAGCCCCCACCTGGAGATTGGCAACAATGGTTCCCCAGGAGGAAAGGTGCAGTTTTCCTCTGCAATGGGACCAAAGAAGCTTACATCATTCTCCTCTCCCCCTTTTGACTTGCACAACAACCTTGTTTTGTTGACCGAACCAAGCTTGGTTGCCTAGCAACAGACACTGAGGAGAAAGCAGGATTGCCAGCTCTGAGTTGGGAAATACCTGGAGATTCGGTGTGTGTGTGGATCCTGTGGAGGGCAGCATTTGGGGAGGGGAAGGACTCAGCAGGGTATAATGCCAAAGGGTCTACCCTCCAGAGCAGCCATTTTCTCCAGGGGAACTGATCTCTGTCATCTAGAGATCAACTGTAACAGTGGGAGATCTCCAGGTCCCACCCAGAGATTGGCAACCCTAGGGTTAAAGTCAGCCACACAGCAGGGGGTTGAACAGAATGGTTTGACAGCTGCTGGCCTACCTCAGTAGACAGCCAGCCACCCATGGCAGAGCCAAGCAGGAGAGAACTGTTTTCACAGTTTATTCTGACAGGAAAGTGGTCAAGCTGGCAGTGGGCAGGGGTTATGTTGAAAGTCTGTGACTGGTCCAAAATCACAGCTTCCACAGCAAGAACCTGGGTCTGGTAGACCCTCCTCTGAAGTGTTAACTGCTATGCCAAGGGTAGCCAACCTCCAGGTGGAGCCTGAAGATCGCCATTAAGTAATGTATAATGCTGTTTATTGGCACACAAATAAATGTAAGAATGTGTGCATTTTACAGGAAAAATGTGGCATCAAATATCAGGGCATGATATGAATTTTTTTAAAAAATCTTAAGTTTGATCCACAGAAGAGAGAAGTAAATTCAAAAGAAGTATTTTCTAGTTGAACAAGTAGGGATAAGAAATTCAAAATGGTTCCCGAAATTATAGCACATTAATTGTTGTTAAAATGAAATAACATCAGTTCTGGGGTAAGGGGTTTATGATCTATGATCTCGCTATCTCCAGTTGCTGATGGAAGTCCTCCTTGGTGAAAATTTTGTTGCTAGCACTGCAAGTTGGATTTAATTTAATTGGTGGGTTCATCAATGAAGCCCTGAGTTGATTAAGCAGTGGGACCAATTTTATTTGGTGATGCTGGAAGTAAAGATTGTAGTTTTTTAAAGGCTGCTTTCATTCACGTGAGCTGCTGTAGTGTGGACTGAAAGAAGAAAATATAAAAGACGATGTTTCCTTCTAACAATGGATTTACATTTTGTTAAATTGTAAGTTATCTTACACTTCAAGTTCTCTTCAAGGCACCCTTATTGAGGATTTGGTGATATACCCCTTTATTAAAATTATATCAATTAATTAACCATTTAATTGGCAGATGGTTAATCAACTAAAATTCTTTAATCGGTTAACAGCCCTATTTGTCGCTATGGCTGGTATGCTCAGTGGATAATTGGGACTATTCATCCAGGCTTGATTTATAAAACACTTTATTACTCCGTACTTCTGTACAGGAACTAAACCGAGAACCCCGTATAAAAAGGATTTATTTTGTCTCTGTTCTTCTTTTTCCTCTGATGTGACATATCTCATTCACTTTCAATCTAAACCTGTAAGTGCGATTTAAATGTATTTTATAGCAACAATTTGGGCCAATCTTGTGCAGTAATAAAAAGTGCTTTGTTGGTTATTGCTCCCCATGGGCTTCTGCCTAAGTGCAGCATGTTATGTAAGGCCTAACCCTGCAGTCCTTAGTCAGGCAGAACTCACTGACTTTCTGTTATGATCTTGGGCTTCAGTGTTTGTTTATAATAGCAAGTGACAAATGCTTCGTCCAAAGTGTGTGTGGGGGGTTATCATGGGATGATAGGCTAATATATGCCCCAATGGCCTTTTGTTCATAGATAGGGTGGCAGGTGGGGTGAGCAAGTCTTGCTTCTTGTACTCCATATCATTAGCTGCCAGTGGTGAGGACAAAGTAACACAGAATTTCACAACATCATGACATGGAGTAAGCACCACTACATAGCATGAATAGGGAGAAATCAACAAGACGGTGCCATTTTCAGTGTCACCTCCGCATGTGCACTAAAATGAGGTTCCCCCCTTAGAACAGTATGAAAACTGGGGTCTCAAACAGAGTGCTTTGATAGCAGTGGGGTTACAGGGACAAAGGATCCAGCTGCTACCTATACATTATACAAATTGGCTATATTGGTTTCATAGACCGAACAACGTATTAGTGCTGAAATATTTTTTTTCTTGTTGCAGTGTAACCTGTGGGGTATGTGTCTGACAGAATCAAGAAGTATTTATTCCATTCCTTAGTTTTGTCCAGATGTTTAGCTACAGGGTAATGTTACTACATAGATTAGCACAGCTGTCTAGGAGATACCATGCTAAATATGGAGAGCATCTGTGATTTATCTAGGGAGGTTGAATTTCAATTAATTAAATGTGCTGCTAGCTTGCTAAGATCTTTTGCATTACTATTAGAAACCTGACAGTTTTAAAAGACACAGGGAATGTGGGCACCAGTTGAAGTAAACAATATTTTCCAGATCATGAATCTTTGCCAGGTCTTTGAAAGGTAAGCTAACTAGGTTGCTAAAGCAGTTGGCTTCTGTTCCCCAAGGTGTGATATATGTAGATATAAATGCTTCTCATGTGGAATGGTTGCCTCAAGTTCATCTAGTCGGTATCTGATTATTTGGGCTGGGAAACTCCAAGATGGTCAGATTCAGTTCAGTTGGAAGAGAAGGGCAGCATTTAATTTACATATTTGAATATATATATTTGAACTGGTTTTATATAACATTAGGAATTTGTATTGCACTCTGATTAAATAAGAAGGGGCATCTGAAACTCCAATGAATATGGGAGCCATTCAAGTTGTCTCAGTTGGCTGCTGTCTTAATGCACCTTGGCTTGCCTTTCACTTTGCTATGGGCCGAGAGGAAAGAACTGATAAGCTATCTGTACAGTCATGCTTTATTATGAGTAGCAAATAATGGCACTGGTTGTGCTTGAACACTCCAGGCCTGTTATCTGAGGCTTTTGTTTTTTTTGCAGGCAGCTTTCCTTGGGGCTTCTCCACTAGTAAGTATATTGTGGTTGGTGAACCAATGCTGCTTCAAGGAAAGTAGATACTCTACAACAGACAAGAATTAAACTAGCCAGCTCCAGTGTTTACACTGTGAGTCAGCTTGACCATCTCAACTGCTATCTTTATATAACTGCTCTTACTCTGCTTGCCCATCTCTCAAGCAGAATGGAACAGAATATTCTTTGCTTGTTTTCTAAGCTGGGGGCTTCTTTTGGTCTCCTCCCTCCCCCTTAGACGCATAGGCTGCAGTCACACGTGCCAGTTGAAGTGGAGGGGAAGCGAAGCTATTTCCTCTGGAGGAATTTGACACGCAGTTGCGAAATCACACATCGCTTTGTAGCTGCTCAGCCCGTCACGGTGTGATCAGATGCAACTGCGGGTGAGTTGGGGCTTTTGCCATTTGTTTCCCATGCACGTAAATGAGGAATCGCACCGCTGCACTGAGGGCCTCCTATGGAATATGTGACGATGCACATACTGTGAAGGGGGGGAGGCACCAAGCAGGGATGGAATGATCAGACCATCCCAATGGCATGTGAGCATGCTTGCACGATCAGACAGGGGAAAGTCCATCCATGGCCCTTTGGAATCCGGTAGAACTGGACTTCCCCCCGTGTCTTTTAACTCCGCTTCTGCGGTGGAGCAGCACAGGTTGCTGAAGACTGCGAGACACTTCCCAGATGTTGCTGTCTGATTGCAGCCTTTAGATCCATCAGGCATTTGCACTTATGTCGGATCTAAAGGCGCATGTGATCACAGCCATAGGAACATATAGCTGGAAGGGACATCAAGGTTCATCTAGTCCATCCCCTGCATCACATAGGAAATTCACAACTACCTCCCCCCTCTCCTCCAGTGCCCTCTGCTCTATGCCCAGAGGAAGGCAAAAAAACCTTCCAAGTCCATAGTCAATCTGGCCTGGAGGAAAATTCCTTCCTGACCCTAAAGTGGCGATTGGCATTACTTTGGGCATGTAAGAAAGGGCCATGAGAGCCAAGCACTGGCTCATCTTTTCCTGCCCTCCCTCTCATGATCCACCTAAATTCACAGAATCTGTATTGCTGTCAGATAGCCATCTAGCCTCTGCTTAAAAACTTCCAAAGAAGGAGAGCCTTTGTACCCAAAGGATTTAGTGTTAGCAAAGCTTCCATTGATTTGAACAGACTGAGACAGTATGGTTTCAGGGAGCATTTGTATGGGATTAGTGACTAAGGCTTTATTTATTTATCTTTAAAATTCATGTAAATATTTAAACCTTGTTTTATAAATGTTATCCGCATAGGATTGCTTGACTGTGTTCCGGGAAAGCTTGTTGCAGATGATAATTGGAAAACAGCCATTAGAACTTTCCTAAATACCCACACATGAACTGGTATTTCTTTAAATCACATAGAACAAGGATAGTGAACTAGTAGTCCAGTTGATTAGAGACTCATACAGCTGGCTCCCAGCAGCCATATAAAATTGTAACCAAGACAAGGAAAAGTTTGCCCACTGATCCACACATAATGAACATACAACTTTTTTTAAAAAAATATGCAGGTTCCACTTTTTTAAGGCTGTGCCTGGCATCTTCTATTAATTGCAAAACCCTCACAGCTATGTGGTTTGAACTTTCTTATAGAGCTTGACCTCCTGAGAATGATTGGCTTTGTTGCATAATACATTTCCTTCTCTGAAGAACAGAGTTGGTCGTTACAGGTCTGTAGGAAGGTACATTTAAAGGTATGTTAAAACTGATGTGAGTGTTCTCAGTAATGTTAAGAGACCATATAAAGCATTTGATATGTCATGATTGTCCCAGCGTCCCTTGTATCCAGGGTCTCCTGAGGGGAAGCTGAAGTGTTGACATGGAAAGATTTAATTTCTGAAGCCCTAGTCTATTTTGTTTGGATGAAGAGGACAAATAGAGACATTTGTTTTAATATTTCTTATCTCCTTTCCCCAAACTGCAATTAAATAAGGTGGCTCCTAAGACATTTCTTTTTTGAAAATCCAAGACGTTGAATGTTCACAGAAAAAGAAATGCATTTTAATGTATTGTAGCTGCATGCATATAGCCTTTCCCCTCATATATATATGAGTGTCAAGAGTAATCGTCCCAACAACATTATACCAAGCCAATATTAATCAGACTTGCAGCTACAGCTTGCTCTACTTATGATTACATTTGTGATGTTTAGATGAATTCCCTGCCTTAATATTCTGTTAGAAGGTCTTTTGTCATTATTCAGACATTTGGAAAATGGATTTTTTTTTTTTTACGAAAAACCCCCTAACACTAAATGTTTGTAAAACCTTCTGTAGAACACCTGCAACAAATTAAAAGTCTTGGTTTAATAAATGTGATGTCATAAATTGTATATAGAATGGGAAAGTGTAAGAAGATAAACAATGTAAGAGTTAACTTTGATTGGTAAACTGCAACTATCTTGTTATGACAATCAGTGTATTAGAGAAGATATGAATTTACTTTGCACTAAAATGCACATATACCTAAATTGTTCCCACAGATGGATGGTGCTGGATGAGGCAAAGGCTGTTTTTTTTAATGTGTCCAAAAGCTTATTAAATCTGGCATTTCCCCTGCAGTTATTGAAGAGATTCAATCAATTTCCTGTCATTAGGTCTGATTCCACTTAGTGTTGCTAATTTTTTTGTGGTGGGGGGGGAATGTTCTGGTGCAACAAGCAGAGATTCAGCAGGTGAAGCTGCTCCTGACATGTCCCTGGTGATATATTGAAAAGAAAACATGTCCCTGTTTAATTTCTTGCTCTTACTCCTGCTATTAAAGGTCCAGGAGCCCAACTGGGGGGGGGGAATGGCAGCCCAGATTACTTAACAAATGGGCAAAACCTGCTTTTCAATAAACAGGAAATGCTTACACATTAATTTAATAGAAGACTGAGCTAATTTGCCAAAGAGTTTGTCATGGAGAAGTTGCAAAGTATGTAATACACTTCAGGAACAGTCATATTCTACAAACCAGGAGAAGCTTCTTAGCAACCAGTTCTCTTCTGCACCCTCCTGGAAGGAATGTAGACTTCTTTCCCATCCCAAAGTTCATGAGCTCATTTCCAATGCCTTGCAATGGGTACCAATATCTGCCTTTTACAAACAGGAGAAATTTAACTTTGTAGCATTATGCTATGACCTACTCAGTGGAATTACAGCAGCAAAGTAATCCTTTAGGAGAGATGGCTCTATCAATCTTTGGATTTTTCTAATGTGGAAGCTACTCAATTGCATCTCAGAAATCAGGGAGGTAATTACTCATGCAGACAGCACAAAATGAAAGGAAAAAAAATGCAAGTTCTGCTGAGTATCCCTTTTAGAACAAGCAGTGGAACAAGGAAAACAGCCTGTATAATCAGTCAAATTCTTCCACTAGTTTTTCAGGTACTGAAGGCCACAGTGAGTATATATGCTATGAAAGTTAAAGTAAAGAAGGGCTTTAATGGAAGACTCCACCAGTGTTGTTTTCTAAGTTCTGACTTCATTGCTTTAAATACCTTTAGGATGAAACCCCTGAGAATTCTTTTCACAGAGGACTTGTAAGAATGTTTTAAATACACCAGGTAGCATGCAAGTTCTTTACACAGCATAGCTCCATCCTTTTACATGTTTATATATGCAATGTTTGTGGGTTTCAGTTTCTTCCCTTTTGCTGTCTTAGGTCACAAACTGAATGTTAGTTACCTTATTTGTTACTACAGACCATCAGGGGAACTGATCTCAGAAGACAGGGTTTTTTTTCTTTTTTTAAAAAGAGGTGCTGGAACTTTCAAGAGGGAACTCTCAAGAGGGAAATGAAGTTTTCATTCTATATACTGAAAACTCATGACCTTTGAAACATTTTAAAAAGAGGTTTGTCGAAGAGGTTCCAGAACTCTGTTTTGGTGCATTCCCCCAGAAAAAAAGCCCTGTCAAGAAGGCAAGTGGTTGCCATTGTCTGAAGATATAGGTAAGATATCTGTGCTCTGATCTTTATCCAACTTGGCCTGTAACAACTTGCCAGAGGAGACTGGCTACGGTTTTAGAAATGCATTTAATCTGAAAAAGAATGGGTGATGCCTTTAAAATATTTTATTTCATTATTGCATTAATATCCATCCTGAAATTTAAGGTGGTATCCAGAGGGTTCTTAGAAGGTCTCCCATCCATTGACTAGAACCAAACCTATGGAGCTTTAAGAAGATTGTTGTGTTACTTGTCCTCTAATCATATATTGGAACATTTATGTTCTGCCTTTCTGCAATGCAATACCCCCTCCATGATGGCTAACAAACCATTAAAATAAGTATAAATTCCAATCCCATATGGAAACTAAAGTGAGAAAATACCCAAATCCATGGAAATAGGTACAGAAATGTTGTATCAGATGTCAAACCAACCATTAAAGACACAGGAAAGTAATGCTTTTGTTTACTGTCTCCCAAATATAATAAAGTTGGCATCTTACAAATATCTTGGTGGGGTGTGTTCCATAAGTACTGTGTTACTACGGGGGGGGGGGATAGCCTGGCTTGTATTCTACTATGGAAAGGCCTCTGTTGGAAGCAGGCTTTTTAAGCTGGTGGAAGCCTTCAATTTTGGCTGAGTACAGTGGTAGGACACAACCTCTTTCTCTGGTTACCATCTGCCTTGCCCCTGAAGGCACTTTGCAGTTGGAGCTGAGCCTTTGGACTTGATTTTAGAGAGTGGGTAGCCAAGTCATTTGAAGCTTTATAGGTCAAAACCAGCATCTTGAATTGTACCCAAAAGAAACTAGGTGCTGGTGAAGATCTCTCAACAACATTGAAATGTGTTCACTGGTCCTAGATAATCACCTGGCTCTGTGGTCAGTCAGGTTTCAGTTTATTGCCTTTAGCCATAGGCCGTTACAATGACAGAACAATATAACAATAACATCTGTATAAACTTCTAAAACCAGAAGAATTAAAAACTAACTTAATAATTCCATCTCTCCCATCCAAACTTCCACTGGTAATCAAGCTATGGTACTGCTACTATTTTCTTCCGAATTTTCTCTGCAGCGAAGGCAGAGAGGGCCACCTTATATGAAATATCGGCCTCTAAATCTGCTAGTAGAACTAGAATTTTTTCAGTTTCTGTTCTAATACCTAAGGAGGCCAAGTTTTGGTCTAGAAATTTCTTCCTAGGGGGTGTGTTCTGAACCATATGCTTTTCAAATTGTCTGCAATGGCAGCCCTGTACAGCACAATCCAGTAATCTAACCTGGAGGTTTCCAGAGAATGGATAACTGTCAAGGCTATCTTTATCCAAAAGGAGCTGCAGTTGAAGCAGCAACCAAAGATGACAAAAAGACCCTCGATGCAACAGATGCTAGGCTGGATCTAAAAGTACCCCAGAGCTTTCAACTTGATTCTTAAAGGGAATGCAACTGAACCCAAGACAGGTCAAACATCACCATAACTGAACTGTTCACCAACAGCACCTTGACTGTGTTAAACTTCAGTTGATTAGACTTCATCTAGCACCTTAAAGATTCTGGTCTTCCAGAAGAGTTGTAAAACAGTAATGAAGTCCCCCAATGTTAGGATGTAGTTGGTTTGCTGGTTCAGCTCAAATACTGGTAATTTTTCTGAGTTCTTTTAAATCATGGCTGTTGACTTTCATGTTCAATTTGCAGATGAACTGTAATGAAAAAAATTGGTATCAGTATTGGTCATTTTGCATTTGGAAATTAAAAGCAGTTCTTTTTTTCTAACTCGTTGCTGTGCTGCCTGAACAATACTTCATTGTGCTGGTGACTCAGAACGGTTGACCAATTTATTTTTTTTTAATTTGCATTATCTCTCTGCTTCTACATACAAAGTGTTTGACAATAAAAACCTCAGGAAAACAGAACAATAAAACATCATAATAACTACCCAATACAAATGTACATTAATAAAATATTCAAGCCCTTGGCAACCTAAACAACCAAACTAGTAAGTAAATATAGGACATCAGTAAATAGTGTATTAGTAATGACAATCAAAGCAGTCCTGTAGCTACAGTGGGGCATCTTGGGGTCCAGCCCCCTGACTTACCACCAAGCCCCCCCCAACTCCCCATCCAGGCCAGGCACTCTCTTGGGTGTGTGTGGGGATGCCCCCTGACTTATTTAAGGGCCCCCTGAATTAAAAAATCCTGGCTACAGGCCTGATTCAAAGCATCACAAAGGCTTAAGCAGATCTTAATTGCCAAAGAGAGCCAGTTTGGTGTAGTGGTTAAGTGTGCGGACTCTAATCTGGGAGAACTGGGTTTGATTCCCTACTCCTCCACTTGCACCTGCTGATGTGACCTTGGGTCAGTCTCAAGCTCTGGCACAGCTGTTCCTGAAAGAGCAGTTTGTGTTAGGAGTTCTCTCAGCCCCACCTACCTCACAGGGTGTCTGTTGTGGGGAGGGGAAGGGAAAGGAGTTTGGCAGGGTACAAATCCAATTTCCTCCTCCTCCTCCTCTTCTTCTTCTTCTTCCACAAATAAGGCTATTTTACATAACTTCCTAACCTGCCCAGAGAAGGCACAATATGTACCTCCTGTGGTAGGCTCTTCCAGGAGATGGGCACAATCACCAAAAATTCCATTGACCTTGTAGAGGGCTGTGACCCTTCCCCTGGCAGGAATATATTATAATTGTGGTCTTTGGTAATAGAGCAAGCTGAGAATGCAGCAGTGTTTTCAAGAAAACGTTTACCTCTCTTCATGAACTACAGGCAATACATAGGAGCCTCCTTAACTTCATTGGTTTGTCCTAGGATGAGACACGTGAGGGTCCAAGAGGCGTGCTGGAGGTAATTGCCATGTTCAGGCAATGAAAACTGCTTCTCAGGCTCCAGGCCAGAGCTCCTCATTTGCCTGGCCTTCTGTCTCCTGGCTTTCAAACCACTGGGGTTTATCGGGTCCTGCCCTGCCCCAGATATATTCCTTGCATGCCCCCTTGGCTTAATGCTTTCCTTGTTGTCTAGGAACTTTCAAGGGTGGGTGCAGCCTGGGACACCATGAGAAAGCTACGCTTTTATTCCTTACCTCTTCTCCCTTTTTAGTAGCCAACTTCCAGTCTTCCGGTTATTTCTTAGCTGCGTTTGCTAAGGGGAATTTTGGACTCTGTATCATTTTTTAAACTCTTTTAATGGTCAGCAAGCATGTAGCTACTGGTACAGCTTTTTCTAACATGCAATTCTGCTTGCTGAACAATACCTCAGTAGTTGCAAATTATCAGGCAATAACCTGACTTATCCTTCTTTCTAAGAGAAAGGATTTGAGTGTTGAAATGGATCTAGATAATCTTTATCATTCACAAATCTCTCGAATCAAGCTGTAACCACCCACTTGAAAACCTTGCCTATGAAGGGATGATTTGTAATTAGCTGTAAATTTGAACAGTTGTCCCCAGTTTATTAATCCCATGTGCTCTTTTGAAATATTAAGGAAGTGCATGCTACTGTAAGTTGCCACAGGGTGCTGGGCCAGTCCCCAGATTCTTGGAGGTTCAAGCCAAGAATCCTATGACAGAAGTAGCTGCTTCTGAATGGCCACGTCCTGTCCATTCTGAAGCACTGCCTTATGCTAATGAGAAGGATGACGCCCAGGACTGGCTCTTTACTTTAGGGATGAGATGCTTTATTGAAGAAGCAAGTGGACATTGGGCCACCCCTCGATGGGTGTCACGGTTTCCACAGGTGTCTCATTGGGGATCTCTGGCTTAGAGTGTCATTCCCACAATCGCTACCAAGCATGCTTCTGTGTATTACGCCAGAGAAAAGCAGCCACAATTCCGCATTTTGCTGCTATGGAATGAAGAACTATATTATTACAAATAAATGTGTCTCCCCTTCCCCTCTCTTTCATGTAAAAAAGTTAATAGCTGAAAGCTGTATGTGCAAAGCTGCTTTAAGCTGCAGCTGTGATTATTCCATTGTTTCCTCTCCAGAAAGTATGCTGTTTAGTTCTTCAACCTATAGCCTTGTGGTGCTACATTGTACAGAACTAGAGAGCTGCATTTCAACTGGCTTACCTAACACACAGGATAATTTGAAGCTTAATTATTCAATACTTGAAAAGCACTCTGACATCTCCTGATGAAAAATACCATAGAGTGTTATTTTTATGGCACTTTTTGCAGTGTGAGAGAGAGACTTGATCTGATCACATTAAAACCCTGGTGGGATTGTTAGACTTTAATATTATCAACCTAGTTCAGTAATACTGGGATGTCTCCTAGTTCACAGAGCTCCTAGTTCATAGAGAAGTAGCTTCCCCTTGAAATTATTCATATTCACATCTTACCCTTGATTTGAAGAAAAAACCCTCTTAAAAGAGGCATTTTGCCACAGAGGTTAAGAGTTTTCATTGAAATTGCCACTTGCATTTGATTTTCATCTTCTCGTAACAGCCTTGAAAATGTTCAGGCTGAGAAAAGTCCTGTTTGAAGCATTGGTTGAGAGTGAATATTTTATTTTAAATACACTATGGAATTAAGCAAAAACATGTGCCAAACTAGACAAAAACCTCTTTGTCCACTGCAGTGTCTATGGGGATCTGAATGCTCTCTGCAGATGTAATGTCTATATTTTAGCAAATAAGCTTTCCTTTATTACAGACAATCTAAACAAATGCTTATCATTTTGCAGAACCCAGATTAATAAACAGGGATCAATGCTTAAAACCTAATGCTCTTTTAAGAAAAATCACCTGTTTAATGCTCTTGTATTTAACACATATGTGCTTCAATATATTTGATTGGAACATTAATAAAACCTTATTGCTTATATTATCATCCTCTTGTATAAAACAATTAACAGGCAACAGGAAGCCAGGCACAATTAATCACTGGTACAGAGGGGGGAAAAACAACTTCAAGCAACTTTGTAGACAATGGGGACATCAGATTCACACTAAATAAAGCATTAAAAAAGAAAGGGGGGGGGGAGAACTGCAGACAATGAATGCAGTGTGCAGTGGGTCACCATTGACTCCCACTTCTGACTTTTCTGGGAGTCAGCAGGGGAGTATTGATCAAGACTTCATTCCTTCAGAACAACTTGTAACCTATGGGTGTGGCTTGGGTGCTTGGCCAGTGGGAGCACATTATATTGAATGGGTTGTCTGTAGATAGCCATAAGCAGCTTTCTTTTCATTTATATTTACATCTTGCCTCTGTTCATTTTGCCTTCATTTCATTACATTTATTCTTAAATCATAGCAGCATAATACGGGTGAAGGAAACAATGAAGCCTACATTTTTTCAATTCAGTTATCCCATTTTTTAAAAATCTTGTAAAATAATACAAGGGCTACTCGTGATAGCCCAGTGATATCCCTCCAGTTACCTTTCCCCCCCAGCCTGAAAAGATTTATTTATGACTGTCCCCCTTTCCGTGCCCTTTAGTGGATGTTCAATCCATTTTATGTTACATTTATGTCCATTCCGCTTCCTTCCTTTTCTTAGACCTCAATCTCTGTACAAAGACCTTAATCTCTGATGTGGAACTTTTGTCAAATGCTCTCTGAAAGTCTGAGTGCAAGGCTATTCACTGCTCAGGGACAAAGTCAGCGTCCTTTTCTGGAAGCAGAGGCACATTTGGCCAAGAAATAAGTGCACAAAGCTATTTGGTTTCAAACAGCAGTCAGAAAAGCACCCTTTTTTACACAATCAACATTCATTCTGGAAATTACCCATTCTCACCTGTAGTTCTTTTCCTTACTTTTAAGAATTTGATTTTTATCCAGTACATTGTTTGTTTTAAGATCATCTAAGGATTTGTTTTTATTTACTTTTTTGTATAAAAAGACTGCTTTGCTGCATGTACAATAAGATACTAAAATTAATTTTGTTTTGCAATCACAAGGGTACAGCAGCTTGTTTAATGCCTCATCTATGTGATTGTCTACACCAAGTTTCACCCAACCTGTCCGGACTTGGCTTTGTTTAGCTACAGACCAAACTTACTCCTTCTTGCTCTATCTGTTTTGAATTGACTTGCTCAGTTTTTGTTTGTGGGAGAGTGTTGTATAAGCTTCAAGTATCTAATGACACCACCTTTTAAATAAGAAATGACTTGGTGGCCCTCTTGAAAGCAAATGTCTTGGGAGAACAGATGAAAATCAAATGTTTATACTTCATAAGGATGAGACTGAGGTAAAGGGAATGGAAGAATAGCCTAGAAAAGCTTGGAAAAAATTATATTCCCCACATTGCTGATGGATGAATAGTAGCTTGCAGTCTTCAGTGATTCATGACAACCTTGTGAGTGAATTGGTGGTAGCCTGTTGTGAGTTCAGATGTTCTTCATTTGGATTACATTTACATTTAATGTAATATTTTAATATTGTTTGAAAAACTTAAAATAGCCCTTTGAAGACAGAAACAAAGAAGTACCTTAAAGTGCTGTGTGTTTATCATTCATTGTATTGCATGCAATGACATGACCCTGAATTTTGCAACTGCCTCTTTGAAAAAGAAGTGTGATTGAGTTGCCAGATGACATGAATGATCGCTTGTGTGTAACCAGTAATGGCTGTTTCACACATGAAAAAAACTCATTGTTTTAACAACTCAGGAGAATCAAGTCAAATGCCAGGTAGTATTTGAAACCTGTTAGGTACATCTCTTATTTTGTACGTGCAGCTGCCTTCTCCTAAATACATCATAGAATATAGTCATTCCAGAACCAGCGACTATATATGTCCCTCCCTGAATTCATTTGAGTCTTCTGTTTGCCATTTTGAGTATTTCCTACATTTTACAGGGCTATCAAAGAAAGTTAACAACTATCCATATCACTTTCAATGGATCTTGGATTGGAGGATCCATAAGAGTAGTAACAGGACTTTCTTTCTTTCTTTGCTTTCTGTGTTATTCTGAACATTTAAAATGTTTTCCAAAATAAGGGAAAATAGCAAGCAAATTCTTTTGCAACCCTGTGCTTCACCACTGCATCTTCTTCCCACATGCCCACCCAAACAAACGCAACCTTTGAACAGGATGCCTGTTCTAAAAGAGAACAACAAAATTTATGAACCAGTGTAGTGCAAGCTCATTACCCATTGACGAATGACTATTTACAGTACTTCCAGCTTCTTTTTCTTCTGTATACCTTACATGGCTGTTGCTTTCTTAAAATCACCCTCTCTAGAATCTAAATAGTGCTGATCATCAGGACCTTGAGTCAGCCCACAATGCTGCATGTTGCAAGTGGAATTTACCCTTTGACCTTCACCACCTCCTCTCCTTTGACCAAGCTATATTGTTTTCACTTATTTTCCTTTTTTCTACTGCAAAAAGGCTGCTTCCAGCTTAATGAAAAGGCTTTTGAAATAGTGTTAATGAAATGTTTTTGTTTTAAAATTGTTTCCTTCCCACTGAACAAACAAGCCAGATTTGTCTTGACATGAAAAATGTGGCTTCATGGTCCATTTTGGAGTGGGTGTAATAAGTGGCGGACACAATATATATTTATGGACTAATATAGAACATACATTTGTCTTGAGATTCTTTGCTACAATACACGGCAAACATCTCCAACAAAATTTCAGTTTCAGGGGGTTACCCATGTTGGTCTACAGTAGAACAGCTAGATTTGAGTCCAGTAGCACCTTAGTGACCAACAAGATTGTCGGGGTGTGAGCTTTTGAAGGGCAAAGCTCCTTTTGTCAGATAAAATTTTAGTGATAGTAAGGGTATTAGAAAGGGTTTCTTTCACTTTTGGCGGCTTATCCAACATGATATTACCAATGACACATCCAACTATAGCAGAACACTTCTTAGGACTTGAAATCAGTTTGAAGGCAATTCTAACTTGAGGAAATGTTGTAGGTTTGTAAGGGTTGTACTGAAAGATTTGTCTACTAAAATTTCTCAGATTTAACTTATGAATCAAATTGCATTTGTGTTCAAGCAAACTCAATGAATTTTATGAAAATATTACATATTTCTACTATGTCTGAAATAAAGTTACATGGCACATAAGAGGTCAAGGTGCATTTTTTAGAAGTTATTAGTATGACATCACTATAATTATCTTCCATACTGGTATTTTCATGACAAATATTGTGGGAGCTATTGACAGTGGTACTAAAATTTGTGATCTATAGTATTCTGTGGAAGTGTCAGGAAAGCTCCAGAAGCCAAAAGAGACTGAAATGACTATGGTGACTTGTGTTGCTTTCTTTATACTCTTCAGGGAACACAAATGCTGCTCACATTCCATATCCGGGATATCCCCATTTACAATTATGTTTCAATAGACTGTGGGTATATATAGAAAATTTCAATATAGATCTTTGAATCCTTATGGATAATTTGTATCTAAGATGCTCTAAAATCAATGCAGTAATACAAACTTTTATTTAAACTCCAGGTTTAAATAATACATTGTTAGTGGAAGCTGGTTGGCTTTAGAGGTCATCATTGTAAGCCAGGGACCCAAGCCTCCCGGAAGAATTTCCTCCAACAATCCTGTCTTCCTTTCTGTGCAGTACTGCTCCTGGATCTCTCTTTCTGGAAGACATCACAAAGGACTCAGCAGTGATCACCAGTGGAAACTCTACCTGGGAACAGTGAGCTGCTCTTTTACATTATTTTCAGCCCTACTCTGATGCTTATGGGGCGTAAGCATCACAGAAGAACCAGGGTCTACCTCCTCCTCCAAGAGAGAGGATGGGTGTGCATGGATCCATTTGAATGAGGAGGAGGCACTGGAGGCCATCTTGTCTAAGGCAAAACCTGGAGACAACCCTGGTAGGAAAGGATGTACCCATAATTTAAGAAATTTTTCAAAAGCCATGGTATAAATGTTTTTACATCAACATCTCTTCCCTCTTCCTTGATACACCAGTTTAGAATGTGAGCACAAATATTAATTTTATTCTGAAAGACATGTTATCCTTGCTCTCACATTATACCCTTGGTCTCATATATAATATGACAGAATACTTCCTTCAGACAAGATAAGATCTTTTATTTCTCACCAGCTAGTGTTTTAACTCTTATATTGGTTAGACCAAACATAAAATGGCAAATGCAAATGAAAGGGGAAATTGCATATGTGAAAAAATTGCATACTTTATTGCAAACATCAGTTTTAAAAATCTCACTTTTAGCAGCAACAGTGGTCAGAAGACAAAGAACTTTATTCACATCTTGAACCTCTTTCAACTTCAAAAATGGCTACAGTTCCTTATGTTTTGCTGGTTGCCACTGTTAAGAACTCCCAACCTGCAGAAGGAAACCGAGGAGCTGAAGAATTTGAAAATTCTTGTAAACACCCAGAAGCTCATGTATACTCTCAAGAACCCATTTAGTGCTGCTGTTACTTCCACAACTACTGCTACTATTCAAATATTATAAATAAAAATTAGTTATTATTCCATTGTTGAATCTGATAGAAATACTTTTGGTTAATTTTATGTCACATTACCTCTCTTTAGACTTTACCTCCATCATACTGAGAACTTAGCAACTGTACATATTGGGAAAGCAAACTGCCCATGATGCTGTCAATATGTTCAGCTGCCATGTTGTCTGAACAAGGACAACTTGTGTTGTATATGCGTACAGCTTCCCTATGCATGAACTGACCTCAGGATTTTTCAGGGTTCTGGTTTGCACATACCAGCTATGCACATGCAAAATACATGTGCTGTCTCTGTTCAGGCAATATGGGGACCAGCTGTATTTGAAAACAGTGAAGGTAGCATGAGCACCTGATATGTGCAGTTGTTGGGCTTCTGGTACTGCGTGGACATAATCTCTGAAACAGGCTATTCTGGAACTCTGTTTACCATCTTTGGAGCAGTGTAGTAAATTGAGCTTAGATGGTCCTTGTTCATGATTGCTCTCAGAATGAAAGAGCTCTTTTGCAACCAGCTCTTTTTTTCTTTGAAAACCCAGGTATTATGACTATGTTGACTAGTGCAGAAGGGTTGTTTTAATTGCCAACTAAGTCCACTCATTTACAAATGCCAGAGTAAGAGGTTAAAAATTAAGTGGTGGAAATGAGACAGAAGTGCTCTGGTTTTTGGAGGACCTTAAATATGATCCAATTAAACCAAAATTCTTCTCTACCTAAAGAGTTTTGTATTAAGATGAAATATAAGTCTGGACATAATGGAAACAGAAGGCAAGAACATGTAAGAAGAGTGCCATGATGTGTATTCCTATACCAATGTGTGTGTGGCTTTCTCTAAAGATGCTCTCGTGTGATTCTTTTACCCTATATTATTTAGTTTTATTATAACAGAAGAGGAGATGCTTGCTTGTTTTAGTCACTGATCAGATAAATACAGGAAAACTGCTTGTCATTTATTGGTTTATCTATTATCATCTCCCAACATAAGAAAGAGTGGTCTGATTTCAAAGTGACAGCTGGTGGTGTCGCTTCCTGATACATGCTAATCCAGTTTTTATTATGGAAAAACTGCCTGTGCTTCCAGGCAGCGAGAGGGAGTTGCTAAATGTAATCACTGAGGAGGGAACCTTAGGATCTTGCATATAAAAGCCTAAAATGAACCATTTTCTCATTAAACGGGTGGTATCCTGATTAAATACAGATGTAGGGCAGGGAAAGTAATTTATATCCATGAGCACAGAATGCTGCTCAGTATATATATATATATATATATATATATATATATATATATTTATTAAATAAGCAATATGTTGCATGCGTTTCCATTGAAAATGTGCACATAAAATTGGACAATTTTGTTTTAATAATTACAGCTGTTGAGAATACAGGTTTGGTTGTTAATTGCTTGAAGTTCAGTATGGCAGTATAGAAATTAAGCTTTTTCCAGGTTAGCCATGGAAGAGCAGATCTGGTGATTTTGCTTCTTGTGTTTTGTTTTGACATTAGTAAAGTGCTGTTAGATGTGTGATGTTCAATATAGCGATGTCCTATTCATAGCTTAAGACCTAGATTCCAGTCTAGTAGCACCTTAGAGACCAACAAAAATTTCAGAGTATAAACTATATTATACATAGTTTATATACTAGGTGCCAGGAATTCAAGTGGGACAGTTCTATTAACATTCCTGTTTAAGGGAATATAGCACTCAGAAGAGAAGAAGAGATTGGATTATATCCTACCCTTCACTACCCAAAGGAGTCTCAGAGAGGCTTACAAACTCCTTTCCCTTCCCCTCCCCACAACAGACACCCTGTGAGGTAGGTGGGGCTGAGAGAGCTCTGACAGAAACCGCTCTTTTTCAAGGACAGCTCTGACAGAACTATGGCTTGCCCAAGGTCATCCAGCAGGTGCAAGTGGAGGAGTGGGGATTCAAACCCGATTCTCCCAGATTAGAGTCTACACACTTAACCACAACACCAAACTGGCTATCAAACTGGCTGGTCATGAGCAGGGAGACAATTTTTGGTCAAGCCATTTGTCTGTTATCAGTTTGAGCTTGTCAGGTTTTGAGGGGTATATTTCAACAATACAGTACAGTGCAATTGGCACAATTTCATGTAAGAGCATCCTCATACAGCATGATGGGAATCCTAGTTCCCCCCCTCCTTATTTATTTATTTTTCACATTTATATCCCACCCAGCCTGTAAATGAGCTCCTTAACAGACTTGTCATCACGGCACACTGCTTAGAAGCCAATTGTATATTTATTTATTTAAAATATCTATGCCACCTTTCCATCTAAATAGGGTCCCAAGATGGCAAACATAAAACATTAAAATATTAAAATTATATCTTAAAAAGTATATATACAACAATTCAGTCAAAAACATATAAACCAACTTAACACCAAAAACCAAGGTGGAGGCCAATACGAGTTACTGGGAGTATGCTAAACAGGACGAAAGAATCTTCACCTGCTGGCGGAAGACAGTAATAGAGGAAGACAGACAAATCTCCCTGGGGAGAGAGGTCCAAAGTTTTTGGTGCCATGATCAAGAAGGCCCTTTCTTGGGTTGCCACCCATCAAGCCTCAGAAGCAGGGACCTTGAAGAGGACTGAGTGAATGGGTAGGATCATATGGGAGAAGGTATGCTGGCTCCAAGACATAGAGCTTTAAAGGTCAATACCAGCACCTTGAATTGGGCTCAGAAACTAATCGTGAACCAGTACAGACCACAAAGGACTGGAGTAGGGGTGTGCAAGAATTTTGGGGGGGGGCATTTTTCAGATTTGGGTATATCACACCCCCAAAATATCGGTAAATACCAAATTTCCTGAGTATTGATACCAGCTAGTACGCAGATTGGGAAAATCTTCAGAATATATTCTTCAGAATATATTTGTGTCTATAATACCCATGAGGAGGGAAGGGAGAGTGAGAAGGTATGTTTAAATGCCTTCCCTCCCTGAACCCCCACACCACTTCCACTGGTCAGTTTCACTTTTTTCCCACCATAGAGAACAATGGAGGGAATAGGGGCAACCTGTTTGGGGGCCCATAGAATTGGACCCCCTGGTCCAATGTTCTTGAAACTTGGTGGGTATCTTAGGGAGAGGCTCCATCAGCTACCCGGTGAGTTTGGAGCCTCTCCCTCAAACCCCCTCCCCTCCAGCCCCCAGAATATACCCTATGTTTTCACCATTGACTTCAATGGCCCATAGGATATAATGGGGCTGAATTGCTACCAAATTGCTTTCATTCCCTCCTTTCTTTCTCTCTTTTTCCTCTTTCCTTCCTTCTTCCCTTCTCTCTCTTCTCTTTCTTTCCCACCTTCTTCTCTTCTCTTTTTCCTCCTTTCCCTGTTTCAATCCTTCTTCCATCTCTTTCTTTCCCTCCTTCTTTCCTTCTCTTTCTTTCCTCCTTCTTTCCTTCTTTCTTTCCTTCCTTCCTTCTTCCTTCTCTCTACTCTCTCTCTTTCCTTCCCTCTTTACTCCTTCTGTGGTCCAGCTCTCATGAGAAGGAGTTTAAACTTTAAACCCCTTCTCTCTTAGCTCCCCCACCCAGACCAGCTGGGGATGGGAAGGGGAGGCTTTTGAAGATGCCTTCCCCCCCTTTTGCTTCCCCTTCTGACATCACTTCCAGTGATGTCAGGGGGTGTGGCATATGCTAATAGTCTAATAGCTCATTAGCATACCATATGCTAATGAGCTCCTGCAGCTGTTTTTCTACAAAAAGACCCCTGTATATATATATAACTCGCACTCCCAATATTAAATACACACTCTCAAAACTGGCAAAGTCCTGGACAGGGCATCAAGCTACGAGGATAGAATCTCAATAGATAACAGTGACACCACCTCCCCAACCTCCAGGTCTATGCTGATACATCTCTGAGTGGCACAGTTGGAGAATTTAACTCCCCCTCTGTCCCCCATCCATGTTTCAGGGATACATGCCAGGGTAAGCCTCATTCAGAATTAAATCCTGAATGGCTGGTGATGTTTTACTGGTAACTGACCAGGCATTTAAAAGAAAGATATTATAGCCTAGTGGGATGTTGATATGGTCACCAGAATTACCCTGGGTGGAAGAAGAACCAGAAGGGGAAACAGCATGCAAATGTTACATTACATTACATTACATTTTTTATTTGTATACCGCTCACCCCCCCCACTTGGGGGCTCTGAGCGGTTCACATATTTCATCATTACAAATTCTAACCTAGGGCCACATACATACAAGGGAGGTGACAAGCCTACCAGGCACCCTTTTTTGTAGTGAGTTGTCTTTCTTCTGTGGACGATGTCTTTTCTCTGGCACTGGTCTTTGGATTTTTCTGCAGACGACATCCTTCTTCAAGTCTGGGCCGAGCGCACAGTTTTTGTGCAGGCTTGCTGATTGGCCTCTGTCCATAAGGCTCCGGCCTGTCGCATTGCCCCGCCTCCGTGCTTGTCAGCCCTGCCTCCTTTCGCTTCACCCATCTCGCCAGCCGCCATGCTTTTCCTGTCGCCGCCGCCACTGTTCATTTGCGCTGTTCGCCGCACGAGCTGCTGCCACCACACCACAAGGGTGGGTGCCCCCCCGCTCTAGAAGCAGGTACCCAGTTTATCTATTTGTCCTTTAACGGGCTTTCGAACTGCTGGGTAGGCGGGAGCTGGGACATAGGGCCAGGAGCTCACTCCAGCCGCGATGGGGCTCGAACAGCCAAAGCTGTCCAGCCAGATGTCATGCAGGCTTCACTTACTGCCTGCACCACCGCTCCCATGTTCAACATTCATATCAATGGAAAGTTATCCCTAAAGTCCAAAACATTTGATTTCAAAAGAAGGAACTTTACAAAAATGAGAGGAATAGTTAAAAGGTAACTGAAAGGGAAACACAAGAGAGTCAGATCCCTAGAGGATGCTTGGAAGCTATTTAAAACCACACTAATTAAATCCCAGATAGAATGCATTCCACAGGTTAGGAAAGGCACTGCCAAATCTAAAAGAATGCCTGCGTGGTTAACAACGCAAGTCAGGGAAGCTAAAAAAGAGGCTTCTTTTAAAAAGTGGAAGATTTGGAACCAATGAATTGAACAGAAGGGACTAGGGATGGAACCTAAATTCATGACGAAAAGCATTATGTCATGGTTCGTGAACTGAGGTTAATGCCCACCCTTATCCATGACCATTCCATCACCCTCCACGTGTTTTTTGGAGGTTTGTGAGGCTTGTGGTTGGAAGCAGGGGGGGAGTGAGAGGGATCGCTGAAGTGGCTTTCATCTATTTCAGCCTAACAGCGGAGCTGGTGCGCCTGTCAGCTGTTAGGCTTAAATAGATGCAAGCCATTTCAGCAACCCCTTTGCTCCCCCCAACTTGGAAGAGACCTCCCTGCTGCACACAGATTTGGGGAAGGAGCTTAGCAAACCTCATGAAATGAACTGGTTTGGTGAATGGGAAGACTCATGAAGGTTCAAGGTTTGTGCAGTCTCAGAAACCATGAACCAAGACAAACCATTTCCCTGGGTCGTGCCTATCCCTAGAAGGAAGTACACGCTCTGGCAAAAGAAATGTTAAGTCCATAATTAGGCATGCAAAAAGAGATTTGCTTGGGGAGGGAAGGCAAGGCATTCCTCCCATGTAAACCGATTAGCGCTGATCAGTATACAGGGACATAATGCACAGTCTCTGTCACCTGGCAATAAAGGTGATGACCAGTTACTTGTGGTTCAGATAAGAACCCTGGACAGGACGGTTCTGACTGATGGGCGATATGTTAAACACCCCTGTACAATGATGTCCAGGTAGATATTATATACTTGGACTTTCAAACGGCTTTTGACAAGGTACTTCACCAAAGACTCCTGAGTAAATTTAGCAGTCATGGGATAAGAGGACAGGATCACTTATGGATTAAAAATTAGTTGAATGACAGGAAGCAAAGAGCAGGAATCAATGGACAGTTCTCACAATGGAGAGAAGTAAGCTGTTGGGATTGGTTTGGGGGCTGGTACAAATTAATTTATTCATAAATTATCTGGAAGTTGGGGTAAGTAGTGTAGTGGCCACGTTTGCAGATGACACCAAATTATTCAGGATGGTGAAAAACGAGGGTGCCTGTGAAGACCTCCAAGAGGATCTTCACAAATTGGGTGAGTGGGTGACAATGGGCAAATGAAGTTCAACATTGGTAAGTGTAAGGTGATGCAGTTCAAGTACAGGCTAATGCGGTCTGAACTTGCTAAGACCGAGAGAGAAAAAAGATCTTTGGGTCATAGCGGATAGCTCAATGAAAGTGTCAACCCAGTGTGCTGCAGCAGTGAAAAAAGCAATCTTAGGGATTGTTAGGGATTATTAGGAAAAAAGCAATCTTAGGGAATGTTAGGGATTATTAGGAAAGGGGTTGAACATAAAACAGCTGATATTGTAATACCCCCGGATAGATCTATGCTGCGGCCTCATTTGGAATACTGTGTACAGTTACTGTACCCCAAAAAGGACATTGAGAGCTGGAAAAAGTATAAAAGAGGACAACCAAGATCACGGCCGGATCGCCCATTGGGCGAACTAGGCACTCGCCTAGGGCGGGCCGGCCTCAGGGGCGCCAAATGGCACCCCACTCCCCCCCAAAAAAGTGCCCCCCGCCCCTAACTGGGTGCCCGCCACCGCTGCTGCCGCTAGACCCCCCGCTCCCTTCCCGGCTTTCCTGGGGGCCCCGCAGCCACGGAGCCCCCAGGAAAGCCGGCGCCCGGGAGGGAGGGGGGCGGTGGCTAGACCCCCGCCCCCTTCCCGGCTTTCCTGGGGGCCCGCAGCCATGGAGCCCCCAGAAAAGCTGGCTCTGGGAGGGAGGGGCAGCAGCTAGACCCCCCGCCCCCTTTCCTGGCTTTCCTGGGGGCCCTGCAGCTGCAGAGCCTCCAGGAAAGCCCGCGCTCCACTGCTGCCCGCCGGTCTCCAGGCCCCACTGGGAGGTTGGCATCCCCGGTGGGGGGCACCCCACGCTGTCCTGCCTAGGGCGCCCAGACACCTGGAGCCGGCCCTGACCAAGATGATTAGGAGTTTGGAGCACCTTCCCTATGAGAAAAGGCTAAAGAGTCTGGGACTTTTCAGTTTAGAAAAGGAACTACTAAGGGGGGACACGACAGAGGTTTATAAAATTATGCATGGGGTGGAGAGAGTTAGCAAAGAGAAATTTTTCTCCCTCTCCCAAAATACTAGAATTCAAGAGCATCCAGTGAAGCCAATGGGCAGTAGATTCAGGAAACAGAGTGATTAAAATGTGGAATTCACTGCCAGAGGATGTAGTGTTATCCACAAGCACAGAAGGCTTTAAAAGGAGATTAGACAGTTTCATGGAGGATAGGTCTATCGATGGCTACTGGCCACGGTGACTGAAGGGAATCTTCACATTCAGAGGCAGTAAACCTCTGAATCCCAGAGCCAGGAGGCAACATAACTGTTGTTGGCCCTCTGGAGGAACTGGTTGGCCACTGCGTGAGACAGGATGCTGGACTAGGTAGACCACTGGTCTGATCCAGCAGGGCTCTTCTTATGCTGTCATGGCTCTGTCCCTTCCCTTTACCTGACCTTTTCTTCTCCCATTACCATCTCGCCCGCTACCACACATCCTGTTTCTTTTATATATATAAAATCAGCATATTGATCAGCCAACCATAGTAAAAGCATAGGCTTGCTTTAAAAAAAAAAGCCTTAACATTGGGTGGTGTCATCAAGATTCTTTGGTGCATGATTTTAAAGTCTTGGGGCAGGGATACAAGGACCAGCTCCTCCCATCTTGTCCAGGCTGGCTGTTAAGATCTGCTTCACAAGATCAGCTCTGTGTGCCTCCACCTTTGGAGGTGAGGTGGGTGGCAGTCAGAGACAGGGCTTTTTCAACAGTGACACCTCGCTTGTGGAATGCTCTTCCCCTTGAAGCTTGTCCAGTTGCCTGCTTTGCTTTCTTTTAGGCATCAGTCCAAAACATTTCTGTTTATGCAGGCATTTAATTAAGGGATTTATCTTTTAACACTATTTTAGTATAGGCACTGCTATTTTATGCTGTCAGTGGTGTCTTTTCATGGTCTGTGTTTTTATGCTGGGCTGGGTTTTTAATAGCTTTTAATGATTTGATTTATTACTTTGAAAATAAGAGCTCATGAAGCTGCCTTATCCTGAATCAGACCATCAGTCCATCAAGTCCATATTGTCTACTTAGACTGGCAGTGGCTCTCCAGGGTCTGCAGTAGAAGTCTTTCATGTCACCTACTACCTCATCCTATGAACTGGAAATGCCAGGGATTGAATCTGGGACCTTTTGCAAGCCAAGCAGATGCTCTACCACAGAGCCACGACTTTCCCCTCCACTGAGCCTCCCTTGGGCAGGTTCCTGGAGAGGCAGCATAATAATTTTTTTCTAAATAAATAAATTTTCTCTGTGCAATATACAGCTATATGAATCAGCAGTTCTTGAAAGGTGTGGCTAGGACCAAAGTGTTAGCAATAATTGATAGAGCTGAGTTTCGATTTAGGAACAAAAGAAGACCCCCTCCCTCCCCTTTGCCAACACCCATTTCTGAGCCATCCTACCCTGACTGGCACAACTGACATCAGCAAATCATTGAGATTTTAACTCCTAGATGTTAGACGGAAAGGCCACCCAGCTATTTCATTATATTCTAATTAATAATACACTTCAATAAAAATATTAATGCAATCATTATGATATTCAGCAGCTTTACAGATCTCCTGCTGAATATTAGCTGTTTGGAAAGAGAGCACCCTTTTCTCTTTTTTCTACTGTTGAAAAGTTGAGGGTGGTGTTATGCAGATTCTTCCATTACATCTTTGGACATGCCTGAAATTAAAATCTATATTAGAGAAATTTTATTAAAGTGTACTCTGAAGTTCTATAACCATTGACTTTGCCAAAAAGTGAACCTATTATTTATGTAGGTTACTTAACAGTCTTCCACAAAACAAGGTTGTGGAAAAGAAACTGTACACTTACCGTATTTGTGCACTCTCACATCTCTGTTAACAAGCATTCTTAGCATTTATATAGTGCTTTTGCTTATACAAAGGAGTTCAGACACATTTTGCTGTAATCACAGTCTTCAGTGGTAAGTCTATATTAGTTATCTCCAGTACTTGAAGGTAGGAGGGGGCGGAGGAAGCTGAGGCTTATATGAAGAGTACTCACTTTAGGATAACTGTTGAGTTCATGGTAGAAGCATAATTTAAACGTGGTGCTTATGGGTATAATGGAGCTGAATAAATTCAGGTTTCCCAAACATTCACCTGAATCCCAAAATAAAACTGATGTTGGTATTCGGGAATATTTGGGAATGCCGACATTTTTCGTATCCAATAGACCCGAATTAGAAAAAAACTGAATTTTTGTTTTGCATACCTTTATTAAAATCCATTGCCGTAAACCTAGCATCTGGAGTGTGGGGTTTACAGGAGCTGGGGAGCACTCTCTGTCTCTCCCCCTTCTTCCTCTCTTGCTGCTCCTGCAACTTAAGCAATTCGTGTATACATTAAATTTTGCCCTCAAAAAAGTGAGTAGCCATGTCTCCTGCTCCTGCTCTTTCTTCCCTCCCTGCTACTACTGCTGCTATGAGGCGAGCAGCTGTTCTGCAGTGCATCATCCCCTTTCAACACCCTTTACACTTTAGAAAGCCATTATTTTTGAGTGGTTGTAGACTTGATTTCCCAAGTCTGGAGGCCAGGTCTACCACCTACTGAAAGGGTGTTTAAAAGGCCTATGTGCCATGGTCCGCCTGGGGCATGCTCACTTCTCCCTCGCCATTCTTGCTGCCTCTCAAGGAGGATAGTGCAGGATCAAAAATCATTTTATTTTAATTTGCTAATTTCAAGGTACGCTTATCCTTCCACTCCATTTTGGGAGTATTGTTCCAATATCTGGGCACAGCTTTACACTATGGTGACACAATTCCTGACACTTCCACATCAACAGCAGCTGGAAGAATGAGTTCTTTGCAATGTTACTTAGCATATTTTCTTATAATGTTCATGAAGGATGTATAATTTAGCCCTACATCATCTAGAATTTCTTTATGACTTCCTTTCCCTGTTACCATCTCTTTTCTTTATATGTGCTTCCAGTTTCACTTAGAGATGCCATGAATTTCACAGTGAATACATCCAGAAGTTGAACATATCTAGTTTGACAGCAACAATCCCCTATGAGCTGAACATCAAGTCAGTTCACCTGTTCATTGACTACCTTGAATGTTTGCTGAACAGCTTTCTAGCTGCACAGTAACTATGGTTGTGGAGTTTAATATCCTTGCCTTATGGGAACTTTTGTATCAACACAGTGTGTGAGCTCAGTTCTACCCATGACTATGCATCCCATAAGGTGGTGCAGAAATGCACGAGTGAAATAACATTGATAACTTGAACTTAAACAAGATCAAAAAGTAATCACTAGTTGGCTGATTTATTTATTCAGAGTCTGTTTATACCATTAGCTGCTGAGTGGCATACGGTGAAAACAGGACTGATTATCCCGCACTGTACAGTTTGAATACTTGAAAAATAACACAGAAATAGGCTTGAATTATTGAACAATTAGCTGCTTGTTTTCAACCAGCAAACAACTGGTAAGCCAAACCAGCAAGTGTTCAAGTATCCCTAGTTTGCTTTGGCATCTCAGTGGTTTCAGTGTTTGCTGTCCAAGTTTGAGAAATTATAATCTATATGTCACAACTAGTCCATCGCCTTCCTCATACTGCAGTACTTTGCAGGAAATCTTTGTGAATGTGGCCTATTCTATAAAGATGAAAACGGAGGTACGAAATGATGGGGGAAATGGTGGTTTGCAGATTGTAGTGCTGAATTTGTATTGGAGCCTCTGGAAATTTGGGATACCAAGAAATGAAAGAGAATGCTTTTCACCTGCCTAAGTCTCCAAAACAATCTGTAACAATACAGCAATTAGTCTCTTGTAATTGTAATCTCTGGTTTTAATCAACAATATTCCACAGAGATGGCAAATGTAACACTTCAAATCACGTCACCATACTTAATAATTGGGATTTGTGGCATTTACTTCAGTTATTTTCAAATCTCCATTTTGCAGTTACATTTCACAAGTTACAGCTTCCTTAATTTTCATCAAGTGTTAGCTTATTCTGTGTTAAAAATATTTATATAACAAAATTAACTATATAAGAGCTTGAAGTGGTGATCCTAAGCATGCTTTCCTGAGAGTAAATCCTGAACAGTCTGCAAGAAGGTAAGAGACATAAAGTTGTTCATATCTTCCTGGAAAAGTTGACAGAATTTGAGTGCTATACTGAGATCAGATGTCATCATAGAATGAGCCGTGCAGCAGAACATGTTCAATAGACTCTACTTTCCCTGAATGGCATGGACAGAGCTGTCGAAGGATTGGGACATAATGTTATCTGCTTTCTGGGAGCACTAAAGATAGGGCATTAAAGTGTGCCAGATAAAGATTCTCCAGTGTTTTGAGTTCTCAAGGGATCTAAGATAATCTGCTGGTTGAAAGCATTTGGCATACTGCAAAGTAATTGGATATTCCTGTATTTGTGGCCCATCGGATTGTACAGCATGATCCCAGAATCACTGTTAATTATTTATTTTGCTTTTTGATGCCCAAGATGCAGTAAGACTTGGGGGAAGAGGCTGTGCTCCCGGAGTTTCCCCTCAATTGCTCTTTGCCAGGTTGGACGGTGGCTATAAGCAAGGATCAGGGGTTCTAGACCCACCAGACTGGAGATGAGTTTTAACTAGGAGGTGGATGCAAGTAGCCACATATGAGTCTCCAAGGGGATCAGCACAGCTTGTAGTCTGAGAAAGGCATTTGGAATACATCGCGGGATTCCAAGGATTGTTCGTAGGAACTTGGATTGTACTGCTTCCAGTGAGCGCCTTTCTTTGTAAATACAGAGTTGAGTAACCACTTTTCTTTGGAAGCTCTTGATTACTGCAGGGATTAAGGAGGCTCCTTTTGTGAAGCAGAATCTTAGAATGGCAGAGGATGCTCTACGGCAGTCTCTGTGGCATGCAGTGCCTGAGCTCTCCAATGTCCAGATGACTGGAAGACTACCAAGATATTTAAGGATTTTTGTTTGTTCAGTGTTGTGGCCCTCTATTTGCCATCTATGGATTCAATGCCGTTTGGTAAAAATGAGGACTTTTGTTTTTTTGTAGTTTATCGCAAGAGGAGAGGGAGAAAGGGGCAAACTTTGCTGCAATTAGTGGAAGGGAGACCGAGCCAGGAAACCTGCCTGGCAGTGCCTTCTTTGCATTGGGAGGTGGGCAGAATAAGGCCTTATAGGGGCTGATGTCTGCCCCATCACCCTCTCTTTTGAACATTCACAAGGGAGGCATAAGACCACAAGGAGCACCAAAGCATGGTGCCACATGGAAGAATAAGTATGTTGTGGTGTTATGGTGGCTTCCTGCTTTCCATCCTTTCAGGAGAATAACCTGTGAGTGTCTGCCCAGTCCCCACACCCCTCTCCAATAGACCTCTTACTTTCCTTACTGAGCTGTCAGGTCCTTTCTTTCTGCTTTTAACCTCACATTCCTCAGTTGCCTGATGCCTTTTCTTTAGCTGCACCAGCTTCTCCTTCTTGTGGCCAGTGGTGCCTCTGGCTACATGGCAGCTTCTCCTTTGTGTGTGTAGCTTGCAGCCGGGCTAGAGGGGCTTTGGGTCTTCTGTGGCCAGACACCCCACATGCAGTGTCTTCCATCTAGTGCACAGCTTGCAGTTGTCCTGGCAATTCTAATTAGCACTATCTGTACCTTTTATAATTATAGGATGAATGAAATATAGAATAGTAACTTAAACTGATAATGGCAAAGAGATCAATTCCTTTATATTCCAATTTAATGCAGAAGATAAATTTTGTCATATGTCACAATTACGTATAAGGGGAACCTACCAAGTGTGCATAACAGAAATGCATGTTATCCATAATCATCGTAATAAACATGGTCACTATAATGTATGAACATGGACAATGTGCTGTGCTGACCACTGGATTTTTAAGGGTTCATCTTCACATATACTGAGACTGCATGAGCATGGTAAATATACGCCTTGCCTTGTTCAATGCAACATGGTGACCATGCTTATTGAGGGGAAATAAATAAATTATCATATGGCATTGTGTGTGGAATAGCCAAGAGATCTTGAAGGATTGTTTGGCTGCCTGAAGCTGTAACACTTTTTGGGTACCACTAGGTGGCAAGCTATGCTTATTTTTAGGCTGAGAGTGCTGTAACTTGCCCAAGGTCATCTAGATGGCTTTAAGTAGGGAAGTGGGGAACTAAGCCCGGTTCTCCAGATTAGAGTTTGCTGCTTTTATCCACTACACCAAACTGGCTCATTGAGGGAAATGTTGGTAGTATGCAGTCCCATTATGCACAGTTGGCAGGTTCCTAATGCACATGATTTATTCTGAGCCCATTGGTCTATCAAGATCAGTACTGTCTACTCTGACAGGTAAGTGGCTCTCCAGAGGCTCAGGTAAAATGAGGTCTTTCACATCACCTTCTATCTGATCCTTTTAAAAACTGGAGATACCAGTGGGTGAACTTGGTGCTTTCTCTCTGAAAAGCTGATGCTCTGTCAGTGACCTATGCCTCCTCCCATCATGATAGGAGTCCTAAACAATGCTTAAATCGCTCAAGAAAGAATGAAGGGTGCAAGAATTGCATGAAGTGAAGACTGTATTTTTACCATCTTTTGATGTTTTGCTTACTTTAGACTGAGGGATTACGTAACTGAAAACCCAATATTTACCATGTGATATGTTGATGTATTAAGCAGGCATTGTTATTTTTTTCTTTTATGGCCATATAATAAAGGGTAACCATTTGTCTTCTAAACAACAGGAACAAAACCACACAGAAGGAAAATGTATTGGAAACTCTCTTCAGTGAGTGATTAGAACTCACAAAAGTAAGGAAATCCGGACATGAGTACTTTACACTCTCTCTCTCCCCCCCTCCCCTCCCTCCCCCATTACTTTAGAGGCTTCAAATTGTGGCTGATCTCAGATATCACATGCTGTAATACACCTCGAGACAAAGGGGTGAATTAAGGATGCAGCTTCTGACTTAACTCTGAGTTTCCTGGCTGTAGTGGATTTAACGTTATTTGAACACACTTTTCCATGGTTTAATATATTATTTTATTATTTTATTTTAGGGCAGGACTTGGTGGTGGGGAAGTAGCTGACTCCCTCTCTGCTTCTCCTATCCCTTTTTAAAGAGAGAGAGAGAGAGAAGCTTTATCTTAATTAAAGTTTAATTAAGGATCACGTTTGGCAGTACTTTTCACACCGATCGACACCAGCAGATTTTCTAGGGCTTAACTTTATCGTGCAGAAAATCCTCTTTTATTACTCTCAACCTGTTGTAAAAGCTGTTGGCACAGAGCGGTGGCTGCTTCATTCAGCTGCCTTGTTTGCCGCTGGAAAAATCCCAAGTCTCTAGAGATAGCACCACAGTGGTTCAATTTAATATCTATCCTATCACTACAAGACTCTAGCTCATTATTAATGATACTATTCATTAATTTCTTGTTGGGCTGATGTTGTTATTTATTAAAATATTAAAGAAAGCTCCTGAGACACATACATAATGAGAGACACCTCCGTTTCATGAGCTATACCAGTGGAGAGGAATGAATATTCTCTAGATTTACCCATACCACCCCTACATTCTCCCTCCCCTCATTAGTCCTGCTACATCTCGGAGTGACACAGTAAATTCATTTTGTGCACTGTCCAATCGGAGCACAATACAAATGTGGGGCTTTTCTTTTAATGAGCCATTCCTATGCAAAATGAATTGACTACTGTCTAACTCGTCTAATCTGCCTGTATTTGGAGGGAAGGACTGAATTGCTTATACTTATATAGGAAATAAATAAAAGTTGGCATAGTCTCCCCCAGCTCCCTTCTCCTTTCAGTCTTGCGTCTGGAAAATTTCACAACCTTTGTGCTTTTTATATAATTTAGAACCTGCAACCATAGTGAGCTAATTTAAACATGTGAATTTAAAATATTCTAAAGGAGCAGTTTACAGTGGTTGTTGGGGGCTTGTCTATGTGTGTGTGTGTGTCTACCTCAGATAATATTGATGACAGATAGTTTAAGAACAGCTGATCTTTGCTCAGCCTTTTTAGATGCAGAACTTTTTGAGATCAAACCTCTTTTCTATGGTCTTCGTATCTGGAGTGAAACATAATAATAAAACTGTATTTACAACTGTTTTAAGGTTTTTTTAAATCACTATTTTGTGAGGGTGATGGTGGAGGGAAAGGAAGCGGCACTTTTGTCTTTAGCCAGGGGCTGAAATGAACCCAGTGAAATCTGCATAACAATTGAGGTAGCATCTGAAGGTAAAGTTTTAATTTGTTCTATATGGTTGTTGTTTTCAGCCCTGTGCAAATAATTGCTATGGGTGAAGAAATACCTCACTGTTTTGAGGGGATTAACTGGGTGTAATTGCAGCTGGTTTTGATCCCTCTTTTAATAATGGATCCTCTCAGTCCATATCCAGTGAGGCAGCAGCTTTGTGTGGATTGCAAGCCAGTTTCAAAGCATTTATGTATACCTTCCAGACCTTTGTACAGTGAATTCACAATAATTATTTTCTTGAGGAGGAAAATGAGTGTGGTTTAAAAGCAGAAGAGAGACAGTGTGAGGTATTTATATTTTAAAAGGCCATCCAGCTGCTGGAGTCTAGCAATGTATGATAGGTTGGCGTTGGCTGCTAGATGTTTGGCTGTATGGATTATTTGTTCTGTTTCTGACAAGCTGTTGAAACTACGTGTGAAATGATGTTGATAACACTGGGTATGGAAGCCAGTGTCTATTTTTTGAGGTAGTACCCAATTTTTTTCTGCCTTCTTGCTGACTTCTGGAATCAGAGTAAGGCTGGGAGAAAATGTGCTTCAAAGCACTGCAGAGCAGCAAGGTAAAGGGAAGGGAGAAATCGGCTTAGCTACCCTTGTCAGCATACTGTGATTTCGTTTAAATGTAGATTCTTCTGCCTCATGCTGTTCCTGGCAATTTGCTGGCCCAGAGGGGCAGCATTTTGGGCAGCTCAGTGGGCGATATGGTAGGAGGAAGTCAGGATACTTGAAGGGCATCTGCCTCCCATACCATCCAGCCCTACACATAACATCTTCCTCACAAGCCCTGTTCTCTGCCACCACTTGTCAAGGTGAGGCAGGTGGCAACCAGAGACAGGCCTTTTTCAGAGGTGGCACCTCATCTGTGGAATGCCCTTCCCCTTGAAGCTTGCTTGTGTTCTACCCTATTGTTTTTTAAGATGCCAGGCCCAAATGTTTCTTTTCACCCAGGCTTTTAGTTAAGGGGTTATCTTTTAACATCACTTTTATAGTCTGCTTTTAGCCTGAGAACTTCTTTATGAGACATTCTAAGTTGTTCCATGTTTAGTGCCGTTTTATGCTCTGGCTGGATTTTTAACATGGGGCTTTTAATTAACAACTTCTGGGGCAGACAAAGCTTTGGACCTTAACCTCTAGTCCCCCAGTCTCTGTAGTCATGCCTGCCTGCCAGTATAAATAAAGCCCTCCAGAGCAGGCAGTCTGGCTGCCTATCACAAGAGAACAAGAAGGGAATCATAGGAACTGACAAGGAAGAATCATAGGACTAACAAGGAAGAATTGATTGATGAAGTTAATGTTGTGGGATCCTTGGGGAATAGTGACCATATCAGCTTGGAATTTGACATAGAGAAGGATGTGAAAGCAGGACACAGTAGGACTCGTGTCCTGGACTTCAAGAAAGCTGATTTAAAAATATTCAGAGAAATAATAGGTAGGATCCCGTGGCTGGAAATATTGAGGGGGAACTCTGCACAGGAAGGATGGGTGATGCTGAAAAATGAAGTGCTTAAGGCACAATTGCAAACTGTTCCAATAAGAAAGAAAGTTAGGAGACGGGTAATGAAGCTGAGGTTGCTGAACAAGGAACTCTCTGAAGAGCTGAGACTAAAAAGGGAAATGTACAGAAAATGGGAGGAGGGTAAGATTACTGAGGGTGAGTACAAGAAGCAGGCTTGAATCTGTAGGGATGGTATCAGAAAGGCTAAAGTGCAGATGGAGCTGAGGCTTGCGAGGGATGCTAAATATAGCAAGAAAAATTTCTATGCCTAAGTTCGGAGCAAAAAGAAGAACAGGGATGGGGTAAGCTCATTGCTAGGGGAAGATGGTCAAGCCTTAACAAGGGATGAAGACAAAGCAGAATTACTCAACTCTCACTTTGCGTCGGTCTTTAACCATAAGGCGAGCTGTATACAAACTGAAGAATGCAGGGCATATGAAGGAAGGGGGAACTGCCAGTCCAGAATAAGTAAGGAAATAGTTAGGTAGCATCTAGCTGCCTTAAACACTTTCAGATCTCCAGGGCCAGATGGCTTGCATCCCAGGGTGCTAAAAGAAATTGCAGATGTTATTTCAGAGCCTCTGGCTGTAATATTTGAGATGTCCTGGAGTACTGGTGTTGTGCTGAAAGACTGGAGAAGAGCAAATGTTGTCCCGATCTACAAGAAAGGAAAAAAGACGGACCTGGGAAATTACAGACCTGTCAGTTTGACATCAATACCTGGGAAAATTCTAGAGCAGATTATTAAATGCTCTGTCTGTGAGCACCTTGAATGTAATGAGTTAATTGGTTGTAGCCAGCATGGGTTTATCAAGAATAAGTCATGTCAGAACAACCTTATCTCCTTTTTTGACAGAGTAACTAAAATGGTTGACTCTGGCAATGCTGTGGATATAGTGTATCTAGCTTTCAGTAAGGCATTTGACAAAGTTTCTCATGATATCCTTGAGGATAAGCTGGTTAAGTGTGGGTTGGATAGTGCAACCATTGGATGGATCCATGTTGGTTGAAAAATCGTACCCGATGAGTGCTTGTAAATGGCTTTGCATCTACGTGGAGGGAAGTCTCGAGTGGAGTGCCACAGGGCTCAGTCTTGGGCCCGGTGTTGTTTAATGCTTTTATAAATGTGGCTGTGAAGAAAGCTAATGCAATCTTAGGATACATTAACAGAAGCATTGTGTCCAGATCACGGGAGGTGGTAGTTCCACTCTATTCTGCTATGGTCAGGCCTTACCTGGAGTACTGTGTCTAGTTTTGGTCACCATATTTTAGGAAGGATGTTGACAAGCTCAAGCGTGTCCAGAAGAGGGCAATCAGGATGGTGAGAGGGTTGGAATCCAAGTCTTATGAGGAAAGGCTGAAAGAGTTGGGTATGTTTAGCCTGGTAAAGAGAAGACTTAGAGGGGACATGATTTCGGTCTTCAAGTATTTGAAGGGCTGTCATGTAGAAGATGGAGCAAATCTGTTCTCTCTTGCTCTGGATTGCAAGACTAGATCTAATGGGTGGAAATTACAAGGGAGTCATTACCAGCTAAATATCAGGAGAAACTTCCTAACTGTAAGAGTAGTTGAGCAGTGGAACAGCCTGCCTCTGGAGATGGTGGATGCACCTTCGCTGGACATTTTCAAGCAGAGACTGGACAACCATCTTTCGGGTATGTTGTAGGTATGTAGGTTTGTAGAGCTATCTTTTGGCTATGATCCTGCAGAGCGCAGGGGGTTGGACTAGATGACCTGCAAGGACCCTTCCAACTCTAACGTTCTATGATTCTGTGATAGCCTTGGTGTATTCTCTGTTTGAGCCTCAACCTCTATCCCATCCTAATCACTGAATCCTCACAAAAATGCTCAATTTTTTAGAAACTGTTTTAAGTTGATAGAAAATGTTCTACAGTTTCATGTTTGCACTGCTTTGCCTGTCCTTGTTGCATACCCATCAGACTTCTTACATGTTAAAAACAGCAATGTTTCAGTTCTGTTTGAGTCCGAGGAAGCTGCATAGCTTCTCTCTCTCTCTCTGTTCTACCCTTGCCCATTTTGCTGGCTAACTCAGTGTTCCCATCAGCCACCCCCCGGACAAAGAAGTGGCCAGGGGTCCCCAGAAGCTGCATAGCTTCTCTCTCTCTCTCTGTTCTACTCTTGCCCATTTTGCTGGCTAACTCAGTGTACCTTGGGTACAGATTACAAATATTTTACTATGGCTGTCTCCTTACCTTCCTACATCGGCTTGCCAATGCGCCTGATGGGGGGGAAAACAGCTCACAAAAGAGGTGGCCACCTTTGGTGTCTTGGTCCTGATTTTGCTGTGGTGGGCAGTCAGGAAATCAGCACTGCAAGGAAGGAGTGTTTAAATATTGATGGTATTTTTGGTCAAGTTTGTGGCTTTAGAGTTACTTTTAATGTAAGGTAGTCCAATTATTTTACTTTTCAGCACTTTTCAGTCCAAAATTCATATTCGCATTCTCCATGCATACAAGTTTCATTTTTGATAAACATCAGAATTAGTATGACATTATACAATGTTATATTGTAATAATAAATGTCTCCCCAATGATCCCATGTCAACATGTAATAAAAATTAATCAATATTTTCATATGTTTTGCTTTAATTTTAAAATTGAGGGAGCTATTCTGTGGTTAAAAAGACTGCAAAAATTCTGCCAGAAGCCTTTTGCTAGTAAAACCATTGACATGATTATGCATCTTTTTGGTGTGAAGAGCTACCCTAGTTCAGAATCTGTGGAGAGGGTTAATAACTCTTTGAGAGAAGGAGAGGAATGAAAGGAAGAAAGAATCTTATCTTCTACAGGCTACAACTCTGTGAAGTGTTTCCGAGTGTAATTTTCTTGAAGTTAAAGTTTGGGTTATTAAGGTTCACTTAACAGATAAAGTTTGCCACAATTTTCGTGATCTCGATGATAAGATGACAAGATTTCTAATTTATAAAACCAAGGCAGCATGTTGGGAGCTATGAACCATGGTCAACGGATGTGCTGAGCTACTTCTAGCTCTTCCCTTTCATATATTCCTTTCATATATTCGTATTTACAAAGGTACTCAAAAATGCTTGTGCTTGGACCATCACCCTCTGCATTGTCAGCCTCTCTTTTCTGTTTCCAAATAGCAATAGCTTCAGAACCATTAGGGAATGAGAACTTTTTGTAATTACTTGAGATTAAGCACCTGAAAGAATGGGATGTACTCCTACCTCCACTGTAATATACAAATGTTTCCTGACTGACTTGACATGATAGGTGTTTACATTCCTTTCCCTTTCATATTATTTTTCCTTTTTCTTACATTTTGTGTGTGTGTGTCACCCGTGCCTGGAAGTCATGGTGACCTCTGGCGACTCTACAGGCGCATGGAACATGTTCAGAGAAGTGGTTTGATAGCCTGCCTGTCTCCCAGCCCTGGTAGTCTTTGGAGGTCTCCCATCCAAATACTTGCCCTGCTTAGCTTCTGAGATCTGACAAGATCGTGCTTGCCTGGGATATCCAGGTCAGGACCCTTTCATATTACTGAGTGTTTGGAAAAGTAACTTTATTTGCTATATATTTTTTCCTGTTAGTGTATGGAGTAAAAAATCTTTTTCTAAGAGGGATAAATGATTGCTTCCTGTCTCAAGGTCTATTTATTTTTTACAATAGTTTATAACAATTTTCTTCTGTCTTAAAAGAGGATTACAAACACCACCAGTGCTTCGAAGTCACAACACAGCATTAAGACAAACAGACTCCTACTTCCATTCCCATTGAGCAGCTTCAACCAAGAATTCATTGACTGTTGAAGGCCTATCTTAACTTGACCTTCGGAACCTTAAGAAGGTTGGTGCTTCCTGCTTCAGAAAGGCCATCCAATAAGGCAGGAGTGGCTGCAGAAAAAGTCCAGGCTTGTGGAAAAGCACTCTTAATCACCGTACAGGATGGACACCCCCTATTGGATGAGAGTCAAAATATCCATAGGAACCTCTCAAAATAACAGTATTTCCTCCTTGGGATTCCTAAATTTCATGGTAAGCATAGTCAGAAGGTGAACATACCATCATGAGCTGAGTTTGGGATTCCTTTGCCTCACCTCTGTTTGAGTCGAAGAGCAGCTGAGCTCTTTGTGACTGGATAGTAGCTGCGGTTGTAGTTTGCCTTCCTTGAGATCTTGGAGTTTGAGTTCCTTCTGCCTTGCAAGTGCTTTCACATCTGAGCAGCAGGAGAAACTGATTCTTCACCAGAATCAAGAGTCAAAAAATTAAATTATGTAAAGAAGGGAACTGATTCCAATATGGCTGTGTGGAAATGAGCAGGTGCAAAATAACCTCAATAACATGGACATAAACATACGCTATGTTGTAAGTTCAATTAATTAGTGTTTGTTGATAATTACTGGGTATGTAGTGTATACTGATGATAGGCCTGTGGGGAGAGGAGACACTAGATTTGTTATCTGATTGTATGAGAATGCACATACATTAAATACAGCCAGTTGTACTGTGAGAAAAGTAATTTGATCAACAGGCTTGAGTTGCTTGGAAACTGCTGAACTGCTTACCAAAATCTCAGCTCCTTGCTTAAGACTGGTAAGCAGAAAAGTAACTAAACTGGTGGGTGTTTGAGCCATCCCTATTTCATCCCAAGGGGTTTCCTGTCCCCCTCCCCCAGTCCTGCATTCGCTTTCTCAGAACACTCAACCTCTGAAAGCTGAATGTCACACATACTCACCCAGTTCTGGTTCCAGAACTTGAGTGTAGGGTTGCCAGGTCCTGACAACTCACCAGCGGGGGACTTGGGGGGGGGGCATCCTGTATAACTAGTTCAGTGCTAACAAGAGCTGCTGAGAGAAGATCCAGGTTTTTTTGTGAATTTCTGAGAGAATTTTCACCACCACCTGCACTGGACCCATGGTTTCCTGGTCTGCTCTGTAGCTTGTTACAACAGGCAGCCAAGGAGCAAACTTTACTTGATTTTTTAAGCAACCAAAAAGTCAATATACATCACCAAGTCAGATTAATAAGACTATTTCCCCATGTTTTACCTACTGAGACCAACAGTACCTCCTGAGGGAAGTTTATCAACACCCTCATGGTCTCAACGCAAATTGTGTCCTCCATAATATTATATAAAAGAAATTTTAAAAGATGGGATATCCAGTCATGAAATTGCAGTGTCTTGTCTAATTCCAGCTGTAATAAGGAGAAAGAACTGCACCACTATAACATACCTGACATAATAAGGGCTTTTTTTTTTTTTTTTTGGAAAAGAGGTGCCAGAACTCTCAAGAGGGAAATGAAGTTTTCAATCTCTATACTGAAATCTCATGAACTTTTAATTTTTTTAAAAAGAATTTTGTTGAAGAGGTTCTGGAACTCCATTCTGGTGCATTCCCCCAGAAAAAACCCCCTGAGCATAATTATGTTATTGCCTAACGTGATGATATCCCCACCCCCTCCAGGGAGAGGGGTGGCTGCTGGTGGCTACTCATGGGGCGGGGCTTCCCCTGCCAGACGGCCAGATGGCAGGTCATAGAAGCTCATGAAACTGGGAATCCACCACCCGCATCTGGGGACTGGCATCCCTATTTGATCATGCATGTTAGGTTGTTTTTACTGCCCACAGACTTCTAGTAGCTGCCAAAATAATGAATGAAGTTCAGCTGCCCCCTCTCAGTAAAAATGTGTGATTAGAAACTGTAAAGTAGATTGATAAAAATAGTGGATTGGATCCAGTCTAAAACATCCATACATGGGGAAAAACAGACTTCTCTGCCTTTCCCTCCCTCCTGAAATTCTCCACAAAATGCTTCTTCAGGGGAATGGAGGACCCTGTTAGTAGCAGCATGAAGGGGAAGTTGGAAGGCTGACTCAGGAAGACTGCCAAAATCGCCACCCCTTGACTGTGGGAACATTCTTAATGGAATCCAACCAAATATTAGAGTTACAGCATTAGAGATACTATCTGATGAACAGAGCTTTGGTTCTTGAAAGCTTATATCCCGAAAATCTTGTTGGTCTCTAAGGTGCTACTGAACTCGAATCTAGCTCTTCTACTGCAAAACAACATGGCTAACCCTCTGAAACAACCCAATATAGTGATCATATGGAATAAGGAACTAAAAGGACAGCTAGGCTTTATTTAGTCTGATAAATGTTCCCTCAATAGTAACGGATAACTAAAAGTTGCTTGCTTAAATAATGGCTTTTGATGACAGGCAGACACTTGCAATTAGATGCACTCAGTTGGCCTGGAGATCACATTTAGAGTACCTATGGCTCACTGGATAGGTCAACCTTTTAAAGAAGAGATATTGTCTTTAGTGAACTTCCTGACAATTTTCAGATAGTTCTGGGGGTGGGGGTGGGGGGAGTTCTGTGCATTTGACCATATGAAAATATTGTTTTCACCCCATCAGAAAACATTGAGTATTCACCTATCTAGTTCCTATGTCATCAACATTCTGAACCTCAATGGGAATTGTTTCTGGTCCTGTTCTTCATTCAACCCAGGATTTTTGCAAAGTGTTGATTACACTTGTTGTGAGAAGTGTTGTGGAAAGAGGTAGCATATCTTTATTCTTATTCTGATGATCTGCTCAAGTCGTCCACAACACACCATAATAGTAGACTGCATTGTTTGACATGGCTTCTTGATGAGCTGGAAGAAGAGCCTTCCAACCAGTCATACAACACTTGGGGACAATCTGGAACTCACTAGGATCACAGGATTTTTTCTCTCTATTCAGAGTATTCAAACTGATATCTTTGACTGACAGAATCAAAAGAAGAGAGATCTGTGACCTGCAAATATACTATGATTTCATGGGTGCTTGGCATGCAGAAGATCCCCAGAATCTCCAGGTAGTATAAGGTGTGAAAGACTTCTGCCTGACACCTGAACAGCCGCTGCCAATCTGAGTAAACAATACTGACCATGATTTGTTTCAGTATAAGGCGGCTTCATGTGTTCATGCGATTATAAGTCTCTGTCCTTTCATGGTAGTAGAAAACATGTCATGAAGACAACGTATCATGTTAACTTCTAACTAGAACAGGAATTCCTATGGGAGAAACAAACAAGATATTTTCATTATGAAGGGCAGTCTGGAGAGGTGGGTGCTAACCATGAAATTCAGGATCCAACAGTTTACTAAATGAGAACATTTTTTACCTCACGGGCCTTCACTTTGAGAATAATGCAGCCGTTTATATCTATAATAACTGAAAAAACCTTTAGTAAATGCAGAGCAGATGATCTACTCAGAGTGACTGTGGACCATTCCCAATTGTTATGAATCAGCAAAATAGGATTAATCTAAATAGTGCATATAAACCTGTAAGGGAGACAATCACTTTCCATAACAAGTGAAAAACAATTGTTTGCAGACAAGGAAAAGTAAGGTATGAGTAGAATATTTATCCAAGCTTCGAGCCAGGAGGGTTCTACCCAAATGTTGGTGAAACTTTTGGGTAAACTCTTAGGATGCCTATAGTAATTAAAGATAATAAATCTTTGTTTAACCCATGTATCACACATGGAAGTATTTGGTAGCAGTACCCGGCCCCCTAGTTAACGTACTAAATTTTAGTCTAGCAGTGTGGGGGGGAAAACATTCATTATTCATGGGTAATAGAAAGAACCAGTCTCTTTCTCTACTTTTGTATCTTACACTCATTTTATTGTCCAGCTGTCAGATGGACATTCTAGAAAAGCAAAACCACTACCAATGTGTCTCTTGAGAATATCTTTCAGAAAAGACATCTATTCCCTTATCCTCCTACCACAATACCTGAACATTTGAACTTCGTACCTGGAAATACCCTTTCATTAGATGACATGAGTTTGATTGTTAGTGAAGGGCCACTAGGCCTAGTAGCTGGAGACTAGCTGGCCCCTGGTTTAATATATATCTTATTAAGCCCTGTACTGAACAGCTTACTTTGTTTGAGTAGCTGGTTTAGAATATACCTAAATAACTGGAGATGGAAGGAGATTGGGTCAGAAAGAGCAGAAATACAGTATGCTTTTGTGGTATTTTTGCTGAAACCAGCTTTGGAATCAGGGGAAAAAAGCCCTAGCAGTTAAGACTCCCTAGGGTATGCAATGCCTACCTTGTTTGAAGCACACACATTACAATCTCCACCTGCTGTTATAAATTTAGTCTGAGTGCATCTTTATGTGTTAATTTTCTTCTCCTTTTTAATGCTATCATTCTGCATAGGAATGTAGAGGTTTTCTGGGGTATGTGTTCTTTTATTGCCAAATACAGACACAACAAACGAACAAGAAATCAAATTCACATTCCCTTTTAAAAAAGAAAAAAAGAAGTGACTTTTCCTCTTTGAAAACCAGGCTGTGAATATTTCATAACTAGCTCCTTTTAACTGTAGCTTAAAATTTGTCATAAAATCAGCATCTTCCCTCAGTTTGTAAGAAGTAATGTAGTTGTGATCAGTATAGTTAGTGCAGGAGAAGGGAAAAGAAGGAGAAAAATGTGTCTGTGTTAACCAGAATATATATTTTTTTCTTTATTCCAAACTGTAATATGTTATCCCTACTTAAATTGGTAAGCGAAAATAAATGGGGCCTCTTAGTGAACTCTAATCTTCCCTAGATGCACAAGCCCTAGAGAATATACCACTGCTTTTCAGAAGATAATAATTACAGCCAAAATGATGTTCTGCTCGCTTTCCTTATCTTAAATTAGGGAAAGATTAAGGTCTAAGTATTCTATTTGTGTTAGGTTTGGAAAATAATGGATGTTTAGTTCCGATTTCTTCTGCTTTCTGGAATACTTTGTTCTTAGTTTTTTCTCTCTCCATTACCCACCCCAACTCCTTTAAAAAAGTGGTACTTTGACTGTGGCTTTTAATGGGCTATGGTTTGCTGTATGCTGTAATCCTAATCTTTTTATGGACCCCCAAACTTGAATATACACACAAACCCCACCATCTGCAGGATTGCCTCCATTTGTTTCAATAAAATATAATGTTCTTTTGCAAGGAGAACAGATCATTCCAATTACATGAATGGAAGAAGCATGTGCTAGTATGTGAAAGCGCAGATCTCTGAATTGCTATGCCTGGATGCAGTCTTAAATATACCAATAAAATGAAGACCCATTGAAAATCATAGGACTTGATTCCAAATAAGATCATGAGACACTTGGTTGGTTTCATCATTGTTGGATTAGCACTCCAGCAAGAAAGAAGTACTTGCACAATCCATACCTACCAATGGTCAAAATCCAGGCAATATGAAAACATCTAAGTAAAAAGAACTAAGGAGAATAAAGAATCAGAGTCAACTGAAATTGGAGATGATCCAAGGATCAACGAAGAAAAGTCCAGACAAGGACATGAAGCTTAAACAACTGTTTGCCTACTCTGTTAGCTTTTTTACTCCTTAAGCAAGACCTTGAAGTGATTACTGATGAAATGCTAAAATACTAGCATTAATAGGTGTTATTAATGAAAAATCATCTTGGCTGACTTTAAATAAAGAAAGCAGGCCACACCCCTAATAGGGCAGCATTTTTAAAAGATAGATTTTTTTAAAAAAAGCCATGAAAATATATCCTCCTCCTTCATACCAAGTAAGTTCAAAGTACCTGTAATGCCCTAAACTTTGGGGAAGATAATGATTAGGTGGCTGATCATAAACATACTAGTTAAGAATTAATAGAGTATCTGCTTTGTCTGTAGACAGTTCCAGGTTCAACTCTCTAGCATCTTCCGTTAAAGGATCAGATAGAAGGTGCTGGTAAAGACCACTGCTTTGAGACACAGAAAGCTGCATGCAGTCAGAATAGATCATACTCATCTTGATAGGCAAATGGACTGGTTTGTTGTAAGGCATGTGTTGAGAATTGGTTCACACTGAAACTTGTAGGACTCTCATGTGTCCAAAAGCTTCTGAATGGCTGTAGTAACCATAGGTTCCATCAGGGCTTTTTTTGTAGAAAAAGCCCAGCAGGAACTTATTAACACAATAGGCCACACCCATCATGAGAAACTCATTAGCATATTAGGCCACACCCCTGACAGGGCAGCTTATTAGCATATTAGTCCACACCCCATGTTACCAGAAGTGTGGTCATCCAGCCACACCCACTTTTTGCTTCTTATTCTGTTTACCTTGTTTGTTGTCAAAACCCAGGGCTTTTTTTGTAGCAGGAACTTCTTTGCATATTAGGCCACACAGCCCTAATGTAGCCAGGCCTACTGAGTTTCTGCTGCTGGGTGTGGCCTGTTATGCTAATGAGTTCCTGCTGGGTGTGGCCAACTCGGGAGCCAGCCAGAACTCTGTTCCTGTGCGTTTCTGCCCAAAAAGAGCCCTGGATTCTGTGGAAGAAACCTGTTTCAGGCTTCTCAGCGGTACCCATCACTGCTGCAGCTACTACATTTGCCATCTTTGGCAGCTCATTAGGGCAACACAGAGGAAAAGAGATTTAATTTTTTTTTTATCCTTTGTGTTTCCTGAGAAAGCCTGGGAAAGATCTGGTAAGAAGGATGAATAAGGAAGCAGTGCTGAGAGGGTGGAACAGTGATTTCAGGCGAATTGTGGCAGTTGCTGGAATTCCCAATGGTTACAACTTCTCCACACAAATGGGCTGGTTCCCAGGCTCCTGTTGACTTGGACCTTTAATTTCCTCATTCTGAGTGGAAAAAATTAAGATTTCATTGTTAGATTCTGTGGAATCTAAATGCTATGAAAGGAAAAGAAACATCAAAGCAGGATTATGAAATTTGTCTTAGGAATGTATAGCAAATATATGAAAAAGAGGCCCTTCTGTGCTTCAGCACTAAACAAAATTAAAATATACAAACAGTGATTTATGTATCAAAGTCAATTTTATTCCATACTTTTCAAGCTCACAATGCATATGTTACGTGACTGTAATTATGCTCCTCAGGGTGTGCAAGCCGAAGGTGGCAGAGTCAGACAAAAAAGCAAGAGGAGATTGATGACATGGTATTTTTGCTAATACAATGCAAAAGTCACTAACAAATTATGAAACTTCAATGTGCCCATTTTACTAGTGTGGTCTAAATTTTGTTTCCCAACTTGACAGCTGAGCTGATCTCTCACTTATCTCAATAGTCTTTATTGTAAAAAACAACAAGAACCCACCCCTAAATTGAAAATACGGAAACAAAAATAACCCTGTTATTATCTTGGCTTTTGAGGATTCAAGCAAAAGGTTTTTCTTTTCCATATTATAGGCAGCAGCTTATTCATAAGTAGGCTAAATCCTCCCAGTTTCTCATTTTGAAAGAGGGAGGATGCTCCTGCTTTTGACCACTGAAAGGGTCTGGTGGGGATTGAGGAACCCATGTGGAAGGTGGCTACAGTGGAATTGGAAGAAACCAAGCAGAAAAGATCCAACCCTGTTTCTCTTTCTTCTTTGTTCTTGTTGTTTCAAAGTACCCTGCTGCGTTGCTCCCTTACAGATTCTATCATCTATGGCATATCTTGATTGATAGAGCAGCTAGAGACTGCAGAAACAAGCTCCGAGCTGCAAACTTGAGAATGTTTGCTTTAGGTCCCAGCCACAGCATGATGCTCAAGTGATGCCCCTAATTCAGCTGCTGGGTTCCATGCTGTCCCCAGCTTTCTTTTCCACCCTTCCCCTTGGCTGGTTGAGCAAGGGGTTCTTTTGAAGACCTGGCTAGGAAAGTTACATTTGGCCCTAATCATTCATTTACAGCATGAGTTGGGACTAATTCCCTAATCAGCTGTTGCTACATTTTCAGTGAAACGTTTGAGTTTCATGTGTGCTGTAGTGGGAAAGGGCTGGTTGTCAAAGCTGGACAGTTTTTTGTAACACAACAAGTATGAAGCTTATTTGGTCTTAACCATCAAATATTCTTAGAATGGGCTTGAGTGCTTGTTCCTGAGCGCTTGTTCCTGATGAGAAATAAGTATGTTAAGACTTTTCAAGGTAATTTGATATGTAAGTGGTGCTAAATTTAATTTGGTAACAGTTATTTTCCACTTAAATTCTCAACATTTCAAATATGGAAACATGAGACTTGCAGTGGGGAATCCCGTGTCTCCTCATATTGCCAAGCCTGGAGCAGCTCCAGGCTCTACCACCCACTTTAGAGTCCAGCAGTGGCAGTGTCTGGGAGCCATTCCACAGCCCTCAGTTTGCAGCTCCCAGAGTCCTCTGGAGCTGGAGAGGTGGTGGGCCCAGGCCTTTCTGGCTCCTGTCACCTTGAGGCTAGACTACTGCAACGCTCTCTACATGGGGCTGCCTCTGTCGCAGATCCGGAGGCTGCAGCTGGTGCAGAATGCGGTGGCCAGGCTTTTGATGGGTCTCACTAGACAGGACCACATCCAGCCAGCCCTGAAGGTGCTGCACTGGCTGCCAATAGCGTACCGGATCTGCTTCAAAGTGCTGGTTCTTACCTTTAAAGCCCTATATGGCCAGGGTCCAGCCTACCTGAGGGACCACCTTTCCCCATATGTTCCCTCAAGAGCACTACGGTCAGGGGGGCACCATCTGCTGGTTATTCCAGCCCCCAAGGTTGTTAAATATGCTGTGACCAGAGCCAGGGCCTTTTCGGTGGCGGCCCCTACCTGGTGGAATGAGCTCCCGGAGGAGATCAGGGCCCTGCGGGACCTTATGCAGTTCCGCAGGGCCTGTAAAACGGAGCTCTTCCGCCAGGCGTTTGAGTAGGGGCTGCCACCGCTATGACATTGCTATGATACCACCAGCGTATAGCCACTAGAGGCATTCTGGCCCTGGCATGGGGCTCTTAGTTGTATATGGGCACCACTGGAGTAACGCCAACTGGGTGTTTTAGTGTGATTGTGTGGTGTCTACTCTGTAATGGCTTTTTCCTGTGTTATTGTTGTTTTACCGTTAGCTGACATGGAGTTTTATGGTTATTTATTCATGGTTGTTTTATGTTTTATCTGGTTGTATGGCATTGTTGCCCTTGTTTGCCGCCCTGAGCCCTTGTGGAAGGGCAGCATATAAATCGAATTAATAATAATAATAATAATAATAATCCATTCATGTCAAGGGCAACTGAACATCCTTTGAGCAGTAGTCCACTTGTGTCATTAAGAATAGTGCTAATGATAGTTATCCTCAGCTCTTCCCGAGTAGGTGATTGAGTGCTAATCGATCTGGAGGTTCCATCTTCCAGCACTATATCTTTTTTCATTTTGGATTGTCTCATCATAGGATTTTTGAGGTACAAGTTGTTCAGAAGTGGTTTACTATTGCCTTCTTCTGTGTGGTATTATCCAGGGTTAGCTGTAGCGTCCACTCCTGTTGTCTATGAATGATCCTCTGCCAGTGTCACCTTCCACTACTGCTGCTGCCCAGTAGCTAACCCTTCAAGGATTCCTCTGACCTCATGACCATTGAAACTGTCCATTCTCTTCTACTGATGTGGCCATTGATTCCCAAAGGGTGTGAATGCATCTTTGTCTGGTGTCTCAGCTGTTACCATTCCACCTTGAGTGACTCTGCTAGGAGTTTAGACCCTGGTTTACAGTGTTACTCACACCTTCATTGACACACACAAACCCCCTCACCACATTAAAGTGTGTGTGTCCAAGAGATGGAACCCTAAATATATCTCTCATTGTTTATTTATGAACACTCTACATAAGTTACAACTCTATTTTTTGTTCCAACAGGAAAGTTATCTGAGCCACTTTATTCTTGAGAAACACTTAAACTTTACATTATCACAGAGTACCAATGTCTCTACTATTGAGAATGAGATAAAGACATAGTGGCATGCTTCATAAACTATGGTTTGCTGTCTCCCTCTACATCAGGATCAAACCAGTGTTTGGAATCCTAATTTGAAGCAGAGACAGGTTGTGGTTCAACATTGTTTTCTAAGAAAGCAGATTATTGTAGAGCTGCATGGGAAGGGAAAAGGAATTGAGAACATGAACCAATGGATCATTAGTTCACATAATGAAGTACTTTTTCAATTAACAAGTAATTAAATTGTGGAACCTACTGCCAATGGATGTGGCTATGTCCACTAGCAAGAATGACTTCAAAAGGTAATTAGACAGATTCATCCTTCAATGGATAATAGCCGTGGTTACTGTAGGGAATCTGCATATCCAGAATACAGTGCTAGGAGGCAACATCAAGGGAAACCTTTGGCCTCTATGCCTTGTTCACTGATTCTGTTGGGCAACTGTTTGGCCATTGTGTGAAACAGAATGCTGTCCTTGATGGAACATGGGTCAGGTCCAGCAGAGCACCCTGCATTCTAATAACAAACCATGTGTAACAATCTCTTTATCTTTGGTGACCCTTCAGGCCCTATTCCGCCCTGCCCTCCTAAGTTTTTCTCAACACCTGGAAAGACTTTTCATCCATTCTTGAGTAGCTTGCCATCACCACCTGACCTTTGTATGGAATTGCCCACTGGGAGGGTCAGGACTCCTCCTTTCCCTTCTTAGTTCTGAGGCCATGCCTCTGTGTCTCCCACTGCCCAGCACCTGGTTACCATGGGGACAGTTCACTGCCTTGTGCACCCCTGGAGGAATAGCTACTTGCCAACTACCTGCTTCTCCCCAGGCACTCCTTATAAAATAGTTTGTCCAAGACGGTGGAGGTCTAGGTGGTACAGAGAATCCCTGCCAGCAACAAAAGTTATAAAATATTTATTAAAAAGAAAATGTTTACAAGCATACTTTTAGCACCGTGCCAGATAGAGCAAGGGAATTATAAATATCATATGGCATTGTGTGTAGTATAGCCAGGAGATTCTAAGATTGTCTGGCAGCCTTTAGTTCTAGCTCTTTTACTGTTATGCACCACTAGGTGGTGAGCTAGACTTAGAGTGCTTTCAAGCTTGATTGATAACTGTTTCAATCAAAAAATATGTGACAACTCCTCCAGTTTTAAATTCTTCAAACCAGCCAGACCCCACACTCATAGTAGTCCAGGTATATCCTGTGTACTTCCTGTGTACTCACTCTGGATTAAGACCACATTTTCTCAATAGCATTAATTAAATAACTAGTCTGTTCTACCTAAATGAGAAGTCTAGCCCATCGATCCCCTCAGCGATCAAATGCATTCTCTCTAATACAACTGCTGGAAACTTACATTTTCTCCCTCCTGATTGCTGTGGCTTTGCACATTCAAAGCTCTGTGACAGAGGAATGATACATGAATTGAAGAAGGGCAGGTCAGACACCTGTTTGTCATACCATGCACTGTCAGTCAGTCAAAAAATAACTTACAAAGTAAACATAAACTGCAAGCAAGCATATTGTCTAGAAGCTGGAACTCTTCCCCCCCTAGCTCTACTCCCCAGGTGCACTCACAATTGAGGGGAGAATGTGGTCTGTTGCTCCAAGGACTCAAGTGGCTTCCAGGAGTTGTCCCCCCCAACAGTGCTGACTGACTGGAAGCTGGAGAGACAAGCTGACCCAGCATGCTCAACAGCACTGATCAGCTGTTGAGTGAGATCCTGCTTTCCCCAGTGGACAACTTTCTCAGTGGGCCCAGCAGCTGCAATGGGGCTGCTGGCCACCAGAGTGCATCAGACAGCTTCAGAAGCAGTGCCTACAAACAAATCAGAGAACTGCAAAGCTAGAGGACCTTGCAAAAAGGAAAGGAAGGGGTGGGATTGGGGGAGGGGCATGTCTTGGGGTATATAAACCTTGCCAATCCTAGGCTGCGGAGGATGTGGTCTGGACTGCTCCTCTCCTTACACAACCTGGTACAGAGGGAGAACTAGGAGCACTTGGTGTAGCCTGACAGGAGCCAGAAAGGCCTGGGGTGACTTAAATCTTCCTCCACTCCAGATCTGAGGCCACAGATGGGATCCAAAGTTTGTAAACCTTTAAGTTATGCCCCCCATGCACCACCCTGGCCGAGGCTTTCATCCCCTCAGCTTGTGACCCTCCCCTTACATATATATTCACTAGTGTGCTATTTTCTGATGGACCAGTATAGACCTATAATTTCTTGTGTGGAATTATGCTATGATGTGTTCACTCTATGGGAAAATGTTTCTAAATATTATGGACTGGGTGAGTATTAGTCATTCACCCCAATATTGACATAATTAGCTACTATGTACTTTATAATTTACCTCCTTAACACAAGTTTTCAGTGGTGGCTTCTCTTGATTCAGATATGTGTCTATTCATTATAAACTTATGCAGTATTTCAGCACAATCCGTATAATTGTAGTCTTTTTGGAAGAATTGAAATTCCTTCCTGATAATAAATGAGCACGCTGTAAGGGAAGAGAAAATGAAGATCAAAAGTTTGGGAATTCTTAGTGTGGTGCCGTTACCAACTCCTGGGAATAAGCAAGAGGGTAGATTAACATCAGTGACACTAATTAACCTTGGCAAAATGTTGGAAAGCAATTTCAGCTACTATAAGGTACCTGAAAAATGGCACCGATAAAGGTTGCAAAAGAACAATTTCCTTTTTCTCCCCACCCCAGTATTGCCTTTATTGTTAGAAAGGAGAGCTCTGTAAAATACTTAGTTCACAAATATTAGAGGTTTGGGTTCCCCACACAGATATCTCAAATATCCTTCTGAGACTGGACTGAGCCATTTTCATTAACAAATAAGCTGAAAAAACATCTCTCAAGCTTCTGCATGCTTTCCCAGTTGTCATTCACACATTTTGCAGTAAATTAGCAGACTTCCTGAGAGTCAGCTTGGTGTAGTGGTTAAGAGTGGCAGACTCTGATCTGGAGAACTGGGTTTGATTCCCCACGTCTCCACATGAAGCCAGCTGGGTGACTTTGGGTCAGTCACAGTTCTCTTAGAACTCTCTCAGCCCCACCTATCTCACAGAGTGTCTGTTGTGGGTAGAGCAAGGGAAGGCGATTGTAAGCTACTCTGAAACTCCTTCGGGTAGTGAAGAGCAGGGCATAAAAATGTCTTCTCCTTCTCCTCCTCCTCATTATAGGCCATGAGTGAGAGAGTTACATAAGATCTCTATGCCCAAGGCTCATCAGTGCATCCTTTGAACAATAGAGTCTCCACCGTATTGTAGGCTGTTTCCACACTAGGACACTTCTGCCTTTTTAGTCATTTCTTTTTGAAATTCATCTGCAAGTGGAACTGGAATTGTGATTCCACATAATATTTACTGTAGTGGCTATAAAAATCTGGCAATGCCTGGGGCAGGCCATGCTTACCTGAAACTAAACCCTGCTCAACCAAGGTTCTGCTTTCTCTTGCGATATTCCATAAGTTCCTTGTTTTTAAAGGTAAAGGTTTCCCTTGCTCGAAAGTCAGTCGAATCCGACTCTATGGTGCAGTGCTCATCTCCGTTTCCAAGCCAAAGAGCCAGCGCTGTCTGGAGACTTCTCCATGGCCATGTGGCTGGCATGACTAAATGCCGAGACGCACGGATTACTGTTACCTTCCCACCAAAGTGGTACCTATTTATCTACTTGCAATTTCTTGCTTTCGAACCACTAGGTTGGCAGGAGCTGGGGCCAGAGACAGGAGCTCACTCCGTCATGCGGCACTCGGGTCTTGAACTGAGGAACTACCGACCTTCCAGTCTGCAGTTCAGTGTCTTAACCACTGAGCCACCGCAGCCCCTTTCTATTCTTCCATGGCCAGGTCACAACATTACTGAATCTATGGGTAATCATCAGCTTTTGGGTTTTTTGGAGAAGAAGAAACTAAGTAGCAAAGCCACTCCATTTTATTATTATAGTGCTAGTATACAATAATGAGAGTAGGTGGGAATGGGAACCAGAAGGCAATACCTGTAACCCCACCCACAGGAAAACACAAAATGGATAGCCAATTATGAATGCTATAAGCAGTTCAGATTGTGACTAAAGAAAAAGGGATTAATCACACAAAGAGCACATAAAGGGAAGACATAACGGATCAACCCAGGGCAGCCTCACAATTCAGTTTATAAGTAAATGATAATAAACCAGATATAAGTAAATGATATAAATCAGAAGTCATTATGCTTGAACATTGGCTGGTTCAGTTCATATTTTATTCACCTGTTGAGCTCATGCTGTCTCTGCAAAATACATTTTTAATTGAGCAGATTCAAGCCTGTTCAGTGAGTTACTTTTGGTGCATTCAGACAGTACAGTAGAGTGTCATTGGCCGTATTTCACTCATGCACGTTTTCACACTGCTTGGTGGAAGTTGTAGTTCACCTGAACTGGTTGTTAATTTATACTGCTCAAGTGCCAGTCAGTCAGCCAGTAATTACAAAATACTGTCGTCGTTTTTTAAAGGTCTTACTCCTCGCTGTTTAAGTCCATGTTATCAAGCTTAGTGTTGCACATGCACAGTTCAACACAACCTTCTTTTATTTATTTAAAACATTTATTAGCTACCTTTCTTTCTTGCAGAGCTCAAGATGACTACAGTATCTGTAAAATACATAAAATAGAGTACATAAAAATACATAATTTAAATTCAGAGTTTTAGATGATGTTAATCAAATGCAGTCCTAAAACCTTATTGGAGTTGTAGTCCCCTGTTTCCACATAATTTAATCACCTGTCCCAACCATCCATGATCCTACAGGAGAATCAGTCAGACGCTATACAGATGCGAAAGTGCCCAGAAGGCAGAAGGAAACAAAAGCCGACCACCACAGCTCCTGTGCAGCTGCAAAGTTGTTCAGCAGTTTTTCAAGTTGGATAATGTTGAAGTGAGGAGAGCTGATTGCAGCTTTTGAAAAATATATGTTCACAAACCAAACATGCTTGCCGTGAAGTCTGTACTGTCGCATCTCTAATTAAAACAATCAGAGAATCATCCCCAGCAGTGCCGCCATCTAACAGAGACCACCACAGCAACCCCTTAGTCTAAACCAGAACAGATAATTCTTTAAATCTTTCTGGAAGGCCCTCACGGGTGTGGTCACTCTCAACTCTTGGGGGAGGTAGGGCATTCTGAAAGTGGGGGACAGCAGCAAAAAAGGCCCTCCATAGGGTCCCAGCAAACTGAGCTTTGGTGAAGCCTCATTCCCTAAAGAAGTTCTACCATGTGGATTTCGAGTCCCAGGTCAGACAGAATGGGTGAATACAGTCCTTTCAGATCAGTGGTCCATGTACTCCAGCATCCTGTTTCAAACAGTGTCCAACCAGTTGCCCTAGAAGCCCAACAAACAAAGCACACTTCCAAGCCATTTAGAGCTTTAGGGGTCAAAATTAGCAGCTTGTTTTGGGCCTGGGAACAAAGAAACTGTAAACTACTGCAACCTAGGTTACCTAATGGCCAAACTAAATGAGGTGATTTTTCACAAGTTGGGTCTGGATTTTAAAAGAACGGAGTGAGTAAAACCTTGTTTCAAAAGGCACTTCATTTGTTCCATAAGATAGAGGAAATCTCTCTCTCTGTCAATTGAGTGCCATTGATTGGGAGAAAAGTGGGGTATTATAAAGGTTATATAACCATCCCTACCAGTGGGTGGTGCTGTTGCACATCTGAGTGTTGGGTTGAGTCTATATAGGTTCTAGTTGTTTCATGTTCTGTGGGAGTTGACTACTTAACTGCTGTAACTGTTTTAATATCTGTCGTGAAGACCACTTGGAAACTACATAAACAATATTGTTTTTCCTCCAAATTTCTAATTTTTCTGTGTGACTTTAAAAAAAAAGTAGGGAAGCAAGAAAAAAACATTTGCTTCCCCATAAGTGTTTCTATTCTCTCCCTGGGGCCAGTGCGCTTCTATTCCCATTTGCAAAGTTTTGCTCTTTCTCTTTGACCCCATATATGTACCACCTGTAAAGATCTCTCTGTCTTGTTCTGAGGTGAAATGTGTTACGCTGCCTTCTTGCCTTTCCTAGCATTTCTTACTTATTTTTGCTGACATCAAAATCTCTTGCCTTAGAGTTTTTAGTTCAGCCCAAATAACAGGATGGCTTAGTTGTATTTGGTAGAATGACAGAATGGTCGGCATGTGGAGTGGCTCTAAGGTAAAACGGGATCCTTTAAATAAACATAAGTAGAGTTTATTTTTCTTGTTTCTTGAAAGTTCCTTAAATAGACCTAGCCACAAAGACTTATTTTCTCACTTGCCACTTAGGCTAATAACTTCCACAAAGCTAAAGTGCCTCACTTGCCATTTAGGCTCATAACTGCCACACAGGCTTAAGAACATAAAAAGAGCCCTGCTGGATCAGACCAATGGTCCATCTACTCCAGCCTCCTGTCTCACACAGGGGCCAACCAGTTCCTCGAGAGGGCCAACAACAGGGCATAAAGGCCAAGGCTTTCCCCTGGTGTTGCCTCCTGGCTCTGGGATTCAGAGGATTAGTGCCTCTGAATGTGGAGGTTCTCCTCAGTCAGCATGGCTAGTAGCCATTGAAAGACTTATCCGCCATGAATCTATCTAATCCCCTTTCAAAGCTGTTTACTCCGGTGGCCATCACTACACCCTCTGGTGGCAAATTCCACATTTTAATCACTCTCTATGTAAAGTAGTATCTTTTTGTCCGTCCTGAACCTATCGCCCATCAGTTTCATTGGATGCCCTCAAGTTCTAGTATTTTGGGAGAGGGAGAAAAATTTCTCTTTGTCAACTCTCTCCATTCCGTGTATAATTTTAGAAACCTCTGTCATGTCCCCCCCGCCCAAGTAATCTGTTTTCTAAACTGAAGAGTCCCAGACTCTTCAGCTTTTCCTCATGCGGAAGGTGCTCCAACCCCCTAATCGTTTTACTTGCCCTCCTCTGTACTTCTTCCAGCTCTCCAGTGTCCTTTTGGAGAGAGGGTGACCAGAACTGTGCACAGTATTCCAAATGAGGCTGCACCATAGGTGTATACAGGGGCATTACATTATCGGCCATTTTATTCTAAATCCCTTTCCTAATAATCTCTAACACAGAGTTTGCCTTTTTCACTGCTGCAGCACACTGGGTTGACACTTTCGTTGAGCTATCCACTATGACCCTAAGATCTTTTTCTCCCTCAGCAAGTCCAGACCCTATTAGCCTATCTTTGAAGCTGTTTTTTTTTTTGTCCAAATGTGCATCACCTTATTACCAACACTGAACCATTTGCCACATTGTCACCCACTCACTCAGTTTGTGGGGGTCCTCTTTCACCATCCTGAATAATTTTGTGTCATCTGAAAACTTGGCCACTACACTACTCACCCCTAATTACAAATCATTGATGAATAAATTAAATAGTACTGGCCCCAGTACCGATTCTTGTGGAACCCCACTGCTTACTTCCCTCCATTGTGAGAATTTTGTTTTCCTCACTTGTCTCTAAGGCTCATAACTTCTATATAAAACACTGATTTCACTCACACTCCACAGCATATTAAATTTCTTCTCCCCTCTCAAACATAGAACTAACTGTCTCACGCAAACAAGTCAACTTTGCCCCCTAGGGTACAGCTCCCATCCATTCATAACACACCTCAGTCACCCGTCCAGCCCCGCTCTTTCTTACTCTAAAGGCCTACATTTTAACCCACAACAAAATGCATATAAAACCCCACCTTAAAACAACAGAAATAACACATGTAATTTTTACATATCAAAACACCACACAAACTTGCTTTCCCCCCCCTTATCAAACTGTTCTTTCCCTCTTGCTTTTACATTGTCCAGCAATGACACTACACAATACTGAGCCTGAGCAGAAAAGTGCCCTGCAGCAGTTCACTCAGCACAGCAAGGCAAACCCTACACCTCTCAGCGTCTTTCTTCTATTGCCTCCGGGGTGTCGTTCTGGAATTAGTATTAGGCCTGACCTTATGCAGTATCCCATTAAAGATCTTGAAGATGAAGTAAATAGCTTCACTTTTTGAAATTATTACAATAAAAGTGTAAAAGGACTGTGAATGAATCGGTGATACAAGGGGAGTGAGAGAATGTTATTCAAAATGAAGAAGGTGTCTTGTGATACCTTAAAGATCAGCAGATTTATTGTGACATAAGCTTTTGTGAGCTAACTTCAGTTTGATGATGTGGATCCTCAGTTGGCAAACGTATGGAAGGATATTGCTATTCCCCCTGGTTATTCTAGTATATGTGTGTATTTTAAATATATGGTGTTGGATGCTGCCTAATATTTCATTGATTTCCCTTCCTACTACATATTTCCAGCTACCTCCTCATGCTCTTCCTTAGAGTCCACTGTCCCCCAGGAGTAGCATTTTGGGGAGGACTTTGTGACACAGCAGGAAAAGGGAGGCAAGAAAGCCATGCGGTTTTCAACTGGTTCCAAGCCCTTGTTGATTATCTCTGCTTCTCCATCCCTGTTTACAATTTACAGTGAATGTACATAGTGTGCACTTGTAAAGTGAACACACAATGGCTCTTTCTTACAGATAGATGTGTGCATGTAACAGGGCTTCTGGCTGCTGCAAAAGCTTTTGCATAATAAATCTGTAGTTATTCTGAAGTGCAGCTAGACTCCTTTTTAGGTTATTATTGTTAGCATTAGCAGAGCTCTGGAATTAGTCAAAACACCTTCTCTTGTCTACTCTTACCACATCTAGTCCATAAACTTCATCCTAGATCAAGCAGTAGCTGGTAGTGAGGAACGAAACAGTATGTTTCTTACTGGAAAATTAGGCAAAAATACATTAATTCCAGGGAAGCTTTCATGAGGTAACTTTGCCTGTGGGTGCAGTGGCACCCGCCAACACATTTTCTGATGTCCTGCAAGTGTTTTTAAAAGGTGGGAAGGGCATGTGGGGCTTTTGTCCAGAAGAGCTTCTTATTGGCCACCATAGATCTGATTGTCTGTGCAGATTTTTAAAAAGCTGCTTTGGCAGCAGCTGCCACCACAGCACAAGGATCTTCGCTTTGTGACTGAAGGAAAGCTGTCTGTTAGAAAATATTTTTTAAACAATATGTTCATTTTAAAAGGCATCCTGTTAAACAAAGCTTCTGCTTGAAACGTTGAAGAGTTACTGATAGAGGTGTGCCTGATGTCACCCCCTGATATTTTGTGACTGGCTCCACCTCCCATGGCAGCCATTTTGTAGTTGTGCCCACCACCTTCTGTCAGAATTCCAAAGGTGCCAATAAGTTCAAAAAGGTTGGGACCACTTGAGTTAGAGAGTTGTAAGTTCCAAACAGGGAATATGACTTTGTTCATTTAGACTTCATACTTATTTTGTTGGCATAAGCAATGTCTTTAATAAAAAAATTAATAAACTGGGCTGCCCAGCAGAGCCTGAACTGAGCCCATGGGGATTAGCAGCTTGGTGAGCTCTGTTTAAACCAGGTTGCCCAGCAGAGCCACAGTGGAGCCTGCAGGGAGAGTTGTCCCTGCAGGATCAGCTGCTTTGCAAGCTCTTTGGGGCAGTCTGGTTTAAAGGGACTGCCCAAAGGTGTTGCAGCCAGGGTGCAGCAATAGTGAGGACTCCTCAGGAGAAGAGGAGCCTCGTATAGCCAGCCTTGAATTAACAGAAGTTGACCAGCAAGAGAGTGAGATGCAGGCTTGTCAGAATCCACAGCCAACAGCTGGTGCAGAGCCACCAACCACCTCCAGCCCTGATTCAGCAGGTGAACTTCAGTTAGCCATTCCCAGCCCACTAGTATCTCCTACACCCTTAGAGCCTCGCAGACAGAGGCTGAGTATAGAACTACAGGCAAGAAGGCAGGTTGCACACTTCCTGCATGCCTTCCTGGGCAGCTGCTTGCTGATGACAAAGCTGAGTAGTTGCAGGATTAATTTTGAGCAGCTGTCTGCAAGTGTGACTCCCTTAGGCATGGGGCTATAAAAACCAGACAAGAGAGGCTTTTAGGCATGGATGCACCTCATATGATAGACACTCAGCCACCAACTCTGCCTTATCGAATTCTTGGAAACCTGACCGTGGCCTGAACGACCTCGCCTAGCCTGACTACTGGAACTTTAACTTCAGATTGAACGACTCTGCCTTGCCTGACTTCTGAAACTTGGTACTCAGAGCCTGTAAGCCAGTACAAAAAGAGCCCCAACTGAGATGAGGCTGTTTTTGCAGTTTTGCCACTGCTTTTTTCCCTCTCTGTAATTTTTGGTTCAGGTATATTGCACCTGGAAAAAAAATTGGGATTTCTGAATAATCCCCGATCCAAATACTTTATCAATATTGGGATCCAGGTTTTTTTCAGGAATCCTGAATTTTTTTCAGTACAATGGACCCAAACTGAAAAATACTGAGAAAAAAAATTGCACACCCCTAGTAGGGAGCCTTCAAGGACTTGGGGGCACATCACTTTCCCCTGTATATCTATCCCTGTATTTATTACCTTTTCCCCTTCTCCTGGCAACCCCCATATCCTCTGTCCTATTATTGCCTCATTTTCTCCTTCTTAGCCATTCCCCAACCAACCTTTTATCTTTCTCCCATCTTCAGCTATATGTATTCTTTATTCTCTTCATTTATACCTCACCTTTCTCCACAGTGGGGGCATGGCACCTTACATAATTCTCCTGACTCCTCCCTTTTATCCTCATATAAACCCTGTGAGGTGGGTTAGGCTAAAATTAGGTGACTGACTCTACATCATCTAGTGAGCTTCCGTGGCAGACTGGTGATTTGAACTTGGTCTCCCAAACCCTAGTATGACGCTCTAACCACTACACTACACTGGCATTCATAGGGTGGCTGCTGTTAAACAGTAGCAAGCAGCCAGGTTTAGATGAGTTATGTAAGTCAAGTAGTGGCCTCCCTCAAAGGCCAAAACAGCCCTGGAAAGGGGCCTGCCCTAACTCCCTTCCTTTTACTGACAAAATTGAGCCTAGAATGGTGTGGTTGCCTAGCAACAGCCACTAACGGCTTCTGTTTCTTAAAGCTACAGGCACTCCTTTTATCATTCAGAGATTTTTACCACCCCTCATGTATTTTTTTTAGATTTCAAACTTTCCTGCAAACCTGGGGAATTTTCTAGGTTTGTCGAAATGTCTGTCTTGCCTGTTCACAGCTCTAGTCACTTGATTTAAGCATCCTCCAATTTAGCCGCCTTAGATATCAGTATATACATTTATGTTGAATGAGCGTGTGGGTGGCAAAATTATTTAAAAGTATGAGGAAGAATATTAGTAGCTGCCTTGGGTTTGCAGAGATGAGGTGAGGTATCATGATTCTAAATAAACAAATGAATTAGTTAAGTTCTGAGTTATACCAAGTTTTACAAATAGGCTTATTTGATAATAAAGGCTCCTGCTTACTAGGGTTGCCAACCTGAGGCTGGAAATTGGTGGAAAATTCTCCAGGGAGGCCATTTGCTAGCAGTGTTGCAATGTTCATGGTGATACAGTCATGTCATATTCAGTAATGTCATTGTGTAGAGTTGACACTCTAGCATTCAGCCAAAACTCTTTGGTTTAACCATGGTGGATTCTAGAGTATCACCCAACTTGATGACATTGCTTCTGAGTCACACTAGAAGTGATGTAATGTTGTTAGCACCATGCTGATTGCCCCCCAATTTCCCTCCAGTATTTTCCTCTGCAGTACAGCTGAGTGGAAGTGGTGGAAGGTCTCCTTGCTTCTTACAGCCTGAGCACAGGGAAGTTTCATTGGTCCAGCTGTGATTGATTGTGGCCCTTAATGTTAATGTTGCACAGTTTTTATTGAAAAATGGAGGCAGCCTATTTTAAGTCAGAGAAAGTAGGTGCTTAATTCCCCCCCCACCCCGTACAGTGTTTCATGCTGGTTTTGTTTCAACATTTTATTCACTATTTGCTAATGAGAGGTTCCACAAAACATCAGTTTGACAGTATAGGAATACCAAAATGGTTACTTTGTATCTCTGTTTCGGGTTCCTAAATATGGTAAATTTCTCTGAAAATTTTCGGTTAACACAGCACCCAAAATATCAATGACCTTATTTTGACTCTGGGTGTGATTAGGGCTGCTGCTTATTATAGATTGAAATCACAGTCAGTTTCCTCTTTTTGAGATTTAGACAACCTTTGCAAAAATCCTCCTGTTCCTCCAAGTTAGAAAACTCTCAAAGCACATCTGATCCTAGACATTTTTTTTCTTTCACAGAGCTTTATGCCACCTGCATGGAGCTCCTGCTATCTGATTATATATATATATATATCTGCCATTAGACTGAAATGATTTTCTTCAGTTTGCTCAAAGCCAGATTTAAAGTCAGGTCCCAGAGGTAACAGGGAAGTTGATCCCCTAAGCTACTCAGTCATTCTTCGCTTTTTAAAAACATGTAATATCCCATTTCTAAAGCAGAAGGTAATTTAAAATACATCCACTCCATAAATATGTCCTTTGAAAATTTAACAGTATGGCATTTAATGAAAATTAACTACTTTATGTTGTCATGTTTGTTGCAAAAATGATAAATCTGAAAGACATGCTTGCTCTGCAGCTTCTCCACCTTGAGTGACTGCTTCTACAGTTACTCAGTCTGGGCAGGTTGAAAGGGCATAGCAAAATCATACATGTGAAAGTATTTGAATGTGCAACCCGACAGTGTAGTTCTGTTCTTCCACCATCTTCTCTACATTTGAAATTCAAGTGCAAATTCCATATATTTCTTTTTTACAAGAGATTAGATCAGCAAAGGGTTACTTTAGCCTAGGCGTTGTAAGTGCAAGCAACAGGACTCCATTGGCTTTAATTTGTCCCTGTCTTTCATTTGATACCACCAGTATTAATAGCTTTGCAAGGAAATTCTGCAGTCATTAATCATAATAATTAATCAGATCCAATTATATTGCATATAAATGCGAACAAATTGCTGAAAAAATAATGATCTATCACCAACATGTCATGAGGAAAAGAGACTAAAATAGTAATTAGAAGCAGGATTTAGTTGTATACAAGTGCCCCACAACCGATTTTTACCCTGATGATGATCTGATGATGTAATTAGTGGAAAGTAAAAGTCTACTGTGAGCTTCAGCAGTAGACTGGCTAATGACTGCAACTACAAGAAAAGAGGAATACTTTTCATTATTTCTACAGTAGCTACTAATTTTTGCTATCAAACCCAAAGGACTGAAAATAGGCAGCTTTGCATTTCTCTTAGTCAAAGGAGGTAATCCTATGACATTGATGAGGAAGTTTGAACATAGTGGGACTTCTTTCTTCATAAACATGGATAAAGCAGACTGTACATTTTATATTAATTTAAAAATATTTTCTAAACTTATATTGTAGCTTGTATCTTTTTCTCTTCTAGAGCAATGACATTTCCTTCTAAAGCTTGCTAAAACAAAGGGATTCTCACAAAGTGAAAGAAGTGGAAAATTGTAAAAGTATGGTCTGCCTATATAATGAAAACTATGATTTTATTAATAATTATAACTTAATTTCTATGTGATGAAGAAATATCACTTAGAAGGAGCTAGAACATCTCTCCTTATTAGCATACATGAAGCTCAATGACTTCCGGAAGCAGTACTAAAGACTAAAATGATTTTAAGTTCCATTAGTATGCAGCATGGCTTTTTAGTTCTAAAGAACTGTGGCCTGTGACTGTGCTTATTTATTTGTTTATTTATTTAATTTTCAAAATTTATACCCTGCCTTTCTGCAGGGTCACCATGGCAGCTAACAGATTTTAAAAAATATAAAAAACATGTTTTAAAGGCATTAAAACCAAACAACAACACATCATTAAAATCATTAAAACCAAGTTAAAATAACACACATAACACAAAAAAATGCAGATCTGTTCTGATCTGCAGACCTGTATTCACTAAGGCTGCAAATATATGCACACTGACTAAGGTGTAAGACTTATTGAAATGAATGGGATTTCCTTCCAATCAAGTAAACCCCCATTTACATGACTATACTGTGAACATTTAAATTTTGAAATAACATTAGTGTAAAAGCTAAAGAGGTGCTTGGAATATTGGAATACAGCAATAACATTACAGTCTGTGGTTCGTCTTGTTCTGTGTACTGATACCCAAATATATCAGAAAGTATGTGTCTGTATAATATATGTATACACACACACACATGCACACACACACAATCAAACCTTTAAAATGGTTCAGGATTGGTTCAACGGATAATGCTAAATAGGTAAGTGAAGATTGATGAGCAGTTTTATGACAGACATGCTGCTTGAAAAATAAATGTTAAGTTCATCATAGTTTTTTGTACTAAGCACTGCACTTTACTGTCTTTGATCTCCACGTTGCGACTACTACAAAGAAATAAAACCTTATCTTACCTTTTCCAGCATCTACTGCAGAAGACCTCAATAATGCATAAGAACATCTGGAAGTACAGTAATTTCAGCTATCAGAGATAAGAATTGACACAGAACAGGTAAAACCTACAAAGACCCTGTGTTGAAATGAGCTGATTAAGGTTCGGGAACTTAAAACACGGTGTATATAGTATTTTCATGCCTTGCCACATCTCGCAATTTTATGTAAGGGGGGTGGGGATGGAGAATGACAATTATTTTTTTCTTTTCAATCTATTTTAATAGCTTGATTAGTTTGGAGCAGTATTCTGTTTTATATAAAGTGAGAAATGATTGTAAATCTCATGCCATATACATCTATTTAGAGTTAACTGTGAGTTCAGAGAGGATACATGGGCATAGTAAACAGGTTTTGAAATGACAATTTTTTACTGGTTGCAAGTGCTAATTGCTAGTTTCTCAAGGGTATAGAATTAATCACCTGCTAGATTTACAGTCTCTAGGTTGAGACCTGAGGATGGAAGCAATAAGAAAGGCTCTTGAGGGACATATCATATGGCGAGTCTAAATATCAGTCTCTATGCATATGTAAATTGGCAACAAAGTTTTTTCAAAGCTCAAGTATGCTAATTTCAAACAGGCAAGACTAAAGCTAGCTTTTAGCAGCTGTTTAACGTCTGCCTGTGGGTGGTAGAGAGAGAGCTTAAAATACAAGCAAACAGTGGTGCATAAGTAATTAAGCAACATTTTGCTGGGCATAAATAATTCTGTTTATATTGCTCTTTTGAAGAGTGCAGAATACAAAATAACAGATCAAGTGCACCTTTAGTCGCCAGAGGTTAGCTGCTCTTCCTCTTTACCTTTCTTTTGGTTTCACATTTTAAGGAAGAATCAGATTCAGGTTATTTCCAGTCCCCCCATCATTTGTACAAACAGGAACTTTGTTTATCATTAAACTGAAGCCATTCCTTTGGGCTAAATTTTAAAGCTCATCCTCCTTGTATTTCAACTGCATTTGCTGTCATGCTTTCCTAATACACTTTGTCTTTTAATGCAAAACCTCCCACATTTCAAGCATGCCTGTAAAGTTACATCCTCAGAGGTGTACCTTATGATAAGGATTCCCCCATCTTGTTAAACTGTAGAAACCAGCAAATCGATTCAACTATTTCCAAGGTCATAAGGCTATTGATAGGGAATGAAACAAACTAACCTACCTTTGGTTTTTGTAGTATTTCAGAATTTTATATACATTAAATATATGTAAAACATAAAGTTATCAATATGATATGCTCATACAAATAAGAATCAACTGTTGTGGATTTACTTTTGGGAATGTTCATTTAAAGTTGATAGGCCAGTAGAAGTAAATAAAATTTTGGGAATTGACCCAAAGGAAGCTTGAACACAATTTGGCAACATGTGGTCTGGAAAAAAGATTATCAGTACTGGCTGTAATGAATGTCCATTTTTTTCTGACTTGATTTTAAGTGTTAATGGTTGGAGGAATTAGTGATTAATTAAAGAATCAATTGGTATATCTGTTTGCTATGATGATATTCTGAAATTTAGAGGTAAGGAGGTGGCTCACTGATAGAGCACCAGCTTTGTATGCAGAAGGTTCCAAGTTCTAGCCTGGCATCTCCAGTTTAAAAAAGGATCAGGAGGCAGGTAATGTGGTGGTAAAGAGTATACAAAGGATGATATGGTGAATAAAGAATGAATATTAATGCTATAATCACTTGGGAACTTAGGAAGGTCTTCCAGATTCCCCAAAGAACTGACCCCCAAGCACTTAATAAGAAATTCAAGGGAGTTTCTGGTCTTGGCAATCGTCATGGCAGATGTCTTCTCCTGGGACTCCAGGAGAAGCCTGCCAGTGCCTGCGGCTTGGTGGGGGCACAATCATCCGTGCCACCCCAGGAGTCCTTGGGTTGGACTCCTGGCCATAGGGCACTAGAGAACCCCCCCCCAGTGCGACAAATCAGAGAAGGGGGGGCTCCTCCAAGCCCTGATGGGCCCGCTGCAGAGCATCCCGAATGGGAACAAGATCAGCACACTGGAGCAAGTGTGCAGTGATCCAGCGATTATGAATGCAGAGAGACAAATGCTAAAAATGTGAGCCGGAATATAAGCAAGACTCACCCGCAAACATTGTGGAAACGTGCGGAGGGAGGGAACTTCCTCCCACTAAGGACTGCTTACAAGCGATTTTAAAGTCAGAAAAGGGGGGGGTAGTAAAAAGCGATTGAATGGAAATAAAGAGGCTGTGAGAGCTTACCGTTTTGATTAAGAACTTCCAGAGGCTTTGACAAACTTTTATGAAAAGTAAACAATCCTCAAACATGGCACCACCGAAAGACTCTAAGGACAAACTAATGAAAGTTAAGTCTTCTTCAGGAAGTTCCAGCCCTTCAAGTTTTGTGCCTAGACAGGACTCAACTGCGGAGCTCCAAAGGTTGCTGTCGGAGGTGCTTTGCCCTCTGCTGGAGAAAATTACAGCTATTGATAATAAACTAGATGCACAACAGGTGCAAACAGTCTTAAATACACAGAAAATCGAAAAAGCAGAGCAGAAGCTTAAAAAGATTGGTTCCAACTTGAAAAAGATGAATAAAAAGCTGCAGGCACTTGAAAAGAAGTGCGAAATCGAAGAGTCTCGTGTTTTACAGCTGCAAATGGAAAGGGCGAGCTATGTATTGAGACTTCAAGGGATAAAAGAGGAGAGAGGGGAGAATCTGAGACAGACTGTGAGTGATTTGTTGGCTCCCTTGGCAGAGACGACATTGGATCAACTTCAAAGCGAAACAGATACAGTCTTTAGATCGTATTCTGAACTTATCAGAAAGAATAATCTGCCAGGGGAAATTACAGTAAGATTCTCCCGAAGAAAAGTGAGAGATCAACTATTGAAAGTGACCAACGGAGTTGCCTTGAAGTTGAAAGACAAGGAGATGAAGGTATTGAAGGATGTTCCATTTGAGATAAGAAGGAAGAGAAAGAAATACAGAGACTTGGTGTTATTTTTACAAAGTCACAAAGTGGCCTACAGATGGTTGGTACCCAAGGGACTGATCTTTAGATATGCAAATGGCAAAGAAAGGATAGACTCTGTTGAAAAGGCTTCTGAATTTTTGCGTTAGCACGGTTGACCACCAGGAGAGGGAGAAGGAACCCCCGATGGCACCAAGGAGAGCGAAGAAGAAGGAGAGACTGGATCTTCTGATGAGAACTTGGACTCTAAGTTAGGGTTAGTAGCCCCCAAAACAGGCTATCAGTTGAGAGGGAAAAGTAGAATGTCAATGTTCTCTGGAGTACTTAAAATTGTTTCATTCTAGGGCACAGCTCTTTATGAAACTGTAATTGCTGGTGAAATATCGGAATATTTTATTAGCTAGACCAGTGTTTTTCAACATTTTTGTGCAAAGGCACACTTTTTTCATGAAAAAAATCACGAGGCACACCACCATTAGAAAATGTTTAAAAAATTTAACTCTGTGCCTATATTGGCTATATATAAAGTAATTCTCTTGAATAGGAATCAAATAAACACAAAGAAACTATTTTACAATTACTTTATTATGAAATAATAATACTTTATTTTATAATTGTACATATGTTACAGATGAAATTGGAATTTTTCCCACGGCACACCAGACAATATCTCACAGAACACTAGTGTGCTGCGGCACAGTGGTTGAAAAACGCTGAGCTAGACAATCATTTTTGGCGAAAGTCAATTTGTATTCAAGAAGCAGAGTTTATATTTTAAAAGCTATGCTTGATCACCAAGTCTTGGGTTTTTAGAGGGTTTTCTTTTCTTTCTCCTGTAGACTGTAGTTTCCCTATCCCTATTTCTCTGGGTATCGTAGACTTTTTTCTTTTATGTATGTAGATTTAGAAAAAGCAATAAAAACCCCTTCAGGGAGCTAAAAAAAAAAGAAGAAATTCAAGAGGTTTATTCCTATACTATATAACTTGGGCCTAAACAACTGCAGAAGCCGCCTTAATAGCTTCTTTCTCACAGATACCACTAGGAGACAGACAGCCTCTCCACCATACATTAACTCTTTATTAACTTAATCATCTTCTGTATACTCTTTACCACCTTGGATAACTGCTGCCAGTCCGAGTAGAAAATAATGACACTGATAGAAATAGCCTGACTCACTAAAGCAGCAGCATCTGTTCAGGTTTCATGTGTTCAAATCAAATGACAAGGGCCATCATATAGCTAGCTTTTCTGTTTGCCCAGTTGTGATTAGTCTTATGTACAGCAGAGATGAACAGGGGAGATTTCCCAGTGGAGTTCCAGGGTCTACCTGTCAATCTTGAAGACAGCATCATCAGCTTCTTTCGCTAGCCCAGGAATATCAGCTGACGAATTCACTAAGTTACCTGAAGAATAATTTAGTGCCCTGCCTTGATGTATGTGAAGACTTTGGCTGCTTTTCATTTTGAGTTATCTGTTCTGTAGAAAATACAAAGTGTATAATGATTATTCTCCCTCTGAGATGGAGGACATCTTGATTCCCACTGTCTGATTAAGGGAGACAGGAACTAACTTTCCAGCTCCCTGTCTCCAGCCTTGTGGGAGTCACCCTCTCCAGTTTGTCTCCTGCCTCGGAAAGGAATACAGCATCGGAGATGGGCTCCTGCTTAACATTTAACTTCAGATCGCCAATCGATTTGTGAACCAACAACTAGATCTCTTCACATCACCAGAGAACCACCAACTAAGGCATTTCTTCATGAAATCTTATCACCCAGAGGCAGAAGTAAAGGATGCATTAACCACTCCATGGCCCAAGGAACTACTTTTTGTCTTTCCACCTCTCCCAGTCCTCCCAAGGGTACTGCAGAAAATCAAGGCTTAGCAAGCAAATGTTATTCTAGTGGCCTTGTATTGGCCACACAGACCCTGGTTTTTAACACTTCAGGAGATGTCGGTGTCCCCAGACATGCTACAGCAGGCATCTAGATCCCAGCTGGCTTCGTTTGACTTCTTGGATGTTGAGAAGAGACACTTTCTACGTCTTGGTTACAGTTTAGAAATGACAGATACCTTTTTGACCTCTCGATGACTGTCTACCAACAGGATATATAACATTTCTTGGAAAGACTTTATTCGCTGATGCAGAAGGAAGAAAGTTGAGCCATTGAACCCTTCGTCCACCTCTGTCTTAGCCTTTTTGCAAGATGGCATGAAGAGTAAACTGAAGCATCAATGTTAAAGGAGCAGGGGCAGCTTTGGCTGCTATTCTTCCACACATAAAGGGAGTAAGCATCTCTAGGCACTCATACATTATTAATTTCCTGTGAGGCGTAAACTTAATGAATCTAGCACAGGTTCACAAATTTCCTACATGGAAGCTCCATACAGTACTCATCACTCTTATGAAGCCTCCATTTGAACCAGTTAGAGAAATTTTCTTAAGATGGCTGAGGATGAAGACCCTTTTCCTTGTGGCCATCATGTTGGCCAGGAGAGTATAGAAATTAAGCATGTTATCTGTGAGGAATGAGCTTTGTATCTTTCACAAGGACAAGGTGTTTCTTAGACCAGACCCTACCTTCATCCCAAAAGTTAATTTGACATTCCACAGGTCTCAGGAGTTACATCTTCCATCTTTCTGTCCAAACCCAAGACACCAGAAGGAGAGATCCTGGCACACTTTGGACGTCAGAATGGACCTGAAGGTTTACATTCAAAGAACTAACATCTTTAGAAGCACCAACAATTTATTCATTTCCATATCCTGTCTAAACAGGAGTCAAAGAATGTCTAGATCAGCCATGAGCAGTACCATTAGAGCCTGTATAGTTGAGGCCTACAAAGCACATAAAATTCCTGTTCCTTTGGGCATTACAGCTCACTCCATTAGAAGTGCTGCCACCAATGCGGCCCTCATCAGACATGCATCTGTTGAAGAGATCTGCAAAGCAGTGACCTGATCTTCTCTATCTACCTTTGTCAAACATTACAAGATCAATTCTCACAGTTGGGCAGATGCTGCCTTTGGGAGAAGAGTGTTACAGACTATTTTGAGTGACAATGACTCCAGCCCACTCAATAACTGAGGCCACTGCTCTGTGAGGTTCCAATAAAGATGTCCTCTGCCTCAGAGGGAGAATGGTCCATTGGATACTCACTGTGAAGGGTCCTTCTCTTCTGAGGAAAGGAAGACATCTTGCCCCTCCTGGGGTCATTGTTAGGAAGACACCACACAGGATTCCCTTCTTGTCTCAGCCTCTCTCTCCCTTTTTTCCTTTCCCTTTTTCTTCTCATCTAGAGAGATTATACTTCATTATAAACTGCTGCTGGAGTTGCCAAACTCAAGAGGGGGATTCCCACTAGGCTGGAAACAGGAAGCTGGAAAATTAGTTCCTGCCTCTCTTAACCAGATGGTGGGGATCAAGATATCCTTTCCTCAGAGGAGAAGGACCCTCCACAGTGGTCCATTCTCCATGGCTGTGTCCCTTTCTCCATTGTCCCCTACTCACAATGACAACAGCATGCTCTCGTGATTGCACTAGAAAACAGAGGTCCATATTAGACCACACAGAAGTATTAAAACAGGAATATTCCCACAGGATCTGAACATGTGGTTTACATCCTACAACACTGGTCATCCACATGGGTTGTAGAGCAATGCCTGCAGGCTGTGAGCCCCTATACAGCCACCATTATTTTTTGTTGTTTGTTAGATGGACCTCCTCCTAGTGCACAAACACAGGGTGTTGCAGTCCTGGCCTCTCTTTGTGCATACGCAGAACAGAACAGTAGAACAGTGAAGTGAGATCACTTGATGGTGGTGAAGACCCTTCTTTATCAGAGGCTGGGCTCCTCCTGTTGCTGTCGTAGGACTCTGATGTCACATGACTTTGTCTAAAAAGCTGGCTGCCATGTTCATGCAACTCAGCAGCCACTTTATATAAAAAGTTTGAAAATCATTGTCCTTTAAGAATTCAGCATGCCGCTGTGCATTTGTAATGCTCCAAAGGATGTAAGTCTAAGCAGACATGATATAATTATATTAATATGATATCTTCTCATTTATTTTCTTAATCCAATATCAGTTTTGTCTTGAACTTGGACGAACAGAAAAGCTGCACAGCTCCAAACCAGGCTATCCTTCCGTAAAGCTGGATTACTTAAGGTATCACCTGACTTCTTTATTTATCTATTTGGAACCTGTTTGATTTTCTTGATGACTTGCCCATGCATTTTGCTGATAACATATGTAGAATGGTAGGAGGTGGAAAGATACATGTCTTTGTATCAAAAACAGTCATGAGGAAAGACTAGAGAGTCAGGGACTTTTCAATCTAGAAAAAAGATGGCTAAGGGGAGACATAATAGAGGTTTATAAAATTATGCATGGGGTGGAGAAAGTGGGTAGAAAGAGCTTTTTCTCACTCTCCTCTAATACTAGAACTCAGAGGCACCCAATGAAATGGTTGGGAAATAGGTTCAGGACTGACAAAAGAAAAGTCTTCTTTGCTCAATAAATAATCCAACTATGGAATTCACTGCTGGGGAAGTAGTAATGGCCACAAGCATAGACAGATTCATGAAGGAGAGCCATGGTGACTGAACGGAACCTCCGTATCAGAGGTAGCAGACCTCTGAAGACTAGGGAAGCATTAGCATGGGAGGGCCTCGGCCTCCACGTACTGTTTAACCTACTTAACCACCAAGATTTGACAAGATCGGACAAACCCATGCTGCCTTCCCTCCCCAGGGCATGTTACAATGCTAATAAAAACACTATTCCATTAAAACCATAAAAACTACAAGCATCCGCAATGGAAAATTAGGTAGTGTCAAAAGCTCTCCTGTATAATTCTGTTGTGCACCATGACTAAGAAATTCCATTCTTCTCATTTTTGAGAAGTTAGTCTGAATAAATGTTTTAGTGTGATGAAAAGAATTTGATTAAAAGAAAGTTCGTTGTCATTAATGGTATTAAATTGGGAGAACACTAAATCCAGTGGTTCATCTTCATGGTTTCTGTGCAGTCCCTCGTGGGACTGTGCAGGTGCACACCGGCTGCAGAGATGAACACAGTCATGTGACGGTTTGGGTGGGAAAATGCTGCTACGAGATGGAGGGGGACGGGGAGTGCTCTAAGCAAGGGCTTCAAATCTTCTAGAAAGTTTTGGATTGTTCAGCTCTGCAGCTGGCCTGTGCTTATGCAGTCCCTTATGTGCCTGTACAGAAGACCACTTGATGAACCGGTAAGGGCAACTCTGTTTCCCGAAGAAGTGAGCAGTGACTCACGAAAGCTCATGCCTTACCACAAATTTTGGTAGTTTATAAGGTGCTACTGGACTCTTACTCTTTTCTAGTGCTACAGACAAACACGACTACCCATCTTGATCTGTCCTCAACCTATTGTATTTTATGTCCCACCAATCACTCTGTCAAAGAATCTGGATCCCACCATGACAGAAACAAAACCCCACTTTTTCTGAGGATAGTATATAGTATATAGTAAGTTTTAAAGGCATACAATTACTGTAGTATTGTTGGGAGTAAATTTTATTGCCATGGCTTTAATGGATAATCCTTGGCAGGCAGGGTCAGCAGAAAATGGCTCATCAAAGACATTTGCTGGTGTGGAGCCAGGTATGGAGCTAGTCAGTGTCTCGCAATTTTACGGAAAGACTTCTTTTAACTCCTAAGAAACGCATCTATTATATTAAAGAATTTGGTGGCTATCATTTCTAATGTGGCAGTATTTATTTCTGTTCTGAAGAGTTTTGATGTCCCATGAGCTTCAGGACAATAGTACACTTTATAGAAAGCCAATAAATCAATTAGTCTTAACAGCCGGTGGTTTAGGAAATGCATTTATTCTCTTCAATGAAAACACTGGTCCCCCCCGTCCCCCCCGGTAGTTGTACTTCATACTGTTAAGGTCAATTTTTCATGTGAAATCACATCCAGTGTCTGAAGAATTGCTTGCAAATTTCATAAAGAAGTGGGGAAAACATGCTTATTAATGTAGAATCACAAGTTTGTTTTATTTGTAATTATCCATCTTAAGAGTAATTGAGATTCTAAACAGCAGCTAATAGCCAGGCTGTCTGAAATTATAACTGCCTGTAACTTTACCTTGCCACATATAAGTGAGCTTTTTCAATTGCAACCACAACTGCTAAAGCCTGGGTCATTTTGAAACAATTAATTGAAAGAAGTGATTAATAGCTTAATAATGTGTTGCTCTGTGTTTAAAATGTGCTGGGAACACATGCAGGAAAGGAATGTGGTGTTTTGTATCCTAAAGCATAACCTCCCTAATTGAAAAGCCAGTGGAATGTGTTACTGCTACTTTGGGAGTGTATTTTGAGACCTCTTGTTTAATCTGTTCGGAGCACATGTGTAAATCTTGAAGATGTGTTAATTTAACACTTTTGAATATTGCTTGCGACATGATTTCAAGGTGCATAAAGTTTATGGTGGCATAGAGCATACCAGGACAAGTAAAAGTAATAATCACACTTAGATCAAATAAAGTACACGATGGATGTAAAAACATTAATTACTCCATACAGTCTTGCCTTATGGGTGAGTGTCACAAGCACAGAGGAGAGGAAACCAATGTGAAGCAGTGATGTGTCTTCTTTATGGCTACTACTAATTGCTGTCTGAATTAAAATTCCTGTGTTCATGTGTTTTGATGGATTATGTTAGTTTCTCAAGCCATAGGTATAATCCAGTACATGATGATGTGTGCCTATCTGTTTGGATACACGTTTCTTTTTTTACCGATACTGTTATAAGGGGGATCTGTCATGAGATATGCCTGAAGTGGGACGGAGAAACTTGCTAGAAAGAACATTTCCCCTTCTCCTACTATACTAGAACTCAGGGGTACTTGATGAAGTTGATGGGTAATAGCTTCAGAATGAACAAAAGGAAATATTTGTATACTCAAGGAATAATAACATTGCAGAATTCACCGCTAGTGGGTATAATGATGGCAACAAATGTAGATGGCTTTGAGAAGGGATTAGACAGATTCATGGAGAACAGGTCCATTAGTGGCTACAAGCTGTGGTAACTTAAAAGAACTTCCACATTCAGAAGCAGTAAACATCTGAATACCAGTGCCAGGAGGCAACATCAACAGAAGACCTTGTATGTCCTGTTTGTTGGTCCTCCAGGGCCTCTATGTGAAACAAGTTGCTGAACTAGGTGGACTGGTTTCAATTTAGGTTTGAAAAGCAGCTATGAGGCCCCCCCATCTGGATCAGGACTATGTTGCTGAGTGTTATGTACTGGAATCGAATCATCCCTGATTGAATCACCCTAGAGACTGGCTGAGCTTGGAGCACAAGATCAATAGCCAACCAAGATTCTAGAATAAACCAATCAAGTAGTAATGTTTTGTAAATAGCCTAGAGTTGTTTTAGTTAAGCTGAAATCACTAATAAACTAGGAGTTGATCACCATACACATCTCGAGCCCAGTATATTTCACTGAGAAAGAAGGGCTTAACCACAGGAACCATTCCCTAATCAACCCCCACCCATTGCTATTAGCTCTGACAGGGACAAAGGAAGGATGAGACAACTTTCTTTTTTAGCATACCTAGGCTAATAACAGCACATAGGGTGGTATGGAAATGGGCACTTCTTTCTCTAGATATCTTGCTGTAGATAAGCTTATAAATCTGCTTAGATTTTCAGTTGTATTCATATAATTTGGAACACACCGAGGAAACAATCAGAATTCTTCCCAAACTCTCTCCACCATCAGAATGGAAAAAGATACAACTGGTGTGGAGAAGTATAGGTGCTGCTGGTGTGGTGCTAAGCTAAGAGCCTCTGTGGCTGCAGTCACACACACTAAATAATCCACTGTCAATCCACTTTCACTGCACTTTCCAACTGGATTTTTACTGTGTGAACTGGCAAAATCCAGTTGGAAAGTGGATTGAAAGTGGATTTTTTAGTGTGTGTGACTGCAGACGGTGTCTATATTCTTCCTTGCTCAGAACAGCACCTGTCTTCCTCTTTGCAAGCCCATACAAGGGCCAGCAAAGAGGAACACAGGCACAGCATTGCACGAATTCCTCCTCACTGGCCCTGTCGCAACCAGGCCAGCAACACTGGCCCCGGGTCACTGGCTGTGCCCCTCTGCTGGAGTGGTGCAAGTGGTGAGGAGGAACATGCATATAGCAGCAACTGACTTTACCCTGTTGGCATGAGTGTGGTGCAGCCATTGAGGGAAAGCAAGGCATTGTTACAAGTACTCCTCTCTGCCAACCCCGCCGTGCCCAGGCTGGTGAGGAGAAGCGCAGGCACAACAGCACCTGGCTTCGTCTACTGCTCACTGATGCACAGTGTTTTGGAGAGGAGAAGCATGGCAGTGTTGACCTTTGGCCTGCTGGTTCCGGAAGGGTATGCCTGCAAGGAAGAATGCAGTTACACCTCCTTTCTCTCTGGCTGCTTTTTTCTGTCCTCTGTGAGAAGTGAGGGTTTGTGTCCCTTTTCCAGGGCTGCTTTGGCCTGCCAGTTCACTTCTTCTTGAACAATTGACCTTCTTTATCAAAATGTTAGATGCTCCTTTGTGAACATGCTTGGTTAAAATAGTTAACAAAGGGTTTGTGATGTATGTTACAGGGCTTTTTTCAGGGGCAACACCTTTTGTTCTGGAATAGCCTTAGCTAGTGCCTGGTTAATCTTCTAGGATTCAGGTTTTTACTTGCGCTGAGGCTTTCTCTCAATGTGATATGGTCAATCGTTGATGAAACTTCTGTTAAGTGATAAGCTGTTTTGCCTTTGGCTTCATCTGGCCTGTATTTTACATTTGATCAGGTCTGTATTTTACATTTTGTCACTACAATCTTTCAAGATTTTAAGATGCTTTTAATCTGTTGTGTTGTGCCTGTGTTTAGTTAGTTTTCACTATTTTTAGTGAAATTTTTATCAATTTCACTTTCTTTTACTGTAATGTTTCAAGCATTATTTATGGAGAAGCAGCTGTTAAATGACCTAAATAAATGATACATTAATTAATGATAAATTAAGTGCCAACCCCCCCCCCAGCTATATGCTCCATATTAACAAAGGTAAAAAGGAACAAATTCTATCCCCAGGCTTGCAATTTTGTTTTTTAAGCCATTAGGGAGGAGGTTGTTGCTGTTAATATGGTGTTTGTTTGAAGCTGATATTCTCAGCACTAACAACGAACATAGGCCTTTTCTGCTCACAGTTGGCCTTGATCAGAGATCTCAAGTTGACGTCTGGCTGCTGTTTTCCTCGCATCTTGCAACAGAAAAAGCTGCTGGCCAGTGCTGCCACATGAAGCCTCCCCCCCCCGCCTGTAATTAATTCAGCCAATTGCTTCTGCTAAATGCCCTTTTCTGACTTCATAGTCAATAATCTGCTTCTTAACATTTGAACAAACTGTGCAGCCAAGCCATGGAGGGCTGGATGTTATGTAGTTCTAGTTAAGTGGGTGATTTTGCTGAACTTTTTGAATTCCATGAAACAGCTGATGAAATAAGCAAGGAAGTAATATTGTTGACAGTGTGCTTTGAGATTCTTCCCTGGCAGAGGTCTCTTATCCTCCACTTTTCTTGATCATGATACTGTTGGAACTACAGTGATATCCACTATTATTTTAAAAGTTAGGGAGGCCAGGTCTCCCACATGCTTTTTTCCTCACTCCCTCTCTCTACTGGCAGGGCAAGGGCTGCACCCCTCCCAGTCTTCCTTGTATCTCCCTTATTACTGGGCTGGAGGGTGAGTGCTGCTGTGCCTCAGTTTGCCTTTGTACCACATTACCTTGCGGGGGGGAGGAAGTCGGGCACTGCAAGGGGTGTACAGGGGGGAAAATTCAGCCTTTTCAGATTCGGGTATAATGAAGTCAGATTTTTTTTGGCATTCCCAAATGTACCCGAATACCAATACTCAGGGCTCCTTTTGTAGCAGGAACTCTTCTGCATATTAGGAGACACACCCCTAATGTAGCCAATCTTCCAAGAGCTTATAGTAGCCCCTGTAAGAAGAGCTCTGTATGCTTTTGGAGGATTGGCTACATTAGGGGTGTGTCTCCTAATATGCAAAGGAGTTCCTGCTACAAAGAGAGCCCTGCCAATACCAGTAATGTATTGGTATCAGGAAATATTGTAGTCTATGGAAAAATCTTCTAAGGAGTATTCAGTGGGCTGGAGGAAAGGGGCTTGAGTTAGAGGCACCAAATTCGTACTAGGGCCCATAGTCAGCCCCCCCCACCCCCACAGGCCCCAACCCTACCACTCCACAACAAAATGAGAAAAGTTTTAAAAACTGGCCCTAATCAGTCAAACCAGTGGATGTCTTCAGTCTTCTGTTCTCCAGCAGGAAGGATCTTGATCCAAAGTAGTCCAAGTTAGTCTCTCAGGCAGCAACAGGAAAGACAGGCTCAGAGCAGTAACTGAAGCAGAAGCCAGCCACACAAGCTCTCTCGGCAGGAATGGAGTCAGTCAGCCAGAGACCCTTGCTTTTATGCTCTCTGGCCATACACAGAAGAATTTCAAAAAAGAACAAACTTCTGTGCTTGGCCAAAGAGCAGTGTGCCCACCCTTACCTGTAATCCTATTGGCCAGTGCTCCTCCCTCCTCCTGTCCCTGGGAAAGCAAGCTAGTAGTTAGGCTTCAAGTTTGAAGCCAGTGGCAACAACAGCCAGGGCCAGCTCCAGGGTTTTTTGCACACTAGGTGAGGCTACCTTCTGGCGCCCCCAGCCCTGTGCACCCACCGATTTTCAAACATAAACTTGTTCATAATTAATACATGGAGTGTTTTTGTATTGACTCAGCCACTTGGAGGCTGGCAACCCTAGCAGGGCTGAACCCAAATAGCTTTTTTAAAAAGAAAAATAATATTAAGGGGTGTGTGTCTTTGGGCCATCTGCAAAATGCTCTTTGTGAATAACCACATGAAAGCTATATTCAGTGTGTTGGTCTGAAGCAAGGCTCTAGCTCACTTTTTCTTCTGTCCGTCATCAGTTCTCCAGGTTCTCAGGCAACGGAGATGCCAGAACTGAAGCTGGCCCCTCTGCATGCAAAGGACACGCTCAACCACTTAGAAGAGGCCTTAGCTCCAGAAAAGGGGAAGCAATGAGAATAATTTAACTAACGTATCTCCCTGGAACAGATTCAGCTTCACTGTCCTTATCTCACTCATCTTAGTGCTCATAGTTTTAGGTGGGTAGCCATGTCGGTATGAAGCAGTTCAGAATCCAGGGGCACCTTTAAGACCAACAGAATTTTATTCCAAGGAATAAGCTGGGCTCTGAGCAGGAGCAAGAAAGGGAGCTACTGCTGCTGGGGTGGGTGGTGAGGGATTTTATTATTTCCCTTTCCTGAACTGCTGTGCACCCCCTCCCCCCGGTGAAAGCAACAGAGGCTGAGCAGAGTCATCCAGCCACCCCTCCCTCCCTCCTTGTGGTCTCTCTCCGGCCCCAGTTCAGGCAGGCAGGCAGGCCCTCGCAACCCCCCTCCTTGCGCTGGGATTAGAAATACTCTCCTCCCACTGGTCAGGCAGGCAGGAGGGAGGAGGCAAGAGAGGAGGCCGGGCCAAGCGAGAGCAAGACCCCCAGCCCCCCTGCACAGGCCAGGTGATGCCACCATTCAGGGACCCAGAGGGGGAAGGGCACTATTTCTGTCCCTCCCCAACAGACACACTTGCTGCCTGCCCCTCCATCCCCCCAACACACACACACACTCCGAGGTAGGGGGCATCTCCAGTCCTCTCCCGTAGAGGCTGCCACAACGATGATGAGGCAGTGGCAGCAGAGGAGGACTCAGGCACATGTGCTGCTTGGGAGGTGGCTCTTCTATGGGGCCGCTGCCCGGGGCCTTTTGTCTTTCCCACTGGGCCAGAAGAGGAGGTGGGTCAGAGGGAGGAGGGCAGGGAGGCTCCGCCCCATCAAGGGCTTCCCAGGGAGCTGCCTCCCCCTCCCCCCACCAATGTGGGGTGTGGCGACCTGAGGCCGGGCTGGCCCTGCTCCTCAGGAGCCACCCTCTGGCATCGCTTGACAGGCCGCCCTTCCTCCTCCTTCTCCTCCTCATCCTCCTGGCCTGCAGGTGGGCGGCCACTGGGATGCCAGCCAGGGGGAGGCACAGTTTGATGCCCGCATGCATGGCCTGCCCTAGGCAAAAGTCTAATTCACCTAGTGGGTGGGCAAGCCCTGACAGCAGCCTTGCAAACTGCAATGCCATTTGCAAATGCATTGCAGCGTTCTGCTGTATGTAAGGTCCCTCTTTCCCCTTCCTCCTGGAAAGCAGACCAAAGGGTGGGAAACAGACAGAAACAGTGGGAAAGAGAAGGTAAATGTAGCCCTTTAAAGTTTAATGCCCCCAAGTCTGTATTCGGCAATGCTGAATAATACCGAATAAAAGCCAAATAGTTCCAGCTTTTATTTGGCATTCTGTATTAGGCAGCCGAATCAGATCAGAGATTCTGATTCGGCTTGCCAATTACCAAAAAAAATCTGAAAAGGCATTTTTTGGTCCCCCCCCAGTTCAGCTTTACCGAATGCACACCCCTAGGCAGTGCCACACTGTGTCTCCATGTTGGTGATGGTGCTGAGGGAAGGCATCATCTTGCCGATTCCCAGTGGCATGGAGGGGCAACTTGGGCTACCAAAATTATAGGGCCACCCTGCATTTTAGCATATAAATACAACTTGTTGAGGCCATGCTTTGAGTAGGTTATTGTAAAATTCCATGCCACTGGTGGTTTTCTGTCTGTGTTACACACTTGTTGCAAGGTTTTTTGGGCTAGGGCAGTGATCCTCAGTACTACAGGGCAGGAAGATTCTTGGCTAAGAACCTCAAAAGATTTTCTGGTGGCCCTGTCATGGGAGCCATATTATGATGGTGCACATGTTTCTTTTCCCAAGTTCCTGAAGTGCCCACAGGCTCAACAGAGCTGGGGACATCTGAGCAAGGATTTTTGGAAAGTGTGCATAGGTTCAGCATACCTCCCAGTTCTTTCCCTGTTGTTGGGATTCCTTGGAGTTTGCTGCTATGATCCTACTCCCTCCCACATGTCAATCTTCCCCACAAATGTCGTGTAAAAAAGGGGCACTGCCTGTCAAGACTGTATAAGCTACAGTTCCATTCTTTGATCCAGAATCCTACATGCACTATATGATGTTCAGAGGAGCACTTGTTAATTTCAGTGAGTGAAGCAGATGCCAGTGATCAGAAGAACAGCAGAATAGGGCTGTACCTCTGCTTCCCTTAATGGAAAAATTAGAGCCTGCTTACCTACAGTAAATTAATTGGGTTAAAATCTGTTTTTGTAGCCTTACATATAGCCAACTCTCTGTTACTTATTTGTGGCCACTAATCTCTATAGATATATGAACCCCTCACTGAGTTCTGATTTCACATTGCGGCAAAGCCCAGCCTTTCAAGCATGCAGTAGACATTATAGAAATATATATTCTTGGACTGAATAAAGATGTCAATCTGATGGTCTGTTATTAAGGTAAAAGGTCATCTATATAAACATTGGTGAGATTTCCTAACAGCCCCCTCTCCAAACCAAACGGAGGGCCTCTATCTGTTTGCTCATAATTCTTTTCAAATGCTGTGAACAAACGAGATGCAAATACAGCTGGACTTCCCCAACTGGCAGCTGAGCCTGCTGCATCATATCTTCATGACACAGGGTGAAGAATTGCAAAGGAAGTCCTGGGTCATCAGTGTGTGTGTGTGAGGGGGGGGGCAGGCTTTCCTTTAGTAAAGCTGTACTGGCTGGCGTTGACCAGCTGGTGCTTGGAAGAGCCAAAAATGGATACTGCTGTATGGTTCCAGGGTCTTAAAATGAACATGAGTCAAAATACATTCCATCTTTGTGCTAAAACTTATAGCTCATAATTTTTCTGAAAATGAAAACAGAATGTGATGGTTTACATGGCTAAAAAGTGAAATATAACCCACAGAATAACCAATTAAAATCAGTCACAATACTGCAAACATTAGCAGAATGCTAAGGATCCTTGTTTGTGCCACTCACATGCTAAGATTTCCATCTTTTTGACTTTGACAGTGTGTCCCTTATGATGTGAAGGTCTTAGGATGTTTAGGTCTTTGTAGGTCACAACCAGCACTTTTAATAGTGCCTGGAAACCAACAGGACACCAGTGCTGACTGGTGTTGAGCTCTTGGCCTTCTGTTCCTACAGAGGAAGTGGGCTGTTCAATTCAGTGCTAGCTGAAGATTACATTGCAGCTGACAAACCCTGAAATGACAAAAATGAGGATGAGGCTTGCTAGGTTCTTAAACTTCAACAATGAGCAAAACCCTTTGACAAAATTAAGTTGATGGGAGGGGGGACTAGTGCCACCACCTGGTTATTTTTAGGGCAGCACTGGTTGTACGTAATGAACCAGAGGCCATGTTATCGTTGGGAATTACAGACGGGGTGTTTTCATCCTTGCATTCAAAATAATAGACTGTCATACAAGGTTTGGCCATGTTATGGTATAAGTGCTGAAGTAAAACTTAACACAATCTGACACGAAAGTAGGCCATTTGGCACACATCAAAAACACTGATGATATAGTTAATTTGAAAAGATTATAGGAAGCTTTGTATAGCTATCTCAGTGCTGGCCTATCTAACAATAGGACTTTGTGAAACCGTAGTTCAAAACAGACCTTACATATAACTTAGAATTTGAATTGCCATTGTATTTGAGTCTTCAAGCAGTGTAAACTCGGTTGTGATGCGTGAAGTTTTTTGCTCCTTTGATAACAAGTCGGTTCGAAGGGAGTTTCATTTTTAAAATACATTTAGAAAAATAAAGGTATATTTCTAAAGACATAGTCTCAGTAAATAGGGTTGCCAACTCCAGCTTGGGAAATCCCTGGAGATTTGGTGGCCATGCCTGGGGAAGACAAGAGAGCAGAGTTTATGGAGGAGAGGGAGCTACTGGGCTTGTGGTACCATATAGTGTGCCCTCCAAAACTGCCATTCTCTCTAGGGGAACTGATGTTTGGAGTCTGAAGATCAGATGTAATTCTGGGAAAACTCTAGGCTTCACCTTGAGGTTGGTAACCTAAGTTATATATGTCAGACTCCTCTAAAGAAATTGGTATGAGTAGGGTTGCCAGCCCATCACTGGTAACTGGTGGGAGGTTGGGAGGGGTGGAGACAATAAAAAAATGGTGTTGTGAGAAACCATTTCCAAGCAAATACCCAGATGTGCCTATGTCATGCAACACCCTAAGAATTTTCCAGCTCTCTATGATAAAAGCCACAGAGATCTAGGAAATTCCTAGAACATCACTTCCAGGTGCTCATCTAAAAGTGATGTTGTGGCACTGCATCCTTACATTCAAAATAATGTAAGGGCATCCTGGCAAGCCTAGGTTTGAGTGCTGCATATTTTAGGTTAGATCCAGAGAATTGTGAGCAGAATAGCTCTTTCTCACTTTTTCCTGTGTTATGAAGCCCCCCCACATTGCTCCTGAGGCTTTGGGGGCTTTGGGAACAATTCTGGGGATTGCAGCTCAAGTAGAAAATCTGTGGACATTGTGGGACCCTTCCTTGTGCAAGCAGGTGGTACTTCTACTCATGAAGGATATGTTTAGATCCAATTACTTGTATTCCAACTTGATAGCTATCTGTAACTCTTTCAAAGCAGAACTCTTAACAGTTTGATTTTTAACTATCATGATTTATTGTTGGCAGCTGGAACAATTGCAGAATGAATGCATCTATACAACCACTGTCATATCTAGCTATGAAACATAACTCTCCTAATACTTTACAGCTTATTCCTTTGCCCCACACACACTGTCTGTTAGCTCTCTAAGACAGCTTGCTCAGATTTTCCCCTCAACATTATACCAAGACATTGGTTTAATTCAGGGGTCTTTTCGTAGAAAAACAGCTGCAGGAGCTCATTAGCATATAGTATGCTAATGAGCTTTTAGGCTATTAGCATATGCCACGTCCCCTGACATCACCAGAAGTGATGTCAGAAGAGGAAGCAAAACGGGGGAGGCATCTTCAAAAGCCTCCCCTTCCGTTCCCCAGCTGACCTGGGTGGGGGAGTGAAGAAAGAAGGGGTTTAAAGTTTAAACTCTTTCTCACTAGAGTTGGGCCATAGAAGGAGGAAAGAGGGAAAGAAAGAGAGAGAGTAGAGAGAAGGACAGAAGGAAGGAAAGAGGGAAGGAAAGAGAAGGAAAGAAGGAGGGAAGAAGGAGGGAAACAGGGAAAGGAGGAAAAAAGACAAGAGAAGAAGGTGGGAAAGAAAGAAAGAGAGAAGAGAAGAAGGAGGGAAAGAGGAAAAGGAGAGAAGGAAAGGAGGGACTGAAAGAAATTTGATGGCAATTCGGCCCCATTATATCCTATGGGCCATTGAAGTCAATGGTGAAAACATAGGGTATATTCTGGGGGCTGGAGGGGAGGGGGTGTGAGGGAGGCTCCAAACTCACAGGGTAGCTGATGGAGCCTCTCCCCAAGATACCCACCAAGTTTCAAGAACATTGGACCAGGGAGTCCAATTCTATGGGTCCCCAAACAGGTTGCCCCTATTCCCTCCATTATTCTTTATGGTGGGAAAAAAAGTTAATTTTTTCCCACCATAGAGAACAATGGAGGGAATAGGGGCAACCTGTTTAGGGGCCCATAGAATTGGACCCCCTGGTCCAGTGTTCTTGAAACTTGGTGGGTATCTTTGGGAGAGGCTCCATCAGCTACCCTGTGAGTTTGGAGCCTCTTCCTCAAACCTCCTCCTCTCCAGCCCCCAGAATATACCCTATGTTTTCACCATTGACTTTAATGGCCCATAGGATATAATGGAGCTGAAATTGACATTTGGCTGCCTGAAAGACTCCCCTGGATGCCGGCTGGGTGCGGGGCTTGGCTCCTGAGCTCCCCCCCTAAAAGACCCCTGGTTTAATTAAAAACAAATCTTGTACAACAAATATCTGTTGGCAGAGTAATTAACAAAACGATAGTGCACAACCTGATTAAAGAGTAGATAAAGGCCAATGAAGTGGACAGTAGGGAAAACTGAGATTGCCCAGGTTAAAAATTTCAAATACCTACGAATTACTTTTCAATATAACCTTAAATGGTCAACCCATAGATCCCGTAATAGTTCTTTAGTTAAATGATCTGTTTCACACCTTACACAATTCTTTTATTCCAGAGGGAATCAATATTTACCGGGCGCCATAAAGATCTTTGAAATTAAAATTCTCCCCCAACTATTATATGGAATTCCCATTTGGATAATGGGCTTTCATAACAATCTTGAAAGACTACAGGCCTGTCTTTTTCGCAAAGTTCTAGGTATTTCTGTGTTCTGTATTCCTCTCTTTGTTTAGAATTAGGCCAACATTTTATAAATAATAGATGTTGGTTATTAACTTTTAAATTTTGGTTTAAAATACACTTCAGATCATCACCAAATTCTTTAATCTCACATTTTAAAAATGATGCTTATAGTGCATCTTGGTTGGCATATATTGAAAAGAAAATTAGTCAAATTGGCTTTTCCTTAGAGTATTTCCTTAGAGTATTTCACTGGATGAAGTCTCTATTTTCCAGATTATTAAATGGAGACTGCTTGACCTAGAACTCCAAATCTTACATCCTGTACAATTTCACATATTTTCTCAGGCTCAGTTGAATCTCCCAATTCAATATGGCCAGATGGCCCACTATCTTCACAACTTAGTCCAGCCTTTGCACTGTAGAGCCTTTACACTAGCCCGACTAAATGTGTTCCTTTCAAAAGAGCTCTTAGGTCTGTTTAATAAAATTCCCTTTCATGAAAGGTTATGTTCTTGTCCTTTAAAATCCATGGACTCAATAGATCATATTATTTTTGACTGTCAATTTCACTCAGTCTTACACAAAGAATTGTTGTCATCTTTATTTCCTCCTAATTATAGTTCTAATAGGGAAAAAGCTATTCAATATCTACTAAAGGATGCTAATCCTAATATTACAGCTATAGTGGCCAAGTTTCTTGCCAAAGTAGTCAAAGTTAAATCTGTTCTAGTAAAGGATTGATTCATATTGTTTATTATATTTTAATATCCATACTGTGTTATTGTACATCTATGTATCTTACTGCTATGCTATTAAAGGTATTTGACTTTGACTTTGAGTAGATAAAGGTTTATTTAGGAATTAATATACTTGATAAGAAAGAGGAGAAACAGAGATAGGTTCCTGACTACATCTCTTGCTGAAAGAGAGGGTAAGACTGAGTTGGCACTTCCAAGAAGAAGGGGGAAATTGCCCTGAGAGTAGCAATATGGAGACAGACAAGGAATGACACTTAAAAGGAGAGAAGGTGCTGACCTCACCATCCTAATTGTCTTCTTGCTGCCCCCTGCTGGGTCTTCTTCTTTTCTTTGTACACCAGACATTGGCTTTTCCAACACACCTTCTCAAGGTCTACTTTACAAAGTCCACAAGATTCATCTGCTTACAAAGAAGTTCAGGCTTTTCTCAAGAAAGTGGCTTGGTGAATATATCAACAATCATTTCATCTGTAGGACAGTATTCCAACCCAACAAGACCTTCTTCTTGCATGTTTCTTACTAGGTGATGATTCACATCTACGTGTTTAATTCTTGAGTTGATCTTCTCCATCTGTGCAAGTTTTATGTACCCTTGGTTGTCTTCAAAGAGTTGTATTGGCTTGGATTCCTCTATCCCAAACAATGTTCCTGCTAAGCTGTGCCACAGTGCTCTGGCACAGGGATTTTAATCCCCCAGTGCAGAGATCTTCCTCTTAGTGCATGCAGGGCAATGGAGTCCCCCCGCTCCCCCGCTAAGTCGGCAACTATGCGTCCTATAAAGGGTGGCATCAGCATCCACACCTAGCAGCCCTCCTTTCTATGGCAGTACAAGGACACTGTAGACCCCACCCCCTATGCCAGCCTGGTGGTGCGAGCTGGGAGTTGCCAGGCCAACACACTGTTGCAGCCCAAAAGTTGCTGTTGGCCATAGCCAAGCCAGCTGGCTGTGGCCCAGGTCTGCTCCTGTCCACTGCCTGACCTGCACCATTTTCCAGCTTCCCTGCCCCCCACAATCTACCTCAAGAGAGCAGCAGGTGAGTCACTCCGTGGGCCTCTTGGGGGGTGGTGAAGGTAGGCTAGCAAACCAGAGGGCAGGCTCCTTGGGAGGTTGTCATTTGGGTGGCCTGCCTGCTTCTTTGGTTTCCTGCCACCAGTGCTGTCATGAGGAAAGAGGTTGGGGGAGCAGAGCAAGCTGGGGACTCAGTGTTCCTTTGTGGCCTCCCATTGCCAGCACTGTGGGGGGGGGGCTTCAGGGGCCCCTTTCTGGCAGGGAACATGGCCTGGAAGGCCCAGGTCACGCGATTGCCTCCCCCTCGACAGCTTCCTTCCTTCCTTCCGTCCTTCCGTCCTTCCGTCCTTCCGTCTTCCGTCTGTCCGTCTGTCCGTCTTGTAATTAAGGGAAGAGAGGTTATATTTGAATAGTTTATATAAGCAAAAGCTGGTAAATGAACATTTTTGGTTGTTCTATTCTATTCTGCTCTGCTCTGTTCTATTCTATTCTTAGAGCTGCAAGCTTTCACTGGTTTAAGCAGCTACAAATTTTGTTGATCAATCAATGAGGGCTAAATTCTTTTTAAAAAAGCAACTTTGAGGAATTTTGAGGCACTGAGTCTATGAATTCCAAGCATAGAGGGGGATTTTGGAGGCTGTTTGGGTTCTGATGTTTTAGTATTGGTATTCAGTGTCTTTACACTTCTTTCAGTATATCAGAAAAGCACATATACTGAGGGTTTACAACATGTGAGTTTATTTAAATATGCAGCCTGAGCATGTTCACATTCACTCAGAAATTAAATCCCATTACATATGTTGGAGGTGCAAGAAATATATTGGTACATATATTCATATATGGTGGAATTGTAAAAAAATAGAATAATTTTGGAAAATGATTAAAAAAATAGTAGAGGAAATTACAAATGTTAAACTACAATTTAAACCAGAAATTTTTCTACTTAATATTTTACCAGATAGAATTAAAAGAGAAGATTTAAGAATCATAATATACATATTTACTGTGTCAAGAATCTTAATTACTAAATATTGGAAAAAAGATATTGTACCCAACAATGAGGATTTAATGGATAAAATTTTGGAAATCGCTGAATTAGATAAATTAAACATAATACTCTCAGGAAAAGATGAGATAATATATCAAAACAGATGGAAAAAAGTTTACAATTGGATAAAGAAGTTAACGAGAAAACCTCCCATTTGTACTTCAAACTAATACTGTAATATCACATTTCTTAATGTAATGTATTTGTATTAATATTTCTATTATTATATAAATTAATTTAATGTATTTGTATTATCATATTGTTATTTTCTTTTTTCTTTTTTCTGTACATTAAAAATCTATAAATAAAATTAAAAAAAAGAAATTAAATCCCATTGACTTCAATAGGAGTGAACTACTCAAGAAAGTGTTCATAACTTCATAGTACTGTGCCCTTACTCAACTGATTAGTTAAAAAGAAGATTGTTTTATTGGGGAACAAAAGGAGCACAGGGAACCCTTCTGTTATTGGCTGACAAAGCATAGAAAGTATTTAGAATTGAATTTGACTGGCAGCAGCTCAGACTGAGTTCCTTCACATCACATGCTATCTGATTCTTTTATTTGGAGATTTCAGGGACTGAATCTGGTACTTTCTGTATATAAGGTATACACCATACTTTCCCTTGATAATGAACCCATGAAGCTGTATTATTTTGAGTTGGCCCATTGGTATAATAAGATCAGTGTTGTGTACTCTGATGGGCAGTGGCTGTCCAAGATCTCTGGCAGAGGTTGTCCACATCACTTACTGCTGCTTCCTTTTGACTTGAGGTGATGATAATCCTTCCCTTTATATAAAAGCGTGGTGGTCGACTGGCATGCCCAAATAAGGTAAAAATGTGTGGCAAAATAGGTTGGCCGCGGGGGCTGTCACTCACCACTACGCCCTGCCCATTGGCTGGTGTGCCTGGCTGCGTGGGCTCAGTCCCACCCACACAGCCAGCTCACAGCCTCTTCGGGCTCTTTGCCACAGTCTCCCTCCAGCCACCGAATTGGGCGGCTGCGTGCTGCGGGCCCAGGCTGGACGGCAGCCTCCCTTGCCATGCACCCATCCCCCCCCCAGTAAGTCACTGGGGCTGGGGATGCCTTGCGCAGTGGGGGGGGCACCGGGGCTCACCTCCCACCCCAACGCAACTGACACAACGGCGAGGCCACGGCAGAGCTGGCTGCCCCTGGGAGGGAGATGGCCTCCCTTGCTCGCCGCTCCACTGCTGTGGGAATGGCTCGGGAAGGGGAGCTGGGCCTGGCCTTGCCCAGCGGCCGCCGCTGCCTCGCAGGGGGCCGTCACTGCCTCGCAGGGGGCCGCCTCCTCCATACCTGGTACGGCTAGCGCCCGTTGCATCCCACCACGCAACAGGCCTTGCCGCTAGTAGCTTATATTTTATGCTTGTAAACTGAAATGTATTAACTTTTTAAATGTAGGCTCGCTCACAGCTTTAATCCAAGTATTTTTTGCTCACAAGATTCTACAGCTTAGAGGGAACATTCCCAAAGTCTTGCATTCATAGAATGCTCTTCAGTTAATATGTTTTTGATGTTATTTTTAAATTCTCTTTAATAAAAACAATTTCATTAACCACAGCCTGGTTCATTTTGAGAGGTATGGTTCATTTTGAGAGTTTTACTGAGTGAAAAATTCCTATAAACATAGTCCTGCTTGATTACCCTCTTTTGCATTGTTTGGGTTTTCCTGGCTAATTCCCCAACAACCTCAGAAGACCCTCACATCCCATCCGGTTTTGGTGACCCACATGGTGGATGTATCCCTTTGGAGCTCCAGGGGATGCGATCCATGACCCAGCGGACGGGAGGAGGGTCATGCACCACCCTGGGGCCCTTGCAGGGGGCCCCCAGCCATGGAGCATGAGAGGCGCTGCTCCTGAGGCACACTGCCAAGGTATTGAGGCACCTCTGAGCTCCAATGGTCTTGCCGCCGTGGAACCGGTACAAGCAAATGGTGATCGAGCAAAATTCTTAGCTCAGCATACGATCCACAATGAAGTGTGAGTTTTTCTTGATAAAGCAAAACATCCGGACAAGCAGATAAGCAAAGACACCCCCCCAAAAAAGAAAAGCAGCACAGAGGTTTTTATCCCATAGTAAACAAAAACTGTTTTCAGAGCATTTTAAGGGGGGGCAGGAGTATAAGCAAATAATAACTGATATAAAGAACACTGAAGAGAAAATGTTATAATCGCTCAAGCAATAGAGAATTTTAAAAGTTTTCTGAAAAGTAAACAACTAAAAGATGGCGGGGAGGAAAGTTGTGCCAAAAACAAAACCTCCTTCAGGAAACGGCAGTCCAGCCACCCCAGTCATGACACCGGAAGTGGCTACAGACTTCCCTGGTATGATTGCAGCAGCATTGCGACCCCTGCTGGACCCCTGCTGGACCAAATGACAACTCTCAACCAGAATTTTGCAACTCTACAAAGTCAACTGAATGATATTAAGCAAATGGCAGAGCAAACAGCAATAGCAGTCAAGGAAGTTGACGCCAAAACCTTAAAGCTTCAAAAACGTGTAGAGAAAGGGGGGGGAAGAGAACCTCCAATGAACTCCAATTGTTGCAGCTTCAAATGGAAAAGTCAGACTATATTTTGAGATTTCAAGGAGTTCCTGAGATTAAAAGAGAAGACCTTAAAAAGACTTTAAGTGACGCCTTGGGACCAGTTGCATATTTGAAAACTGATATTCTTCAAAGTGAGATGGATATGGCCTATAGGACATATTCAGAATACATAAAAAAAATAATAATCTGCCTGGTGAAATCTATGTGAAATTCTCCAAAAGGCATATCAGAGACTATATACTTAAAGCGACTAATGGTACTATCTTGAAAATCAATAGAGAAATTAAAGTATTAAAAGACATTCCCTTTAAAATAAGAAAGAAGAGGAGGAAATATAAAGACTTAGTCTTATTTTTACAAAAGACTTCTACCCCCTACAAATGGACTATTCCAAAAGGCATTTTCTTCAAATACAACAATGAGAAAGAAAGAATTGACTCTGTCACAAAGGCTAAAGACTTTCTGGAACAGTTGCAAAAGCCAGAAAAGCCAGCAAAGCCTGGGAGGATGACAGTGAAGAGGATAATGACCAGAGAAGCCATGGAGAAATTTAATCATCATCTACTGAAGAAGAATCTAACTTGGAATTAGGGGCAGCGGCCCCTAAAACTCCTAAAGCTAATCGAGACTACAATCTCAGAAAAAAGAAAGATAAACATTAACTTTTATTTCTAGAGCTTTAACAACCTATTTTTAGCAGATGCTGAGATGTTCTTTATATAGTCAATAGTTCCAAATGTACTTACTAACTCTTTTTATTTATACCGCACTTATATAGTAATAAGGCATAAAAAACAACTGTAAACATTATATGATCACAGCTTTTGGGGTTTTTAGTGGTTATCTTTACTTTCTCCCACAGTTTGTAGTGACCCTTCCCTTGATTTCTGTGTAGTTTTTAAGAAAAGCAATTAAAAATGATAAAAAAGAGAAGACTCTCACATCCCCTTAGGGCAACAGATTAACAGATTAATGGTGGAGAATGTGGGCAATTCATCCTGCACATCTGAATAACATGAGTGCACACACATGTTCAAGGGGCCGCGGTGGCTGAGAGGTTAAGACGCTGAGCTGCAGACCGGAAGGTCTGTAGTTCGGCAGTTTGAGACCTGAGTGCCATTGATGGAGTGAGCGCCTGTCTCTGGCCCCAGCTCCTGCCACCCTAGCAGTTTGAAAGCAAGAAATTGCAAGTAGATAAATAGGTACCACTTCGGTGGGAAGGTAACAGCACTCCGTGTGCCTTGGTGTTTAGTTATGCCAGCCACATGACCATGGAGAAGTCTTTGGACAGCACTGGCTCTTTTGTTTGGAAACAGAGATGAGTACCACCCCCTAGAGTCAGATTCGACTGGCTTTTGAGCAAGGGAAACCTTTACCTTTACACATATGTTCAGAGTGCAGACATAGGGAAACTTTCCACATAGAACTCTCATAGGAGTGGACTTGAGTGATTGGCTTTGTGTGATTGCTTCTATCAGGGGTGGGCTTTTGCCCTTTCATCTCTTGGCTCATGTCAGCTACCCATACTTATCAGGCCGTGCAATTCCAGAAATGGCCATGAGCTTTGATAGAATGCAAGAGGTTGACACAGACTGCCTGGGATCTCATTCCCATTCCAGGACTATCAGGGTTGGAATTTTGGAATATTAAAGCTAAGAGTTTTGTTAGAATGTATATCTTATTAAGACTTTTATAACAATAGACATTTCATAGACTCCCTTTGCATAGCAGTGAGGTCCAAAACCTCACAGCCATTTTTATTTTGCATCTGAGAATCACACAGGTAGGAAACCCCAACATTGATATAAACAGGCACACGGGCACTACCTTGCATTTCTCAGAGACATGGGTGTACATACGTGACTTAGAATGCAGAAGTAGGAAGACTTCCCCAGGGCAACTCTCATTAGGACGTGAGTATAGATCTGTATGCATGGCACTTCAAGAGCAAACTTCAGGTTAGAATATTTTCTCCCTTTTCATCTGGATTCGACTTTTGTGCCAGGACATGGCAGGTTCTGAAATCCTGGTTGTGGCACACTGAATTTTAGAGTTAGGCCAGATGAGCAGGTTCAGAGATTATTCTAGTCGCTTCTTTCTGGCCTCACCAAATTTGGTTTCAGAGTTTTATGAAACTTGCTCATATTCCCTTTCCCAGACACAGAGATCTGATCAGTATTGGCAATGTACTTTATCACAATCTGGAATGCCTGAAGCTTACAGCTTGGAAAATTGGGACAGGGACCTGAGTTTCTCCTGGGAGGTTAATGACGTGTTATTAAATTCACAGAAGCCTACCACAAAAAAAGGTTATAAGTGGAAACAATTTATTCTCTGATGTGGACAGAAGGGAGTGTCTCCATATGTAGCTCCACTTTGTGAGATATTTGAGTATGTTTTATTTCTAAAGAATAAACGTTTGGCATTCTCATCATTAAAGGTGCATTTGGCAGCAGTTTCTTGCTTTCTTGCAGGGGTGGATGGGAAATCCTTCCCCACCATTTGACAAAGAGGTTCCTCAAGGAACTGTCTAATATCTGTCTGCCTAGAGACCCTATGGTACCCTAATGGTCCCTGTATTTGGTTTTGACATACTTGATGGACAAACCCTTTGAGCCCATTAGCATTCCTTCCTACATGCCCGTTAGCATTCCTTTCTATGAAAGTTTGCTTCCTAATAGTGGTCTCATCTGCCAAATGCATAAGCAAACTGGCAATGCTTAGAGTAGAGAACCCATTTTTGAAGTTTTTTCTAGAGAGAATCATACTTTGCCCAAGTTTCAGTTTTTTGCCTAAAGTTATCTGTAAGTTTCATTTACCCCAGGAGATTCTTTTACCTATATTTTTTCCTGCACCAAGCTCAGACAGCAAGGGGAAGCAGCACTCCTTAGATATTAGAAGGGCTTTGTTGTTTTACCTGGAGCAGACATTTGAGTTTTGTAAGGATAAGGCATTATTTATGTTTCTCAGGTCCAAGCAAAAGTAAGAGGGCATCTTCCCAGACACTTTCTAGATGGATTGGGTCCACCATTAAGCAATGTTATGAGTTAGCCAGGACATCTTGCCCCTTAAAGAGGCATGTACATTATACTAGACCCATGGCCTCTTCTGCTGCATTCTGGAGTAGAGTTTCACTGTCAGAGATTTATTGAGCTAGTACCTGGTCATCTGTGGACACCTTTATTAGTCACTATGCACTAGACCTGCAGGCAAGATGAGAAGCTCAACTGGGGAAGACAGTCCTCCAGTCTATGTTCAAATAGGTAAACATGCCGTACTGCCTGGTGTTTTAGCTTGCTAGAATCCCCTTGTGGGATTGCACAGAAGATCGATGATGAAAACATGGTTGCACTTACCTGTAACTGTTGTTCATTGAGTATCTTCTGTGCAGGCACACATACCATCCCTTCTGCCCTGCTGCATGCTCTTTTTGGTAGTGTAAGAGGGACTGAAGGTAGAGTCTGAGGGTAGGGGCATTGCTGCATGGAAGCATGTGGCCTCTAGGCAGGACAAACTTCTGCTTCAGTGTGCGGCACTCCCTGGAGACTCTTAGCTGTTAAAACCCACAGATAGGCAGGCCTGCTCATGTGCAGTCCCCATGTGTGCCTTCTCAGAAGATACTTGATGAACAACAGTTAACTCAAGTGCAACCATGTTTTTCAGATGTGCAGTGTGTGCATGCACACAAAAACTCAAAACTTGAATACACCTTTGTTGGTCTTAAAGGTGCCACTGCCCTCTAAATTTGTTATTCATCAAGTTATCTTCTGTGCAGGCACACATTCCCTCCCTCCTATCCCGCTGTGAATTCATGGAATGTAATTCCATCTGTGACACTTGCGGTGGCTCGGGAGGACTGAGGCCCTCCTTGCAGAACATGTGACCACTGGGTGGGAGAACAGGTTCTAATGGGCTCTGCAGGGGAGGGCCTCCCCTCAGAGTGTCAAAATGATTCCAGAAAAGCTGTAAGAGAGCCTCCGGTGGCTGGCCTGCACAAGCGCAGTTCCAATGTGTGCCTGCACAGAAGACACCTTGATGAACAACAGTTACAGGTAAGTGCCACACTGTTGAAATTGCCCTGAGAGTAGCAATCTGGAGAGAGACAAGGAATGACACTTAAAAGGAGAGAAGGTGCTGACCTCACTATCCTAGCTAATTGTCTTCTTGCTGCCCCCTGCAGGGTGGTCTTCTCTTCTTTGTACGCCAGAAAATACCTTTTCCAAGAATATCCACAACTCAGTTGACAAAAAGAATATTTGTTTCTGGGTAAAGATTTTTGACAATACTATAAAATTCAGAGAGAAACTTAAGTCCTAGTTGGAATATGTTGATTACTGAGATTTAATTTTCTATAGCTCTTTCTGATATTGTTGTAAATATTTTCATCTATTATGCATAAGAAGGAAGTCCATTAATCTGTCAGAATATAAATGATTTTCTTCCGGCCACCATGGCTTTTGAGGGATTTATTTCACGTCTGTTGTGCTATTGTTTGCCCCCAGGATGTGTAATATATATTTTAAAGGAATGTGGCTTATGGTAAGACACCTATATTATGTGTGTGATTAATATTAGTGTTACAATGAATGAGGTCTTGTGGTCTGTCTTTGCTCTTATAGCGACTTAATCATTTCTTTCAACAGCCCAGTCATCTTAATAAAACATTCCACATGCTAGTTTGTTTTCCCCCACAACAAATGACAAATGCAACTGTGGTAAGATGTGAATTTTCTGTTATTAAATGTATAGGATCATGAATTTAATTTACTGTACTGCACACACATGATTGCATTATACAGAACTGTGGAATCTCAATCCAAACCCATTTTTCCCATTTTTCCCCTCCCCTGCCTGTGTGAATTGCAATGTAAACTGTGCAAAATTATATCTTGAAAGTTCAGCTCAGAGTGTAAGGGACAGACTGCTTCAGATTTGGTTATAAAATTGTCATCTGTGAACAGCTTGGTGATGTAGATGCATATTTCAAGAATCATGTTTAAATTTGCAACCATTTGTGAAATTACTTGACCTGCCAGATCACCTGGTTTGCATACCTATCCACTGGGTATCCTTTCGGAGAGTTATGGGGCTGCTCTATGAATCATGTTGTTATTCTTTTTCTTTAGCTAAGCTCTCATGTGACAAATTGAAAACCTTCTAAAATACAGAGGAATAAAATGCAGTCGCCCAAGTCTAGCAACTCTGGAGAGTGCTCGGGAGCTTTTGTGCTCACATGATGATGTGCTTGAGCAGGGAGTTACCTCATTCCATTTATGTGTGTGATGGAGAAGTATGGGGAAGGCATTCCCAACAATAAAGATAATGCAGGAGGACCTAGTTTGGATGCCTGCAGAAATATCAGTGCCAAAACTGAGAATATGCTGCCATGTTTTGTTTCTCCGGTATATATATGTGGGTTTATGAGTATTAGTGAAAGGTATCATCTTGAGAACTGAGAGGGTGATCCCACACATTCTGTTACAGAACAACAAAGTTGGAATTCAGTGGCATCTTTAAGACCAACAAAGTTTTGCCCCCCAAGCCGGAATAAAGAGGCAGACACAAGTGATGGGTTAAACTCTTGGGCCACTTTATTAACTGACAAACTTTAACTGGAAGAAAATGGCAAGGGCAAAACAGTTTGTGGTATGGTCAAGGCCAGAGGTAAATACCCCTCCCTTGCCTAATGAATAGGGTAAGCCACCCTGCCCCAAGCGGGCGCCATCAGCAATGGCTTCCACCCAGCCAGCTAGCCATCGTTGACCTGCCCTGTAGTCCCATCCCCAAGCTGCCAGGCTCAAAGGGAGGAGCCAATCGGGGCAGTTCCCAAGGCAGTCTGTTTTCCCCGCCCCATGCCGCAATGCACAAAAACCGTACTCACAGGACCCCTTTGAGCCCAAAATGGGTGTCGGTTGGTGCTCATTGGGCCACAACTGTATACCGCATAAGAAACCCTGCCACCACCAAGGCCAAGCCTCTGCTTAGGCCTTCATGCCCATTGGGAGGCCCAAGGCCCCCAAAGCCCTTGCTGCAAATCCCCCAGAAAGATGTCCATGCCCTTCTCAGACAGATGTACACCATCCTGTCTGTATAAGTCAGCACACCCTGCATGTATGCTTGGGTGCAACAAAAAGATACCCAAACCACCTTCAAGGATCCATTGCAGCTCTCCGTTCACCTTGTGGTGAGCTTTGTCAATGGCCAGCGGATTTTCAATCCACCGCCAAACTCGCCAAAGTATCATAGCTGACCAGACAATCAGGCCACTGCCTCTGAATTAATTGAAAATCCTCCTGAGCCTGTAGCATGAACGCCTTCCCCTTTATCAGGCCCAAATCATTGCCACCTAAGTGAATAGCTAAAACATGTGGTGGAGGGCCAACCTGCCCCTGAAACAACAACTGTAATAGGCTTGGCCATTGTAGGCCCCAGCGCCCTTTCCACTCAATCATGGCCCATTGGCTCAGGCCCAGTTGTGTGCCCATTGAAGTCCTCTTGGCACGAGCACCCAAAATATATAACTGTGCCCACAGATTAAAACAGTCTTCCTCTGCTGAAAAAACAGTAAGCAGGGGCACAAAGTCTAAACAGACAACCACCAGGCCTCACCTAGTTTTTTGCCAACGGTCAAACATAGGATTTATACGCTGCTGAATGCCATCTCCGCAGCTGCTGGATATCGTGTCCCTGATACCCCATGGCTGCAGCTGTGGAAGCCACTCCAATGCGGAAAGAATGGGTACAAAAACGCCTCCTGGCCAGGCCAATCCTCGCTAGTGCTCTGGAAGTGACCGACCAAAATTGATGTCTTGTAAGGGGAGTGCCGTCCTGGTGCTTGAACAAAATCCCCGCCTGCATACCCCTAACTGCTAGGTAAGCAGCTAAGGCTAACACTGGGCAAAGCTGCTTCTCAGCACATGCACCCAGCTCAATCATCGTACCTCGCTGCCTCTGATCTGTTTTGGAGTGCCTCAAGGTAATCAAGGCCTTAATGGCCCCCAAACACACATCCTGTGCCATGAGGGCCCAGCCTGAAGAATCTCCTTTTGATTGGGCAACAAGCTCACTAATCCTCAAAGCCCCAAAGAAAGCTACCAAGGCCGCTGCATGAAACAGAGATGCCTCAAAGTCAGAGGAGCAAATCACACCCCATGAGGCCTGTAGGCTGCAAAGAATTTCAGGTGAAATTGGCTGCCTCAAGTCCATCTGCCTCCCAGCCTCACGAGCCCATCCTTCCAAAAACGTACATACCTGGAAGTCACCAGTATATTCCATCAGTCCCTGCGCCTTGCTGGCATAGGCCATGGCAGACAGCAACCCCTTTATAGAACTGATTGCCAAGCCCTTATCTCTTGATGCAATGCAAAAATGCAACAGATGCTCCACTGGAACCGGCCAAGTACTAGGATACCCTAACTCCCGTCTAAAGTCTGAGAACTGGGCGACTGCCCAATCATAGGCCCATTTGGTGCTTGATGCTATGGCTAATCCTATTGCCCTGCACACTTCTGCCTTCCAACCAGCCACATCCCTGGAGGCATCTGTACCGGCTGCAAGTCGGCTTCTGGGGCCAGCTGACGGAACCTCTCTATCTGTTTGTGAGATAGAGCATCAGCCACCCCATTGTCAACCCTCGGAACGTGCCTGGCGAAAAATAAAATGTTCAGCTGGAGGCAACGAAGTGTAAAAGCCCTGACCAAATGCATAACATGTGGGGACCTGGATGATAAAGAATTGATGACCTGCACAGCTGCCAGGTTATCGCATCAAAAGTGCACAGTGTGGTTGGCTAGCTCCCCCCCCCACAAGTAAATGGCCACTAGGATGGGAAAAAAATTCCAGAAATGTCAGGTCGGCTGTGAACCCCTCTGCCACCCAAGACGCCGACCACGTCTCAGCGCACCAACGCCTGCGAAAGTAAACTCCGAAACCAGAGGAACCAGCTGCATCTGAGTGGACCTGAAGCTCAGCCTCTAGTTTGAGGTCATCCCTCCAGAAGGAAACACCATTAAAAGAAGAAAGAAACTCGAGCCACATTTCCAAGTCCTGATGGATACCAGCGGTGATTCGAATTCTGTGATGAGGGAGCCGCAACCCGGCCATGGCATCACACAATCAACGCAAAAAGGCCCATCCCAGAGCCACCACTTTGCAAGCGAAGTTCAGGTGGCCCACCAACTGTTGCAGCCCCCTCAACGTGGCCCACTACCTACCCAAGAATTCACGAATGCAGCTGCACACGTCCCCCAACTTGCTAAGAGGCAGCCGGGAAACCCGCACTACCGACTCCAATTCCACCCCCAGGAAAGTAAGCACCTGAGCGGGGCCCTCAGTCTTCTCTTGGGCCAAAGGAACCCCTAACTCACCAGCTAGTGACATAAGAGAACCCAACAGGTGCTCACATTGACCTGACCCCTGGGGATCCATGAACAAAAAGTCATCTAAATAATGTGCAACCATACTGCAGCCGGTTCGCATGCGGAGGGACCACTCCAAAAGTGAACTAAAGCACTCGAACACGGCACATGAAATGGAGCAACCCATAGGCAAAGCCCTATCCAAGTAGAACTGACTCTCAAAACAAAAACCTAGGAGTTCGAAATTATCCAGGTGCACTGGGAGGAGACAGAAAGCCGACTTAATGTCGCACTTAGCCATCTCAGCCCCTTTTCCGCAGTGGCACACGATATGCACAGCCTGATCGAATGATATGTACCATACTGAACACAAATCCTCAGGGATGGCATCATTGACTGATCCACCCCTGGGATAAGAAAGATGGTGGATGAGACGAAACTCCCCGGGTGCCTTTTTGGGGGCAATTCCTAACAGACACACACAAAGATTAGGGACAGGAGGGTGGGAGAAAGGTCCTAGAACCCTCCCCTCCTGGAGCTCCTTCTCAATCTTTTCCCTAACCACTTGCTCCATGCCCCAGATAGAACGGAGGTTACTTGCCATAAATGGAACCCTCACACCTTGATAAGGGATGCGAAAACCCTGTGAGAAACTGTTTAACTAGTATAAACCATTAACACGGCTAGGATAAAAATGCAACAACTTCTTAAGCAGTTTCAACCTTATGGGTGTTGGCCCCCTTTTCCTGCAGTTGCCCAGGTCCACCCCCTTCTGGCCATCTGTGGCCCTGATGGGGTTTTCCATGGAAGCATGCAGAGAAAGGGTGCAGGCCTGCACTCAAGGGACACTCATGTCAATATGGGCACGTTTTTCAGTTACACACCCCTTGAGCCCTGAACTCCCAGGTGGGGTTGAACTGCCCACCCCACCGCAGGGCAGGGACTGAAGGACACAGATACATGCTTGACCAGATGGCCACTATGTAAATGATCCTCCATGTTAGACCAGGAGGAGGCAACAACCTGTAGCCAGAGGTGAGGGTGGATCTGATCCCACCTCAAAGAAGGGTTCATGGCAGCCCGCGTCCTGAACTCCTCATTGTACTGGAGCTAAGCAGGGCCGGTAAAGCCAGTATACCCCTTATAAACTATATCAAAGTATTGAAACGTGGATGCAGCCCTGTATGGTTGTGCCTTAGAAAGCACCCCTGCTTATATCAGAAAACCTGCCACCCAGTTGGCCCAGGTTTTATCAACCCTCATCTTCCCATACTTTTCCCTATCCCTATCCTCCAGATCATCTTTTTCCTTCTTCTCCATCTCCTGGAACAAGAGTGTGAAAACATCCACATATTCGCCCTTACAAATCTCTCAAGTGGACAGAAGCAAGTGGTCCCCAAGTGGGAGTTCCAAGTCCCCAAAAGGGAGGGTGGTGGCGGGGGCCATCGCATAAGACATGCCATAAGGGGAGGGCCCACCCCACCAAGGGGTACCCAGTGTGCTGCACTGTGAAGTGGAACCAACTGTACAGACTGATGGAGGCGTGCCCAGGGATGGAAGGATGCCACATGCCTGACTACATCCCATGCCACAGGCCAGGGCGCTCGGGTGAGCAGGTGCCACACCATCAGCCGTTGGGCAGCCCCAGGGCCAACCACTACCAGTGTGATGAGAGCTGCACTTACCAGGTGCTGAGGAAGGGCCTGCCAAGACATCAGTCAGGCTCTGTTATCCTGAAGGCAAGGGTGCTGAAGGGGTGCCATGGTCCTGAGTCACAGAGGCCCCATCAGTATTGGCCACAGATGTTGCAGTGCACCCTTCTATGAGAGACAAGTGAATTAAAACTTCGGCCTGAAAATGCTTATTGGCCACAGCTCGCGTTTCCTTCTGTCCAGGAGCCCCACCCACCAGCCTCGCCAAAGGAGTTGATAAGCCTGTGGCTTGTTCAACTGCCTGTAAGTGTTCTAAAATAGCTTGCTGAACCCCATCATCCTTGTCATCCAACGAGGACAGAGCTGGGGCAGGCCGCTTAGGAGGCGGCTTGGGTGCAGGCTGTTTTCCTTTGGAACAACCAGAGCCTTTTTTTGGAGCCATAACCCAAGTGTACCTCCCACCTGCAGAGAAGAAGATGGTGAAAAAGAAACAATGGAGCTAGCAACACTAATATCCTTGCAAAAGCTGGCCACCGGGCTGAAATCAAAATGGCCGCTTGGGCAAGACAAAGTGGCCACCCCAAGCCAAACACAAAATGGCTGCCTGCCCCACCCAATTTTTTGGCTGCCCCTGGGTGGGTGACCGCTTCAGCTCCAAAATCCACCCGGGAGGGCTACTCAGCTCCCTGACACTGGTAGCCCCCAAGACCAACTTAAATGGCAGTGGGGGGTGATGATCCAATGAATATGCAATAAACCCCCACACTGCCCGAGCCCATAAATGAGCTGCTTGTATGGGCGGGATGGACACCAGCCACCAAAAAAACCCAACCAAGAGCTAGCCACCAACCCAACGTGGCATCTGTTAAAAGCCCCAATAGCTAGCACCGCCTAACAAAAGCGCTGGGCCAAACCCCCCAGACTACACAGTGCCATCGGTCAGCAAGCCCCAAGACCAAACCACGATGAGGCGGGCGCCTGTGCAAACGAGCACCGCCTCACTGTCACCTCTTCAACTGCGGGGCTCTTTCTGGACCCACGCTGCCTCCTTCTCCATGCCGCTGCCTCCAAGCTTGCAGCCTCACGCTGTGCCGCCAGAGCCACGCACCGTCCGGCTGACCAAGTCCCAGCCCTCAGGCCAGAAAGAAGTCGTCTGCTGCATGGCTTACTAGGCAGGTAGGCCCTCAAAAAGGAGCAAACTGCACCGCAGAGCTCTCCTGACTGAGAAACACACAGGACTGCTGGCGAGGATAGGAGGGGCCAGGCTTTTAAGCCCCTCGGCCCCTCCCTCCTCACATACATACCTAAGGCGCTCTTTGGTGCCTAAACTGATCCAGCCTCCTCTGACTGGGAGGCAAAGGCACCTCCCCCGCCCAACAGTCACAAGGACTGAGGGCTGGGGATCCAAATTATTCAAGGTATGAGCTTTTGTGTGCATGCACACTTCCTCAGATACATTGGAATGGAAGGTAACAGTTCACTGATATATGTAGAAGGTGAACAACAAATTAGTATACAGCATAATGATGATGTTTTAACAGATGCAAAAACGAAACAGGAATAACTAGCTAAATTTATATGGTCACCATTTGTTTGGATTTAATTATGGGGACAACGCAGTAAACACTGATACTGATTGTGTAAAACAGAGGTGTCAAACATAAGGCCCAGGGGTTGAATCTGGCCCATCCAGGGTTCTTATGCGACCCTCAATCAACTGATGCAAGGGAGGAAGTGCTGGGGGAGTGGGCGGAGCCACTCAATTGTGGCTTCAGCACAGCAGAACAACCTCATCTGCAGCAGTCAAGCATTGTGGGAGCATCTGCCCAGAACTGCACTGCTGCTACTCTAGTCTGCCTATATGGGTTTTCCTCTGCACCCCCATCCCAGCCCATGGGACCTTGCAGTGAGGATACATCAACTCAGAGCTTACCAGCTACTGTCCATTTCTATCTCTGGTGCCTGGCATTACATTTTATGGGACACATGACCTGGCCCAACAAAGTGAAATTTATGTCAGATCTGGCCCTTGAAACAAATGAGTTTGACACCTCTGGTGTAAAAGTATCCTTTTAAATAGTGAGATGCTAAGAATAATTAACTGAGATCATGTTGTTCTGCTCCATTCATCTCCTCTCAAGCATGGAGGTGCCATTGAACTCAAACTTTGTTCTACTGCTTTAGACCAACACAGCTGCCTATCAAGTAGCCCCACCATAAGAATCTACTACTCCTCTCTTGTATCATCCTGAAGATGAGTGGAGGAGAAGAGGAAGCATTGGTACCAGTCACCATGACCCCGGTAATCACAACTCCGGTTACCACCACACCACCAGTGACTATGGTCCCCACAACCACCCTGCCTCTGCTGGTACGTATCTCCCTTGGCCTGGTACTCAGGGCTGAAGGAGGGATCTCTGAAAGAAGACAAGAGGAAACTCAAGGGTTCGAGTGGTCCACGTTCAATATGGACACTCATGAATTGTGGACCCTGACTCCCGGACTGTCAAGGGGAAGCCGGTATGAGTACCAACCACCCCATGAGACGGGAATGCGTCCTTGCAGCAAAGAGGAGAAGAAGAAGGGTAGGGAGGAGCACTTCACCTGAATAGAATGGGTGCAGGACCGGATGATCCAGGTGGTGGAAGATGCCTTGATGGGTATCCCGGGCACGGTTGCCCAGTTGGTGCAAGCTGAGTTGCACATGCAATAGCAGCAGCAGCCACAGATCCCACCCCCCTCTCCGTTGCCAGTCGACCAGCTGGTACCAGCCCCGATCCTGGTTCCAGCGCCAGTAGGGCCAGTACTGGGGCCCAGAATGCCAGAAATTCTCCCTAAGGGGTTGTTAGATGCAAAGTTTGATGGCACCCCTGAGAAGCTGGTTTTCTTCATTGTACAAGTGGAGGAGTTCATTCAGACTTGGGGCCAGCTGTTCCCTACCAAGGCCAGAAGAGTGGACTACATAGAAGCACAGCTCAGAGGCGGGGCTGCAGACTGGTATGTGAGTTTGCACAGTGTGCGGGGCCCCGAGCTACATAAAGTAGCCACTTTCATGTGGGCTCTAAGAACGCAGTACAAAGACCCACTAGAGAGTGAGCGCGCGCAAAATCACCTGCACACCCTGAAGCAAGGCAGATGCACCGTCCATGAATATACCAAAGAGTTTCAGAGGTACGCAGCCAAAGTGCAGGGGTGGCCAGATGGGGTGCTAGCAGAACAATACCGGGTGGGGCTTCACCCAGAGATCCATGAGACGATCCTGTGGAGTGTGCTCCCCATCTCTTTCAAAGCATGAGTGCAAGAGGCTGCCAATGCCGAGGCCTGTCTCCAGATGATCAAGATAGATGGACCTGCCCAACCCACCCAGACAAAATCGAAAGCCCCAAAGTCGCAAGATGGCACCCAGGAGATGCTCATGAAGCAGGGCCTCTGTCTCCGTTGTGGAGAAGCTGGGCATTTTGCCACAGATTGCCCCAGGGCTGTGGGGAGGAAGAAACCTGATACCCTGCTGAAGAAGGGGGCCACTAAAACGAGAGTGCAGAGGACTCTCCAATTCGGAATCATGGAGGAATGCTCCAGTTCCACCAGCAGTGAGGAGGATGAGCCGGTGGGAAAAGGCCGTGACCCACTGTAAGTGGCACTGAGCAGCAGGTCCAACACCACCCCGTACCTCGCATGGTGAGCGATTACCCCCCCTTCTTTATTACGGTGACTGTGATGAACCCAGACTTGGGCACACACATACATGTATGAGCCCTCATTGAACCAGGGTGTGCCAGAGACTTAATCAATCCCTCCTTGGTGATGGGTCTGGGGCCCCCGGTGGTGAAGTTGCCAGAGCCCATAGTATTCACCCAAATGGACAGATCCTCAATGAAGGAGCCATGTAAATACCAAATGGGACCATTGAGAATGGGAGCCGGGGAACATTGGGAACACCCCCCCTTTTTCATCACCCCAGCTGTAAGGTTCCCGCTGGTACTAGGAAGTCCCTGGCTGCACAACCATGACCCATACATTTTGTGGGATGAAGGGAGGGTGCAGTTCATCTCCCCCAAGTGCCAAAGCCATGGCTGGGATCCAAATTGAGGGCCTGCACCTCCTGATGAGCTGGGGCGTGTGTGCCTGGCAACAGAGGAGTTACCGCGACTTGGCATGAGTGTTTGAAGAGGAGGAGGCAGACGAATTGCCTCCTCACCATAATATGGACTGCAATTGAATTGTTGCCAGGACATAAGTTGCCCAAAGGTAAACTCTATGCCATGAGTTCCATGGAAAAGGAGGAACTGCAGAGGTTCATTTACAAAAACCTCACCCATGGGTTTATTCGCCCCGCCTTCTCCCCATTTGCCACTGCAGTTTTGTTCAGAAAAAAGAAAGATGGAGGCCTCTGTCTCTGCATGGATTACAAAGGGCTTAATGCAGTCTTGACCACCAATGCATACCCCTTTCCCCACATAAAAGATCTGCTGGCTGAAGCAGCCAAATTGGATTTGAGGGATGTGTACTTCCGAGTGTGCATCAGAGAAGGGGATGAATTTAAGACTGCTTTTAATACCCCACTGGGGCAATTCGAGTACATTCCAGGGGATGCCTGGAGTGTTTATGAACCTAATCAATGAAGTGTTGCACAGGCACCTGTTCCGGAGGGCCCTTGTTTACTTGGATGATGTCTTACTGTACTCCTCTGATGAGCAGTCCCACATCCAGTTGGTGAGGGAGGTACTTCAGACTTTGTATAAACACAAACTGTTTGCCAAACTGTCCAAGTGTGAGTTCCACAAAACGGAAATTGACTTTCTAGGCTACTGCATTTCCCCTAGGGGGCTTGAGATGGACCCCGTGAAAGTGTGGTATGTCGTAGAGTGGGAAGCCCCTCACACAAGGAGGCAATGCCAATCCTTCCTTGGATTTTTGAATTTCTATCGAAATTTCATCATCAATTTCGCACAAGTCAGCCTCCCCCTTACTGACTTACTGAAAACTAAAGGGAAGGGCTCTGACAGCACAAAACCTAGTGCCAGGTTGGCTTGGACAACAGACTGTCAGACAGCATTTGACAATCTTAAAGCTTTGTTCACGTCTGAACCCGTGTTGGCCCATCCTGATGAAAATAAAAAATTCGTGGTGCATGTTGATGCTTCTGATGTGGCAATGGAAGGGGCCATCCTACAAGAAGGAACGGATGGCAAATTTCACCCCCTGGCCTATGTCTCCTGAAAGCACAATTGGGCAGTTTGGGACAAGGAGGCTGGAGCCATCTGGCGTGCCCTTTCTACTTGGAGACATTGTCTGGAGGGGGTGCGAGTATCATTCGAGGTATGGACTGATCACAAAAACCACAAGGTGCACTCCCCGTAATCTCAATGCAAAACAGCTGTGGTGGGCAGACTTCTTTTCTAAATTCCAATTCTGTACCACTTCCCTGGGAAGTCAAATTCTCTGGCTGACACCCTTTTGTGCCTCCCTCAGCACAAAAGCCAACAGGAGGGAGTGGTGGACTCAATGTTCACCCCCGCCCAACTGGGAGGGGTGGTTGTGACACAGAGTCAGGTGAAAGCAGGATGTGACTCTGAGGGGAGGGACTGGGCTTCTGAATTTACCTCCGCCTTTTCTGAATCTGACTTAGAAATTGAATTGGATGGGAGCTTAGAGCAATGACAAGATGGGTGCTGGTACAAGGACCATCGCCTCTTCATTCCCCGATCCTTGCAGGGCAGAGTGATGGAAGTAGCCCATGGGTCGACACTGGCTGGTCCCCTTGGCTACCTCAAAACTCTGCACCTCTTACAACAGCAATTTTGTTGGGAGGGCAAGCAAAAGGACATTTCTCTGTTTGTACAGTCATGCTCCACTTGCCTCATGTGTAAGTCCCGACCCAGGAAGCCCTCTGGACTTTTGCAACCACTTCCTACCCCTAGCCAACCATGGGAAGTGATTTCTATGGACTTCATAACTGACTTACCCCTGAGTGGGGGAAAGATGGTCATTTGGGTTGTGGTGGACATGTTCTCTAAGCAAGCACATTTTTTCCCTCTTAAGCATCTATCCACAACCAAACGCTTGGCTACGCTGTTTATGCATAACATTGTTAAGCTCCATTCGATTCCTAAGAAGGTGGTCTCTGACTGGGGCTCTCAATTCGTTGCAAAATTCTGGGGTGAATTGATGAGGGCCCTTGACACTGAACATGCCCTCAGTAGTGCCTACCATCTGGAGACTGACGGTCAAACCAAATTAGTCAATCAGACTCTGGAACAATATCTGTGTTGTTTTACCAGTTTTCAACAGGATGATTGGAGGGACTTACTCCCTTACATGGAATATTGTTATAACAACACAGTCCATTCCTCTACAGGGGTTTCCCCATTTCAGGCAGTGCACAGTTATGAAGGTTCCCCGCTTCCGTGTTTGCCTACTGATTCCCCTCCCGAGGGGACTGTTGAAGACTGGTGGCGCAACATTAAAACTGCCTGGCCGCTCCTCCAGCAAATGTTGGACAAAGCCAAAGCAGTGTATAAAGCACAGGCGGACTGAAAATGCCTCCTGGTTTGGGAGGTTCAGGTTGGGGACATGGTCTATGTTTCTACAAATTGGGCTGGAAACTCGTTGGCCTCTTCCTGGTTGTCCGAAAAATCAATGACATTACTGTTGAGTTGGAGTTGCCCAAAACTTTTAAACATGTGCATCCTATATTTCATTTTTGTCTTCTCAGGAAGGACTCAGGGCCCAACATCTGGCACCCTACCCGGGAACACCCCCCCGTGGTGGTGGATGGACAGCCTCACTTTGAAGTTGCACAAATTTTGGACTCTCACTTAAAACATAACCACTTGTATTATTTGGTTGAATGGGTTGATTTTGGTCCTGAACATAGGGAATGGGTTAAAGCCTCTGATGTTAATACTCCCCGTTTACTTTGTCACTTTCACTCTCACTTCCTGGACAAGCCAGGGGGGGGGCCTTGGAGGGGTGGAATGTTGGGTAGCCCTGCCATAAGATTTTACTCCTTCTCTGGAATGTACTTGTAGGCTCAGCTGTTTCACTTTCCCTGTGTGCCTTATCTCACCACTGGCCTTGAGCGCTTCACTCCTTCGGCGTGAAGCCACTAATATCTCCCGCTCACCCCTGAACTATTAGACAGTTACCCACGCTGTGTAGTGATTGCTTATTGGCCCCTAGGTGTCAGGGGGTATCATATGAACCCACTATAATTGCCCTAGCCATTTTGTATGCTCTATTCCTAACTCAAACGTCCATGATGACTTCATCTCTGTTCAATAAAGCTGAATCTGATTAAGAACCTGCTGTTGATGCTGACTTATTGGAGTACCTGACACTGCCCACCTAGATCTGTTACAGAACAAGTATATGAAACTGCAGCATTTGAGTTCTGAACCAGTTTTCCCAAAAACTGTGGTTCCCAGTTTTCCTAACTTCTGGGTTTATGTAGACTAGGATTGGGCTACTTTCATATATTCAGAATTGACACTTCAGAATCATACGAACATATTGCCAATTTCTTTGGTTTCCACATGCAATCCATTTCCCCCCAAGAATTTTAAATTAGATGAAACTGCAGAATAGCGCATTTTCATTTTAGTATCTTTGTCATTATTGTGACCTAAACATTTGTCTGTGCAGTGTGCAGTTGGGTACTGTTTGAAAAAAAGTTGCTCTTGAATGAAGCCCGACTAAATTGGGGAGGATGGGGTATAAATTGAATAAATAAATTCATTTTAAAGATGATTTTTTTAAAAAAATTGGAGGATAATACACCAATATGGTGTAGATTGAAATCTCCATTCTGCCAAGGAACCTTGCTGGGCCAATCTCTCTCTCTCTCTCTCTCTCTCTCTCTCTCTCTCTCTCTCTCTCTCTCTCTCTCTCTCTCTCTCTCTCTCTCTCAGCCTAGTCTACTTCACAGGTTGTTGGGAGGATAAAATGGAGGAGAGAATGTTGTAACCCACTTTGTATTTCCATTGGGGAGAAAAGGGGGAAATAAATGAAGTATAAATAAATGAATAAAACCACTTGACTGCATACACACAGCCTTGGACTGGGCCCCACAAGATTGTGGGCAGCCAAGGTTTAGATTAATCTGCAAAATTAAGGATTAATCAGGTTCTGATTAATTCATAGGATTGTTTGAATGAGGGGAGATGAACTCACTTTCTGTCATGGTGCAAAGATGGGAGAAGGGGGAACAAATCAACAACAACTGCCTCTGAATGAGATTTAAAACTGGGAAAGAAGATGAAGATCAGAATTGAAACAGATTTCGTTTTATCAAAGTCAGTCTGAAAATTAACCTGAATACAGTAAAAGCTATGTTACCCAGCAGCATGTCAACTGGCAAACTTGATTACCTGGCATGCAGGCTGCCAGCAGCAGGAAAGGGAGAACAGGCAGCTGTGGAGCAGGCTCCAAGTCTCAGCCATGGGCACCACCTGCTTGCACTACTGCTGAGTGGGTGATGCCCAGGATCTTGCCATTTACTCTCTTTCCCTACCCCATACCACCAATCAGCTATGTGGCAGGCGGGCATTTAAATGGCACATATGAGCAGCATCCTGGCCCTTTAAACCCCCACCCACTGCTTAGCTGATTGGCAATACAGGAGTAGGAGATGTGTTCTGGCCATGGGTGTTACCCACTCTCTGCTGCCAAGCAAGTAGTGCCCTTGGCTGGAATGTGCCAGTACATGCTGCCTGCTCTTCATCCACTGCAGGCAAACAACAAAGGGGGAAGCAGTGAGCTCCAGACATGGGTGTTGCTGGCTTGAAAACAGCTCAGGCAAGAGCTTTCCATGGTTAGAATGTGCATGATCAGCTGTGTGGCAGTGTGGGTGTGAGTTCTCATGGATACCTCCTGCTTACTCTGACGCTCAGTAGAATGTGCCCATAGCCAGAAGCAATGCTCCCTCTAAGCTTTGGAGTCTTGTAAACAAAAATTCAACTTTGTGAGCTCCTGGCATTAAAGTTGTGAGCAAGCGAATTGGCTACTGCATACATTAGTTTGCTCTGGAGCCATCTTTCCTGAGCTAAGACAAAAAAGTGTGAGCCAGAGGCTAAAAAACTGTGAGCTAGCTTAGAGGGAACACTGGCTAAGAGGGAACACTGGCCAGGCCCTCACCACCACTGCCAGCTCCTCCACCTGCTCATTTGCTGTGGAGGAACAGGTAAGTAGGTCCTGGCAGTAAAAGCTTGGTTAACTAGCATTTTTGGTTAGCCAGCGATCCTAGTGATGCCAGTCAACAAAGCTTTTAGTGTATTCATATTGTACAAAATAAGTATATTTGCATAATATTTTAAGCTCCAGCTCCTTACTATGCTGCAATTTTTGTTTTTCAAAATCCTTATCCAATTTGTGCCTCACTAGCAACTTGATGCAGTCTGGGGGTTCAATTTGTACTATACCAATATGGGCTGCTGCTCAAAATGGCACTCTTGGTACTTGTTCTTCCCCTCTGTAATGCAGAGTTATACTTACTTTGTATATAACATCATCACATTTCCCAGTTCCTGTGCATTAACTGACATGAAACTAAAATTTTAGAGTGCTGGGATATTGTAGGTATGCATTTTGCATTGCCTGTATGCTTGTTCCTGCACCCTCCTCTGCTCAGTCTGAAAGTTGTTCATTCAGAGGATTCACACATTACAGACTATGCAGACTGAGTCGGGGGTGCCTGCCCTGTGTAACTGTCAGGCAATATGTTATGAGTTCCCATAATTCTCCCATGAATGGTGCCTGAACCAGGTAAGACTGCAGCATGCCTGGAGAGGGAGCTTCAGTCGTTTCCCTTCGGTCATTTTTCCAACTGAAGACACTCCTGTGGGGCGCTCTTTGGCCCAGTGGTCAGGTTGCCAACCTCCAGGAGTTGCCTAGATATATCCTATATAACTGATCTCCCAATTACACAGAGAAGTTCCCCTGAAGAAAATGGCTAAATTGGACGGTGGACTGTATAGCATTATACCCCTCTGAGGTCTCTCCCCTTCTCAAACCCTGTCCTCCCCAGGCTTCACCCTCAAATCTTCAGGAATTTCCCTACCCCATGTTGGGAACACTACCCAGTGGGGAAATTCACATGTTCCCTGGGTCATACATGAGTTTAGCCAGCAAGCCAAATAGATATAAAGAGAAGTGAGGCTATCAAGTGGGTGAAGACGTTTTCTTGATTTGTTTGGCATACCCACAGTAACTGTTACCAACCCTCCTCCCTGGTTGTGTTGTGTTTTTTTTTTATGTTGATACATTTTCATTGAATTGTTTAAATACTTTATATATACGCCTTATTTTAAATGCTGTTGTAATGTTGGGGATCCTATTTGGGTGGAAAGGTAACATGGAAATGTTTTAAATAAATAAATAAAATGACATGGACCTTGGTTGCCCTGAGCCAGTGGCACTGGGAAAGCAATTTGATTTGCTTTCCTAGGATGTCTGGGTTGGATCAGGGTGGTGTGAGGGAGAAGCAATAGGCCCATGGTGACTTTCAGCAGCCCTTTAAGAAAGCATTGGCTCCTCAGTCTGCCTGCCAGTCTGTATGTGGAGTAGGCAGACTCTATTGTCAGCACAAGATTGGTGACAACTAAAGAAGGCTTTGTGGGTCTGGGGAGTAGGATTCATGAGGATTGGCTCTCTCCACATTGTATTATTTATCTCAAGAGACCTGGTTTGGAACAAATAGTTTCTATTGTGTGTGCTATATCTTTTGTTAACGAGACTGAACTAAAATATTAGCATTCCTATATAGAAAATATGTAGATATCGCTGATTTTCAAATACCTAAACTTATCAGGCATCTAATGAAAGTTGTCTGCAGTGCAGAAGCAAAAGGGGAAAATGGTAATTGCACTAAATTCAGCTAGGATACGGCCGACAAGGGCTTTAAAAACTTCAGAAACATCAATTAAAGCTCAAGTTCTGTGCAATAAGCATCAAAAATTGATAAAAACTCAAATTTAGGTTTTGAGATTTAGTGTTTAAATCAATCAACTGCAAACAAGATTTAATTAAAGAATATTATTTCAAAGTGTAATTACCTACTGGGATTAGAATGAACCTCTATTGCCCATAATGTTCTCCTACTGTGATCCCACACTGAAAAATGTTGAGTTTTAGATTAATATGCATCTTGTAAGTACAAGTCCTAATCTCAATCTTAAAGGACATTTAAAACACACTTGGAACCTTCTATGCAATCAAGCACAGTGTGACTACAATGTCCACCATGCTAAATTTGTGATTACATTTTTTATGTGCATGATTTAAATCGCTTTAGCAGCCGTCCAGGGAGCATTTTACCCTGCATATTAATTACACAAAGGCTTTGTCATGTGAGGGTCTCAGTGGTCATGGTCTGTAATCCAGCTCATTTGAACTGTGCGTACAGTTTTTGAGCATGCTGTGCACATCAAGCCCAGCTTTAAAGCTAGAATGCGCCAAGATGGTTAACAGGTATGGTTCCGGCTTAAGGAATGAATGCCATTTATTTAGTGACATCTGCAAACTAATTGCTTAAAAATTTGATATTACAAAAGGCATAAAATGCTGAAGAAAGGCTGTTATTAATACACAATAAAATATTTCAAGGATCTTTTTAGCTTTTTTAATATCAGCACCTAAATAACAATGCCATTATCAAGTAAAACAAGCCATCTATATAAATGCTGACTGATATTGTTAAAACTGTACTTTAATTTTGTGGTGCTTTACAACATCTTCAAATGGCTTTTCACCTTGTTAAAATGTGGAGGGAATGTTTCCTGTAGTCCCCAACTTTCAGTCTTGTTTATAAGCTGTTGTCCTTATATATTTTTAAGTCCCTGAAGTGAAAAGTTTTCCTTAAAAATCCAGATAATTTTTGCTACAATATGTTGGCAGGATAACTAGCAAACAATCAAGCTTATTCAGGTACTATATTAAACCTGCATTTATAATTTTGACAGGACTCTGTGTGTGTGTGTGTGTGTGTGTGTGTGTGTGTGTGTGTGTGTGTGAGAGAGAGAGAGAGTGTGAGTGAGAGAGAGAGAGAGAGAGAGAGAGAGAGAGAGAGAGAGAGAGAGAATTCCCTCTTCCAGCTATAGATAACTGCTCTACTTTTTTCTTCTCTTTGCCCAGTTTGCCATGCCCAGGGCTATTTTTGGGTGGGAATGCACAGGAACGGAGTTCTGGCTGACTTCAGAGTTGGCCATGCTCACTACCTCTGTGTGCGTGGCTACAGAGGAAAGGCCTGGAAGGCGACCTCATCCAGTGACTCCAAGGTGGGTGGGCCAGGGGGGTCCCTGGAAGGATCAGGGAGGCATTTAAATGCCTCCCCATGCCTTCCCCAGCCTGTCCAAGGGCTGGCTTGCCCGGACTCCCTGTAGTCGTGGGCTTCAAAGATGGAATGTGGGCAGTTTAAACTGCCTTCCCTTTCCTTCAAGGGGGGGCTTGCCCAGGCTCCCCGCAGCTGTGGGGTGCCTGGGCAAGCCAAGGGAAGGCAGTTTAAAGTGTCTCCCCTCCCCCCCAAGGGCCAGCTTGCCTGGGCTCCTTGCAGCTGCAGGCGCCCCGGCAAGCCAAGGGAAGGCATGGGGGTGTGGCCTAATATTTTAATGAGCTGCATTGCCAGGGATGTGGCCTAATATGCTAGTGAGTTTCTGCTGTTGGGTGTGGCCTATTATGCTAATGAGTTGCTACAAAAAAAGCCCTGACCATGCCATTAGGTGGAGCGGAAGATGCTCTCTGACATGCCCACTGTGTTTGTACATTCTGATGCACACAAGGGTATGGGTGCCTCACATGTACAGGTAAAATACTTTACATACTCCGAAGGTTGCCAACCTCCTGGTGGGGCCTGCAGATCTCCTGGAATTACAACTGATCTCCAGACTGCAGAGGAGAAAATGGCTGCTTTGGAGGGTGGACTCCTTGGCATTATACTCCACTAAAGTCCCTCTCCCAACCCCCCCCTTTCCCCAGGCTCCACCCCCAAATCTCCAGGAATTTCCCAACCCAGAGTTTGGAACCCTAGCTTATACCATGCTGATGACATGTACAGAAGGAATGCGGAAGAACCTGCGAGAATAGATCAGTTTGGGCCACTTTACACTGCATAACATGCTTTTTTAAAAAAATGCTACCTATATTAAAAGAAGAAACTTCCTCCTAAGTAAAAAAAAAAATAGTACAAGAACAGGATTAGTTTGGGACCTTTCTTGCTGCTGTGCTATGTTTTTTAAAAAATTTAGTTAGTTTTATTTATTAAAATATATCTCCGTTTCCTCATGGTCCAAAACAACTTTTATTTCTATGGGAGGGAACATTCAAAAACGGTAAATAGGACAGTCCAGTCTTCTACTTCATCCATTTGAAAGTTATGCTTTACATCTGGCAACTAATGACTGAAAAACACTGAGAACATATTCATATTAGTATTTGACACATTTGCATTTCTGCCATAACTATTGCAAGGCGCACAACTACAATGAAGTTCATGTAGCCCCTAATTATAGTTACATTTGATAGAGTGGGGCCCTAACTACATGTTTGCCTGGGGATGTCCCCGGGTCAGGTGGAGAGGCATGCTCTGAAGTTCTGCGCTTCCCTGAGGTATAGGGCTTGATTTGGATTAGGACTGTAGTGTATGGAGAGAGGGAATTTAGGCTTTCTCACTGTGCAGTCCTGTGCATGAAGCGGTCTGTGTGAATGCCTTCTGGCAGAGGCACATGGTTTAGTGCCCTGAATCTTCATCATAAAGGGAAATGAATACAGTAGAAACCAATGTGCAGTGTATTTGTGTGTTCCTCTGCCTTTAAGAACAGTGGCTGGGATATACAGCTCCAAGGCTTTGACTCTTGTGTACAAATAAGGTTTTGTCTGCCTGCCTAATGGAGTGGAGTGCTGCTCAGGCACCTCTGTTTTGTGCAAAAGGATGCTGAAGAAAGGCCATATTATACAGTTGGGTTCCCACTGGCTTCCAGTGACATTGGTAGGTGGCAGAGTGCTCATTGGCCAACTGCACATTTTAAAATGGCAGTGATTCCCCCCTCCCTTTATTCTACACTGAGGGTGGGAAGCCAGAAGGAGAGGGGTGGTACTGATGCATAGGAATGGGCTGTACGAAGGAGAGAAAGGGAGAAGCTGTTGTGATCTTGGCAGGAAATTAGTTTTAGGGGGTAGTTATTCACCTCGGCATTTAGTCATGCCAACCACATGATGACAGAAACATCTTCAGACAGTGCGGGCTTTTCAGCTTGGAAATGGAGATGAGCACCGCCCCCTAGAGTCAGGTTCGACTGCCTTTTGAGCAAGGAAAACTTTTACCTTTATTTGTTGACTCCTTTAGCTTGAATGCTGGCTTGATTTGGTGGGAAAATATTGTAATGGGGCAAATTTTCTGATCTCAAAAACAGTGCTGGCTCAATACGTAGTTCCACCTGAGGCCACTCATTGTCCCTAGCCCCTTCCCTGCTTTGCCTCTCTGAGAGCTGAGGAAGCTAATGTCACTCTCCTAGGTCTGTTCAAAATAGTGGGGCTGACAGGGCTTCTTGAACTCACCTCAGATTTCTTCTTTTTGTGATCGTTTGACCACCATTTTTGTTTACCCAGGCAACCACAGTAATCATCAGGGTTGCCCAGGCAACCAAAATGGTGACTGAATTTTCATAACAGAAAGGTATCTCACAAAAGTTTGGCATTCCTATGTAGATGCCATGATTTCTTAGGGAATGAAGAGGCAATCAGGGTTAGCTTCTCCAGCTTGTACTTGGAAACAGGGGCTGTAAACAGAGCTACCAATCTCAAGGTCAGGACTGGAGTCCTCCTGGAATTGCAACTGATCTCCAGACAACTGAGATCCATTCCCCTGCAGGAAACAGCAGATTTGGAGGACAAAACTCTACATCACATCCCTGCTGAACTCTACCCCTCCCCAGACTCTGCTTTCACCAAGCACCACCCCTGTATCTCCAGGAATCTCCTGAGCCAGAGTTGGCAATCCTAATAGTGAAGGTGAGGCGAGTAAAGAGGAGGCAGAGAAGAAAGAGATACTGGACAGGAAGCTGGTGACCGGAAAGGTGAGGCAGGAGGTTGTTTTGTTGTCCTGCCTGTGGCGCCGGTCTCAGTTGGCCCTGTCACAGAACCAGCCCTGCTCCCAACTCTCCTCCTTTACATTTGTTTTGTGTTTCATACTTCCTCTCTCGTTCTCTTTGCTTCACCTCCCTTTTCAGCATGGTGCCCAGTTATGTTGGAAGAACATATGTTACAGCAGCCTTGTCACAGCTAAGCAGGTCTGGTCAGTCCCTGAGTAGATAACCTCCTAGGAATCCTATATATACCACTATGAATTCCATGATGATAAAAAGGTGGATATAAATGTAACAAATAAAGGTTCCTTTTATCTGGTGAGTCATAACAAAAGGTCAGTCAGCGAATCCTAAGTTGACATGTGAGGTTGTGATATAGTAAATGAGATCAGAAAATGGGCTTCAAAGATGGAATGTGGGCAGCAAGAGTTAACTCAGTTTGTATATGTTAATTTCAACTTTAACATGTATTTTCTTTCTAAACCACTGTGGTAAAAGCATCCAGTAATATGGAGTTGGAATGCCATTGCATGCCCTAGATCTTGCCTCAATAGGGCTTTCTACTACTGAGGTTCATTAGTGTGGTCCTTGTTGTAAAGTTGTAGAAAGCCATCCCTCCCCTTCTGCCCACAAACCCATTTGGACCTTTACGTAAAATTTTAATCAGTTCGGAATTTTGAAATCTCAGCATAAAACTATTGGTCTCCTTTTGATCTATTAGAAAGGTAAACTTTTAATGAAGAGTGAATGGGATCACCTTTGCTTCTTGGGGGTAATAGAATAGAAAAAGCAAACAAACACATTTTTCTTACTGTCACATGCCTTTCCCTAAATAATAAGTTTTGTCTCTCCTGCAGAAATAGATACTGCATAAAGTCTCATTAAATTAGCTGACTGATGGAATAAATACATGGTTTGTGTCTCTCCTGTCCATAGTAAACCTGGCAAGGGTCTTGCTATCCTCGACTTTTGCTTATTTACATATGCCTTGGACTCTTCTTACAGATATGTAAATTATTCTGGTTAAAACTAAATGCTAAAGTCTACACCATTAGTCTTCCACTTCATGATCACCGCATGGGGCTGTTAGAGGGATAATGTACCATACAATACACGGTTTACTTTTAATTAATAGGAAAAAAATGTGAAATGAATATTAAATGTAGCTTAATGTGAAAGAAAGCTCAAAGCAGTATGGTTCTGCTATCTATATGTCAATAATCTTCTCTGCTTTGGTTTAGGAAAAGAAACCCAATTCCAGGAGTTTATGAATCAAGATATCACTGAAATGGAATTAAAAAGTCACAAAAACTGAATATATTGGCCCAGTCTTGCAAACTGGACCACAAAAAATTACTAACCTATATTTTTTGTTTTAAAAAACTTTCTTCTTGCTTATTCTCACAAATGTACGCTAGGCATTTGTGTGACACTGGTGGCCTGAAAACAACCCAAAAGCAAAGAAAAATAATCAATTACTAATTTATACAACTTTTCTTCATGGTCACATGGAGGCCATTAGAGCTGACCACAGGTGGACACATGTACCTGTGCTGTTTATTCTCTGCTCCCCTCTGTGTCATATTTTAAACTTGTAAGCATAGAAGGTCACCAACATGTCATCTTTTATTGTGTTACATGCTGTGCACATTGCTGATAGGGCTGTATAAATATATAACAGGCAAGTGGCTGTTTCAATGACCAGCCCTCTGTTGTAAAAGGTATTCTAGTGGGGTCACTTCATTTTTATTGATTTGTTTACTCTATTGATAGCCTATCTTTCTCACTGAGACCTAAGGCAGATTACAAAATATAGAAGACAATAATATTCAGACAGCATAAGACAGGGCCGTAGGACTAAAGGCAAAGTACGCTATCGAGTTGCAGCCAACTCATGGTGATTCTGTGAAGTTCTTACTCATAGGGTTTTCAAGGCAAGAGATGAGCACTGGATTACAAAATCAGAAGACAATGCAAACAAAAGCAGTATAAAATAGGAAACACCATAAACAATGAAGAAAATGGAATTACAAAAATGAGGAGTTTGGCTAATAGGAGGTATAATCGTAACTGTCTAGGCACCCTGCTGAAATTATACCCTTCCATGTTGTACTGGTAGTAAACCACAATGGAATGCATCCAACCCAGACATCACACTAATGGATCAGCTTTTCCATTTGTGGAGGGTGGTGTGATGATTTCTGCCCTCCCACTATGTGTTCCCACTTGCTCCCTGTACTGTCCTTGAGTCCTAGGAACAAAATTTCAGGGGACAGAGATGGCTGCCATCAGAATGAGGCAAACAGAAAAGCCCTATTCTATGAAGTCCACAGATGGTTAGATATACAGCGACATGATATATATTCTAGTGAAGTCATTCTCAGCCTTTTTGAGTATGAGGACCTCTTTTTAATGTCAAAATTTTTTGCAGACCCCACACAGCAGTGGTTGTTCTACTAGTATCCATTGATTGAGAAAATGCATAATGACAAGTAGCTAGTATAAATTCACTAATGTTTTTAAATGAATTTGTATTTTATTAATCACAACAGCATTGTGTGAGATGTATTATTTATTTGGCCTACAGAAGGTATGTTTACTTTTTTATTATAAGTCATTTAATGAGATGGATAGTGCAGTTTGGCAGCTTTCAGGGACTGGAGGTCTGCTTGTAGGGTAGACAGTACAGACCAATGTCTTGAAACAGTATAAGAGACTGTCATGTTCAGGACTAAGCTTGGTGCTGTTGCTCTACCCAGGGTTTCCAGGATACACAAATCCAATAATAAGTACAGATATATATAGGATCAAGGTCTACAAACAAGTCTGGAATCAAATACCCAACCGTTCAGTACAAGGGTCATGGTAGGAGGCTCAAGAGTCCAGGGGTCCAGTTCCAAGGCTTGGGAACAGGTGCAGGATACAGGGGTCTGGGGTCCAGGCTTCAGGAGCAAGCACAGATGACCAGAGACAAGATACAAGGCAACAAGGTCAGGACAGAGCTCTGTTTGCTAAACAGGTCAGTACACAGAGGAGTGGCAAACAAGGTTACTTCTACACCAAGCCTTGCTCAGCATGTTCATTTTATCTGCACCTTTTGCTGACTCATCCCCCAAGGGCCAGGTTTCACTCCTTATAATCATGTTCACTTTCCTACAGGTACAGTTTTTTTACTGTTTCTCTATCAGCCTATCAGTCCTGGTCCTGCAAGTACTCTGCTCCAGGAACTAATGCTGACTGTTGCTGAGCAGCCAAGTGGGCAGACTGTTGCTGAGCAGCCAAGTGGGCAGTACTTAATTTCTCCTGAGCCACCAAGCACCCTCTCCTTCTTCTACACTCTACTGGCTCAGGAGAAGCTGGCAGGGAAGCTGGCCTCTGTGGCATCTCTTTCTTCACCTGGAAGATCGAGCAGACCGGCCATGATTGGGAAATGTTCTCGCTTCCTGCTGCTTCCCCCATTGGGTCTGCTGCCAGATCTGAATGCTCAGGTGGGGATTCTGTGGGGATGGGGCCCAATTGTTCAGATTCCTCCTGTGAGGAGAAGATGGCAACTGGCTGGCCCATGACAGAGACTTTCATCTGTTTGAATAATTTGGAGTTACCGGTGTAGCTGCCTAGAATGACCGCTTTGTTAACATAGTTAGCAGTTAGACTGTACTCATGGAACAGTTGGTAGACTTTATTTTTATTTTAATTCTACTTTTCAGTGGTAAATTGGCTTCCAAAGAGGCTCACAGGTAGGGATGGGCACAAACTTGCTGATGAAGTAAAGTTCTGTCATGAATTTTGGCTGGTTCATGGTTCGTGAAGCAATGTTCACAAACTGAAGCTCTGCCATGAACTTCCATGAATTTTGATGCAGTTTGTGGCAGTTCATGAAGAGCAGAAAGCAGGGCTTTACAAAAAACTGTGGAGAGCATAAAGCTGAGCAGTGGTCCCCACCTGCTCAGGTGTTTGTAACTCCTGATTTCTGCTCCCTATGAAAAGCCATGGAGAGCAGAAAGCAGGGGTTTAAACTTTAAATGGCTCACAAACGAATACAAACCTAGTTGGTTTGTTGGGAAATTTGGCAAAAGTAGTTAAATATTCAGAGATTGCAATGGATCTTTGCTTCACTGGAGAGAAGGCTTGGGCCTTTGCTCCTTGTTTTAGTCCCTGGAGTACTTTGTTGAATGTGTAAACATAATTTTCTTGTTGTTTGACTTTGAAACCCATCCATAAATATTTTCTCAAATAGTTCTCAATTGATGAATGCTCTCTTCAGATGCTCTACAATGTCTTTGAGAGGTGTTCCATCCTTCTCCTTTAGATATGCAGGTTCAAGTGGTATGAATAATGCTTTGCAGTTTTTCATACCAATAGATTCTATAAAGTCCATATTTTTTTATTTCTGGCATAGAAGAGAAGTTCTGTCCTCAAGTCTTTCAACTTGTATTCTGACATAGTGTTTTACATCTCCAAGCCATTTGACTTCTACTTCCTTGTTCAGAGCATCAGCTATTTCTTTAATATCCTCTCTGCTTTGACAAGACACAATCAAATCATAAACATAAACAAGGAAGCTTTCCAAACCAGGCCTCAAATGGAGTGGTTCCAGTTACCTTTGAGCATACTCCATTGTGTAAATACACTGCTGTGCTGACAGCCTCACCCCATAGTGTATTTGGTGGACCAGAATGTATTACCATAGCCCTACACATGTCCTGGATTGTTCTGTTCAGCTTTTCAGAAGAGCCATTGTGTTGAGGCAAGTGCAGGATAGACACTTTGTGTTCAATCCCTTCAAGTTCTAGAAATCTTTAAATTCTGCATTGCAATATTCTCCACCTCCATTGGTGCGTAAGCTCTGGGGTGCTTGGCCAAACTTGTTTTAAATTGTGGCCACATAGTGTTTGAATTTACTGAGTGTCTCATCTTTGTTCTTCATCTTATACACAAAAGTATATTTTGTTTTGCTTTCAGTAAAAGTCATAAAGTATTTGTTTCCACCACATGATGGTGCTAATGGACCAACAAGATCTCTAGGAACTTCTCATTGTGAATAGTGGACTTGCCAGTGTACTTTGGAGTAGTTCCTTTTGCTTTGAGACATGTGTCACATCTCTCCTTTGCCTTATCACAACTTACAGCAGAAATTCCACATTTTTAACAACTTTTCAACACTCCGCATCCCATGATGCGCAAACTTCAAATGCCACGCATCCAAGCAATTCCAATGACTACAAGAGCCATTGCCAGTTTGATAAACTTGTCTCTCATCAGCATCAACAACTTCTGAGTCTCCACTAACATCCACAAGATAATGAAATCCATTTCTCTCCTCCACTGCAAATTCAATTCCAGACATTTCAGCAACAATATTACTTCCTTCCCTTCTCTTAAGCAATACTTTGTGATTATTCTCCATAAGTCTTTTGGTTGAAATCAAATTATCAGCTGCTTCAGGAATCAGAGCCACATTCTTTAATTTAACATCCATAACTTCTCCAGTTGTAGTGAGGACTTTGATTGGCATTGTTCCAAGGCCCTCTAAATTAAGAGGTTCCTTATTAACTTGGTACACTTCACTATCAAGTTCACAAAACAAGCCTTTATATTTGCATATGTGTGTACAGGATCCAGAGTCTACTAAAAATCCTCTCTTGTTATCATCATCATCATTACGGATTCCAAAAGCATGACCTCTGCTGGTTACATTAAAATTTCCCTTTGTCTGAGGCCTAAAAGCTCTGTGATTGCTATGATTTCCTCTTCCACCAGGTGTCACTCTTTCAGTCTGAACATGTGCGCCAGTGGACTTTTGTCTGGTATCCCTTTTAAATTCACAGTTTCTGGCATTTTTAAATTCACAGCCTCTGGCCAAATAATTTTCACCACATATAAAACATTCAATTTTCTTTTCTCTTTTAAATCTGCATGCATGTTTCAAACTCAAAACAGACAGCTCATTAGACAAAGCATCCTGACTAGTTCTGGAGTCATATTCTTCCTTTAAAACCATCAACAAACTTCAAGCGTTAGATCCTTTTGGTATCTTAAAGACATTGCTAGCCCTCTGTAACTTGTAGGGAGTCTGTTCAGTATTGCAGCAATCATGTCTAACTGGCCAAGAGTCTTTCCAAGTTCTTTCAACTGATTGTAAATCTCCATTAGCTTCTTTAATTGATCAGATAAAGAGTCACTTTCCTTTACTCTAAAATCAAAGATCTGAGCCTTCAAGTAATAAATCTTATTGGTTGTCTCCCCTCCACACTTGTCTTTCAGGTGTTCAGTCATCAATTTGGAAGTTTCTATTGTATACAGGTTAGGCACATCATGGTAATTAAATGAACCCATAATCAAGGACTTGGCATAGTCATCTAGTCTTCTGAAGGCACTTCTCTCTGGCTCACTTGTAGGGACTTCCTTTGTTAAAATATCTTCAGCCCCATATACTTGCAGTCTATTCTTTAGGGAGCTGAGCCACCAATTAAAATTATGCTGGGTCAACTTGAGTGGACCTAACCCCCCTGGGATGAAATCTCCAGCTTGGAACATAATCACATCTGCAGCTGATCCAGAAGATGTGCTTGGATCACTCATTCTGATCTGCAGGCTTTAGCAGGCACTCATGGGGTTAAATCCTCTCTTCAGAGCAGGAAGTAAGGACAAGTGGAAGCAATCGCTTCTTCTGTTCTCCTCCATAGCTGGGATTCTAAAACGTGAAAAAGGCTTCAAAATAACAGTTCTCAGCTGCTCATTAGCATATGCGGGCTAAATCAAACGTGAATCTAAGTCTCCATCTTTCCACAGCTGCAGTATGCTTGGCAGGGAGAGTAGAAAAAAACTTGCAGAGGAAAAAAAAATGAGGTCATGTTAAAATCAAGCCTCTCAGCTGCTAATTAGCTCCTAGCCTTTCTCTCTCGATCCTCTGAGCATCTGAAACTTACTTCACTTAAGCATAGCAGGGAAAATCAGTTAACCAAACCATTCAGCTCTGCTACCAGAATATGTTGGAAAAATTGGCAAAAGTAATTAAATATTCAGAGATTGCAATGGATCTTTGCTTCACTGGAAAGAAGGCATTTTCTTCTATGTAAAAATCTTTATTTCTAAGGGAAGGGTTCACAGGAAATCTACAAAACAATAAAGACACCTAAGGTTACATCTTTACAGTTTCATCACATGGTCTACAACAATGGAGATTCTTCTTCTTCTTGACCCCAGTAGGAAATCACCTGAATAGATTAACCAATGATTGTTAGTAAGTAGACTTCAGTTTCCTGGGCTTTCCCTCCATTGGCTCTGTACCAGGTTCCCTTCCAGGTCAGTCTAAACAATAGCATACAAGGTAAACAGACATTAACCCTATAATAACTGAATTTTAGACCTTGCAACACACATATTTCCAACACATGGTTCAGCCACGAACCACAAACTAAACCACAAAAATACCGTTGATATCCATCCCTACTCACAGGTAGCAGAATCTAACACAAATAAAGATTAAAGTGCAATATAAAATTTTCCTTGTGGAGGAATTGTCAATTATGCCTGCTCTAAGTGTGATCAAGGAATGCCTGACTACTCCCCCTTCCCATGGCCTCAGCAATGGTGCTTGGGTTGGAGGAAGGGGACCTCCTTTCCAGAATGCAGAGTAAGATCTCTGAGCATATGTTGAGCTGCAGGTTTTTTCCCATAGCATATAATGTAGTGATTACTAATCTAGATGGTAACAAAAAGTCCAGTGGCACCTTAAGGAGGAACAAAGTATATTCCACCATAACCTTTTGTGTTTCAGAGCTCACTTCAAATGTGTGAACTGTCTAGGGGAGACACCTCCTTCCCCACATTTACTGGTCTACAGGGTGGTAGAGAGGGAGATGGTGCACTCCAGTGAAAATCCTGGCTCCTGACAGCTTCCCGATACAGTCTAGAGCTGTGATCAGATGTGCTGTTTGATCCAATGTTATTGCTGTTGCCCTGTGAATTTGAAATGCAGGTTCAGATAGCAACATATGTCCCCCATTCCCCAGTCATCAGCACACAGTTCTCACCCATCTTTGAATCGGAGGTATTTGACATTTCCAGATGTCTGATCAATCCATCGCACTCTCAAGCCATTTAGGAAGTCTGATCGCACACTTCCATCTTCATGCCATTTTTAATTCAGTTCATGATGTGCACATAAGCGGATCCTTGCCCCAGGGTTGTGAATCACTGCTTCCGCGTTTCTGCACCCAAGCATTCTGTCAGGATTGGGAGCCCTCAGGGAAGTTGTTTTTGAATGATAAATCCCCCATCAACCCTTCTACCCTGTTTCTTGGGGTTCGAAAACTGTGAAAATAATTCCTAGTTAGGTTCCCATATCGGCGGGGAACCTGGGGAAGTTGGCATCTCTAATTCACATCTCACTTTTCCCCATGCAAACTGTTTTCTGTTTCAGAGTTGAGAAACAAGACACAAAAGTAAATGTACTGAAGTCAGTGGGTATACTCTCATGTATATCTGCATTCCAAGGAAGAGAAGTAAAGCAGAAGAGGCTGAGAGGGGCTGCGGTACTTGACAAGAGGGATCACGGAGCTGTCAAAATGGAGTGGTGCTTCGAATGAGTGCTTCTGTGCATACATGAAAGTCAATTTTTTAAAAAAGGATACTGACCAACTGCTCTATGGTTACAGCACAACAGTAATCAAAATGGTCAATCACAGAGTGAGCATGCAGTGAGGTGGGTTAAGGGTTGCATGTCTGGAACAAATAATACTGGATAAAATAGAGGTGTGGCCAGACCTCACCAAATAGAGGTGTGGCCGGACTGCAGCCTAGGTCTCTGCAAGCTGCCAGAGATGTGGGAGAGGCGAGAGAAGCTGACAGGCCCACAAAGAAGGCACCAGCCAAGCAGTGGCTCCTTAAAGGGCTGCAGCCAATGTTCCCATTCAAGACCTGGGAATTTTCAGCTGTCACTGGAGATGGGAGGAGGTGGGCAATGAGAGCCAATATGTCCTACCCAAGCCTCTTGTGAGAAGTGATTCTCTTCATGAGTAGGCAAGAAGTCCTGACTGGGCCAGTGTAGATTTGGGGGTGTTCAGCTAAGAATGGCTTAGTGCTACCTGCCTGGATGGGAGCTCAAAGCAAGCAGACTTGGGAAGGCATGCAGCAAACCAGTTCATGGATGAAATCCATCCAACAGTCAGACTGACACCGGGGGGGGGGGCATGACCACCATGGAGGTGAGTCTGGGGGAAGGCACAGCTGGAGGGATTTGCAGATCCCTCAGCCCCCTGTCATGGGCATGGATGAGGATGAGCTGATAGAGCCTATAGAAACCACAGATGGCCCCTTTGAAGCAGCAGAGGAGGATAGCTGGCAAGTTCTTGTGTCATGACCCCAACAGGTCACCACCTTCTGCCGCCACCACCCTGGACTTACGGTCCCTTGAGAAGACCCAGGGTACCCTCTCAAGCCCAACCAAAATGCCCCTTTAACAGCTGAGAAAACACAGGTGTGATGACCAGGCAAAGAATTCTTAAACAAATGGTTTATTAACACTAATGGGGCATGGAAAACATGACAAGGTGCTTTAAAAAGATATAACCAGGGCTCTTTTTGTAGCAGGACCTCCTTTGCATATTAGGTGACACACCCCTGATGTAGCCAATCCTCCAAGAGCTTACAGTAAGCCCTGTAAGAAGAACTCTGTAAGCTCTTGGAGGACTGGCTACATTAGGGGTGTGTCACCTAATATGCAAAGAAGTTCGTGCTACAAAAAGAGCGCTGGATATAACAATCCTTAAAGGAAGATAAACCTAACGCAACTAACTACTTCATTTTAACTGTTACTACTTAAGGCTTACCTTCTTACCAGGCCTCCTGCCTAATACGCTGAGCCAAGTGGGGAATCTTTCTCCTCAGACCGGACTGTCCCCTCTGTGAGACAAGTCCGCAGAAGAGCAACAGAACTGAGGGATCTTTCTCTCACCAGCCCAGCCCAGCCCATCCCTTCTGTGAGACCAGACCGCAGATGAGAGATGAAAGAACACTGTCCCCTTCAGTTTAGCTCGGAGAGTAAGAACACCATTTTCCACAGCTAACAGCTTAAGTCAGAAACTCCTCACCAAGTATGTAACAATCTTTTCACAGAATCCCTGTACTCTGATTGGCTAAAAACTATCCCCACACATTGTGGGGATTGTAGGCTGTCTGCTTTCTGCTCCCAGACAGACCCCTCCTAGAGCTTTGGCCTCTAGGTCCTGCCTCCGTCCTGAACAGATCATGACAGCCTGTAACAGCAGTCTTCACACCTGACTCAGATAAGAAGGAAGAACTGCAAGCTGAAAGTTCTCCTGACTCACCCTCATGTGTGACTTGTTTAAGGGAGCAACTGCGGCAAAACTTAGCAACCAGGCGACAAGAGGCCAGGCTAGGGAAGGTGCTCAGCTAGCTCACAGTTCTAACAGGAGCCTGGGTGATCGTGCAGCTGGCTAATTGGTAGTGGCATTTAACTCCACACTCTGGGCAGTACTCTTTGTGCTGCTTGCATCCACTTTGGCTCAGCTCGTGCACCTAGACCTTCAGACCCCCTGGCTTTGGGCTTGGCTCTGTGTTCCTGGCTCCTGACCCTGGGTTGGCTTTGGACTTATGCTTCTGGTTAGTGATTTTGGACTTGGCTCTGTGTTTCTGGCTCCTGATCCTGGCTTGGCTTTGGACTTTGCACTGTTGTCTTGGTTCCTGACCTTGGCCTGTTCTGGATCCCTTTTGACTGGCACCCCAGCCTGTGACACCCCCCAGGGGTCTCCCCCAGGTAGGGAACCACTGTTCCAGAGGAAGGAGCTTTGCTAAATCAAAGGAAGGTTTCATTATTGGAGGAGGACTCCTTACTAAAGCAGAAATGTAGTGTTGGATCTAATCCGTGATCTTTATAGATAGATATTCAGAGAGGAGTATTTAATTAAAGGCAGTTCCTCTGTCTGTATTATAACTGTGTCAAAATTAATCCTTCAGTTTTAATAAACTAGTATGACTAGCTAATTCTACTTATGCTATACTCAAATACAGAATTAATTATGCACCGATATGCATTGTGTCTGTGGGGGGGGGGATGTGTATGTATGTATATGTATGTTTATATATATGTATGTATGTATAACCTATCTTGGCAATGATATATAAAGCTACACAGGCTGGAACAAGAGCCTCCATTAAACCATGGTTTTCTCCAGTGGCATCCCCTTTGTTTCAGTGAGCTCACCTAGGATAAAGCAGGAATCCTTGAATAAGTCAAGGAATATGAACAACACTGTAGAGGCTTTAGGAAATAACAGAGCCCTCATCGGCGGTACTTAGTTGTAAGATTATAGGGTTTGAGATAAAGCTTGAATTGAGCAACTTTTCATTTCCTTTTACCAAGACATCCTTTTTTTATATACCAAAGATTAAAATACTGCCTTTTGAAATCTCTTTTGTTGAGCAGAGTGCACAATATGAGTGACTCATTTTTAAATTACTTATGCATTCTTAATTGGGATGTTACCCTTATAAGTAGCAGTATTAGCACCAGTTAAAGCCTGCAACTCAGCAAAGTACCTGGCAATAACGTGGGTTTGCTTTAGACATGAACCTGCCTAAAGATGACCAGCAAGAAATTTCTATAGCAAGGATTTAGAAGGACCTGTGTGACAACTGGGTAGTAATGGAAGTTTTGCTGTTTTTTTTCCTCTCTTGAAAAATACCTTTTCAATCTCTGGATTAACATTCTTATTTACTATTATATTAGGAGGCAAATCCATTGATCATATTTGATATCATCATAGCAAGGAAAGCTGTTTGACTGCTGCCTTACTCATAAGCCTTGTGTCCTAAAGCCTCACAAAAAGGTTAGTATTCGTGTTCAGATTATCAGAAGACTTACAGGAATATGAGGAAGTGGCTGTGTGTCAATAGCCCTGTTCACAAGTTACAGTGAGTGCATGTACGGTCTGTGGCCAGCATACATTTGACTTTTCTTTACAGTCACCCTGAGTAATTCTTATTATATATTCAACTCAGGTATAGCTGAATGTGTGATTCAAACCCAACATTTATCTAGGTACTGGTCCTGGGTTTCATTTGTAAAGTGAAAACACCTGTGTCTCTCTTACAAGCAGATGTACACATGTACATGCAGGATGTACACGTGTTCACGATAAACCAAGTGTTGTGAACATCAATACAGGAAGCAACCTTGATTTTCATGCAGCAACAAAGGATTCCATTTGCAAGCCTTCTACTTTTGGTTGTCATTACTGCTGATGGTCACTGCGAGCCCCGTCAGGTAGAAGACTTCTGCAAATATTTGTTTCCTAAGGCCTTGTGGTTCCCTTTACTAACATTACAAGCTTCCTGAGACCTGCTGCTTGTATTATGCCTTCAGCTGTGTAAAACCATGAGTTTCCTTTCCAGAAAAGTTTGTCCAGCATTCGTGTTTCATCTGTATACCCATTCAAGGCATATGTTTTCACACTCACCCTCCAGAATGTGAATCATTTGTCTTTACACCCTGCCAGCACCAGCAGCTGCCAGAATTGTGCAGCACATTTCAACATGACATGGAACCTGGAAGTACAATGGATGGGATCCAGGGAATGCTTTCTATGATCAGAAAGTACTTTTATTCATACAAATGGGTCTAATTTCTACAGATATCCTCCATCCAATTCTAGATCTGCTAACTGTACTTCACAGGGCTCCAGAGGGTTCCCACAATCTTCACAGCCAGCTTTTCTGGACAGTATGGGTGCCTGCAGTAAGAAGGGGGAGTCAGGAATGTAGTTGTGGTTCTTAGGATCCAGCTTAATCTCTATCATATGTATTACAACTGCAGCCTTTGCATGATAATGGGATGCTGGCCCGTGTCCCATTGTTTCCGCTGGAATATAGTTTCAAGTAAGTGCCATTTGGCTTGCAACCATAATTACCTACAATTACTCCCGAAGGAGATCTTTCAGTTCCTGACTCGCTTAGCTTTTAGAAAGCTAAATTCATTTTTTGGGTAGTGTGTCAAGACACTGGCATTGAGATAGCACACATTATGACGACTTGTTGCAGTCTGCATATAAGGATTTTGGATTTGGTGGATATAGCAGCCTTTATTGGATTTGGTTTTTAAACTATGTTTGCTGTGTGGCCTGAGCTTTTGAAAGAACAGGGTATAAATGTTTAAAAGAAGAAAGCTGTAAAGACACTCAATCTAAAATATAACAGTATTTTGCAATTTACAGTTAAGAAGGCGATGACTCAAGAAATTAAAGTAACTTATCAAATGTTACATATGCCAGTGAACAGAGTTAAGACCCGTGATTAACAGTGTTACATTGATAGTCCCATCCTAAGGAAAGTTACACCCTTCTGAGTTCATTGAGGTCAACGGGTTTAGAAGGGTATAAATCTTAGGATAGTGCTGAGTGTATTCAGAGTAAATTTATATCAGCAAGAACAAGTTCTGATCTTTAGCTGCACAATCTGATCTCTCAATTGTATCTTCTGTCAATTCCTGGTTGACATGATAAAAACAATAACAATATTGCTCATGGAATTTTCATTTCAGTGTATGATTGCCATTAACTGGTTTTCCTTGATGCAAGGGCTGTTTAATACACAAAGGAAGATATTAAATTGTACCTTAACTTAGTTATACTGTGTACATTCATAAAATCAACACATGTTACGGGGTAATTTTTGCAAATGTTTTTCTCATGGTTTAACAGTTATATAAGATTCTGGATCTTGCCCCTTTCTTTCAGATGAACTGTGAATTCTTTTCCCCCCTCCATTGTTAATTAAAAAAAGAGTCAGTAGGATTCCTGTTTGCTGTTATCCTAAAAACACAGAGCAAATGCTCTGTGATGTGTGATGCAAATGTAAATTTGACCACTCCAAATAGCATAAATCTTAATTTTATGAACAGGCTGATTACAAATCAGAAGAATTTAATATCTCTCTGAAGCCTGCTGCCAGCAACTAGGCAAAAGATTGGTATGAGCAGGGCTCTTTTTGTAGCAGAAACTCCTTTGCATATTAGGAGACACCCCCCAATGTAGCCAATTTTCCAAGAGCTTACAGAGCTCTTCTTACAGGGGCTACTGTGAGCTCTTGGAGGATTGGCTACTTTAGGGGTGTGTCGCCTAATATGCAAAGGAGTTCCTGCTACAAAAAGAGCCCTGGGTTTGAGCATGTGACCAAGGCAATCCTTTATATTTAGAATGGTACATTTTATTAAATGTTTTATTGGAGAATATAGCAACATTGAATGTATTGTCTTTTTGGAGATTTACTTATTTCAAAAGACAATAAACCAGATTGAGACATTCAGACCCCTGGGGAATAAATGAAAGTGAAAAGTGAGTTACCAAATCTCTTGAGCCACTGGAATAAAATGAAATCACAGGATGCATGGTGAAGCAGCTGCAGCCTCTGTATGCCCTTCCTCAGCCCACCTGTGACACCATGTGCAAGGTATATAGTGTTCATTTGGATGGCTGTCCCTTCCTACCAGCTGCTACAGCCTCCTCCTCTTCCTTCTGCCCCCTGCCAAGGTAGAGGGTGCCAGGATGGCCTTCCTTTATTTTGCATTTAATTAACAGTGAGATATACAGTGGTGTAATGGTGAGAGGTTCAGACTAGGATCTGGGAGACTCTGCCATAGAACCTTGCTGGGTAACCTTGGGCCAGTTACACACTCTCAGCCTATCCTACCTCACTGGGCTGTTATAAGGATAAAAAGGATGAGAGGCAGGTTGGCTGGGGAAGCAAATGGCAGGCATGCAAACATGCGCCCTTTCTCCCTGAGACTCTACACTTCTGTGTAGAAACTTGGGGAAGGGGGCATGTTTAAATGCCGTTCTTTCCCTTCCCAAGATTGGGGAGGGAAAGAAAGGCATTTTAAACATACCTGGGTTCCCTGCCTGATCTTCTCCAGGTGCCTGCTGCCTGTGGGGCACCAGGAGAATAGCAGGCAAGGAACCCAGGCATGTTTGCATGCCTACCCTTTGCTTTCCCAGCCAGCCTGCCATGGCAGGTTGGCTAGAAAGCAAAGGGCAGGCATGCAGACATGCCCCCTTCCTTCCTTGAGCCTCTCCGGTTTTGCAGAGAAATTCGGGGAGGGGAGGGAAAGTGGGGGGCATGTTTAAATGCCCTTCTTTCCCTCCTTGAGATTAGGGAGGGAAAGAAAGCCATTTTAAACATGCTTGGGCTCCCTGCCTGCCCTTCTCCAGCTACCCCATGTCAACCAGAGAAGGGAAGGCAGGAAGCCCAGGCTTTCCTTTGTCAATTCCACTCACAACTGACCGGTAGGGGCTACCAGAAGGAAATACGGCATTCCCTCTGGTGGTTGTATATAAGACTCATATATATTCGGCAATACCAAATATTTTCCCAATCCGAATACTTTACTGGAATTGGAGTGGGGAAATTTGGCATTTACTGATTTTTTTGGGTCTGATATAACCGGAGCTGAAAAATACCGTCTTTTTTTTTTTTTTTTTTTGCACACCTTTAGTCAGGAGGCCTGGGTGGTAAGTCAGGGGGGCCTGGCCTTGAGATGTCCCACTGTAGCTACGGGCTTGATATATTGCAACTGAGAGCTGAGTCAAGATCGGAGAAGGGATGGCCATGAGTGGGAGAGAAAAAGAGCTCGGGGGTGAGAGATGTGACCAATGCTCCCTGTAAGCTGTGGAGTCTTGTGAACAAAAATTCTACTTTGTGAGCTACTGGCATTAAAATGGTGAGTGAGCGATTTGGCTACTGCATAAATTAGTTTGCTCTGGAGCCCTCGTTCCTGAGCTAAGACAAAAATGTGTGAGCCAGAGGCTAAAAAACTGAGCTAGCTCACGCTAACTCAGCTTAGAGGGAACACTGGATGTGACCTGCAATACAGGGTCTTATGAACTCCCCGTGCTCAACACATACCTGCAGTCTGTCCTGGGCTGGACTTTCCCTCAGTCTTCACTATGGATGGCCAGCTGAGGTTGTTATGAGCTTTTTTTTTCTACCTTCCCATTGCTGGTGCTCCATATATACATCTAACTTGGTAATGTCTGGATCTCCCTAATGGGTGCACTCCATGATCTCAAGCAGAGAAAAGCCTTCCCCAGTATTTGGCTAGTTGAGACCCTTTAATTAGCTATGCTTGGAGTTGAATGTGGAACCTCTAGCAGACAGCACAGGTGCTCTACCACTGATCCACAGCCCCTTTCACACCAGGTCCCTTCACCAAGCCTGGTGGTATTCCTGCGAGAATTGCTAATCATTGGCTGCTTCCAAGATTTATGTTAATTCATCACATACTGTGGAATTACAGGAGAGAAAGTCTATCTCACTGTGTCTCCTAAGGTTGGCAACTCTAGAGGTTACAAAAGAACATGTCAAAATATGACAAGTAGGAACTACTTGGATACTGTGGAGATGAAAACCTCCCCAAGAGGCAGTAGATGTGTAAAAAAGCAAAATGCTTCCAGAATAATTTCTCTCCTTCCTTAAAATAAGACCTGCGGTAGAAAATGTGGTTCCTGTGCACATATTTTAAATGCACAAGAGCTGGTTTCTGCTTCATTTTAATTTGATTCTCAACACGTATAGGAGGAGTACAAACGGCAACATTTTATGGAGCTGAAGTCAGGGAAAGCAGGAGGAGAAACAGTCAGTTAAATATATTTAAATCTAATTTTAAATATTCAGTTCAGACTTTTTAAAATCCAGGTAACAGTATTATGGGGAAAGATGTTTCTTTTTCCAAAGTTTGTTTTTTTAAAGATATAATTATTGATTCTTCATTCTCTTTCTTCCTCTTTTAAAAGAGGGAATTCTCTTTCATTTCTCTTTGTAGAGGAATCAATGCGCCCATTAGTAAAGTCAGCCTTTGCAGTTCTTTTATGCTACACACCACCAGGTGGTGCTCTGGCAGGAGTTTAGGAAGGCGTGAGATGACATTGCCTGCCCTTGAGCATCTTCAGAGTGAAATTCTGAAATTTTGCCAGACTTCCCTTCCTGCCCCTTCTCTTGTTGAATTTCTCTTTGATCAAGAAGGAATGTATTAGAGACTTTCTCCAAATTCCTAAAAAGAGGGGAAAATAACTTGTTGGATTACAGGGGAAAATTGGGTGAAGAAGAATTAAGAGATTGCTAGGAAGAGGTTTCTTTGGTTTACAGTCTTGCCACCATTCAATTACCCTTTCTCTCTTATTCGGTTTTCTTCTTCTCTCAACAATGATTGCATAGTTTGGGAATACACACTGTTACCTAAAGCAGTTTAGATTAATCGGTTGTGTCTCAAAGCAGTCAGAATCTACTTGTGTGTCTTAAAAGTTCATTTAGAATATCTTCTGCTCCCTGCTCAGCTCAAAAAATTATGACTGTGCTTTGTGTGCCAGCATTCTGTTCTGTTTTGCAGTGTGTAAGCCAGGATCCCAGGTTGAACCCATATTATGAACACTTCTGCAATCACTTCTAACAGAAGCTGATCCTCTTGAATATGCTCCACTGTGCTTCTCTGCAGTCTCAAATTATGGGGAGAATAAGAGTTCCATTTCCATTCACAGTAGGACTAGGAAGTACCCTCCATCTGCTGCTGCAGCAAAAGAGTGTTCACATCTAATGCATTCTTAAAGGCATCCAACTGGGGTTAGATATAGCACATTCGAAGCAGGGGAATTGATATCAGGAACTGTAGACACAGCTTACATCTCCCAGATACAGTTAGCAGCCACCAGTATTTCTGTATATATAAATCATAATTTTTATTTGTTTATGGCCCCTCTCTAGTTATAAATAGAGATTATATTGATAGAGATGGAAAACAAGAATAAAATTTTTATAGACTGAATTATATATTCTATACATAGAATTTAAACTCTTTTATTCAAGAATAGTGGGTTGAATTCTTAGTGGCAACAAGTGATGTCATATTCTCAAGCACAGTTTTTGGACATTATCGTGGCTTTTGGTTTTCATGTTCTGGAGTTTCATATTTCTGGTAATGATGGCATCTAACCCCACACCCTTTTGCATGAGTCCAGCAAGAGAATTACCTCTAGTTTCCTCCTTCCCTCTGCTGCCCCCTGAAGTGCATCTCCCAATATTCTCAAGAGGTCCCCAACCCAAACAGTTGGGGGGGAATGACTGTACAGGGCTATAGCAAAAAAGGGGAGGAAGTGACAACAATCCATGACAAGAGCTCAGTTCACGGTTCTCTGGATGCAAGTCACTATCGCATTTTTCTTTTTTTGTTTTGTTATTTTGGATTTCTATGCATTTTAGAAGTTCCTTTTGTTTAGCCAAGACTATGGCTTTCAGTGTTTCTGATCAGATTAAACACTGTATAGTGCCTTTAAATGTATCCCTGAATCTTTTGTAAGAGATTTTTAAATCTTCGTTGTTGGTGTCATGGGTTTAAGAACTAATGTAGCATTTGTCCTCTTTTGTGATATCTGGGTTGCAACTTAACTAGAGGTGGCACATTGAATGATTCAGTTAAGTCAACTAATGGGAAACAAACAGGGACTTGATTTAGCCCTTCAGAGGTTTATTCAAGGTATGAGCTTGTGTGCACACGAAAGCTCATACCTTGAATAAGCCTTTGTTGGTCTTAAAGGTGCCACTAGACTCTAAATTTGTTCTACTGCTTCAGACCAACATGGCTGATCACCTGGATTTATCTTGATATAGTCCTGGCTTACTTGTTCCATGGGTTTTACTCAGTCAGTAATGACTAGCATTATCAGGATTGTGGCCTGTGACTAGAGTTAAATGGTGACTTGGATCCAATGGAGCATTTCCATTGATGTAGGGATTTCTGTCTGTGGACAAAACCTCTCATTTTGCAGCCCAAAAGACTGCCTTCCAAAATGCTGTTCTGGATAGGAACAGCATGTGTGTGTGTGGGGGGGATTTTAAATTGGAGCAGGGTTGGATCCAAACCAGCAACTGTAAGGGCACATAGTTGGATCCAAAGAACTACTTCAGCTGTATTCAATATCTTCTGTGTATCCTGTTGGAATTTTTTAGTTTCTCTCTTTGTGCAACACACCACCACGTTATATCATAGATTGCTTTTACATTTCCCATGAGTTGTATAATGTATTGTGTGGGCTATTATTTGAAGAAGCAGAAAGGAACTCTAGATACATGAAACTAGTTGTGCAGTTCTTTAGAGTATGGCCATCAGTGTGTTTAAGTATACTGATGGCCAGAATAAATAAAATATTCAGTTCCTGCAACCCCCTTGGATAGTTCAGACATAGTGTTAAACCATGATTTGGTGCTTGGTGACCAAGCCCATTGCTCATCAGCTGTAAATCATTTAGTAAAACCATACTTTTCTGCTATATTCAAATCAGCAAACTATGATCAGTTTTTTACCTCCATACCAGGACTGCGAACTAAAATCAAACCATGGTTTACAGTACCGGTTTGGACAGTTAAGTATGAACTCTAGTTTGCCAGTTCAGAAGTCACTAACTGACTCTCCTCACACAAGGGATGACAGAATGTGTAGACACAGGGCTTGGATTGCAGTGTCACATTCTGAGCTATCATGCTCAGAGCATGTTGAAGAAACGGAAGGCATGAGAAATAAGAAGAGGTCTGGTGCCTCAGACCAGCAATCCATCCGTTCTGGCATCCTTTTCGCACAATGGTCAGTGAGCTGCCTCAGAAAGCAGAACCTGGGCCTGGAGGCCAAACTGGAAAGGAAGGAAATCTTTTTGTGGTCAATGAATATATTACTTACCTAAACAAGAATTTCAGTTTGGGGAGAGGAAAATAAAAACAAATACCCTCAAATCATGGGCTGACATCAACAACAGAGGATGGTGATGGGAAGAAATGGTTTGGAGACGTATTTGTTAAGGCAGTAGGATTGCCAGTTTCCCGCTGGGGGCAGGGGAATCCCACCCACAGCTCTCATTGCCTGCCTCCTCTTAGCTGGATGGTGGAAGGAAATATCCTGGTGAAATGAAAGGTGGCATAATTGGTATCTCCAGTGTTATTATGTCACTTTTGTCATAACTGAGAAGTCATGTCATCACAATCTAGCATTCTTCTGAAACTCTATAGCGCTACCTGGAAGTGATGTCATTGAGCTGGGGGACGCCGATTCCCCACCCTGCAAAATGGAAGTTTCTGCCTCCCACATCTTCCAACAGGAGTCAGGCTTTGCTTGGCAACCCTATAAAGCAGGAGTTAAAGCACACTGTCTACAGAATTCCACAGACCTATAAATATGGCTAATAATAAAAACTCTGAAGAACTGTCTGACATCTTCCTATAATATGTGTACATGCGCAATAATAAAGTATCCTCAATTTGTTGCTGTACAGATGTATGCTGTTGCTGTTTTGGGAATATTAATGATTTAATGAAAATCATGTAATTAAAACTTGACTGCCTCCCAGTGAAACGGTTTCTAATGAATGGAGGTTGTGAATGAATTTTGAGGAAAAGTGGGAGGAGACCAAGTTTGGTGGGTTGTTCCAAGGAAACAACAATATGAGGACCTCTTTACTTAAAAGAACATTAATGGGGGAAAAATTGTCATGCTGCAAACTATCCCTCGTGTGTACACTGTTGCTCATTTGCAGGCAACTACTTACTCTACTTTTGGTCAAGTGATCTTGTTAGAGCCAATTGGATTTTGGGAAAGAAATCCCAAAGGTTAATCTATCCATTATTATAAATATTTATAAATGGGCTGGATAAATCATACAGTGTAATTATCTACCTAACTAGTCAAGCCATTAGGACATTAAATAGCACAAATCAGAACTCATTTGCTGCCTTACTACAGTGATATTGATATGCAACTGCTCAGCAGCAAGGGCTTGTGAGCATTTACTGTGGTTTTAAAAGGACTGGAGAGCAATGTAGTAATATTTCCTGCCGGTTTTTGCTTCTGCTCTTTATTTAAGTAAAAGTCAGACAGATACAAATGGTCTAATTAAAAACAAACCTGTGAATACCCAAAATACCCAGGCCATCTTAATATATCTTCATGATGTTATTATGACTGCTGTCAGCATCGAACTGTGTTAAGAGGGAAGACCAAAGCTTGCATCCTAAAAGGCCTAGTTTTTGGAATGCAGATTGTCAGACTTTCAACCTTTCCTTTGTGGTCTTTTTATCAAATGATAACAGGTTTTAAAGTAAGTTTGTTCTAAACAGTTCTTAGGTTGAATTACTCCATGCACATGTGGAACTCAGGGAAAGGGGCTTCTAGGCCCAAAGAGGTGATTTCCACATAGCACTTTCCCTGACATGGCTTGGTTTAAATGTTAAGCAATGTTTGCTTATTTTCTGTGGTTCCTAAAACCATCAGAAATGTGGCAGGGTCTAGAGGCCTCATGAATTTTATGGGTCGTGTTTAAAATCAGATTAATTTCAAACATCTGGCAGACACCTCCCACATTAATCTATTTTAATTGGACACATTGAGAATTGGATGTATGTGTATCTATCCATTGCTAGCTCATTTGCATTTGGACTTCCTAGCTTCAGTTCTTCTTTCCAGTCTTTATAGGGTCTTATGTGCTACTTATGTGAAATTATTAGATTATCAGTCAACAAAGATACAGTTTAGTCCTATGAACACTTCCCAAGGACTAAGCCCCACTGAATATACCGGAGTAGAATTCTGAGTAAACCTGCCTAATATTGCCCCCTTCCTTCTTTCATAGGATTTAGATGACGTAATCAAATTTGCCACTTACTCTTAAAATACTATTGTAGACTCATAAAGGATATATGGGTAAGCTATAGCTAGGATCTGTATATTTGTGCTTCCCTTTTCCTCAGAAATATAGACTGTCAGCAAGTATAGCCTCTTTGCAGATGGTTTGAATGTGCATCTTAATCTCACTAAAGTAATAAATGTCATGTTATTATTTATTCCACCCAACAACCTGTTCCCGAGGCCACAAATGTTTTACAAATATAACTTTATCAAGAGAGACATGCTCTCACTTGAGTTTCAGGTACCCTGACAATGCTGCATATTTACTTTGCAGAATCCTTAAGCTACAGTTTCCAGCTAATTTTAGGGAAAAAAGAGATTGACAATATAGGCACTGAGGATTTCTTCTCTGAGCCATGTAGAGCCTGGGGGAGTATAAGCAGCTGACATCCCCCAGGCAGTTTCTAACTTTGCTGCTGTGATCTACGGCTATAATTCTCAAATATGCAGGATAGGGTAGACTTGCTAAATTGCTGTTGTTTAGCTGTTTGAGGCAAAATAGAAACATTTTTTTTCAAATGACATTTAAATAACAGTAATATTTTTAAAAAACTGAAATCTTCCAGTGCCATTCTAAGCAGAGTTTATACCCTTCGAAGCCTATTGACTTCAATCGACTTTGAAGGTTGTAACTGTTTTGGATGGCTCTGCTGAAGAACATATTTTTCTCTCAGCATGGTTGGAGGTACAGTCCCATTTGGGAGTGGTAGCAGCACACCTGGACAATTAACTAACCCTTTAGAGTTGCCTGTCACACCTTGATTTCTCTCGAGAGTATCAGTTGCTATCCAAGTAAGGAATGAGTCATTCAACAAGCTATTTACTTCTCTGTATATCAAGTGACTTTTAATTTTGATTCTGCTGTGCCATTCTGCACACCCTACTTCTTAAAACATAATGCAAACTGTGCACATGCAGATCAAATTATATTTCATACTTTAAAATTGTTTATAATGTATTTCATATTTTGATATATATTGTTTTATTGATTTTATGTAAGCTGCCCTGAGCCTGCCTTGGCAGGGAGGGCGAGGTAAAAGTTGAAGTAATAAATAAATAAATATTCTAAATACTTTTATGAGAATGTGACTCAAATGTGTTATTGATATTTCCCTCGTTTCTGTTAATCTAGAGACCTAACAATTATCTCAAACTGTTTCATTGTTCCATTGTAAATTGGTTTAGTTAGAATTAGTTTTCTATTTCTTTTGTTGTTGTTGTTGTTGTTGTTGCAAGTGTGGCCTTAAACAATATTTGGCTTTGCCTAATGATATGTACAGAAGACAAGCCTAAGTGGAACATCAGCTGTTTACATCAGCTCTAACAATTAATGCATGTTAATTTTTAATTACACTGATTGTACTACAGGCAGAATGTATTTTTTTTTCACAGAACAGATGTACTAGTCAGTTTTTCTGGTGAATATGCATATCGATTAGCTGCGGCTGCTGCCAGCACTGTAGAGACAGCCAGCTTCTAATGTGCTGACAAATGTATGCTTTACAGTCCTGGGGCAAATGGTTATGAATCCGAGCTAGAGCTACAGGGAAAGGAGTTAGAGAAACAGCAATGTACAATTCACAACAGTAAGCTTGGCTTCGTTGAGTGCAGTCTTATTTTAAGAGGAAGATTCCAATTAGAAGAATATCCTGATTGCCTAAAGATCCTTATTCTTCTTGATCATCAAACCTTGAGATAACGGAAACTGTGCTAGATTTCTTTTTGGTGCCATTTCTATTCGCCCTTTATTTAATTAATTGGTATACTTAGTTGGTAATTCCTTGTATCCGTATTTTGCAACTATTATTCTATGCTGTGGTTGTTTTTATTGTACATGGGTCTGCAAGGGTTACATGCCAATAAAGGAAACTGGATTGGATTGGAAGAGCAAGATTCCCATGATTTTAGAAATCTTTGGCTGATCTGCACAGACAGATAACATTCCTGTGCTTCTATAATACTAATAAATATTATTCTGATACTAAGCATCTGCAGTCCAACTGAAATCTCCCACAATACGGTAAGCGAGTTAGACATATTAATGGAGGTCCATCACTGGCATCATGATGGCTTCATATTCAGAGGCAATAGCCTCTGAATATCAGTTTCTGGTAAGTATCAACAGGGGGAGGCTTTAGCTTTCATCTATATATATAAAAGAAAGTCCTCTCACCATAAAATCAACACCCAGGCCAAACCCCTGGAACTAGAAACATGAAATTCAGGGACAGCACTTCTACTGTGATGTAGATGTTCACTAAGAAGGGATTTTTAGAAATTCAACCCCTAAGGGGGTCAAAAGGGGAAAATGTGTTCCGCCCATTGCTTCCTATGTGGCTGCCAGGCTGCTGCCTCCTTGCACCCCCCCACTCTGATTGGTCAGTTGCAGAGCTCACTGAGGTTAAAAAAAAACCCAGTTACAGGAGACTGCAGAGAGTTAGCAACAGTTGAGGAAATCAGGAATGGCAAACCATCTGTGAGGTGTAGCAATGCTGCTGGCCCAGCCTCCCTGCTGGCTTCAGACATGCTTCCCCCCACCTCCTGCACCTGACAGGCAGCTGTCTATTAGGTGCAGCAGAGGATGCAGGGTGCTTAAAGCCATCAGGGAGCCCACCCCAGCAGTAATGCCTTAGTGATCCTGCTGGCCTAGCCTCCACAATGGCTTGCAATACCTTACCCCTCCCCCTCCTACACTGGACAGGCAGCTGCCTGTAAGATGTAGGGGTGGGATGCTTATAGCCATCGGGAAGGTGTGCTTAGCAGGATTGCCTTAGCACTACTGCTGACCCAGCCTCCCCAATGCCTTTAAACACACTCCCCCCAACATCAGACAGGCAGTTGTCTTTCGGGTGTAGGAGCAGGGTCAGGGTACTTTAATCCATCTGGGAGGCCACCCAAGCAGAAGCACCTTAGCAATGCTGCTGGATCAGCCTACCCAATAGCTTCAGACACACTCCCACGCACCCCTCCTCCACCTGACAGGCAGTTGTCCGTCAGGTACAGGAGCAGGAGCAGAGCATTGAAAGCCATCGGGGAGGCTGCCCAAGCACCATCACCTTAGCAATCCTGCTGGCCCAGCCTCCCTGATGCTTTCAGATGTGCTACTCCTCCTACACCTGACAGACAACAAGAGTTGGAAGGGGCATGGCATCCTTAAAGCTGTCAGAGAGGCTTGCTCAGCAGGATCACCTTAGTGATGCTGCTGGCCCAGCCACCCCAATGGCTTTAGCCATGTTCCCACCCACTGTGGAAATATACCCCAAATTTGTAGATTTGGTTTCCTTTATTGGGTTATTTAACTTCTCACAATCTGGGTTCTAGAAAATTGGTTCATATGAACTTGCTTAATATCTGATTGCTTGAATGTTGTGTTGAATATGTAGTTATGTCCCATTTCTTAAATGTAACATAAATGAGAAGCATTTTTGTAAAAAAAAAAAAAAGGGGGGGGGTAATGCCCTGCACCCAAGAAAAACAAATCAATGCCCAGGCCAAACCCCTGCACCAAGAAACCCAAAATAAGGGGAGTACATTCCTACCATGACGTCAGCCCCCACTACGAAGAGATTTCTGAGAAACACGACCTCTAAGGGGCTAAAAAAGGGGCAAAATTTGTCCCCCAAATTGTTTTCCATGTGCCTGGCAGGCTGCTTTCTCCCCCCCATTGGTCAACTGTGTAGCTCAGAGTTCTGGGGTAAAAACCTGCTTGCACTATGATCTTCTCCATTAGAATTCCTACAACAAATGTTACATTTCAAACTTCACATCATCAGTATTATAACTGGAGTTACAGAACTTAAATACCGTAGTAAAGCATGGGTACCAGGCTAGGATCCCATAAGTGCAGACCAGCATTTAATTTACTGGGAAATTTTCTGGTAGGCCACTGCTCTGGTGGATGACTATTGGCCAGGAGTGACCCAATCCAAGCAACCTCATGAGGCTGGTAGTTCTATGGAGGACACTTGGCTCAGACCCAGGCCATTGTGACACTGACAGTCAATGAGCCTACACTTTGGTTGTGACACTGTGGCCTGGATCTGAGCTGCTTAACCAATCTTGTACAGGGATATTTTAACATCCCTCATATCTTCCATGACATGAAGTAGGATGCTTCATTTAATTCCAGAGGGGTAGCTGTATCAGTCTGAGGAGAGTCTTGTATTCTTATGTATTCATGATCAAGATCCAAGATGAACATGACACTTGCATGACCTCATACACACCAGGCCTTCTCCCATTTCTTTTTTGAGCCAGAGAATTTCATTAAATGTGTAAAGTATCCGTGACTGTCAAATCAGTCCTGTTTGGGTCCAAAATGTGATTGCTGTAATCACAGAAAAAGTAAAGGGCAGTCCTCTACAAGGATATGATCCAGGGTTGCCAACTCCAAGTGGGAAATTCCTTTGGAGATTTGAGGGTGCTGCATTGGGAGGATAGAGTCTGAAGAGATGGGGGAGCTCAGTGGAGATGTGATGCCACAGAGTGTCCATCCTCTGGTGTATGCATTTTCTTCAGGGGAACTGATCTGTGTAGTCTGGGGATCACTTGTAATTCTGGGAGATATATGTGGAAGCCGGCAACCCTAAAGACCATCCAGAATCTACTCAACCTTTCCTTTTACAGTAAAGGAATGCTGTAGAATGGAGGTGTGGCTCTATATGTAGAATAAAATGTGCTAAAATCCAAAACTTGATGTGGCAAATACATTTGGGGAAATTATGGTGGGATAAGAAAAGGTAAATGTGAAATTACACTGAACGTCATCTCTCATGTGATACAGATCAGCTGTAATTAAGATCTTCCAGTGAAAGAAGAAGTGATATACGAACTCTTATGAATCACATGATGGTTCTAGATCAATTGATGCCAGTGCATTAGATTCTGGACTAGACAGAAAAGATACTGCTGTCACCAACTGCTGTTATCTCAAGCTCTCTATCGTTTTTTATAAAGCCAGTATGGGGGCTTTTAGGGACAGGACAGAAATTTAGTCCCTGTCATTTCTTGTTGGTATATTTTGCTGTGCTGTGTGGTCCCAGTGACTGAATTTAGCAAGCAGCATATAACCTTGCTAGCAGTTAATGCAAGAAATTAGTATAACTGTTTGTAATATGTAGTATAATAATCCTTGTGTACTCTGCAGTAGAACTATAAGAGGGCACACAATATCATGCCTAGTGGACTCACAGTGCAGTCCAAAGGACAGTTACAGCCTTCTAAGTTCATTGAAGTCAATGCTCTTAGAAGGGTGTAAATCACCATAGGATTGGACTGAGAGGGAAACGGAGTCTGTAACATCATTAAAGAGGAAGTAGGGACTGAGAAGGAATCTGTGCATAGAGATTGCTCCCTGATGTTCAGAATGGAACTAATGCTTGGTCACTGCCACCCCCATCCTAAGTACAAAGAACACTTAGCATCAAGTGTAATTTCTCCTGCTTGTCATTGGTTCCCTGCAGAGAAAGCAGTCCTTCTTTTGGTGTGGGAGCAAGAAGAATGACAAACAATTCTTGCAGCAATATTGGCATCTCAAGTCTTTTGTCTCAATTTCTTTTCTGAGCTCCCTGGTAATTACTCATGCTAGTAATTATTCAGTGAGCTCCTTTATGCAGTACAAGCTCATGAACTAAAAAAAAAAAAAAGATTTTAAACTCAGCCTAGTTACTTGGGTTTTAACTAGTCAATCACTCCCAGTCCTAGCTATGGTACTTATTAGTCCTCAGCAGTATTATCAACATGTGAGGCTAGCTTGATTGTGCGTCTAATCCTTGGTCTATGTTGTCTATAGAGTCTGTTCTGAATGGCATTTGGCTCTCCAAAGTCTTAAAGAGTCTAGCCCTGCTGCCTGAGATTGCTGCTGATGAATCCTAGGCAAGGTCGCCTATTCTGGGTTGGGAAATTCCTGGAGAAGTGAGAAAGGAGCACTGGAGGGGAGGGACCTCAGCAGGGAATAATGCCATAGTGTTCATACCCCAATATCCTATATCAGATATATATATATATATATATATAATGTAAAATATATAAATATACAATAATACAAGTTAAAATAATAAATATTGTGTTAAAATTCTATTTCCTGGCAAATTTTGCAAAAAGCTGCAAAAAACCTCATGCTGAGAGCTGTAATCTGAGGATTATCACCTATAAGAAGAACACCTATAAGAAGAATCCTGGTAAACTCAGGGTCAGAACAGCCCGGACACCTTCTGAGCAAAGGGGAAAAAAATCTCTGCACAAATTTCCTGATAGAACCGGCAGTGAAGGCAAGGCAGGTGTCACTCCCCTGACCAACCTCCTTGCCCTTTTCTCAGGTGGGTCACCCAGCTCCAATCTTGAACCATCGGTCTGGCTCATGACTGGCAGCCCAGCAAACTGGTCGCCACTGAGGAGCGCCTTCCCCTGAAGCCTTCCAACTTGCAGAGAGGAGCATACCCTAAGAGGTTCCCAGATGAGGTGATCACCATTCCCCACTCTGGGCCTTAGAAATCCAAAGGCAGTTCCTGATGACCCCCTGTTCCCTAATGGGGAAAATGCCATAAAGTGCTCACCAGTTCCGATTTCTTGCCCGCACCAACCTGTCAAGTGACCAGCCTATTTAGGGGTCGACCACCACGACCAACTATCCAATCCACTGCTCTCAGTGCAAGGTAGGCGAAAACACCTCCACCTATTCAGCCAATACCGGGTAGAAGTGAAAAATGCTTACCTGGCCCCAATAGGCAACCAGCCGTAGCCTACACAAAGAACAGGGCAGGAGGGTGAGCGAGCACATTGGAGCAACTGTCATTGGGCGGGAGCGGAGCCTGGCCATTTATCCAGGCTGGCTTCGCCCCCTGCCTACATCACGACTCCAGGCGTCATGGCTCTGTTGCTGCCCGGCTTCCTCAGGGTGGCAAAGCAGCCCCCAGCAACTAGTGGCGTTGCTGAGAGCTGAGTTTTTCCAGTTGAATTGATGTTTGTAGTCTAAAGATCACTTGTGATTCTGGGAGATCTCCAGGTCCCACTTGGGGGCTGGCAAATGTAGCTGGGATCACCACTTGCCACAGGAGTCTCTGATGGTGCAGGTAATGGGCAGGATGGCAACAGGGCCTCTGGCAACAGGTACTCCTCCACCTCTGGCCCCCTACACAATTGCCTAGATGAACACAATGAGCTTGCGCCAACTTGACAACCCATGATCTGAAAGTTTAGATTCCTGGGTGTTAATTTATTATTTATCACTAAATTTCAGTATTATCTTGAAAAGTTTATTTATGCTTTGTTTACTTTATCCACTGGGCTACTAGACTTGCAATGCCATCCTAAACAGAGTTAAACTTTTCTAAGTCCATTGAAAACAACAACCTTAGAATGGTATAACTCTTGTCTAGGATCATGCCATAAATATATCAGTAAGAGAGATTCTGATACGACATTAGAAGAATTCATTTATACCCCAAAATTAAAATTTGAAATTTGATGGACAGCTTTTAACTCTTTTGAAAGCAGCCTTTGTTACTCATTTCCAATTGTGACAAATACATCATATAGGGATCCCCTCATCATCTTAACTAAAATTGTGCCCAGCCCTGCTTGTTGTCTGTTGGCAGTAGTAATGAACCATCCCAGGTTTCCAGTTGTTTCTGGTCAGGGAGAAACTACAATTTTACAGTATTATGGTGATATCTTTGCTATTGGATAGGCTACACAAATCACATGGTTCAAAGTCTAGGGAGCCCATGCTGCTGAAGCCTGCACTGCCTACCATGGTAGACAGTGGAAAGCCTAGCTAGCCCTCTTTTATGCTATGTTTCAGAGGACTTGGGCCTGTTTGGGAAGGTTGATGGGAAAGTGAGTGCTGTGGCTTCCTACCCTATCTTCCAGCTGATGGCTAGATTAAAATAGATTTCAGCTGGGGGAAGTACTGCAGATGTTAGTGTATGATAGAGATCCCTGCAGTTAAAATTTAGGGTTGCCAGGCCTGGCATGGTAACCAGTGGGAGACTGGATGGGTGGGGTCATGGGAGGGTGGCTATCATTGATGGCATGGCATCACTTCTGGGAAAATCCTGGAAGTGACATCACAGCTCTCTAGGAATCACTGGAAACTCTATGGTAAAACTGCTTCCTTGTTTTCCCCAAGAATGACATTGTGCCATCAGCCCAGAGGACTGGCAACTCTACTGAAATTAGTGCTTTTTCTGGACCTTCGGATCTCCAATAATTTTATGGTACTGCTGCTGGGGTGGAGTCATTCTTAGACATGTTGCACAGTGGTACATTTTCATTAACTTTTAAAGACCTGATTGATTATTTCCTGCTACCTAACACAACAATGAATCCCCTACTACTGCTTTCCCCACAGTGGCTTTTTTCAGCTGCCCTCATGTATTTGTTTGTTTTTAATTTAGCATTTTAACTTCGTGAGTTGGGTTTTTTAAAAAAAAAGTATTGTTCTTCTGCAAAACCTGAAACAGCAACACCATAGACAGTCTGCAGCATGATAATAAACAGAGTTTCACCTTTCTAAAACTGTTGATTTCAATTGACTTAGAAAGGTGTATCTCTGCTTGGGGCTGCATTACTACTCCCTTGACCATCTTTATAAAGTCTTTAACAAGACTTCTTACATGGTCAGAGTGATATAAACTAGCTCTGAGGGTTGTACTAAACACTTTTTTATTCCAAACAGAATGCAGAAGTACTATGAGGCCATATTAGGTATAGCATGATCTTTGTCCCATTTTACTTTTCTTTATATATATATTTTTAAAAGCTTGTCTTTTGCCAACCCCAACCCCCCACACACACACACCAGGGTGGCTTATAAACTTAAAATGTTGATTTTTTTTTTAAATCACCCCCAAACCCTCAATAAAAAACACTGAGAACAGCTCAAATCAGAAAAGAAGGTGACAGCATGATGCACATCCAGAAATAGCAGCAGGTACAGCATAGTGGATGCTCGCTAGAACTTTAATATGCTTTCAGCCTTGACTGCATAATTTTATATAAGTGGGGCTAGATACCTATATAACATCACTTCCCTCTACAAAGAAATGCAACCCCTTCTGGAGGGAAACATGACAGCTGTTTAAGAGCTCATTGCATAAGCGATACAAAAGTGAGGGGCAGCATGTAAAGGGTGCTTTATCAAGGGATAAGGAAATAAAGTACTACAGAGTTTGCCTATAATTTCTCAGCGGGCATATATCGCACTGCGTGGTTTTCTCTCAGTACAGTTCAGCTCCAATTTTACAATTAATGCTCATACTGTCTCCTTTTGCTGGGTCCAGGAAATGCAATGAAAATAATGGTAATTTTCCAGCTGTGAGGATATAAGGCCACTTCTAGTATTGCCTTTTGCAATGTTACTCCTAAGCAGCACTGTTTGATATTATCTCTTGCACAGGCATGGCTGTCCAAATGGGTAACCATACAGTCAGCATTGTATCAGCAGGCTTTGATACCAACTTTAAATCCTTAGGATACAACCCAGCCATTATTTTGCACTTTTCAGACATTTTTATTGTAATGGAAGAGCTAAACACAGGCCTAGGTCCTTCCATTGTAGTCAGTGAAGCTTAAAAGTATACATTGGGTTGAATTGTAAGCTAGATGCCTCATAAAATGGACAAAAATCCCATGGAGTCATTTTGGTGCTAACATGATAAAATGGAACATTAATACATGGGAGCTTATGCAGAAGTATTTAACCAGGGGAGATGACAGCCAGCCAGCCAGTGTGGTTTAGGGATTAAAGTGCTGGATAGGATTTGGGTTTAAAGTCCCGCTCTGCCATGAAGCTCACTGATTGACCTTGGATCAGTCACAGTCTGTTAGCTGAACCTACCTAACAGGGTGGTTATGATGACAAAATAGGGGAGGAGAAAACAAGGCCGATTTCCCACAAGCGCTGCTCCATGCTCGCTCTTCCCTTTCCCCCCGATAGTACATCCCCTTTCTTAAGGAGCAGGGAAGAAGAAGAGTTGGTTTTTATATGCCACTTTTCTCTACCTTAAGGAGTCTCAAAGCAGCTTACAATCCCCTTCCTCTCCCCACAATAAGCACCTTGTGAGGAAAAAATGTAAGAACACAGAAACATAAGAGAAGCAAATGTTGGATCAGGACAACCGTCCATCCAGTCCAACACTCTGTCACACAGTGGCCAAAAATATCAGGTGCCATCTGGAGGTCCACCAGTGGGGCCAGGACACTAGAGGCCCTCCCAGTGTTGACCCCCCCAAGCACCAAGAATACAGAGCATCCCTTGCCCCAGAGTCCCTATCTATACCTTATGGCTAATAGCCACTGATGGATTGAGAGAGTTTTGAGAAAACTGTGACTGGCCCAAAGTCACCCCCTGTAATAGGGATAGTGCATATGTAACACACTCCTTTAAAAGTTTACAAATCAAATTGTAGCATGCAGCTCCTCCACAAGGTGGCTTGTTGATTTACAGAGATTTGTAGGTTTATCATATTTGGCAGAAAAGGCAGGAATGTAACAGAAAAGTTAATTCCCTCTTTCTCCCTCCCCCCATTCCCCATCATTTTGGAGAATTGCACCCACAAGAGCAAACAGAGTCTGGATTTATAAGGCTATTGCTTTGTGTCTGATTTCTCCATAAGAGAAGCCTGTGGTTAACCAAGGAGAACATGTTGCATTACATTCTGCGACACAGACTGTACAGCTAAAGTGTATATAGATGTGTGTTGTGCTACATGACAGGCCATTTTCTGGAGACACTAATAATTTATGAAATTGCCTACATCCATGTAGTTGATATTACAGTTTGTAACAAAAAGTATCTATTCATTTTTGTTGAGTGTTCTGAATTGGATTGTAAATATTATGCACATATGCATTCTTGCAAAGCCTTTTAGGAATTGTAATTTACAGCAGGGAACCTTCAGGGATTTGCAGGGGGCACCACATTTTCTCCTCCCCCACTATATTCTCTCCCTTCTTTGCAAGCCCTTAAAGTGTCTCTCCTGTTTTTGCTTCCTTCTCGCCTTAACACCCATAAGCCAACCTATCTGTATTTCTCCCCTATCTCGTTGTCTACCAGGGCCTGAAGCCTGAGAGGAAAGAGGGGGGATGAGGGTGCGCCCTGACATTTCATGGGTATACTCATGTCAGTTTTGCTAATCCTGCTGCATCTATGATGTCAGTTCCGGTTCACCAGAAGAGACATTGTGTAAGCTGAAGGGTTAGCTAAACTCAATAGTTTTCACTGGAAGTGACATCAGCACACTGGCAGGATGCAAGCATACCAATCCCCACTCTTTAAATGTTCCTGAGGGTCGCTGGCTGTGGCTGAGCTAGTGTGATTTAGTGGTTAAGAGCCGTGGACTCTAATCTGGTGAAACAGGTTTGGTTCCTCACTCCTCCACATGAAGCCTGCTGGGTGACCTTGGAACAGTCACAGTTCTCTCAGAATTCTCTCAGCCCCACCTACCTCACAAGGTGCCTGTTGTGGGGAGAGGAAGAGAAGGGTGATTGTAAGCAGCTTTGAAACTCCTTAAGGTAGAGAAAAGTGGTGTATAAAAACAAGTTCTTCTTCTCCTCCTCTTCCTCCTCCTCAGGCTGTCAGGCCAGGCCCAATTGTGCTGTCAGAAGGGGAAACTGTACTTTCCTCCCCTTCTCTTCCTCCTCCTGGCAGTCCCCATTGTAAAGTACTGGGTTCAACACCCATATCATCACCTTTCCCTGACTCCTTTTCTCCTTCCCACCCAACCACCAACCAAACTTATCTCTCCTCCATTACCAGTATTTATTTAGAAGAAGAGTTTGGATTTATACCCCACCCTTCACTTGGAGTCTCAGAGTGGCTTACAAACTCCTTTCCCTTCCTCTCCCCACAACAGACACTCTGTGAGGTAGGTGGGGCTGAGAGAACTCTTAACACAAACTGCTTGTTGTGTATTAAACTGTAAATCAAGCCTATACTTTGCAATGTTAAGCTTGACTCTGAATGTGGCTCCTCAGCTGTCGCATTACTATTGGTCGGTTTCTGCAAAACCTATGCAAGTAGCCAATCACTGTGTGATAATGTATCTAAGAGGGAATGTCTCTGATTGGACTTTATCCCTGCAATATTATTGGTCGTTAACTTGTTATGGGTGTGTCTTTGTCAGCCCGGGAGAGTTTAAAAGAAGGAGCTGTGCTCCCCTTGTTGTTGTGTGTTCCTGACTTGCAGTTGCTGTTTAATAAAGCTGAAATCACTTGAAGCTGAATCCTTTGTTGAGTCTCATACTTAACACTGTTCTTTCAGGAACAGCTGTACCAGAGCTTGTGACTGACCCATGGTCACATCAGCAGGTGCAAGTGGAGGAGTGGGGAATCAAATCCACAATGGGGACCCAGATCAGTTTATATTATTCCTCTCTCCTCCATTTTATCCTCACAACAGTTCTGTGAGATACGTTAGGCTGAGATATATGACTGGCCCAAGGTCACCCAGTGGGCACCATGGTAGAGGGGGGATTCAAACCTGGGACTTCCAGATCCTAATATGAAACTGTAACCACTATGCAACAACACTGGCTTTTGCAAGGTGGTTGCTGCCGAACAGTAACAAACAGCTGGTCCTGAGTGACTTAGGCAAGTTGGGTGGTAGCAAGTAGCCAGGTGGTTGCTGATGGGCCTGGCTCCGATGAGTCATCCCTCAAAGTCCAAAACAGCCTTGTCCCATCACTAGTTTTTCCTGACAGAAACAGAGGCTTGAACTGGCAATACTGTTTTGGTTGCCTAGCAATGGTCACTGGAAAGCATTTATTTCTTGCAGCTACAGGTGCTGCTTCTAGTTTGAGGAGGGTAACCCCCAATGTAGTTGTTTTTAATTAAAGATTTCAGATTTTTTGCAAATCTGGGGCTTTTACCAGGTTTATAAAAATATCAGTATTGACTGTTCATGGCTCCAGTCTTTGGATGTAAGTATCTATGGGTGGGGCAATGTTGAGAATTTAGATATAAAAGTATAGGCCCGCAAGACTTGCAGGGAGGAATCCCATACCTCCCCCACTTTCTTGCTGGGCCTGCAGACTTGGGGTTTCTGCTTAATGTTGGTGTGGCCCCAGTCCATGGGTTTAGATATCCATAGATGAGGACCACATGTGGCTGTTACCTATATAGATTGATGTGTGCAGAAAGGCTTAGCATTGTCTAGGCAACTGTGCAACGCTCAGTACACATCTTGCCTTACCCCACGGTTGGCTATTGACATGTGCTTATTGTTCTGAAGGTATTGCCTCAGAGAACATTTGAATGATGAATACCCTTGGGGCATATAGGACATTGTGAACAATCCAGTAAACTCTAATCATGTACCAGCAGTGGCTACCAGATTTAACTGTGCAGTTGTGGAAAAGCAGCACATGGACTCAAAATAGAGCTCATTTTAAATTGTAAATTGTAAATCTGAGAGTGGCAGACAGTGTTCAAGGAAAACATGGGCATTGCAAGCAGGGGACCTTTGTCATGTTGTCCATAAAGATGGTCTGATTGTACCCTTAGAATTATTTGGTAATGAGTACAGTTGGGTAATGTATGGACATTGCAGCCTATCTTTGCCCTTTTGGTGCTAGATTTCTCCCCATAGCAAGATTTGCAATAGTAGTAGAGCACTTGAGTATCTCAGCACATATCTGCATTTTGAAGTGGTTTACCTCCAGGAAGTCTGTACCATGTGGTTTTTGAAATGTTTGAATTGACTATGGGCAAGCTTACATCCTTATAAACATTATGATTAGTGACATAGGGAGGGGAATAATTGTGGCTGTTCATTTTGGCTCTGTCACCCCAGCATGCCCAATGTTCATATTAATTATAAGATTAGCATGGGGTGAAGCAGGTAGCTATCTTTCCTTATATATAATTGTGTTTTGGTGGTGGCACTTCGTGAACATTCCAAATGCTCCCAAATCAGTTGACTCCATGATGTGTCACTCAGAAGCTGTCCCTATCCACTGGCTGTGTTGCCTGAGTCTCGCCTCCAATATTCTAAACAGTTTGCTGTTCCTCTCCGCCCAATAGCCAGTCGGAACACAGAGATCATTTCATATGTGGCCTGATTGGCCTTTGCCTCTAACATTCTAAACAGTTTGCTGTTGCTGTTAGGAGTCATTGAATGTGTCCTGAGGTAAAATACATATCCCAATCATCCCTTAAATGGTCACTGGAGTTGTCAATCTCCCTGTGGGGCCTGGAGATCTTCCAGAAATCACCATGTTCCCCAGCCACAGCACATCATTTCCCCTACAGAAAATTTCCCAGCTATTACAGTGGACAGTGGACTCTATGGCATTGTACCTTGCTGAAGTCCCTCTGCACCCCAAACCCTGCTCTCCCCAGGCTCTACCCCTCAAATCTACAGGTATGGCCCCCTCCTTAGTGTTGCCAGCCTCCAGGCAGCACCTGGAGATCTCCAAGATCAGTTCTCCTGGAGAAAATGGCTGCTTTGGGCAATGGACTCTATGGCATTATACCCTGCTGAGGTCCCTCCACACCCAAACCCTGCCCTCCCCAGGCTCTACCCCTCAAATCTACAGGTATTTCCCAACCCAGGGTTGGCAATCCTGTAACTGGCTATGGAACCGCTTTCCAGACCCTTGGTACCCAGAAGACATGGTATAGAAGGAGGTGCTTTTCTACCTTAGCTGCCACTGCATGGCCCCAAATCAACATAAGTCAGGGGTGGAGGGGAACCATACCTGTTATCATGAGGCTGTCCTCCCATACTACCCACTTGGGGCAGCAAAATGAGACAGCCCTGCCTTATAGCTAAGCAGAAGGAAATAAACATGGCTTGCCTCCATTTTCCCCTTCCCTCTGCCGCCCCACCAGCCACAGCCGGGACACTCACCTGGAGCTTCTAGAACTGGTTGTATTTCTTCCGAGAACAGGCCTTACTCCTAGTATGTATATAAATGTGAGTTGCAGTCTCTATGCTGTAGTTTTAGTGCTATACAGATCATGCAATTATATGGAAGCTCCTAAAAAAGACATTTATAATTGATACATGGATGTCTCTGGTCAGGATCCTTTCCTCCACTTGTTGATTACAGGACATCAGAAGTCTGAATCAACCACTCAGTTCAGGTCTTGTTCCAAGCTCTATGTAAAGCCTTCCTATGAAGCTCTGTTGAAAGATTTTCTATTGAACAAAAATATGTGACTGACATTTCAAAAGAACATATGGATAAAAAAATACAGCTTCAAAAGGATTTAGGATTTAGTATCTCTTCCTTCTCCCCTGCCATCCCCCAGATGCTAGTATTAATAAACATAGAGGATATAGAGAATGAGTTAGTTGTGATAGTCAGGTCCAATCAATCTGTTTGGAGCAAAATATACAGAGGTGGTACCTTGCTCATTTATTTACTGGACATTCAGAAGAAAAAATGCTGAAGAGCACACAGCCACTGACCAAACCAACTAGAAAAGCATTACTCACAACAGGCAATTGCTTCTTTTTGTGAATTTGCACAGGGAGGACTTAGGATGGATCAGCAGTTTTTCAGCCCACAAATTAGAAAGGCTAGCAGAAATTAGCCTTGGAATGTAATACTTCTGTAATTATGTCAGGAATCAAAAAATAGATCTTCTGATCATATAGTCTTGCAGTTTATTTATGACTGAACAGTTTTCTTTCTCTTTCCTTTAATGTTCTCTGCATATGAAATCCCTGCATTCCTGCACATTGAAGAAGATTCTTGGGAGTGTTCTAGGTTATACGGTCTTGGTTGACTGGAGGTCCCACGTTCAATCCCTGATATCTCTAACTAAAAGTGTATCAGGTAGCTGGTTTTGAGAAAGAAGCTGTTACTCCAGATTTCAGTGGGTTTAGACTGGAATAATTGCATAAAATTGCACTGTACATTTATGAGAACTACAGCTGTAGTGCCAACAAATAAGAGAGGTGATTCTCATCAGAATGGAGTAATTATCAACTTGCAACTTGGGTGAGATTACTCTGCAACAATCCTTATGACTCCTGGGATATCTCACTAACCATTCTGATATAAATCTTTATCAGTTGCTTAGCTTTAGAATTCTTTCCCAGTTCTGTTGGAGACCCACTGCCTGGGAAACATTAGCATAGATATGAATCAGTTTCCCTTTTCTCCTTCTGCTTCTTCCTTCATTCAAACTATAGCAATCCAATATCATAATGATATTTTTGCATACAGGTATAAAACCACCCTGTTTTTAAAGTCTTGGGAATTAGCCTTTATACAAAATGTGGTGGGTGTTGATGCATTAAGACAGACAGCACAGAACTTGTTTGTCTAATATGTCAGCTTCCAATTAATAACTAGTTGAATTTCAGATTATAGGTACCCTGTATTATTTCCAGAAGGAATGCACCTTTTTTTAAAATAGGAAAGTACAGTAATTCATCAGGTAAAGATGGTTAATTTGTGATTTTTCCTCTTAAAGACCTTGTGTTATTTAATGACTCTCTTTAAAACAACTGCTTAAGTTACTAATTTGGAACAGATAATAAAGATCATTTTATATTCTGAGAAAAAATGGGTTTGCTGGGGTGTACTTTATGTTCTTTATCAGAGACCAAGAACTTCCTGCCCACATATACATATATTATAGTAGCTGGCAATAATAGTGTGTGAATGAGGCATCAATCCAGATATTGAAAGGGACTAGAAATTAGAACACTGTAGGTTACAAAGCACAACATACGGGCAATATTTATAGCACATTGGTTTACTTGCCCCCCCATACCTCCCCACTGACCTTTCTAAACAGAAGAAGAAAGCAATTCTGTTGTGTATAATTGTGGCAGGTGGATGCAGTTAAAAGAGTTAATGTCCTTTTTGCTGTTTATGAAAACTCATATTGAGCCACTGCATAATCTTGGATGATTTCCTCAGAATTAAACATAAAAGTTAGTACCTGTAGCAAACTGTTTTCCTATTCACCTAACAGAATGACTTGCAGCACAACTAGAAATTATTTCCTTCAGTGTTAAAGGGGAACAGTATCAATTATTTTTTCTCCATATTTCTTTTAGTAAGGATACAGGCCAAAATCAGTATTAAAAAAATTAAAAAATGGGATGCAACAGAATCTTTAAAAAAAAAAAACCCTAAGGAAGGAAAGTTTATAATTTCAATCTGTAATAAAGAAGATCCAGGAGAAATGTATCCTTTGAAGTGAAAAAAAATTCTATAAACAATACCATTTTGGATTTTTAAAAATGTGTGTCTTTTTAATTAGTCATTAGGCATATTGATTGATTACCTACTGTACTTCTGATAGCTTCCCTTCAGGGCCTTGTGTATTTCATAGATTGTTAAGATGTGGGGAGAAAAACTTTAAATCAAAGCAGTAAAATAAGCACAGTTAGAAGGTGGGGGGGAGAGAATGTGAGGATTTTTTTTTCTTCATTTACATTCATTACATATTATGAGTTTAATTACCTCCCTCAAATAATACCCGGTCTGAAGGAATGATGCTAAAGAAGGCGTACTTCGATGATCATTTTATTGATTGTGACTGATGGATGGCATCAACATTTCATAGTGAAGAATCATGGTTTTGTTACATCAGGAAAATTAAATTGGGAGAGTTATTTTCTTTCCCAGTGATAGTGGCAGTTAGAATATTTCACCTGTAATGAGATGTGTGTGCTATGTGCCATAGTGAACCACTGCTGAGCCATTAAATATATGTAAATGAACAGAAACACACGAGAGCCCGGGCATAATAACGTGCAGAACAGAGAAATGGATCCTGGAAAGTGATTAATTTATTTGATGATGCCTCAAGTGAGGAATTTTAGGTCACAAATGAAGTGACAGAATGACAAATTACCATTTTAAAGAATTTACTGGGCATCATTACTGAACAATTGTCAGGTAGTTTATGGTGGCTGGGAAGATGGTATAAATATAGATCTTTTCCTTATCTGAGATGAATTATTAATCACCTTTTTAAAAATCTTTGTGAGTGATGGTTGGCTGTCTGATTGGAAATAATGTGTTCTACAATTTTAACTAAATTCTAATATGATATGTAACAGGAATCTTTACAATTAAAGTCTCAGTGGAGAGGGGTAGGAGGTTTACAGTCAATTGCAGTTTTAATGGGAGAGAAGAGGATGAATTCACTAGCATATTTCAATAGATTTCCTTAGGTATATTATCCCTGCTGTGATGTTATTCAAATGTTTGCAGTTTATTTTCATTTGGAGGTTTTTAAAAAAATGACATTCTGATACTTTGTGGGGGGTTTTGGGGCTGATTCTTTATTAATGATAATAAAATTTTATATTGATGAATGGCCACAATATAGGTGCATCATATATAAAGAGACTGACACACACACACAGGTGATATCTTTGATACCTGCCATGTTACTTCAAGAGAAGTGACTGGCGCTGTCAGGTGGATTGTAAATGTTGCTTTCTTATGTTCTGTTCAGTATATGTTTGCTTTATGTATGTCATGTCCCCTCTCTAGTTTGGTGTCACTGAATGTATTAGCTGTTAAGAATAGGAATGTGCATAGAACATGCAGGGGTTGGAAGTCTGAACAGGAAAAGGATGAAGGGGCTTATATACTCGATTCCCAGTACAATTCTTTATTCAGAAGCAAGTTGCAGAATCTCCAGTAGGGCTTACTCCTAAGTAAGTGGTGATAGGACTATAGCCTTAAAAAAGCTCACAGTTTAAATTTTAATCTGTTTTCTAGGGTTTGGGGATAGATTTTAGAGTACTAAATACACTAATAAAAAGTTAAGATTGTCAATATAATGAAATAATGGATTGGATCTAAGTAGCTGGTGAAAAAGGGAGGAGGGAGTCTCATTTGACTACCAAAAGGCTATCCTGGAAATCATGGGTCCTTCATGAACAAAAGCAATGTGGGATAGGAGCTGTAATGAGGATGAAATTGGATGAGATTGAACAAAAAAGTTGGCGTGATCCAGCTACACGCACAAAATAAATACTCAGCAGGGTCAGAGCTGTCAGTGTGCACAGTGTGTTTGGGTAGAAAAGGGACTGAGTTGAGGCAGTCTTCTATATACGAGCACTGCCTTATACTGAGTCTGACCATTGATCTATCCAGGTCAAAACTGTCTACTCTGACTGGCAGCAGCTCTGCAGGGTCTCAGGTAGAGGTTTTTCACATCACCTGCTCCTTCATCTTTTCCAAACCAGCAATGCCAAGGGATTGAACTTGGGTCCTTCTTCATAGTAAGCTAATGTTCTACCACTGAGTCTCCCTTCTCATTCCATCAAGGGAGAGGTACTATCAGAGTTGACACAGCACCGGTAATATCTTCATCCAGGACACTGTAACAAAATTAACAAATAAATGTTCTTTTCACAATGTGTGTAGATTCATTCATTGCTATACATAATCAGGTATGATTGTAGACATGGTTCACCCAAGATTAAAGCACTTTAAATTCTGTTGAGTGTGCATATTGGATCTAACTAGCTTTTGAACTTGAACTTCTTCTTATCCCACATTTTTAGAATATTTTGAAAGTTCTTTTAATCAGGGTTAGTAGACAGGAGGTTAGCATCAGGATGTACCCTTGGTGTAGACAGAGTTAGAGGTTGGCAGATTTGATAACCTGCAGAGACCTACAACCAGCATAAAAGTTCACATTTAAAACTGGAAATGCTAGGTTGTGCTCATGTTTCCTAGTGGGACAAATACTTGGCAGCAGTGGAGAAAGCAGAGATATCATGAAGACTGTCTAAAGAAACGTTGTAGGATGTACAGCCATGATTCTTCCATGAAATGTTTATACCCGCTACCATCAGTAAGGCTAAAATGTGCATGAGAGATTCTCTGTTTGTTCTCATTCTGTACAACCCAGTTGTTATTGGTGTGGAGGGAGAAGGGAGAAAGTAGTTGGGAGGGGATAGGGAACCATGATGACCAGAAAGAGGACCTGTGTTCAAGGACCCACCTTCAGCTGCCCCGTATCTAGACTTTTATCTGCATCCCAGCAGGCTCCTAATGATCTTGTAACATTTGACATGATGAGATACCCTGTGTTGCAAGCTTCCAGCAGCATCTAAGCAAGGTGGGAGTGTGAAGCTTGTGTGTGTGAACATCTGCAAATGTTACAGCAAGGAGGCAGTTAAGAAATGCTTATATGAGTTAACTGTGAAGGCACAGATAGCCTCACATAATCAGTGATTGTCTATAGAACTGTTGCTTGAAGCATTTTTTCAGTTTGATCACATTTGGCAGGAGAAGCAGTGTATTGATAATAGAGATGAACATTTGGAAAATAAATCCATAGTATCACAGGAAGATAGAATCAGGTGGGTAGCCGTGTTGGTCTGAAGCAGCAGAACAAAGTCTGAGTCCACTTAAAAGGTGCCACTGGCCTCAAACCATAACGTTACACTTTTGAATAGATTGTTCTGTAACTGTTGAAATTTCTCCTGCAGGTACATAAACTCTAAAATGATGGCACTTGATGCATTGGCAGATTTATAAACAGCAAAGATTGTGGTTCATTGATCACAGAGAGAGAAGGCAACTTTTCTGTTGCCACTATGAAGTTATAGGTGGGAAATTCCTGAATGGAAGACACCGTAATGAATGTGAGGGTGTGATAAAACTGGAACAGGGAAGCATGGCTGAGGGAGTGAACAAGGAAGTCTGTTAATCTGGACAGGTATCATGAATCACCAGAGTCCCTAGGAATGATTGATGAGAGTAAGTCCGTCTTCACATTCTGGAAAAAGGTTCAGCAGCCAGTCAGCTAAATATTTTTCTCAGTGGACAGGGAGCTCAGATTCCCTCACCCCCCTTGTTTATGGAGGATTAATCTGCAGAATTGATCAAAAGACATGAGAATTAGTCGATGGTGCGATGGATGAATTTCAGTTATTCAGAGTTTTGAAACCTGATGATCTCTAAGGAAGAATTAACAAAGCATTGTTATATTAAGTTCAAATAAATTATTGCATGTAGGAATCTGAGTTAAATGAATAGATGTTGTCAGTCTTAAATGCATGATCAAATTTTATTGTGTATGTACAAAAAGAGAGAAGATGATCATGGAAATGTTTCTTGGGTGGACATAAATCATTTTCTCTTCTAGAAGATTCTGTTGGTGTGTGGGACTGAGGCTTTGTCCCAATTTTGTACTGGATGAACAGCCTGCCAACTTCCCCTTATTCTGCAGTCCCAGCAGGTATTAAATGATGCCACTACACAAGACAAGTAAACTGCATTCAGTTTAGTCCATTATATATGTACAAGTCAGCACCTGCAAGGACTTGTAGGAGAAATATCATTCCCCCCTCTCTCACTCTTTCCTCTTTCCCTTTCCTGAAAGCCCCCCATAGCTTTCTCCTGTTTCCTTCTCACCCAACAGCCAACCTACCTTTATCTGCCCCCCATCTTCAGCTTTCCCTCCCCCTGCTTGTCTGTGGTTGTGTGATACCCATTGGGACAAATGCACTTGCATGGTAGGGAATCCCCAAGGCTTTGTGGGGCACCTCACTTTCCTCTGTATCCTCCTCCCCATACTATTTCCTCTTTTCCTCCTCCTGGCAACCCCCATGCCCTCTCCTTTTTCCCTGCCCCATTCTCTCCTTCTCAGACATTCATCAACTTTACTGTCTGCTTCCCAATTTCAGCTATATTTATTATTTGTTTATTTCACATATCCTGCCTTTCACCACAGTGGGGATCAAAGCAGCTCATGCTATTCTGCTATCCTCCTTTTTGTCCTTACAAGAACACTGTGATGTTAGTTAGGCTAAAAGTATGTGACTGGCCCAAAATGACCTTCCACAGCAAGATCAGAATTCAAACCTGGGTCTTTCAGACCTCACTCTGAAGCTGTAACTGCTACATCACAGAGACTTTCATAGGGTGGCTGCTGTTGAAGAGTAACAAACAACCAGGCCTAGATGAGTCATGCAACTCAGGTGGTATCAAGTCACTTACTGGTTGCTGTCAGGCCTGGCAGCATCCCATCTGTGGATTCTAGCTTTTCCTTGTAAGCCAAACAGAATATCAAGTGTAACTGTTCATGCCTTTATGTAAAACATAAGGAACTTATGCTCACGTCATTCAGTTCTCAACTCTGTAGGTACAGATGAATTCTTAAAAAGCAGAATAATGAAGACGTTAATATTCTACTGAGTACTCTTATTAATTACTATGGATCTAGGCATTTAGAGGCTAGCAAGCATGTATAGCCAATATGAGAAACATGCATACTCAAGCCACCCAGTGGTTGCTGCCATTGTCTGTGCATAAATTTTAACACCACTAATCAATAAATTTAATAATGGTAAGACATATAAAATACTCAGAAGAAATTTTCCATAAACAACAGGTGGAAATTCACTGGTAAAGTTGAATACAGGTAGAAGTTCACAAGTGGAGTTTTTCCACAAACAATTTTTAATAATTCAAAAAAGTCCTTGATCTGTAAAGATGTAGTAGTGTTTCTGCCAGCTGACTCAACAGACCCCTGGTTCTAAATCCAATTCAATATTTTTTTTTCAAGAATCATGCTGGATTCAACATTCATAAAGCATATTCAACCTTTCCCTCTAATGAAAATGGTGAAATTCTTCAGAATTTTGAAAGGAGGTTCCAAGAAATGATAGATTCTGCAATGGCAATAACTGAGGATAGCTGTATTTGAATATGCTTTATGGATGTCTACATGTACCTTTGAAACATTGAATCCAGCGTGGTTCTTGAAATTTTTTTTTGAAGGATTTAGAACTGGGGGTCCATTGAGTCAGCTGGCAGAAACACTACTACATCCTTTACAGATCAAGGACTTTTTTTAGTAAATACAGTTTATTATTGGATATTTCACATGTTCATACAATTTAAACCTACCTACATATCCATTTTTCTAATTTCCCTTCTCCCCCCCCAAACAAGGCTTCCCGCACTGCTCCAACCCCATTAATGTCTCTCTTATTCTGTTACAATTACTTCTAAACTTGTTTTCTCTTACAAACGGTAACAATTCAAAAATCTAATTCTATTTCATTTTCTTCTTAATAACTATCAAAGCAAATCAAACCACGTTTAATGTCCCAATTTTTCAACAAGTATTTTTGAAAGTCTTTCCAGTCTTCAAAGAAAGTTCCATCTTCTTCGTTGTTAGTTTGTCCATTTCTGCCAAAAACAACGTCTTTTTAATCCATTCCCATGTTTCAGGTACTTTATCTTGTTTCCAACATTGAGCAAAAGTCAGTCTGGCTGCTGTAATCAAGTACCATAGTAGTGTCCTCTTGGCTACATTTATTTCTTCCATTTTAAGACCTAACAATAACATCTGTGGGTCTTTCTTAAAAGTACATTTCAAAATTTTTTGTATCTCATTGTGGATCTCAGTCCAATACTTTACTGCTTTATCACATGTCCACCACATATGGTAAAAAGACCCTTCATGTTTTTTACATTTCCAACATTTGTTGGACATACTTTCATTTATAATAGCAATTTTTTTAGGCGTCATATACCATCTGTACATCATTTTATAACAATTCTCTTTAACATTTACACAAGTTGAAATTTTCATTGACTTTTTCCACAAATATTCCCAAGATGTCATTAATATCTCATTATTAACATTTACAGCCCATTTTATCATTTGCTCTTTTACAGTTTCATCCTCAGTATACCATTTCAATAAAACCTTGTACAGTTTAGAAATCATTTTTTTACCTTTCTCAAGCCATACAGTTTCAATTTCAATGTTCTTTTCTCTGAAACCATGTTCTCTGTTATCGGTCTTAAATAAATCATAAATCTGTCTGTATTTCAACCAATCATATTCAAATTCAAGATCAAATCTATCTTGTAACACAAAATTTTTCCCTTCTAATTTTAAAAGATTTTTGTAAGGTAGCCAATCTAACCCTTGATTTCTTGAATGTGGGTTAATCACTTCAGCTGGTACTATCCAAAGTGGTCTTTCTTCTGAGAAGAATTTTCTATATCTCATCCATGTCTCGAACAGTGATTGCCTTACAAAGTGGTGTTTAAAAAATTTGTCCATTTTTACTTTTCCATACCATAAATATGCATGCCATCCAAATTTGTTATCATGCCCTTCTAAAGCTAATAACTTCTTATTCTCAAGATTAATCCACTGTTCCAACCATGTTAGACAGACGGCATCATAATACAGTCTTAAATTTGGTAATTGTAGGCCTCCTCTCTCTCTTGCGTCGCATAAAATTTTCATTTTAATCCTTGGCTTTCTTCCTGCCCATACGAATTTGGATAATTCTTTCTGCCACGAATCCAATACTTTCCTTTGTTTTAGTATTGGAATGGTCTGAAATAAAAACATCAAACGCGGTAAAATATTCATTTTTACAGTTGCGATTCTTCCCATCAATGATAAATTCAAAGTGTCCCATTTCTTCATATCTTGCTGAATTCTGTGCCACACCTTTTCATAATTGTTTTTAAACAGGTCAATATTTTTCATGGTTAATTCAATTCCAAGATATTTAGTCTTTGTAACTACATCACATTGAATTTTCTCTTGAAGTTCTATTTGTCTTTGCTTCGTCATATTTTTACACATCACCTTAGTTTTGTTTTTATTAACGTAAAAACCCGCAACTGAGCCAAATTCTTCAATTTTCTCCATCAGATGTGGTATTTTCTCTATAGGATCCTGAATCATAAACATCACATCATCTGCAAATGCCCTATATTTGTATACGAATCCTTTCACTGAAAGTCCTTCAATACTATTATCTTTTCTTATTGCTGTCAATAATATTTCCAACATCCAAATAAACAGCAACGGGGACAACGGGCAGCCTTGACGTGTTCCCTTTTGAACTTGGAAAAAATCCGTCGATCAAGGACTTTTTTTGAATTTATTAAAAATTGTTTGTGGAAAAATTCCACCTGTGAATTTCTACCTGTATTCAACTTTACCAGGGAATTTCCACCTGTTGTTTATGGAAAATTTGTTCTGAGTATTTTATATGTCTTACTATTATTAAATTCATTGACAAGTGGTGTTAAAATTTGGGCACATGCATTTTTTTCTTGTTTTCATATATTGCTGTGCCACTACCTTTCATCTTGTATCTCATTGTCTGTGCATATGCAGAACAACACTTTTTTATTGGGGGGATTTAACCCCCAGTATATATATATATATGTGTGTGTGTGTGTGTGTGTATTTAACAATTTCAGATTTTTCTGCAAACCTGGGGTTCCCCCCAAGTTTACACGAAAATCTGTTTAGTGTCAATGTGGCCCCAATCCACAGATTCAGATATCCACAGATGGGGACCAAACATCACTGTAGATGATTTAGGGAGCTGACATGCTATCTCTCAAGAGTCCTGCCTGAGCCCTTTTTCGGGGAGGGCAGCATATAAATCAAATAAATAAGGGCTGATTTCCCACAAGTGCTGCTCCATGCTCGCTCTTCCCTCTTGCCCTGAAGGTACGTACTTTTGGGACAAAGGGAAGAGTGAGCATGGAGCAGTGCTTGTGGGAAATTGTCCAAATAAAGTAAAAACAATACCATAAAATCATACAAACATAATAAGTTACCAGTATTAAAAGAAACCATTAAAAACAGACCAAATATGTATAAAGTAGACCTCAGACCAGTTGCGGTCCATAAAACAGCTTAAAAGATAAAGTCCCTTAATGAAAAGTCTGAGTAAAAAGAAATGTTTTGGCCTGATACCTAAAAGACAGTATGGTAGGTAGAAAGCAAGTCTTGAATGAAAGGGCATTCCAAACTAAAAATTATTAGGTCTGTCATTAAATCTTCCCCAATCCAGTTACTCAATAATAATAGTAAGAGACTCCATCTTTTGCAAATCATATTTGGTCTGTTCACTTAGTTTTCGGGTGGTGCAGGTGCACAGCACCAATATAATGAAAAACAAATACATGCCAGTGGAAAGTTGATAGTATTTTTGGTGTTAAAAATACTTTATTCTTGTTTTTATCCTGAAGTGTTCTTATTTTAAAAATGAACACTCACTCTGTCAATTACTTTAAAAAAATCTTAGCCCTAACTATGGACCTATAGACAATTCTGTTATCTCTCATCCTGTGGACCTGATAGGAAGATATGTAAATCTAAGATGCGGTTGTTATCCCAAATTTCTGACTGAACTACAGTGCCTCTGGCTTGGGGAAATCTGGTTGTTTGGCATAATTCTTTTTTTCCTCCTCTCTGGTAAGCAACAGATTTACTGATGAACAACCATGGGCGTCACCAGCTGATCAATATCTAATTCTGAGCAATGTTCCAAGAATGAATATGAAAACAATCTACACAATGAGTATACGTTTGGGGGGGGGGCGGGTCTGCAAACCTGGGGCTGCCCTCAAGTTTGCTCTAAAAGGCAAAGTGGAAAACATTCTGAGGGAAGCTTAAATTTGCCCCCAAATGAATATCATCTGAGGTCTCACAAAATCTCATGAGATCAAAGATGGCATATGAATCATGATGCTGTCATAATGCTACCTAGCCAATCAGATTGTGCTGCATGACAAAATTACCAAAGGTAAGCAAGTCTTCCATTTGTGCTCACAGTGAATAGCGTTTTCTTGCTGTGCTTTGATAAGTACTAGAAATTTCATTGCCCCTTAGCTGTGTGGCAAGTCTTCTGCTCTGATCCAGATCTAGTGAGTTAGGACAGAATGTACATGTGGTCGGACAATATGCATTTCAATCTGTATCTCTCTTCCACATAGAATCTTTATTGCCTACTCTTCTCTGAAATGAAGACATCACACCAAAAACTGGTTCGTGTCCTGTGAAGTGTACAAACTCACACTTGAGCAATAGCATATGAATTGCAAAGAGAATGTTTCAGCTAACCATTTATGCTATACGATGGATGAAATATGCTACAGATGGTATATTCCTTTTTTATGATGGGGTATCTACCTGCATAACCATCATAACAGCATGTGTTGTGATGTTGTATTGCCAAAGCAGTGGTTCACCCCATTCCAAACTGTTTCTCTCTAGTTTAAGAATGGGCTGTTAGAAATTGTGGTGATTAGGGATTTAGTTACATAAATAGGAATATTCCCCACTAGGGAATAATAACCTTGCTTAGAGCAAGTATTGCCATTATTCTTATTTGTTTCTCCTAAAGGATTCCAAATTGCTTTTCTGACATCAACATTCCTGGGCATATATGGTTGGGGCGAAATACAGTGAAACTTTAATCTAAACAGGTCTGTAATTGGATTGCCAAAGATCCATGATATCAATATATCTAACCCAAAGAGGCCAAATCTGTGGGTATTTAATTCCAGAAATTGGAGCCATGAGCAGACCAAGACAGATCTTTCTACAACCCTGAACATTCTCCAGCTTTACAGAAAAATCTTAAATCTTAAAAACAAATACATTGGAGGAGGTTAAAAAACTCAAAATAACAGAAGCAGCGCCTGTAGCTTTAAGAAACAAATGACCTAAGTGGCTGTTGCTCAGCAATCATAACATTATTGTCAGCCTTCAAGCTTTGGTTTGGTCAGTAAAAGGCAGGGGGTCCTTTCCAGAGTTGTTTGGCCTTTGAAGGATTCATTGGAGCCAGACCTAGCAGCAGCCATTAGGAGACTTGATACTATAACTTACGTTACTAACCCAGGACTGGCTGCTTGCTACTTTTCAACAACAGCAACTTCACAGAAGCCAGCATGGTGTGGTGGTTAGAGTTTGAGACTAGGGTCTGGGAGACCAGTTTCCAGTTCCCACTGTGCTGTGGAAACACGCTTGGTGACATTGAACCAGCCACACATACTCAGCCTAGCTTATTACACAAGGTTGTTGTGAGGATAAAATGGAGGAGAACAGAGTAATTTAAGCTGCTTTGGGTCCCCATTGTGGAGAAAGGTAGGATTTGAATTAAGTAAATAAGATGAAGGAGCAAATAACAGATGGGGGGAGAAAAGGAAGCAGGGAAAGGTGAGGTTATGGGGGCTGCCAGGAGGAGGAAATGAGGAAATAGTTTGTGGAGGGGGATCCAGGGGAAAGTGATGTGCCACCCACAAGTCCTTACCATTTCCCCTTTGTGCAACTGGATCCAGTCTAGCCTGGTAGCCAGAAACACTCAGAGTTTTCTTAGGGAGAGGGTGGGGGTGGGGGGGGGAGGGAAGGAGGGAAAGCTGATGATGGGGACAGATACATTAGCTTGACGGGTGGATGGAAATAAAAAGAGAGAGCAAGAGAAGGGGAGAGGCTATGGGGAAAAGAGGAAATAGTGATGGAGGGGGAAATGAGATGCCCCCTCAAGTCCTTGGTCCTCTGCTTGAACGTATATGTTGCTGCTATGATCTGCAGTGGCCACTAAAATCTTCTGGTTTGGGGGTCTAAAACCGGTAAACCTCAGTGGGATCTAATGCCATAGAATCCATCCTCCAATACTACCATTTTCTCCAGGGAAACTGATCTCTGGAGATGAGTTGTATTTCTGGACGATCTCCAGCCACCACCTGGAGGCTCTCAACACTGCCTAATCCTGATTTGAATCAGGGTATTTATCTGCAATTTGCCATTTAAGAGACAAATGGAAATCTGTTATCACATTGTCATGTCGCTCTCTGAGAGGCAGACATTAGGAGTCTTTGGAGACTAGTGGCATGTATCTAGTTCTTCCAGTGGAATGGTATTATATTTGCAGAAGGGGATGGAGCTGTGATTTCTGCCAATTTCTCCTTTCCCACTCCTTTCCCACTCCTTTCCCAATTTCTCCCACTTTGTCCCTCCATGCTGTTTCTCAGAGTATGCTGACACCCGGGACTAAAATTCGGGGGAGGGGGGGAATAAGTGGGAAGTGACAGGAGCGAGAAGTGGGGAAGTCCTACTCTGCGAAGTCTGTGGATTGCTGGGTACACACCCAGGGCTGATGGGTTTATTTTATTTTAGTAATCTTTAATGACTGATTGATTTAGACCATTCATATGCTGCCACTTGAGGTGGCTTACAAATAAAGTAATAAATCCATTAAAACCCAATTGTAAAAACACAGGCCAGCACCATTTTAAAAAGCCAGGGCATAGTAACAGCATAAAAAACACACCTAAAAGGGATGTAGATAAAATGATCCTTGGGCCACAAGCTGGGAGGTTGCAAGAAGTGAATGTATAAATTAGGTTTGCCAGTCTCCAGTTGGTGGCTGGAGATCTCCTGCAATTACAAATGGTCTCCAGCAGGGCTCTTTTTGTAGCAGGAACTTCTTTGCATATTAGGCCATACACCCCCTAATGTAGCCAATCCTCTAAGAGGTTACAGAACTCTTCTTACAGGGGCTACTGTAAGCTCTTGGAGGATTGGCTACATTAGGGGTGTGTCGCCTAATATGCAAAGGAGTTCCTACTACAAAAAGAGCCCTGGCAGGTTATAGAGGTCAGTTCCACTGGAGAAAATGGCTGCTTTGGAAGGTGGAGTCTACAGCATTGTACCTCACTTCCACTCTCCAGACCCTGCCCTCCCAGGCTCCAACCTCCATTTCTCCAGGAATTTCCCAACCCAGACCTGGCAACCCTAAACTGTGAATTTATGTGTCTGTGAGAGTGAGCGAGGTCAGTGTGCTCTAGGAATCATCCAAAACACTGTGGCTTTACCTTTGCATTTCTGGTAAATCCTAGAGAGGCAGGACATCACTTCTGGGTTCTGCCCCCACTACTGTTGGTTGCCATTGGCTGGCAGCCCTAGTAGGAAGTTATATTTTTCCCTAGTCCCACATACAACACTGTGCCAAATCTGGCTGAACTGGTTTTCAGATCGGATTGTCCAACAGAAATGTCAGACTGAAAAATAACCTGCTCACTTTTTACAAATTAATTCTCTCTCTCTCTCTCTCTCTCTCTCTCTCTCTCTCTCTCTCTCTCTCTCTCTCTCTCTCACACACACACACACACACACACACACACACACACACACACACACACAGACACATTTGTTGCATACCAATTAATGACATTATATAAATAATTCTCTGCCAACAGATTTTGTAGCTGTAGCTGTGCATGGTATTTTCCTCATAAGAATGTGTTTGAGCCAGGCAAAGGATTACTAGCCCTTATTATATTTGTCTTTAATTTTCTATGTAACAACTCAGCTGCTCTGATTTCCCCCCTTCTCTTTGATGATAAATTGTATAGACTGTGTCTATTGTAAACAGAAGTGCTGAAATCATGGTTTCACTGCACTTGTCTTTCATCCATGCACTGCTACAATAATGAGAACTCAGGGATAATGACTTAAGGAAAAAAAGTGCTGGATTAAGTGGGACAGTAAATTAGGCATTTATCTCTCGCCATTGGAGGCCTGTTTCCTGTTCCATTCTTGGTCTCAACAGAGTTCTAGTTAAAAGTAAACTACATCATATTTCAGAAAGCCAGCCCACACCAAAGAATCCAGCATATAAGTGATCACTTTGGGTTACCATATTGGCTTAGGAGGACTTGGTTTCCATGGAAGGTCAATGCTGAGACGTATTAGTGAAGAAGAATGGGAAGAGGCCATTGTGTCTTGCCACTGTGTATTTAGTTTAGGAATAAGATTTGAGTTCCTCCAGGCCTTTTTTAATTTTACACTGTTTTAAATTCTGTGTACTTTTGTGTACCGTAATTGTCTAGGGAGCCACTATTTTATATTGCAGCTTTGAACAGGACTGTGACATTGGGCAGGCATCACTGTAAGCAGAAAACTATGCATACCTGAGATCAGGGCCATAGCTAGGCGGGGCTGATGGGGGCAGGCACCCCCTTTTCTGCAATGCCCCTTCTTTTCCTGGTCACCCGACCTCCCTCTCCCTTCCTCCACTGCCTGCCGGCCTCAATACCCCAGGAAATGCATCTCTGCACACAGACAGCTCCTCCCCAAGCCCCAACATGTCCAAAGGGCCTGGCCCACATGGTCAGGCTGGCCGGTGGAGTGAGCGGCAAGCTGGTTGGCTGGCTGGGGCAATGAGTGGTGAGCTAGCTGGCCAGCGGGGAAGGAGTGCACACCCGGCTCTGGTGTTCTTCTTCCATCACTGGACAGAGGCGGGATGGAGGCTGACTGGCTGGCTGCCATTGGGCTCCCTCCCTCTGCTGCCATAGCACACCACACCGCCACTGAAGTACACCTCACCTGGGAAGGGAAAAGGTGGAGGAGTGCACTCGCTGGGTGAGTGGTATCACCAGTGAGGCAAGGCCGGGTCTCCAGCACCAACCTGCCACCCTCCAGGGCCGCTGAGGACTAGCCCTGTGGAGGGGCAATTTTGGGCCTGCACATTGTGACTCTCTTGCTGGCCACCCTCTTTTATTATTTATTATATTTATTTATTTTATTCCCCCTTTTATTTTATTATTTATTATTTTTGTAAGTGATGTCATAAGTGACATCATGCCTCCCCCCAGTGCCCCCAGAACAAAAAATCATCTAGTTGTGGGGCTTTATGAGATTCCAGACACAAACACATACATACCCATATATTTTATGGAGAGTTACATAACTTATAGTGATATATAATGACATTATATATCTACTAGGGAGCAAAGCCCGTTGTGGTGGAAGACAACGGGCCCTAGAAAGGAAGGGAGGGAGGTGGAAGGGAGAGAGGGTTGGAGGAAGGAAGGAAGGAAGGAAGGAAGGAAGGAAGGAAGGAAGGAAGGAAGGAAGGAAGGAAGGAATAGAGGGAAGAGTGAAAGAAAGGAGAGAGGAAGAAAGGAAAGGAGGAAAGGAAGGAAGAGGGGCAGAAAAGGGCTTCTCTGGGCCCAGAGAAGCCTTTCTGTCCCCACCATCCCCTGGGCCTTCTATGGGGGCAGTAGGCAGTGTGTGGGGAAAAGGGCTTCTCTGGGCCTACTGCCCCCATAGAAGGCCCAGAGGATGATGTGTGGGGGATGGAAAAGGCCTTCTCTGGGCCTAGTGCCCCATGGAAGGCCCAGGGGATGGTGTGTGGGGGGCAGAAAAGGGCTTCTCTGGGCCTAGTGCCCCATAGAAGGCCCAGGGGATGGCGTGGGGGGCGGAAAAGGGCTTCTCTGGGCCTAGTGCCCCCATAGAAGGCCCAGGGGATGGTGTGTGGGGGCGGAAAAGGCCTTCTCTGGGCCTAGCTGCCCCCATAGAAGGCCCAGGGGATGGCGTGCGGGGGACGGAAAAGGCCTTCTCTGGGCCTAGTCCCCTTATAGAAGGCCCAGGGGATGGTGTGGGAGGCGGCGGAAAAGAGCTTCTCTCACTTGCCTCAGCCTTGAGGGCCTGTCCCAGTGCTCACACTCCAGACGGTCCTCTCCTGTCGGAGGACTGGAGCAGACTGAGCTGAAAACACTGACCGGGGCTGACGTCGGCGGGACTTTGCAAAGCAGCCAGTCAGCCCTGGCCAGTGTCTTCTGACTGCCAGTTCTTGAGCTGAATTAATTATGGCAAGCATAGAATGTTCTGGAACCAAAATTCAAATATATATAAGGACAGGATGTGCACACATCTGTCTGTAATAATTGGGGAGTATCTGAACTCAGGACAAAAAGGAATGCCATGTACATTATATTTGCTGTGAAGAATTCTGTGCCAAAATATGGCATTCACAGCATCTTACAGATTCATAAAAATAAGCCAATACCAATTAAGATGTGAAATTATATATATGTGTGTGTGTGCACACGTATATGTGTGTGTGTATATAAATTGTAATTATACATGTTTGTTTTACTTATTAGTTTTCATCTCGTTTTTACTAGGTCATCAGATATATTTATGGCAGCATTTTTTCTCCCTATGTGTTGGATATACCAGGTGCTAGGGTTGCCATCACTGGGTTGAAAATTCCTGGAGATTTGGGGGTGGAGCCTGGGAGGGGAGGGTTTGAGGGAGATCATAGCCTGTATCTGAACTCCATAGTTTAGAAAAACATGTGGGGACCCACAACAAAATGTTGCGTAATGTGTTGTAGATTGAATTGTGGAATTGTGTGTTAATTTACAGTGCCACCCTGCTTCACCATATGATAATGGATCACAGTGTTGGTTGTAGGGATCCAAATTTATTGGTTTACTTTTACTTGGATATATGGTGATACTTCTTGTTGGTGGTGCTCCATCACTGGCTTCAGATACTGTGGCAATTTCTGCCACTTGTGGGTGATTGCAACGCTTTGTATTGTCATCTTCCTTGTTCTTTTGCTACTGCTTCTTCTGTATGCAATATTTCTTTCATGTGTATATAAGTTTTTGCATGTGGCTTTAGTTGTATTAACTTTGTTAACTTGTGTATTACTTCTACATTAAGGTTTGTATTTCTGGTTCTTTGCATTCTTATTTGATGTACTTTAGTAGTATCTATACTATATAGCTGGCCATATTCTGGCAGTTTTTGATGACCTGGGTAAAGGTTTGTTATGCTATGGTAGACGGGCCCCTGAATACAGAAGCAGTAGACTTCATGGCCTGGTGCATTATGTATTTGAGCTACCACTGAAACAAATGAAAGTGTGCTATTGTATTGACAAATATTTTCTAAGAAATGATGTGAAAGCGGATGCTGCCCAGTTAAAAGTGTTTTAAGTAATGTTGGGCACTGTACTGGCAGAATGGTCACTTTTCCATTGCTGCAGCAACAGCTATAGTCTGGTGAGCCAGTTTGGTGTAGTGGTTAAGTGCGCGGACTCTAATCTGGGAGAACCGGGTTTGATTCCCCACTCCTCCACTTGCACCTGCTGATGTGACCTTGGGTCAGTCACAAGCTCTGGCACAGCTGTTCTTGAAAAAGCTCAGTCTCTGTCAGAGCTCTCTCAGCCCCACCTACAACACAGGGTGTCTGTTGTGGGAAGGGTTAGGAAAAGGAGTTTGTAAGCCACTCTGAGACTCCTTTGGGTAGTGAAGGGCAGGGTATAAATCCAATCTCCTCTCCTCTTCCTCCTCCTATAGTGATCTTTGATTTTTCAGTTATGAAATGCTTTGCAGAGCAGTGGTGACATATAGGTGTTATTTCTCCTAAAGCATAAGTAATAATGTGTTCTGCATTTTGAAGTGCTTTTGGTTTTTCCATATATTTATTTATTTATTTATTTATTTATTTAATTTTTATCCCTCCCTCCCGGCTGAGCTCAGGGTGGAAGAGCTCCATTTTACAGGCCCTGAGGAACTGTGAAAGGTCCCTCAGGGCCCTAGTCTCTTCCGGGAGCTCATTCCACCAGAGTGGAGCTGCCATTGAAAAAGCCCTGGCTCTGGTTGCCACCAGTCTGGCCTCCTTGAAGCTTGGGGGAGCCAGCCAGTTCTGGGTCACGGATTGCAGTGTCCTTTGGGGTACATATGGGAAAAGGCGGTCCCTTAGGTATGCAGGACCCTGGCCATAAAGGGCTTTAAAGGTCAAAACCAGCACCTTGAAGCAGACCCAGGATGCTATAGGCAGCCAGTGCAACATCTTTAGCACAGGTTGAATGTGCTCCTGAATCGGGATTCCCATCAACAACCTGACCATAGTGTTTTGCACCAGCTGCAGCTTCCAGATTTGCGAGAAGGGCAGCCCCATGTAGAGAGCATTACCGTAATCCAATCTCGAGGTGACCATCGCATGGATCACTGTTGCCAGGTCATTGTGTTCCAGGAAGGGTATGATGTGTTGCACTGTTGACATGATGTGTCAAAATGTCAATATCCATATTTTCCTTGTTTCTATTGGCTGTGTATGAATGCAATTTTTTCTGCATGATTATTTAATTAATGTCTTTTTCATAGTATAGTAGTTGGTTACTGTTTAAATGGCTTTCTTGCAGTAACTGATTTGTTAGCTTTTTGGATTTTCTCATTTTGGCAAGGCATCCTCTTTTGTGAGGTACTTTTGGTATTGTATTGTTCTGTATGGCAGATTCTTTCAATTGTTCTGAGCAGTGCCCTCTTAAGGGAGAAGGCAGCTCTGTGACAGCCTCCTATGAAGGAAAGGGAGTGACAGTTGGAGCCCACTTTTGCCTTTTCCCCTTTGTTTCTCCTTTTTCTTTATTGAACACTGGAAAGAGAGCCATCTAGCCTTGCTCAGTTCCCTTGTGCATTGTCAGCCAGCTGACTGAAGTTAGCTTCAAAGAGGAGTTCACCTGGGAATTACAATCATTTTGTTTATGTGAGGTGAGGTGAGATTTCTAAGATTGCCTTACTGGGTACTGCAGGTCTTGAGGTGCTGCATGTGTCCTGTACCACCCTCCTTCTGAGTACCCTTGCCATTGGTTTATCAATGCATCAGCCTGAGGCACCTTTGCTTGTTCAGACTCTCGCCTTGCCATGGAGAATTGTGTGGCTGCAGGGCTCCAGTCTTCTTCAGCCTGAGATGATTCCACATTCACCTATTGCACCACAGCTGTCTTTGGCAGTTTATTTGTCTGTCAGGGTTGCTATGGAAGTTTGAAAAAGGTTGTGTGTACAAACTGACATTGGTTGGAGGAAATCCAGTTGCCTCTCCACCTGCCTCCTACTTCTCAGTCACTGTGCCCACCCATCTATTAATGATGCCTCAGCTATCCTTCTATAACTTCCCTCTGGCTTCTAGTCAGTCAGAAGACAGAAGCAGTGGGAAGAAGCAGTTACCCAGTTCCCTTTAAGAAGGCCCCTGGATGGGTTGGGAGGAGAAGGTGTATTGCCTATTTGTCAAGGCTACTGGGAATGGATAAGACTATAATCGATCTTGAAAGGATCTTACATCTTAACTTACCGGACCAGACGCAAAACATTCTTCTCTCTTTTGCTTCCCCAAGAATTCCTTCATTAATCCAGAAGGATAAAAATAGACTTAATTCATGGGGAATTTACCCGGCAAGGGTGTTCGAGAACCTGGTGGTTAAACCTCTGATACGGAACAATATAAAAAAACATCACAAGGGTTCCCTCGTGGAGGGCTCTATAGAGCCACCTAAGGTACAAGCTGAGCAGCTGATGCATGAGGAAACCAATATCCATATGGAAAACCTGCCTTGCCAACAGGAGGCCAATAGAAGAGGCCTCTACGCAGTACCCACAGAGGAGCAATTACCAGAGGATCATCTATTGAACTCCTCGGAAGAGGAACTCCTGACCTCATTTGGGGACCTGATCCCAGCTGAACAACAGGCAGTGTGTGAAAGACTGGCCGCAACACTAAGGAAATTAAAGAATCTTTCTGGAACAGAAACCACCCTGCAAAGTAGGACGTTGGATTCCAGAGGAGGAGAAATTTTGCAGGGACCTAACCACCTCCCTTCCAGGGCTGTGTCTATTTCCCCGCAACAATCACCATCCCACAGTGGTCCGGTAGGGGGGCTGCAGAGCCACGACATGCAACCCATCGCCAACGGTTGTGTTTTTCGAGACCAGGAGGGGATGCTGGATCAAATCAGTATGGATCAATGACGTTTAAAATTTTTGACTTGGAACATAGGTGGGTGGTGGAATAAGCAATGGGACCCGGAGTTCAAAAAATTTCTAGGTTGTGCAGAGATAGTGATGCTCCAAGAGATCTGGGCATCGGCTTTAGTTCCCCCTAATATGGGAGGTTTTAAGGTTTATAACATCCCTGCCATTAAGATCCATAACAAAGGTAGAAGCTGCGGTGGTTTGGCTACAGCGGTTAAGAATTCTCTTCAGTTGGAGGTGGAGTTGATCCCCCATGAATGTGAGAACTTTGTGCTACTTCTCTTGCTCAGAGGCCCTCCTTGGGGAGTCTTCTGTGTTTAAATGTATATTTGCCTCCCAATGGTATAAACGGAATCAGCAATGAATTGTGTTGGGGGAAACTAGTGGTTCTTATGGAATGGTTAGTGGCCCAATACCCATATGCCCAACTAGTAGTGGGGGGCGATTTTAATGCCAGGATTGGGTCCTCAATTATTGATCAGGAGGATGGGGGGTGTCCATATGGGAACATCCTAGCTGGTGGACATACCCTCCAGGATCCAGTCATCAATAGGTCTGGTAGGAGATTTTTGGAGATCCTCTCAATGTTTAATCTATCAGTGCTGAATGGCACAAGGTGGGACTCTTCAAAGGGGACTTTCACCTATTTCTCCGGCTTGCGAAGAAGTACCATTGACTTCGTGGCTGTATCGGGAGACATGTTAGAACAAATCCTTTCTTTTGAGGCGATTGAGTCCATACATAGTGATCATAAGCCATTGCTGGTAGTTTTGTGTGGCTGGAAGGAAACAACGAGAGTTCCGGACGTTTTTAAAGGGAATGTCCCATTACATAGGAGACCCAAATGGACTATAAATGTCCAGGAATTAATTGCGGAGACACTCCCTAGCATGGGAATGGCCTCGGACTGCACTGATCAAACCATGGAGGAAGTAGACGTGATTCTCTTGTATGAGAGTATTGTGGAACAGTTAAAATCTTTATTTTTGAAAGAGAGCTCCGTTAATACTTCTCCCGAATCGAGAGCTAAGTGGTTTGACAGAGAGTGTGCGCAATCCAAGAGATATCTGCTGAAATGTATTAGGTCAGCTAGAAGAGATAGGGACCTGGAATCCTATAGGTTAGTAGGTACAGCTAGAAGACAATATAAAGATCTTTTAAAGGAAAAGAAGTTAGCATGCACTGCCCGCCTATGGGCGGAGCTCCAAGAGGCAATTAGGAGTAGGAATGAAGGTCGCTTTTGGCGCCTAATCTCAGCTGGCTTCAATGGTAAATCAGTGAGGAGGGGTTCTAATATCCAAGCCGAGACCTGGTTTGCCCATTTCGCTAAGGTTTTTAGCTGTGATTGTGAGAATAACCAGGTAAACCCCGCTCTTCCCGTACTACCACATTGGCCTGAGGTAACAGAGCGCGAGGTGAGATCATTGATTGAATCCACACCCAGTGGCAAATCCCCTGGCGAGGACCTAATCCCAATTGAGTGTTTTAAATCATTTATTGATCGGTGGGCCCCAATGCTAGCTAAGCTTTTTACCGTGATCGATAGAACTGGCAGACTCCCTAAGGGTTGGACCATAAGTATTATTGTCCCAATTTATAAGAAGGGTGAAGAACGTGATCCGTGTAATTATAGGCCAATCAGCTTACTGCCAGTTGCTTCTAAACTATATAGTAGTCATCTAAAAAATAAACTTGAAGATCAAGTTACAGAAAATAATTTAATTCATCCCCTTCAAATTGGTTTTAAAAAAGAGCACTCAACTATTGAACACTGCCAAACCTTATACACCCTGGCTTCCTTGGCGGTTAGGGGCCCCACAAAGACCCTTTATGCTGCCTTTATCGATCTAGCTGCAGCCTTTGATTCTCTAGACAGAGGCAGGCTATGGCAGAAACTCTGGAACATAAATATTGATCCCCGGTTAGTTAAATTAATTGGCTTGATGTACAATAACACCACTGTCAAGGTCAAGGTAGGAAGGGAGGGCCAGCTTACTGAAGATATACTCGTGCAGAAGGGAGTGAAACAGGGCTGTGTGCTAGCTCCCACCCTGTTTAACTTGTATTTGAATGATTTAATTACCAGTTTGAAAGGTAGTGAATTTATGCCACCCGCTATAGGGCAATACAAAGTTCCAATTCTTTTGTATGCAGACGACATGGTCCTTCTATCTGTAACCAAGATTGGTTTGAGGAGGTTACTTAATAGATTGGGCGAGTACTGCAAGACCGAAGCCCTACAAATAAACTACGCCAAATCTAAAGTTCTAGTTTTTAGGAAAAGACCCAAGAAATCTGTTTGGAGTATTCTTGGTACACCAATTGAGCAATGTAGCACATATAGATATCTGGGTATTATTTTTTCAGAAACCCTATCTTGGCGTCCCCATATCACACAATTGAAGATCGCTGCCATGAACAATTTAGGGGCCCTATTGAAGTTTTACTTCTCGGGGGGTGGAGGTATGATTGACCCGGTTGTTAAACTATACATGAGTAAGATTCTATCAGCAATGTTGTATGGGGTAGAGATTTGGGGTTGGGACGAATCGTTGCTGTCCCTGATTGAAACCGTGCAAAATTACTTTATGAGGCGGATTTTGGTTTTACCCAAAGGTTCCCCTGCGGCATTGATGAGGGCCGAACTGGGTATGGTATCTCTGAAAGCCAGGGCAAATGTAAGAATCCTCTCCTATTGGAGGAAATGTTTAGAACGACCCCAGGATATCCTAGGTGTTCAAAGTTTCGGGTTGTTGTTGAAATCCTCAAAAAATCTAGATGAACATTTGAACTCTATTTTATTGAAATACTCCATCCCCGATGACTTACTGGACAGTGAAAATCAAAAGTCCAAATTGAAGGAATGGGTATTTAGTAAGGATGGGCTCTTGAACCACCAGGCGGTGGTAAGTTGCCGTACAGCCCCCTTGTATAAGAACTTTAAGAGAGACCATTGTAGGACAGGATATTTTGAGAAGCTAACCACTCTGGAGATAAGAAGGGCTTTTACTGCCCTAAGATTCCATGCCATACCTTCAATGGTTTGCATTGGCCGCTTTTTGAGTACCCCTGCCGCCTCTAGAATATGCCAATGTGGTGTGGGTGAGGTAGACGATGTCGAGCATTATATTTTGAGATGCATATGGCACGAATCACTTAGGCAAAGGTTTATTTATCCTATTGTACCTCGACATAATGGAACCTCAGATCAGGATCTGGTGGGTTTTTTGCTCTCTGATACAGATGCACATGTTACCAGCAGAATGGCTTTGTTTGCTCTGGCGGCAAAAAAGATAAGAATGAGTTTAGGACTTATTGCAAGTTATTGAAGGGTCTTCCCCACTTTGATGTACAATGTTTGTTGTATTTTGTTTTATTTTGTGTTGTTATGGCCAATGGCTAAGACAATAAACTTAAACTTGGAAACTTGGGAAGAAGCAGTTAAAATCCAGAGAGCATGTTTTTAAAGGACAGTGGGATGTTTTTAAAGGACCCAAATACAGAGATTTGGGTGAGAATGATCCTTCTCTCCCACTTGACAGGCTTTGCAGTTGCTGGCTCAGGTGTCCTTTTAAAACTTCCCCCTGCTATTTAGCCATTCATACTGCAGGAAAAACAGCATTGGAGAAGGAATCCTCCCCAATGCCAGCTCCAGTTCTGCTTTTACTTCTTCCTCCCCCCCACTCATTATCTCTGTCTGTCTCTCGTTCTCTCTGGCTATCAGCCAATCTATCTCTCACTGTCGATGCAGTGGGGCCTGGAGTAGATCCTTGTGGCGGCCATTTCAAAAGGTATCGGGGAGATTCAACCCTCCCCAATTTTTTTAAAAAACTTTTTGGATTTTTCTGCAGTCCCATGGAGTCCCCTGAGTCCATAGAAAAACCTGTTGGGAGAGAGTGTGCCCTCTGTTTGTGGAAATAAGTATCCACAAGCAGAGGGGACTGTTGAGAATTAGATATATGGATTAAGTAGTGTTTTATTAAGAGGGGCAGCAGCAATCTCCCTCTTGTACTACAGAGTCCTCTGAGTCCTCTGAAATGTTGTTCCTGTGGATTAGTGGCAATGTTCCCTCTAAGGTGTGCAGTCTCCTGAGCATAAATTTTACCCTGTGAGCCAAAAGTGGTGTGAGCGTTAAAACTGTGAGCGGGCCGACATTTTTTAAAAAAATGTATTTAAGTGTACAGACATACAAACAACATATAAACTTTTATCATTTGTATTACAAGCCATATATTTATATCAAACTTATTTATATTTATATGGAACAAATTTGTATTACTTAACCTCCCAGGCTTAAGGACACAGAGAGTCACTTTGCAAAGGACACCCCAGATCACCTCTAGCACACTGCTGAGGCTGGCTCCCCCCCACCTTCTTCAACTAACCTCCCAGGCTTAAGGGCACAGAGAGCCACTTGGCAAAGGACCAGAATACACCAGATCGCCTCTAGCACGCTGCCGAGGCCGGCGCCCCCCCTTCTTCAACTAACCTCCCAGGCTTAAGGGCACAGAGAGCCACTTTGCAAAGGACCAGAATACACCAGATCGCCTCTAGCATGCTGCTGAGGCTGGCTCCCCACCCCCACCCCAAGACAAAACAAACACCCAGGCAACTCACCTCAGGAAAGGCAGAAGCTGGGCAACAGAGCAGTCCTCCTTCTGGGCCAGGGTATTTCCAGGAGCACGAGGCAGAGGACTGCCGGGTTGGGTAGCAGTGCCCCCTTTCACAGGGCAAGCAAACCCCAGCTGAGGGGAGGCGGGGCCAGCCCAGATTAGGAAACACAAAGCATACTGCTGTGTTTCTGTGCTGCCTGAGCAAATGGATCCCTGCTGCATGGCCATTGGGAAGGGAACCTCCTGGCCCTGCGCTGGGGTAAAAATTGCTGCACTGGCCAGGGGAAATCAGTATGCCAGCGCAGCCTGGTGCAGCTTAAAGGGAACCTAGGTTAGTGACCCTCAGAACAGCTTTTTGGGGATCTGCAAAAGGAGGGGGGAACTGATGGAAATCAGTGCAGCTTTATAAGTGAGTACGGCTTTTTTTAATACAATTAAAGCACTGGATAGAAGAAAGTATTCCCATGTTACAGACAATTAAAATCTTTTCTTGCATGGCAGATGGAGGAAGATGACTGAGAACTATAGGAAGAGAACTTCCCCACATTTAGCATGATCATTGCAGGAAATCATGTTCTCTGTACTGTAAGTTTGGATTGGGTTAGTACTACTTAAAACTACAAATTCTATTTTGTTTCTTATCCAAAAAGAGCCCTTAGAAACAGAGATTTGGGTATTGGAGGAAATAGTCCTTCTAAAAACTCCATTTTGTGCATCATCCAGAATTCTACGGAATTAATGCAGCCTGAGGCATGAAAAATGACCTCCCCTACAGGAGCACCAGGAGCACAGAAATGGGCAGAAGTCAAATTAATAACAACAACCCAACCTCCATACATTCCCTTTCCTTCTGCCCAAAGCCCAGACCCCCCTTGACCATTCAGTTTCCATTTCCATACTGAGCCTTACTGTGATGCTACCTCACAGCTAGGCAGACTGGGGCAGGAGCTTTTGAAAGACTGAAGTGGAGGGGATGGCATGGGGCAACAAGCTGTTCCACCCCGTTTTGAGAGCTGAGCTGAGCTATATCCCCCATAGAGTGATAGAGGGGGATGCTCTCCCTGCAGCTCCTGTGAAGATGCCCCTTTAAACTTGAGAAAAACATTTTTTTTGCTCATCTCTAAGGAGAAAGCCCTCAGGGCATCATGTAAACATCCCCCTTTAATGGAGAGGCTTCTTTCTTCCATGCATGGAAGCACCAGAATCAGTGACGTGTGTCAACAGTGGCAAAATGGTTACAGAATTGTCAACATGCCTCAGCTCTTTCATTCTCCCCATTTCCCTTGAGAAACAAAGTCATGTTAGAGCATTGTCCACAGAGTATAGTTCTACTGATGCTCTGTTCAATATCTAGGCAGTGTGTTTTGAACATCTAGAATCTATTAGGGCGGGTCCATTATATTAGATTACTTGTTGTAGCTTGAAGTAGTTCCAAAGAACTTAAAATCTTTAATTTTATTATGATATTTGTACATATTTGGTATTGCTTTAATTTTGTGAATGTGAATATTTAACTGTAGATTGGTTTGTATTGTGTAGGTCTTTTATATATATTGTTTATAAAATGTTAAATAAATAGGATCTGAAATGGCTGGCCAAATTGCACAAGTTGCCCATTGAAGCCTCATGTGATCTACCACTTTGTGCTCTGGCATTTTGAGATGTGAACCCTCTTGGACTGAGGGTTATTTGGGATGCCAAAACATCCTGACCCAGCCCTCGGATATCAATAGCATCAGCATGTTCTGTAAACTGCTTTCAGAAGTTAATTTTGCAGAATGAGCTTCCAGATCATGTGGGTAGATCTAATGTGCATGAATAAACTGATGGAGAGCCATGTAATAGATAGATTATATCTTTTATTACAGGTGTTTATTTCTGTAGCAATTCTATTTCCTTTAACTATGTGAATATTTTTGAATACATTTTTTTGTGGGCAAAGTTCCTTGCAGTTGCGTTGTTATCATAAAATTCTCATTTGAGAATAAGTTATGCACTCTTTAGGTCTGTGCTGAAAATCAGCCTACCCTTGGGAATAAAAATCAGAACTTTGCAGATATTAGTATGTTGGAAGTAAGTAATCTGCCGAGAAAGCATGCTTGCTTTCTTCTGTTAAAATGCCCTCAGAACAATTCTGATAGGGACTGTAATATGAAGTAAGAGTTGAAAATCATTATCCCAGCTCCACAGGCTTCAGTGCATAAAACATGGTCCAAAACAGTTTATTATTTGTGCAACATTTCACCTGTATCGTTCTATAGTCCAAATAACTCCTAATTTCACATGGCATTAGGAATAGACTGGGAAAGCTTTAGCGTAACCATGCACAGCAATTGCCAGATACAATGGTTCTAGCAGATAACATTAATGCTCATTCTAGTGTACTGATGTCAAGGAGTCTATAAAAAGACTAAGAGGGAAAGAGAGAGGGCACTGGGGAGGAGATCAGTGCAAAAATGTATATGCTAAACTGCTTGCAAGTGGTTTGGATAAGGGGCAGTAGATTAGGCTTGTTTCCCAATGTGATAATAAGAACAGTTTGATTTTCTATGCTGTTTATGAAGGGAAAATAAAAAATGTAAAGTCTATTTTTCATAGCTTACAACTGACTATGGCTTGAATCCAGAGAATAAGATTGTTGAATATGCTTTCAAATCTGTCCTTTTTTAGGGATTTGGTTCACTGACCACTGTTAATGAAACAGCATTAAACTATAAGCAGAGCGTCATTCTAGTCAGTAATTTCACTATGCCAAACTGTGACATTTTAGCACATTTCAGCTGTGCCAAAATGTTCCCTCTTTTGTTGATTTAAGGCATCTCTTGTGAAAACATACACAAATATGTTAAAATTGCCCTTATTTGTTCTCTGCAATGTGGTCATGCAACCACTTCTGACTGGTCATGTCAACTCATAGAACTTTATTTACTATTGTTCAGTAACTAGCATAATGTCCTTTGTAGCCATGTGACATAATCCCATTTGTTGTGGGATTCCTGATTGGGTAGGGCTGCCCTTATGACTTATTCAGGAAAGAGAAAGAAGCAGCAGTCAACAAAACAATGATCTCAAACATAACCCCCCACCCCCATCATCAGTGACTGAAAAGTGGCCTATAATTCAAACTATAAATAAAAAATAAACATTGTAAAGTTTAACAATCTCATAAAACTAGTCTAGGGTAAAATTGAAATTGCTAGCTTTGACCAGAACACTCAAATTGGTGAATATTTAGTGTTGGCCCATTCCCAGTTGATTGGATCCTTTGGTGCTTTGCAACTCACTACAAGACCCCTGCCATGAGCAGAAACATATGCGGTGTATGTAAAGTATCATTAATTTTTTTTGTATTAATTACCATAAGAATTGCTTTGTTATATATTTTAATGAGAAGAAAATGTGGGGTACAGTAGATCCTCCATGTATCAAGCATTTTGTGGGCCATTGAAGGCCAGGCAGAAAAGGAAGTGTTAAAAACAAAACAAAAAAACTAACTGGGAACCAACGAGGCATGCACTGATGGGCATTCCATACTCAGAGTTCGCAGCAATTAAAAAAAAGTTCTCAAGGGCATGGGGACTCAGTTTGAATCAGGACATAGGGATGGGCATCTTAGGCCCCCCTCCACTGTTTTCCTGACCTCTTGAACGAAGGCAAGCCATTGTTTGTTCCATAAGATTAAATTTACAAGTACCCATGACTTGAGGTCAGTGGGGCAAAAAAATCTGTCTGGGGCCCTTAAGTCAGGGAAGTAGTGTTGAGGGGCGGTGGTAAGCCCCTTCAACCCCTTTCCCCAGCATCATGGTCCAAATCATGCTTGTGAAAATTAACTTTAAAATACTCTGGGAACTCCAAACACTGAGCTCACCACTGTTCTTGGCTCTAAGAAGAATAAAGGCATATGCCTTGAAACAGTTTCTTTTTTTCCCATAAAAAGAAAAGTATAATTGTTTAGTCCTCCCTGACTCTAATCTTGAGTTCTCCTTTCTTGTTTGTTGTCTAATACTGATGTACTGTATCCAAACATATTGTCATGCTAACAATATGAGCCCACGTGGAAGGGTGGGATATAAATCCAATAAATAAATAAATATGACCTTTTCAGATCTGTATTACAGGAATCTTTTGTAGGAAATGATTCACATACTATGTTCATGGGGTAAATCCACACCATGAAATACTAATTTTCTTTTAAGCAGAGGTTAGTAGGGATGGGCCCCCCTGAACTGGTATGGCAAGTTTGGTTCCCCCTGGAAGTGAACTGTGGCCAGGAGAAAGGGGGTGGGGGTCACCAGGGAAGAGTTAAATTGCTGACCTCAAACAGCTGAAACTGGACAAAAGTCTGGTAAACGGTTGGGGAAGTCGCATTCCCTGAACATCAGTTCCAGAGCTCTGAACCAGCCCAAGTTCAGCCCGAATTTTGACTCATGAACCAGTTCTTGCCCATCCCTAGTGGTTAGTCCTGTGGGTTCTTTCTTTTGCACAAGATTGGTGCTCACCATGCCCTGGTATCAAATCACAGCAGTGAGTCTTACCTGTGTCAAAGTGTCAGTTAATTCACAAAACTGGTAAATCTGATGATGCCAAATATTGTGACTCTGTGATTGTGACTGTGCTGTGTTACTGCCTCAAGAGGCAGTACTGTGAGAGGCAGTTTGGTGTAGTGGTTAACTGTACAGACTCTGATCTGGGAGCTCCACTTTCAGCTGCTGGATGACCTTGGGCAAGCCATAGTTCTGTCAGAGCTGTTCTTGAAAGAGCAGTTCTTGAAAGAGCCCTCTCAGCCCCACCTACCTCACAGGGTGTTTGTTGTGGGGACGGGAGGGGAAGGGAAAGGAGATTGTAAGCCGCTCTGAGACTCCTTTGGGTAGTGAAGGGAGGGGTATAAATCCTTCTTCTTCTTCTTCTTCTTCTTCTTCTTCTTCTTCTTCTTCTTCTTCTTCTTCTTCTTCTTCTTCTTCTTCTTCTTCTTCTTCTTCTTCTTCTTCTTCTTCTTCTTCTTCTTCTTCTTCTTCTTCAACAGTTGTGTGAAATCAGCCCTTATGAACAAATGAGACTAGCCTTTTTCAGTTGTGTCATTTGGCCATACCTATGAGACAAATGCCATATATGTAATCCTCTTAATATATGCCACTGTTAATTCTTCTGAAAGGGGCAATACAGGTATATTCCAGCTTCAGAACATACATGTACCAGACCCCAGGTTAATCTTTGGCTCTTTCAGCAAAAAAAAAAAAAAGTGATTGTGCATATCATGAGGATCACGTGTAACATATTTGTTTCATATGCTTGGTCACCATAGCAGGAATGTAATGACCAAAAAGGGCTATTGTATATCACTAGAATGTAAGGCTCAGAAGTTGCCTATAATAGAATGCCAATAAGGTTGCCAGCTCCACATTGGGAAATACCTGGGGATTTGGGCGGTGGAGGCTGAGGAGGGTGGGGTTTAGAGAGGGGAGGGACTTCAGTGCGATATAATGCCATAGAGTCCACCTTCTAAAGCAAGCATTTTCTCCAGGGGAGCTGATCTCTGTCACCTGGAGATTCGTTGTAATAGCAGGAGATCCCCAGCTACCACATGGAGATTGGCAACTCTAAATGCCAACTTTATAACAGAATGCCAACAATAATCTAAAGAAAAAGGGGGTTCATTCTTATTTTTCAAAACAGTCTTGATCAAAATATTAGGAATAAGCTAAGATGAAGAAAATGCTGATTTTGAATAATAAATTCACTGATTCATTCTGTGTACAATGTTCCTGAGATACCAGGTATCAACAATACTGATGCATATTTCAAAGTTTTCAGAATACTAAATATAGAAATTGAAGGAAATGATGTGAAGCTTTGAACTTTGATGTTACACTTGGACATTGAGATTTTGATTTGGATTCACCGCCAAGGGTCTGAACAACACTGCAAAATTGATTTTATCAATTTCTTTCACAGGTATAAGGCCCATATTGATATTTTCTGCATGGTACACTTTGCTCTCTTCTCAACTTCCGGTGCAAAATCAGTTATACCATCTATATATTTTCTGGATCCATTCATATAGAAATCCCCCTCCCCCCAAGAAAAACCACCTTTAGGAGAAAGACTGGATATAATCCTTGCCTTTTAATAAGAAGAATAGTTCTTGTTCTCTTCTAGATTTTCTGTATTGACTCCGTTGCCTGTGTGCAGAGAGATTCATAAACTGCCTATTTGCCAAGATTTAAATGCCTAACCTTTCTGATGGCACTAGGGATTGAACTATGGTTCTTGGGAGAGGTTATTAAGCTACTGTGCCAGTTATGCTTAATTTTTGAGACTCAGAAGTAAAGTGTGCACTGTAGCCAACATTCCTCTTTGCTCAGCTCAGCAATTTTTTTTTAATGTCAACAATTAAGAATTGCCAGTAAGGAGTACCACAATCAAAAGAAGTCTTCGGAGCAAATTAATGAGGTATTAATGAACCATACTAAAAATTTCTCTGTGTATTTTTTTATTTCTGGGGAAGACTTGTATCATTTTTAGCTAGGTAGACCCCTGCCAACAGTGACCATAGATGAAGTTATTCAGATATCAGTGGAGCAGCAGTGTTATTAAAATGACCAGGGGCAGGCCATCTCACACTTGGCATGTAGGTCCATTCCTGAGCCATCTGATGTCTAGTCTACTGAGGTATTGCTTACTAATAAAAGTCTAGAATTAAACTCTAGAATTAAAGTCACACACATGCTTATTTAGACACACACACACTAACACACATGTTGACTTATTTGCTGCCTGCGCGATATGCAGCACTTCCCTTCAAGTAGTTCCTTCCAGCTGATGTATCATGTGGAGACTTTCCAGATCACCATCATATGTTTCAGCCAGAACCTTGATGAGAAGCTGAACAGTCTGAACCTTGATAGCATCTAATGCTTCATCCTCAGATATGATTCCAGTTATTCCATATGTAGATGCCTCTGTTGCCTGGAAACTACCCCCCCCCCATGTTTACCATTATATAACCTTTTAAAATGCAAAGCTTCAATTTCGAACCCTTATGAAGTATTTTTCTGCCAAAGCCTCTTTCTTTAGAAATGGTTGCACTGTAGGATATGGAGTCTGTATTCCTGGTATTTACCTTTACAGTACTATTTCTGGGAAATTCTGTTGTTCTCCATCTGGGCTGAAGGACATCTTTGTGGGTGATTCCTAACACTCTCTCAGAGAAGCAGGAACTAGTTTTTTCCTCCTTCTTGTCTGCTGTGGGAGTCACCCACCCTTCAGTTCTGTTCCTGTCTCATCAGGGAGAGAAGCTCAGGGTGTCCTACATCTTCTCTATTCCTTCTTATATCTTTATTCTTCTTACATATCCTTACTATTATTTCTCTTCTCTACTCTTAATCTGTCCCTCTCACTCATTTTCCGACTTCTTCTACTCACTCGGCTCCCTGAAGCAGGTAAGAAGAGATCAAGCAGCAACAGGCTGAGAACAGCCATAGCAGCCATTTTAAAAAATCAGTGGGCTTGCAAGGTGCATCTTTTGACCACTTAAACCATGGAATAACAAAACAGCAGTGATGGATTCCTCCTGGTGGTGAGCGGTGACCATTTTAAATGCCTGAATCCAGGCTGTGGAGCTGAACCTTCTGCCTCCACAAGTCAAATAGACAATGTGGATACAGCCAGGGATGAACGGCAGATGCCGGTTACACTCTACAAGGAGCCGTCAGGTGATCAGGAGGAAATCATATTGGGTAATTGGATGGGTGAGGTAACTGAACCCAGGACCCTCAACCTCCCTTCAGAGTTCTTTTCTCTACTTAGGCAGACTATGAGGGAAGAAATAGAGAATTTTTGTCACCAGGGAAGCCTCAGATCAGACAAGGCTTTATCTAGTCCTCCCTCCTCCCCTTCCCCTTGAGACATAAAATTTCAGAGGGAGCCTCCTTAATTAAAGAAGGCTCTAACTGTCCAACTAAAGCAGCACAAAAGAGCTTAACTAATAGGGAAAGAGAGCAAGACAGCCCATTAAGAGAACCAGATTACTCCTCTGAGAGCGATACAAATGACAGGGAGGAGAGAGAATTCCTCTCTGAGGAGAAAGAAGATGATATTGAGGTTCCTGAGCAGTCTGTTCGATTTTTTAAATCGAAGGACTACCAATACCTCCTATGTAAGACACTGGCAGCATTAGACTTACAAGAGGTCCTAAGGGGATAATACCAATCCCTTGCAACATCAGAACTTAAATGCAGACCAAAGGGAAGTAAAGAATTCTTCCCTAGATTCAATAGTAGCAAGAAGGTCTTTTCATTTCCTGAATGTAAAAACAATTCGAGGCTGAATGGTTGAAACCAATGGCTAATAGACAATTTCCAGGTTTCATTAAAAATTACATGCCTTACAATCATATACCAATGAGTTCTTGCAAGTGCACCTGGTTGATGCCCCATCACAGCTCTAAAGTCCTCAGGACTATTATTAGAAGATGGTCAAGGATCTATAAGGTGTAGTCTAGATAAAAGAGCCGACTTTGCTTTGAAAAAAGCACATGAGGCCATGGCCATGGCCATTAGAGCATCTTCTACAGCTCCAATAGCATCCAGGGCAGCCATAGTTTGGACCAGGAGGCTAATGCTGCTGATCCTAGGCAACAATTGACATCTGACTGAAGGTGCCAACAGGTTGCTCAAGGCCATGTCCTTTACAGCAGATGCCATCCTGGACTCCATGATTTTTTCTTCCACAGCCATGGCCTCAGCAGTGGCAGCCAGGAGAATACTATGGCTGCATGCATGGTAGGTGGACTTCCATTCTAAGGGCATTGTATCAGCCTATACATTCCAGGGAGACAGGCTTTTTGGCGATGCGCTTGACAGAATTCTAGTGGAAACTAGAGACAAGAAAAAGATGCTCCCTAGAACCTTGAGGCCACTCCGACAGGAGACTTTTCAGAAGCTCTTCCTTTCATGTCCAACATGTCTTCCCAAGATTTAAACAAGGACCGAGAAGATCCAACTGGAATCAGCCAAGACAGCCATTCAGGATGGGAAGCTTTAACCCCAGATTTAGCAAGCAAGAAAACATCAGATTGGATAGACCCAATTGAAGAGGGAAACCTCCAAGGCATGACTTGCTATCTGCTCCGGTGGGAGGGTGTCTACTTCACTTCAGGAATGTCTGGATCTTATTACCATATGTGGCGGACATGTAAGATTGCTAAAACATATTGGATATAGATACATAGAATGTTACAAAAAATGTTAGACACAACCATACCATTTAATCCTGAATTATTTCTATTAAACATTATTCCTGATTCCTTTACAAAGATACATATATATGTAATTGTACATGTTGTAACGGTGGCAAGAATTTTATATGCAAAGTATTGGAAAAAAGAAGTGCCTACAAAAGAAGAAATCATAAGTAAACTGTTTGAAGCAGCAGAAATTGACAATTTAACTCTCCAGTTACAAGGCAGAAAAGAAGGCTCTTTTGAAAATACTCGGCGTGAACTCTATAGATGGATTGAGGACTATATACAGAAATTATGAAGACTTAAGCGATAGGTAGTACCATGTAAAATTGATTATATAACCAAGGAAAGATGCCTGAAACTACATAAGATGTGAATAGATCATACAAATTCAACTGAATAATAAGTATGAGCTCCACTACTGTAGTGTATGTTTGTGTAGTGGTTGTTGTTATAGTAATGTTGTAGCCACAGGCTGAAGGAACAGGCTGTTGGTATCTCTTTGTCTTGTTGTTTCAATGTGTAGTATCTTTTCTCTTTCTAAAAAATAAAATGGTCCAGTTTTTGCTGGGTTTAAATTAAAAAAAAGGAATGTCTGGGTCTACTGCTGGGCAGTAGAAGTAGTCACCAAAGGATACATCATAGAATTCAGCAGACACCCACTGGAGCAGTTGATAATATTCCCTGTACTCAGAAATACACAGAAATGGCTCAGAACCTTAAAGGCAATTGAACATCTCTTCAACATTCAACAGTCAGCATTCAAACCATAGAACCAGTTCTACAGTCAGAAAGGGGGCATGGAGTGTACTCTATTTTCTTCATCCCCCCCCCAAAAAAAAGAAAGAAAAGAACGGGGACTGGAGAGCAATTCTCGATCTGAAGTACCTCAAGAGATTTGTGAAGCTGAGGCACTTCAGAATGGAGATGCTGTGCGCCATCACAGATTCCTTACAGCAGGAGGAGTACCTCACATTGATAGACTTGACAGAGGCCTACTGCCATATTCCGATTTTCCAAGGTTATTGACGATTTCTTTGCTTTTGTGTAGGAGAGCCATCTCCAGTTCAGAGCTCTACCCTTCAGTCTCTCTGCATGTCTCAAAGATGTTGATCAATCCAGTAGTAAAGCTGAGAGAACAAGGAATACTCATACATCCTTATCTGGAACATCTGTTAATTAGGTCTGCCTCAAGACAAAAATCCAGGGGTGATATGGAGAAGGTCATGCAGTGTTTAGAGGCACACAGATGTCTTGTGAATCTTCACAAGAGCTCACTAGAGCCATCCCAGAGACTGGAACACTTAGGGATGATCATAGACACCACGTCCAATTGCCTTTTCAGACTGATAAGAAGGCAAAGAAGACAAGGGATATAGCCATGGCTGTAATAAAGACCAGATTTTAATTGCTGATGACTTTTACAGTGCTGATGGGAATACTAGTATCAGTCACAGATGCTATTCAATGGGGGAGATTCCATTCCAAACACCTGTAACAACTAATTAGGCCCTTCTAAGCTCAGGTCTTGAGGAAGGAAGATTTATCAGTGTACATTCCACTAAGAGTGAGGACCAGCCACATCTGGTGGACAAGAATGACAAATCTTTTACAGGGCAAGAGATACTGGATTCCAGAAGTAACAAAAACATTCATGGATGCCAGTCATTCCAGATGAGGAGCGATACTAGATGGGGAATATGTGCAAGGCCAATGGAACCGGAAAGAAACAAAACTATTTGTTTAGCTCTCCTTCATTTTGGAAACAAAACAATCTCATGTCTTGATAAGAACAGACAATGTAGCAGCCAAAACCTGCCTCCACAAACAGGGGAGTTCCAAATCCACAGCACTTCACAGGGAAGTGGTTCAGATCCTGATGCAGGCAGAGAGAAACCTGGTTTCCTTAAGAGCAGAGCACATCAAGGGAAAGGAAAATACCCAAGCAGACTAGCTGAGCAGACAGATAATCCAAGAGGGAGAATTGTCTATCAAGAAGAATCTCTTCAACCTACTTTCAACTCACTTCGGCCTTCCTCTGGTGGACTTCTTTGCATCCTCAATAAACCATCAGATAGATCAATTCTTCACCAGATTCCATCTTCCACAGGCTGAAGGAACAGATGCTCTAACATCAAGCTGGCCAAGAGGTCTGTTATATGCCTTCCCATCGATAGCTATACTACCAAAACTGATCCAGAAGATCAAAGAACAACAGGCAGAGGTTATCTTAGTGGCTTGATGTCCGTGGTTTTCAGCAATACTTCAGATGTCAGCAGATCAACGTTTGAGGCTTCCAGTATCCAATGACATGTTACAACAGAGAACACTGTGGCACTCACAACCAAAGTGGCTCAATTTGACTGCCTGGAGATTGAGTGAAATTATATCCTCAAATTAGGTTGCAGTACAGGGGTCACAGATACTCTCCTTGCCTCTAGGAAACAATTTACCATCAGGATATACAGTACTACTTGGAAAGCCTTTGTTTGCTGGTGCAGGAGAGAGTTGATGCCTTAAATCCATCACTTAAAATCACTTCAAGATTTCCTTCAGGAAGGCATCAACAGAGGACTGAAGGCTGCAACACTCAAGAGGCAAGTGGCAGCATTGGTTACTGTATTACCCCAAGTTGAGGGCATCAGTTTGGCTAGGCACCCACATATTCATCGATTCATCAAGGGAGCAGCATCATCCTCCGCAGATACATAGATTCCCAACATGGAAATTAAATACCATACTCTCATCCCTCACCAAACCTCCCTTTGAACCAATTAGAGAGGTTCCCTTGAAATGGCTAAGAATGCAGGTTCTATTCTTGGTAGCCATTACTTCAGCAAGAAGGGAGCCAGAACTCAGAGCCCTTTCTCTCAAACCCGAGCTCTGTATCTTTCACAAACATAAAGTCACCTTAAGAACTGACCTGACCTTTTGCCCAAAGGTAAATTCTATATTTCACAGATCTCAAGAAATTGATCTACCATCCTTCTGCCCGAATCCCAGGCACCTGAGGGAAAGGACATGGGATACCCTGGATGTTAGGAGAGCACTGAAAGTGTTCATCTATAAAAGAGAACATATCAGGAAAACAAGACACCATGTTTGTCTCTATCTCCCCACCGAACAAGGGGACCAAAATGTCCAAATCAGGCATTAGCAGATGTATTAAGTCCTGTATCATAGAGGCATACAAACTCCACAAGATAGATGTTCCACACAGAATTATAGCTGAGCTCACTCAGTGAGAGGTGCAGAAACCAATGCAGCCTTTGCTAGACAGGCAATGGTGGAAGATGTGAGGATGTGAATGGGAGGTTCCACAAAGATGTCCTCTGCCTCAGAGGGAGAAGAGATCATTGGATAACAGATCCAGCTTCAAGCTGGCACAGAAGAAATTAGGAAGCCCTGCACTCACATACTTGCCCATCTTGGATATTCTGGCCAGTCTGGCATAAAGAAGGAACATTCATCATTGACTTAATTTTTAAACTTCATGCCTGTCAGTCAGGTGAACAGTGCTCACTCTGAATGTTAAAAAAATAAATACATATTCAAATATTCAAACAAATTTTAGAAAACAACTTCACTGCTGTGTTGTCAGAAGTACCTTCACAAGAGCACTTTGAATCTTCCATTGTGCTTTTCAGCCCCTGTATTTTGGTGTGCAATCACCTTATCCTTCAGCTGCATGTCAAGAGTACTTGACTTCAGTGGAAGTTTTGTGTGTACAAGAAAGAGACAATCAGGACCCATTAGAATACCAAATCAATGGGATGCTAATCCAAGCTGTTTTGCTTTGTATCTGCCAAATGTCTTTTTCACCTGATAATTTTACCAGGAAGCAATAAATATACGGTATTATTAGGTGGCAGGCTTTAATTACAGTTCTATGTATTTTTATGTCCCATATCTGGACAGTAATGCATAGATTATGAAGGGACTGAATGCAGCTTTCCATTGAATGCTAGAGATTGTAGCCTAGAGGCACTGCCTTACTCTAGGGTAGCTCCAACAGCAGCTCCAACCTGAACCATAGACCCACAAACTCAGGCCAAGGAAGGAACTCCTGGTTCTGAAACACAGAGCAAGCCAAAGCTCTGGAAAAAGGGTCTCCATTTTCCAGGTGACATAAGACAGCCCTCAGAGTAAACCTCCAGTCTTCTCGCCCCACCTAGCAAGATATACATATGAAACAATGACAGTTCCACCAGTTAAAGTATCTACATTTCTAAAGGCTATTCAAAGACCACCTAGCAAATAGCTCTTCTGTCTCCAGAACTTCACCTAGCCCTTTCGTGTGCACCCATGTCTATGTGAGAATCCTTTGCCTTCACAACTGTCTTTCCTACTCCTTCTCTCACAATACCAAGATAAACCAATCATACATTCAAATGTTTAGCGATCCTTCCTGATGCTAATCAGGGACCAATCTCCCACCTTTTGTGTAAACCTGGGAACCTATTCAATCTAACTTGACTGGACCTTTAGTGGTCAGCAAACCCATTCAGCTAGCCACCCAGCACCTGGCTAATCCCATCATTGCTATTGTTACTTCAGACCCTGCCCCTCTAGAACCTCATTGGTCACACCTAGATCGGGCTCCTCCTGAGGCTGCACCCCCTGGGACCCCCAATTGGTCTAGGTAATCTTTTGTCTTCACCTGAGACATGCCCCTCAAGACCTCCCATTGGTCAGCATTGTATTCAAAGGTCTATATCCGTCCACACACATGGCCATCCAGGTGTGCACTCAGGACGGTGCTTATACTTTGAGTATACCCCCAGAGTCTCTTTTTTGGGCCTTCCCATAGCACATAATACTGGCCGTTGGCACTATTCTCTTCAAGGACCTCTGCATGTCTGGACAGGTAGTATCAACCCATAACTGACCCCTCTATTCACTATCAATCATCTCTACTTTCTTAGTTCTGTATTGCTTGCTTGCTCTTTTTGAATGCTTAGTGCACTTGTAATTAGGGAAATTCTTCAGTAAAACTTATTTTATTTACTCTTCAAGTCTGGTACACAATTGGTGTGCAATCCCTATACCCCTCTGGTCTCCCCTGCCACATAGCTAATTTCCCCAAACAATGAGGCAGGCCATTGGCAGTAACAAAAGTGACTAAAAACGGAAAAGGGTTAATCATATACATCATCCTATATGTATAAAAGCCCAGTGTATTGGCACTTTCTGGCTCTCCCATTGACTGTGCTGTGCACTCCATCAACCACTGGCCCATCAATTGCCACTCAAGTGTACTTGCATGCCATTGGCTGGGAGCTGGGTCCATTCCTCTCCCCCGCCCACTGCCAGCTTGGCCATTCCCTCTCTTAATAAACTGCCAAAACGGCTGTGTGACTCACTTTCCCCTCAGTGGCTGTTGCTAGGCAACCAAGCTTGGTTCTATCAGTAAAAAGGCAGGGGCAGGAGACCCTTTCCAGGCCTACTTTGTGGGGAACTCATTGGGGTCAGTCCTGACTAGGGTTGCCAGCCGCATGTTGGGAAATTCCTGGAGGTTTTGTGGTAGAGTCTACAGAAGCCAGAGTTTGGGGAGGGGAGAGGCCTCAGCTGAATAGAATGCTGTAGAGTCCACCCTCCAAAGCAGTTATTTTCTCCAGGGGGAGACCTAGGTTCTTGCTGTGGAAGCTGAGTGGGTAATTTTGGACCACTCACGGACTTTCAGCCTAACCTACCTCACAGGGTTATTGTTCAGATCAAAAGGGGGAGAGGAAAATTATGTAAGCTGCTTTGGTCCCCACTGTGGAGAAAGACTATACTTTTCCTCATGGGGAACCATTGTTGCCAATCTCCAGGTGAGGGCTGGAGATCGCTCAGAATTACAATTGCTTTTCAGATGGCAGTTCCCCTGGAGAAAATGGTGGACTCTGAATCATTATGCCCTGCTGAATTCACCACAGCAAATTGACGCTGAGTGCCCAAGGCTGTGGCACCCACCCAGAACCTCTTTATAGAGCTCGTTGTTTTTATTTCCACAACTGGCCTTATTCCTAGCACAGAATAATTCATAATACAAATATTTTATGTTGTGCGCATTGTGACACACCAACATAATAACACAAAACAGACTGAGTTTGTAAAAGAATTCTCAAATTAGTTTATTGGTCAGCGATTATGATTTTAATATACATAGTATATAAGAACCCTGACTTGGATAGCCCAGGCTAGCCCGATCTTGTCAGATCTTGGAAGCTAAGCAGAGTCACCTCTGGCTAATATTTGGATGGGAGGCCACCAATGAGTACTAGAGTCCTGATGCAGAGGCAGACAATGGTAAACCACCTCTGAACATCTCTTGCCTTGAAAACCCTGTGGGGTTACCATAAGTCATCTGTGACTTGATGGGACATTCTACCACAAGAATACATGGCATATGCTGTTCAGAGATAAACAGGGCTCTTTTTGTAGCAGAAACTCCTTTGCATATTAGGCGACACACCACTAATGTGGCCAATCCTCCAAGAGCTTACAGTAGCCCCTGTAAGAAGAACTCTGTAAGCTCTTGGAGGATTGGTTACATTAGGGATGTGTCGCCTAATATGCAAAGGAGTTCCTGCTACAAAAAGAGCCCTGGTGACAAGGAATATATAATTAATTAGATTCAGTAAGTTAGCTGTGTTGGTCTGGAGCAATATAACATAGTTTGAATTCAGTGGCACATTTAAGCTTTCCTGTGCATGCATACTTCTTCATGCACACCAAAGTTTATATCCAGAATTAAACTTTGCTGGTCTTAAAGGTGCCACTGTACTCAGACTTTGTTATATAATTAATTAGTTTAATGTGTGCGAGCTCTTTCTCTCTCACACACAAACGAAGTAACAGAGCCAGCATAAAAAAGAATTTTTGCAGGCTATGTAGGTTTTCTAATATTTATATTAACCTCAAAGTGCGTCTTTTATATGCTGGATCTCTTATGTTGTGAAGATTCATTTTTCCATCTATTCAGTTTTTATTCATTTTTTTCTACTATGTTCTCGCCTTTCCTTATGCCATGCATTAAACTTCAGTCCATACTTAGGGCAAAAGTTATTCCATCCTATCAGGGAAGAATAGTAGTAATAGTGGTAATAATACTAATTGGCCTTTTGCCCAGATTGTGTTTCTCTGGTGGGATTTGTAGCACGCTGACCTTGTGGACTTTTAAAGTAAGGAGAGAGCAGAGAGGTCTGGAGTAGAAGGGATTGCAGTGTCAGGATCAAAGGCCTAATTGTCTGTTTCCTAGAACTTTGAGTTATTGGCAGCTGCCATTACAGCATCTCGTTGGCTGTCACACAGCACAACCAGCCAGCATACGCTAATTGCAGTGGCCTTTTCATCAAGGAAGATCATCCAGCTAACCACAAAGAGCTGTCTCTCCACGAGTACAGGCAGTAAGCTGGTTAGATCAGCCCAGGCTACTTGGGTATATGATTGGACTGTCATATTGTTATGATTTGTTCAAGTTTTTAGAGCATTTAGCAGATACCCTTTGCACCTCTCTTTGTACCTGAATCCTATAACCTGCCTGCCCCTATCATTTAAGAGGGTACTGTAGCTTTTCAAAGTTCAGCAATGCACAATTGCAGGCAGGCAACTGGTCTCTGACAAGAGATCAATACTGTCCTTCCAAATGCTGGAGTCAAGCTGCTGGGTCTGTCAGAGGGATGTGTGCTGTAATTGGATCATGGATGCAGCGAGTCATCTGAGTCTCCCTTCAGCACTGTCCCAGCTGTCAGATGTCATCTCTTTGTACAGCTGTCACTGCGGGAGGGTTGTGGTTCCCCCCCGTTCTAACCCAATGCAAATGTCCACTTAGCAGATGAATATTGAAGATATTAGACACTTCTTTATGCCTTTATGCAAAATAAAGATCTGTGTCATCTGTGAATTTCATGGAAATAAGTTGCAATTTATTCACTGTGAGAAAGGGGAAGTGAAGCCTGTAAAAATGAGAAATTATTTGGTTCAGGCTATTAAAAAAAAGGAGAATATTTTACAGAATAAACAAAATATGGAGGTTCCCCTCCCCCAGATGGGATGAGCAACTAATATCAGTATTTTTGTGAAAAGATTGAAGATCTACCTTTGTTTTAAAATGTGATTCAAGAAATTCTTTCCCCCACTCCACATACCTACACTAAGAAAGAGTCAGACTGGAGCAGATTTTTTATTTCCTCACCATGAGGAGTACGTCACATGCAAGAGTGTAATCATAATGCCTGTGTTTTAGATGACAAGTAATTTGATTTAAGATGCATCTTTTTAAAAAAAAAAATCCGGGAAAGAACTTCCTAGAAAGAGGTGAAGGTGGAGAAGAATATATTTTGGATAAGTAAAATTATGCATAAGAAATCTATTCTTGCAACTTATTGTGGGACTGAGAATAAATAACATCACAGGGGCACAGACAGGTAACTGGGGCAGTGATGCTCTGTATTCTTGGTGCTTGGGGGACAACACTGGGAGGGCTTCTGGAGTTCTGTCCCCGCTGGTGGACCTCCTGATGGCACTTGGGTTTTGGCCACTGTGTGACACAGTTGGACTGGATGGGCCATTGGCCTGCCTGATCCAACATGGTTTCTCTTATGTTATGTTCTAAGTGTTCAGTAACTTGCTGGACAAGTGGGTTAAAGCAGTGTTTCCCAACCTGTGCATCCTGATCCAAAAATGGGTCACAAAGCCTCTGAACATTGGGTCCCAGGCTTCTGCAGTTTTATTGATCAGTGGAAACTCTTAACACTTATAATGAGCATCATTATCCCTACTGTGACAATTAATCCATACCATGCTTACTTGGGAGTAAGCCCCATTGAACAGAATGGTTTTATTTCTGATTCATGGGATCAGGTTATGCAGTGGCTCAGTAAAATAAGCCAAATTATCAATTATATCAGAGTAACACTAGTCTCCTATAAATTTACTTTTACAAAAAGCTTACATGTTTATGTAATGCTTATATAGTTTGAGATTGAGGAGATAAAGTGGGATAAAAGTATGTTAAATAAATAAATTACATGTTATTGGTCACAGTTCACAAGCATTTCTTTTTTTCTTCTTCTAAGGAAAAATAAATAAATACATGTTTCCTTCTGTCTTTCTGTTTTCAATCTCAAACTGGGATAGTTTTTGCTTGCCCAGTTCTTTTCTTCTTAAAAGTGAGACTACATACCTCATTTGTCTTTCTGCCATAGAACTCATGAAAGCGCCCTGATTGGAGAACATGCTTCTTATTTCTAATACACCACCCTAATGCTCAGTGGGCCACCACAAGAGCCACTGAATCAATCCACAGAATAATTTTAACTGTGAATATCTTTGTGACATTTGGAGATGATGTCATCTCTTGTGTTCTTGTGGTTTCCTGGGGTTTTTTTTGACAGAGGACCAAACAGTTTGGTGAGATACCAAACACAAATACAACCGAAATGTGTGTGGCAAAGGTAGATTTAGGGTATAACTTTTTTATGAGGCACTTATATTTGATGACACAGGCGGGACTTACATGGGTTAAAACTGCAATGCATGGTTCATTTCTTAAATATTTTGTTTTTCATTTGTGATTCAGACATGCTAAGAGTTTCTGCGTCAATCCACACTTCCCCATGCATTTCCTCTCATTTAGCATAATACAGTTTCAGCTAACTAAAATATTTCAGTGATAATGGATTACTGATGTGAAATTTTCTTTGAAATGTATTTAACAATCTGACCTAGGTTATTGCTACCTGCAGTGTAATATACATCAAAAAGTCCTTGCTCAGATGATACAGGAATCGGTGAAGTCATTCAGTTTCTTAAGGTTATGCATCTGTGATGAGCTCATACAGAAAGGCTCTATACACAACTTGTACATTTAAAGATATATTGTTTATGATTAATTACATAAGTGAACCCAAACAGTCTTTCTTTGATATGCAATAATGAGTGTCATGTGATTCCCAGTGAAGCAAAAGTATACATCAAAGGTAGATTAAAGATTGGTTACGCATCATACTGTATTCCATATGTAAATTTATAGCCATGATGTGCAGGAAAAGGATAGCTTACCCTCCAATTCCGTGCTACTAAATAAAATTAAAAATTCACAACTCTGCTTTATGGGATTTTAAATGAATTTGATCTCTCTTTGGGGCAGGGCAAATCAGTGTTTTGTGATGTATTATTTTACAAAAAAAAAAAAAAGGAGAGAGAGAGAGACTGAGAGGGACCATCGTTCTGGCTCATTTAATTTTGCGAGTGAATGATCTAAGATTAACTACAGACTAGTCAGTGCAGTTTAAAAGCTGAAAGCAATTTTCAGCCATAGATGGTAATGCCACATTTAGTCCACAACTGAATGACTCTAAATGACTAAGCTGTAAGGTCTTTGTATATGACCACAGGGCCTGATAAAGCCATAGGAACACAGTAAAAGCACAAAAATAGTTCCAATTTATTTGGTGCCATCACCTTAATGAGATTAAAACAGACGTGTTCATGTGCCTAATTGGTGATTTTGTTTTAACTGGTAATGAAGGATTAAAACTTCAGGCATCAGGATACTTACAGGAGAGGGGATCTGAAGGGAAACTTTTTAATTATAAAAGGCAGCTGGTAAAATATGCAGCTAACACTGTTAAAAATAAATCATATATACCCTCACACGTGTACATACACATACTTGTATGTATAACAAATAGGAAAGAAAATTATAACAATACGTGGCATCTTCACTTTCTAAGTGTCTCACATGAATAATCTTTATGTGATCCTTACAGGGGCCCTGTAAATTAGGCCAGAATTGTTGTTCCCATATTACAGATGAGGAGAGGAAGCAGAAAGAGAGCCATCCAATTACTCAGTTGCACAGATAAGATTTGAACACAGGACCTCCCAGTTTATCGCTTCCTATGTTAGCCACTACACCTCCCACACAGTACACAAGAAAATGAAACCTGAAAATTGAAAAATAAGTTTGAGTCTCACAGTATACACATTTGGATTAAAACCATATTAATTTATCATTGTTTTAAGGGCCTTGAAATATTAAAGAGAAAATAAACAAATGTGAATGGAAATCCTGGAAGTTACAGAAACATAACAATCTTTTCTTCCTCTTTCTTGATAGAAAGGAAGAGTGAAGAAGGTATTTGGACTTCAGTTTGCGTCTTACTTTTTGGTGGGAAGATATCTGCCCTGGTTGTTTTCAGCTACACAACTTACTGGTGATAAGCAAAATATAATAACTGACTTAAAATACGTGCACTTTGTACACACATACAGGCGATGTTTGATCCAAAAACCTGATGAGTACAAGGGAAGTTGCCACATGAGCTATTCTACACATGCCTGTGTGAGAGGTTGCACAAGAGTTCTCATGCTGATTATAATAGGTAAGTTCTGTAATAACATTTCTGCTTGCTTATGCTTGGATGCAGTATCTGTTCTCATGCAGAACTCTATTACAAAGTATAATAAACACTCCTTTTGTGTGTGGGAGGGAACCTTTCGGTTTAGTCCACTGTCCGGAACACCTATGAAGTATGTAGCAAGGAACAGTCCTATAGAGAGCCTGCTTAACTATTTTGTATTGTCAACAGGACAGAAAAAGAACAGTAAGACACAGGGAGGGGAAAACAAACTTGACACAAAGACTGGAATCAAGAACCACAAGGGTAAGAAAGAAGTCTGATAAAGGGCCAGTATTAAAAACCTAGTTGAAACTTATAGTATACAAAAATACATGTATTTATTAGAAATACAGTTAAAAACAAATGTGCCCAATGAAAGCCTCATTAAAAAGTTCAAGAGGCCTGACCACAAGAGCCAATATAAATGACCTGATACGTTTCCACTCTATTGGGGGCCTTCTTCAGAGGTCAAATACTTTGGGGTTCAATATCACATATTACAATATTACATATTACAATAAGATAACCAATAAGTTAATACTGGACCAAGAAAAGGAAAGTTAAGCAGCGAGATCAATAGACACAAGAGAAAGATGTTTGTGAGGCCTCTAAAGATGAGAGTCATGTGTCTGGTGCCAAATGCACAGCTGCAGAATTAGAACATCTTCCAATTCTGGTCCAAAAAGCACCTGTGTGGCTATCTTAGTCAGAGCTAGAGTGTCCTCAAGCAAATAGCAATCAGAAAAAGAACAGTCCAGTGAAGCAAAGTCGCCTGGTTAGAGTCTTAGGCTTACGGTTGGGGCTGCACTCCTAAGAACACTTTCCTGGAAGTAAGTCCCAGTAAATAAAATGGAGCTTCTGAGTGTAAATCAAACTTACTGAGGATTTGTCTCAGGATCTCTTGATTATTTACAGACTTCAAAGAAACAGTGACTCAGATCCAGGCCATTGCCTGATAACATTACAATTAGGTCTAGGGGGTGTAGATATTCTTTCCTGGCACCATAGCTCTTTTTCTTTTTTGGTATTTTAAAAATATTTTTCCTATATGCGTGTGTGTGTGTGTGTGTGTGTGTGTGTGTGTGAGAGAGAGAGAGAGAGAGAGAGAGAGAGAGAGAGAGAGAGAGAGAGAGAGAGCGCAAGCACCTGGAAGTCATGGCAACCTCTGGTGACTGACCCCATCTGAGGGCCTGGAGGATATTCAGAGAGGTGGCTGAATAAAGACTGCCCCACTCTTCAAAGCATCTTCTTTCAAAAATATATAAAATCTTAACAGAACTCAACAGTACAATGAAAATGGCATTCCAGTCTGCCTGGCAACGAGATTTACAAACTGAACTGTCTGAACAACAGTGGTCTCAGATTTGGTCATCTAAAGCCAATAGATCAAAAATATTCAAAGTAAGAATGCAATTTTTTAAAATAGTCTCCCGATGGTATTACACTCCTAGTCGCCTAAACCGCATGAATAAAGCATACTCACCAATGTGCTGGAAAAACTGTGGGGAGGTGGGAGATTATATACATTGCTGGTGGCAATGTCCTTTCGTGCAAAGCTTCTGGGTGCAGGTAACCTCTGAAATCTCGAAAATAACAGGTCAGAACATCCCGCTTTCTCCCAAAGTTATCCTATTACATTTTAGAGATCCGGATTATGACGAAGAACCATTACAACAGCTAACATCATACTTACTCATGGCAGCACAAACCACCATCGCAGCTGCCTGGAAGTCACCCAAGTCTCCAAGTTTAGAGGCCTGGAGAAACAAAGTGTGGGAACAACTCCTGATGGACAAAATAAGTGACACCTTAAATACTGCTCAAACAAATTTCCATACAACACTATCCTCCTTTGTGCGCACCTGGTTCTTCTACCTACAATATATGGCAGAGAACGAGTTACTTCCAAACAACTCGGCTTATGATTCCTGGTTACATTTATGAATACAAAACAGTATGATGTACCCTATCACTACAACTATTGCACAGTAGTTAATTGATACATAGTAATATAGTCTCCATTAGTATCTTCTTAACACCAGCCTTCAGCCGATATATGTTTATTCCGAACAAACTCAGTAATGTTTTTATTTAAAAGTGCTCTTAGGCTTAAGCCTTAATGCAGTAACAGTCTTTTAAAGCAAATTGCTTAAATTTATTCCCCAGTTTTTTATATTGCTTGTTACTATACTCTGAAAAAAAAAAGAATAAAGACTGCCCCCACTTCCTGCCTCTGGTATTTCAAGGAGGTCTCCCTTCCAAGTACTTACCAGATTCAACCCTGCTTAGCTTCTGAGATCTGATGAGATCAGGCTTGCCTGGGCTACCCAGGTCAGGGCTAGGCATCAAAGCTCTGATTAATTCAGAAGTCCTTTCTTTGAAGTCTTTTCCAAAAATTTATCAAGAGATATGATAATGAATCTCCTATGTAACATGTAGTTTGGGACTCAACAAGAAATAATCCAATTTCCTACCCAATGTGAAAGTCTTGCGGAAAGTTTGTAAATTGCAGCAATTCTAGGTTACCTGCCTACCTTCTGTTTTGTATGCTTATGAAATAAAATGCACCGTAATATATGTCTAAAAAAAGGTGAGCCATAGCTGGTTTTTGCCTAGGTCCTCTGTAAGAGGTTCTACCTCTTGCTTCATTGGAGGCCCCCATCCTACTTCTAAAGTTAGACTTTCCACCATACTGTCTGCTTGCCCATCTAGCATCTACTCAGCTTTCTGCATCTTTCCTTTCTTAGTTATCCCTGCTTCTACACATTCTTTCAGTGTGTTGGAAGAATGTCAGAGCTGTAGCATGCCTTCACGTCTCATTGCATCAGGCTGTCTTGACTCTCTTAGGCCATGATCCCATTGCACAAAATGAGACAGACTTCTAAGTGCAAATGCACATGAGCAGATTGTGAGATATTCATTAGAAGGGCTGGTTTTATTTTGAAAATCTATCAGTTGTGTGCTGATGGTTAGTTCTTCCTTGTTGGTGAAATCAGGTGACAAACAAAAGCGCTGTCAGCAGAATAAATGACCTGTCCCCCTCCAAGTTAACATAATGTCTTCTTCTTTCAGGGGCTACTTGAGGTCATTTAAATGCTAACACTATTAAACGTTCTGCCAAAACCCAAACATTCCGCCTAAGTCATTAAAATTTAATTATAAAGGGGCAGCTGAGCCCAATATGAGGTTTTGATTCAAGAGCCATGCAAGAGAGACAATACAAACTCATAAAACAGAAATCACCCAACCAAACCTGGGCCTAGCTATCCGTAACAACGCAATCAGTTGAGTGGTAGTTGTAATAAAAAGGTATCCTTGTATTTACCATCTACATTCATTTTATACACATTGGAAACTACATTCATTTTATACACATTGGGAACTGTGTAGAACACAGAACTCTTGATTTAGAATTGTAATGAAAGCTGTTAAAAACGTAAACCCAGTTTGTTTGTCTGTCACTGTTTTGAAACATAAGGCAGCTTAGCTTGCTTGCAATAGTTACGCATTCTCTTTAGAAAACACAGCACAGATCACCATTTATACCTCTTTCCTGGATTTTAGCGCTGACATTGGAATTATGTGGTTGAAGATTTGTTTCTTTTTTCCAAGTTTCCTTTCACTTTTGTGCTAATATTAAGATGCTTTATGGGCAAGAAAATGTAGGAGAACTCTGATAGTCCATACCTGATTGGGTCTTTACATTATGTACCATTTCTTTAAAGAAGAGAGAGAGAGAGAGAGAGAGAGAGAGAGAGAGAGAGAGAGAGAGAGAGAGAGAGAGAGAGAGATGCCTCTTGCACACAATAGTGTATTCTGCAAGATGCTACTTTCCCAGCAAATGAAGACAGAAATATATTTTACATTTCTTGTCAGATTGAACTTTAAGACATCTTGACTGCTTTCTCTATAATTTAAACATCACCGCCCAAATGGCAACATGCTTTGTTCAGTTCCAGTTGTGTGAAGTTTTAGTGCTTCATTGATTCCGAGGATGCCTAGAGCTGGCACATCCAGTAGGGCAACTGAATGGCGCTTTCCCGCTGCAGCATGTCAAACCATTATAGGAGGGACCAGAATGTCACTGTGGTCTCAATGGTTCGTCAGCTGAAGGATACGGCTAACAAATGTAAAAACCAAACTTCAGAGGAGCTGCTTTTCTGTGCTAAGTGATCTGTATTCCCTCTGAATTTACTTTCCCCTAACCCCGTGAAATTAACAGTACTTTCTGACATTCGACCCCCTGACCTCACATATAATAAGAATTTAAAAAGCACCATGCATGAGTGTGCCTGTGTAATGCAAAACTGGGAAAAATGACCATGTCACAGTTTTTTATTATACAAAAACCTTCTCCGTCTCCCATTGCATGCTTCATATGGCGAGTGCTCAGTTTTTAAAGTTATTATAAAGGGAAAACACAGTTTTAACTGTCGTAAGTCACTCTTCATGACTTTTATAGACAATAAATTGTAGCAAATACATATTGCTACCCCCTCCTCCTCCCCAAAAGGCTTTGCATGCCATTAAGGCAGATGTTTACCAAGATAAGTGTTTAAAATCGGGCTAAGGGATGGCAGACGAGGAGGGTTCGAAAGGAAGTCGCTTCTCAGGAGCAGGTTGCCAAGGGTGCAGGTTTCTGCACAATGTGAAGGTCTCGGGGTTTAAGAGGCAGAAGCAGTAAAGTGTTATGTGGAAATGATTTTTGCAGTTATCAGGCTCAGGGGATGACAGCGTACAAGAGTAAGAACAAGGTGCTGTGTGGCTTTTTCTTCCCTGTGAAGGAAAGATTGGCAGCTGGAAGTAAGGCTTACCGGCAGACCTGCACACAGGACCTCTTCACCTAGGACTCATAATCACTACTCAAAGGAAAATGCATTTACCAGTAAAAAGCAGCTGTAGCCATCAGAAGTGTGCTTAAAACACCACTTAAATATCACTTTATACGCTATTACTTGCAAACTGTGGCTTGGTATTAAATTATACTTGCATAGGCTTTTGCTTAGGTGCTGATAATGCTTTTGAGGTTGCATTGGTGAGGAAGCATTTAAGCTGCGTTACAAGAGACGTGACTGGAATATCCCCTCTCGCTGACAGTGACAGGGTGAAAAATTGCAGAACTGTACTTTCTTTCCCCATATAGATTGTAATTTTAATTGTCATTGTGGCCCTTCTGTTTTAATTATGGGGCTTCTTTGATATATACCAGGACATCGTATTGAATGAAAATATGGTGCTATAATAGTCTCTTTATAATTAATGACCACATGTAGATCTTGGTGCATAAAAGGAAAGGAATAAATGAACAATTTATTTAACTAGGTTTTGGATTTCTTTCTGTCTTCCAGTGAATATAAAATGATCCTAGGGCTTCTGAGGCTGTTTGATGCAGGGACTGCACACAGAATATTGAATAAAATTATACTGGGCCAGTTTACAGGACATATTATGTGGTATTTGCAAAAAAAAAAATCCATTTACAAATGGGAATGTTTGTTTATTTGTGGTGATCTATAAAAGAACCATTTCAGTTTTTTCCAGCATTCTTTTTCTAAAACTTTACCAGCAGAAATGACTTTGATATTATTTTAATTTCCACACACTGTAAAGTAATAACCCACTTTTACAAGTAGAAAGACAGACAAACACAGACAAACTAACACAGCTACCCATCTTGATCTATCTCCACATTTTTTTAAAAAAAATCTCTTGAAACTTAATTCATGCCTTTCCCACACACACACCCTTTTTTTTTTTCAAACTGCAAATCAGAATAATCTTCATTTTTTGCTTTCAAAATGTGATTTATATTATATTAGTCTCCAGTGTAAAAAACCCAGCCTGCCTGCTCACTCTCAAACAGGGGCAGTTACAGAGCAACTCAATTAAAAGCATAAAAAGGGGAGCTCATTTGAATCATCTGTGCCACACAGGACAAAACGTTTTAAAATAATGTTGCAGATTTTCACATTTCCCTGGAACTAACATATCCTTCAGATTTCTTACCATGCAGGAAGAAGGCTGACCTGCAAATACAGTCGAATCATAAGCATTTCAGGAGAGTACAAACCTCTGTGGATTTCTGAAAAGCAGACATATTTGTCCAGTGTCTGTCACAGTAAAACTAGAAAATACACCCTGACAAGCTTCTGCTAATTTTATTGTGGTGTGGAGTAGTGTGCGTACATCCTGTGTTGTATGACTGCAGTTCAATTGTGGAGCACGATAAAATTGGATTGGCAGAGACAGGAACTACCCTGGGGTCAGCGGCGACCATGCCTCTTCGATGTGATGTCTAGTTGGGGTGATGGTGTGTAAATAAACGTAGAGAATTGCAAATCTTGTCTTGGCTACGCAGAACAGCTCAAGCATTTAAAGATGGTTGCCCGCAAACCTAACTGGAAGGTGGTTGCTTGTGTGGTGGCTGAGGAGAGGGGAGGGGGGCGGAATCTGAATCCTTTTGCTCGACTCTCCTCCTTCTTGACATATCTGAGAGCATTGACCCAGCAGTTTATTGCTGAAGGGATTAATCACTAAATTGTTTTTCATTTCAGTGGAAAGTAAAGCAACTAACTAACCACATTCTAGGATTGTTCTTTTTTTAAAACTCAGCTGCCCCGATGTGCACAGATGCTCCTGTGTTTATATTATCTTATTTGATTTATTTGTCAGGATTTTTTTAAAGGAGGTGATGAATTTTACTACCTTAGCATTGCACTGAATAAAAAAAAGAGCACATTAAAATTTCCATGCAGTCTTTTCAGTGGATAGTGAACTTTCCTAACGTTAGAAAATAAAATATTATAGAATTCACATTTTCAGCTTATGAATCTAATTTTATTTCAACACAGCCTGTAGTGCACATTAAAATACATGTACAGTTTCACTACTTTTGACCAATAAGATGCATTTTTAACCAATTCCTACAGTTACACATATCTGTTTTTCTGTTACTTTCCCCCCTCCCTCGACAATTACCTTTCATTACAAATTTATAAAATCATTTACATTTTAGCAGTTTAAATGTTTCTGCTGACATTTTGTAACTATTACCCTCTTCTCGAATGGCATATGTTCAGGCAGTTAATAAAAAATTAAATGGAATAGCACTAGACAAGGTGAAGCTTTGTAGCCGAGTGTTCTGCACATTTCTGAAAATACCATCTTTGTGTTGCAAACTGTGAAGCGGGGTTAGGGCGATGCCAATATGTGTATTTGTCATAACTGTCACAGAGTCCATGAACTAGCCAATCATTCTGCTCCTAATTAGACAGTTACATTTTTTGCTTTTTAGAAAGCATTCCTGTGTAAGATGATATTCTGTGATTCTGGAAAGGTGTTTTGTAGATAGAGGGCAGAGGATAGCAGCATAGTTTTTAACTGTTTGTGTGACTCACAAATGAGGGTGTATATATATCATAAACCAGAGGAAAATCTCATATTAGCTGAACTAAACAAAAGTTGTTCAGGAACAGGTGAGATTCTAAGCATCTACTTTTATGTCTTTTCTTCATATGATTTAAGGAAACAATGCTGCCTATAAACAGCATCCCATTTCCTTTCTGTTAGTCCAGTCCTTAATATGTCCATCCCACTGAATTACTTCACAGTAAGTGTGCCTAGAGTTGCCACTTTCAGTTTATTGGGGATTCATCGAATGTACTTCAGATATGATTTATCTGGGTAGTGGAATAGCAAAGGTGTGTTTTCCCATAAAACACTAGACAATCCTTCTCAGCTAGGTTTTAAATTAATCCAGGACACATTCTTTTCAATACCTGCAGGAAGAATGCTTTGCAGGCACTGTCAGGAGACCAGGGTTAAATGATCTAATTTTCTTAATTATTTATGCATCTACTTATAGGAAAAACCACAGGAGATGTGGTTACATAAGGAGAACTCTTTAAATAATGTAGTCAGGCAGGTATGTTGGGAGCCCAAATTAAAATATAGTGTTATGATGCCCAAACAATTCTGATTAATGTATTCCAGAGAAGGCAGTCTCAAAGTTGTTTAATAAGCACTAACTCTCTGCCCGGCAGTATTGGTGCTAACATTACCTTGGAAGAAGAATGCAATGAATTTCATAGTTCCTTACTGAATAAGAGAAGCAGATTTTTATCCAGAGGTTTAGAAGTTCCCTCACAACATTCTCCCCTCAACAAAACTGCTTCAGTTAAAAGTCTGCGATCTGTCCAGATTCAATAACTCATTTGATTTTGGGATATATAAGTACATGTATGTTGACAGCTTTGCTTGGTTAAATGGCAGGCTGATTGCAAAGCAAAGAGCCCTTTGGGTGAAGTGAACAAAACAGCAGCTCAGCCTGATCTCAGATCCCACTTTGATTTTTTATATAAGGTAAAAAGTTGAATCTTTTTTGGGGGAAGAGAGGAAATGTAAAGAGAGAAAGCTGGAACAACTTGAGCTGCTTCCTCATCCTCTTTTTTAAAAATTCATTCAATAAGCACACCCCAGAAGTTTTAACAGTCGTAGCAGATTAACCTCGCCTGTGCTTTTGGAAGCTAGTCATCTGATGAATTTACATGCAGCCGGATGAAAATGCTATTTGGAGAGAGATTGAGAGTTTATTTGATTAAATCCTTTTCTCCACTCCCTTGACCTCTTCCTTGTGAAATAATCAGAACTGTTTAGCAAGAATATTCAGGCATTAATAATGAATTGCTGCAGAGCTGGGTTCTCTTGAGCTGCAACAAGCCCATTGATGTGTGTGTGTCTCTCTCTTCCTCAGTTATTTATTCATTCATTCGGGGCTGGGAATGGTGGAGGAAGAGATGGCAGCTGCCCTGTGTGGTCTTGGGGAGGCTGAGCTCAGGGCAGAGCTAGAAGTTCTAAGAGACAGAGCGCTTTCTCCCCCTTCTACAACGTCACATGTGACGTGAACGTGATATTGTGATATGAGTCTCCCCAGCCAATGAGATGAAGGAGAGCGAGCTCAGCACTCACGGTCGTGCATTGTTTTGTACTAGATGTTGCAAGGAAAAGAAATCAAAAGAGCCATGGAGGAGTGGCCATTCTGTTTTTCTTAGAACATCTAGCTGTGTTCTATTGAAATATACATATATATATATATATATTTAAATGTATTATGTTGAAAATTAGATCAAAATGTATTTGGTTTTTTCCCCCAAATCGGCCCTTTTCATGTTCCTGATTTTACAAAAGTAGATAAGGTATAGATTTAGGACCCAAAGTCTTCATGTGGCTAGGTGAACTTTTGGTGCATAAACCAGGGGTTTACAGTACATCCAAGGCAGAGTTATAGTCTTCAATGCCCACTGAGTTCAGTGGACTTAGAAAGGGACAATTCAGTTTGAAATTGTTTATTTATTTTGAAAACTTCTAGCCTACCTTTCTCCCAATAGATAGATAAATTTGCATGTTAACAACTTTGTATTGTTTAACAATTCTATGGCCTATTTTCAGCCAATTCTTCTCATAACTGTGTTTTGTTCCTAGGGAAATTTGCCTTATGTCCAAGCTTCACTCCCAGTATGCATTATCATAATAATAATCTGCTGTAGTCATTTTTTCTAAAAAGGACAGTATGGTTGTCAATCATGATTAGTGAGTAGTCTTTCAAATGAAAGTGATTTTATTGAATGTATTTGACTCAGTAACAGGACCTCCTTTAAAGAGTTTGCAGCATCAGTGTCTTCATGCGTATCCCTTCCTGGTTGAGGTAGGTGAATTATGAAGAATGCAGAAGTTGGTAGTGATATTGTGAGGTGGTGTGTTACATTGTCACCTATGAAACCACTGCACTATCTTGCTCCCCAACCAAATTAAGCCTTGTTAAGATTTGTTTCTTAATAACACTCCATTGCAATGTGTAAAACACTTGCCTTTCATGGGAAAAGCTGTACAGTATCTCATTTGCACTTAGCAATTGTACTACAATATATTAAGCCAATCCATTGTAAGTATTTTATAGCAAGCATGGAAAGCGCATAATGCTTTTGGCCTCTTATATAAGCGCCAACCCTCCATTGTTTACTTACATCACTTTTTCAAAAAAATGATGCCAGTCTCTAACCATGCAATCCTAAACAGAGTTACAGCTTTCTAAATCCATAGATATCCCAAGGTTTAGCATACTGTAGCTCTGCCTAGGACTGCGCTGCAAATGGTCTGATAGATTTGCTTATCTTGGTAATACAAAAGAAGGTCAAGTTTTGTACACTCAAAAGAGAGCTCCCTCACCCCCACTGTCTCTTGCAATGATCTTAAGTGGGGAGCGGTTGTTTGTAGTCACTCTTGTGTTTCAGCATTGGCACTGCAGCTCAGCCTTCTATGGCAATTAAATCCAAGTGTTAGTGAGTCAAGATCAATTTTTAAGAGGACTTTCTGCAGGTTGTGACACAGTGCTTGATGAATCATTCAGTATGCTGTACATAATGCTGAATGACTTTGATTTAACAGTTTATACAGATGTGTCACATTTAAACAGAATACAAACATAGTCTCAGGGCTACCAAGAGCTGCCACAGGACCCAGTTCAAATTTCTGCTTTGCCACCCCCACCTACTACCCAGTCCCAACTCAAACATCATATGAAAAACAAATCACATCACTTGCCCCTCAGCACAGGGCCCCCACTCTGGCTGAGGCCTCTGGAATTCTGTGTCATCCCCCTCCCCACACCTCTGGTAGTCCTGCTAACTCCTTGGATTTCTGTACATTCAAAGCCAAGAATAGGTTTTCTGAAAATCTGGTGGTTTATTTAATATTGTTATATAAATTCTAATCCAGCAGTTAAATTTTAGTTCTAGCAGAGCAAATATGAAGGATAGTGGTAATTTTATGGTTGTTGCTTTTATGTTTCTAATAGCCTATATGCAACCATGCATACATGGATTATAGAGATTTTCTGTATTCCTTCCATTCCTGCAGCCCATTCCAATCCTTGAAAGAATCATTCCTGAGTTCATGGGACCTGCAGAGAACCATGCAGGTCAGGGGGCTCAGGTGAGAAGGGAAAAGGAGGCAAAACCACCCTTCCACCCCTGGATGTGTATGTTGGGACTTTGGGAGCCATTTGGAACAGGTCACAAGAGAGGTAGCATATAAATTTTCTTTAAATATGAAATAATAAAGTAGCATTGATTGAAATATCACCCCAGTATCTTGTAAAAAATACTCCTGAAGCGGTTTATGATACATCTGGAAACAAAATTAAGCAGTATTATTAACAAATAACAGGTTCAGGATCAATCATCAAAGAAAGCAACCCAGCTGAGAAGAACTGAAATCAGAAAACCCAGCAGTAACCAACCTAATGTTATTTATTTATTTATTTATTATGCACATTTATATCTTGCCCTCCCCAGCGGGCTCAGGGCGGCTAACAATAAGGGCTCGAAGCCATAATAAAACAGTAAAAACCAGATAAAACTGTACAACATTACAGTAAAGTGCTGGTGCTCTAAGAGTTCAGAGTTCCAAGATGGGTTCTGGAAGACGTACCCAGAACGACGAAGCAGGTTCCAGGACAACCCCACCTTCTGATCTTCGGTCCAGGGCCATGATGAGCCGTGATTCCAAAATAGAAAATTCTCAAACCAGCAACAGAAAACAATTCCCAGTCCATACCAGTGAACTTAAATCAAGGGAGAGTAGAGAATTGTCTGAATCAGGGGTTAGTGCCAGACATACATTGCAGGAAAGGGACTTCCATTGTCTCAATGCTCAGACCAAAAATCCCTGTTATGTGACAACCCCTAAAAGCAGTGGCGCAGTGAGTGAGGCATTTTCAGATGACCTAAGTGTAAAGGTAGTGATTTATTAGTCACATATGTATCCCTTCCTTTTTCCAAAGAGCTCAGGGTGACCTAAGTGCAGCTTAGTCCATTTCAAGAGTGTCAGGTAGTTTTGGCTGAAGACTTCCCCGTGAGCTTCATGACTGTACAGAGATCTGAATCCGAGTACAAAATTCACTTGTGTTCCCAGCCGCTTGAGTAAAATATTTACAGTGTAACCGTCTATGAACTGGGTTTTTTGGCTACAGCCTCCGGGTGGGGGCTAGAGATATCCTGGAATCACAATTGATCTCCAGATTGCATATATCATTTATTTATTTAAAACATTTCCCCCATTTCCCCTGGAGAAAATGGCTGCTTTAGGAAGTGGACTGCATGGCATTTCATTCTACTGAGGCCCCCCCCTCCCTAAATCCCAGGCTCCCAGGCTCCACCCTTAAATCTCTGGGTATTTCCAAACCCAGAGTTAGCAACCCTAACTGTCACTGAAATGCTGTGCTGTAGATTGAGACAATTCGTCTAACTATTTTGATCTATGGGGCTCACATCCAAACCACCATGCTTGGAATGGAGTTCATAGAAGGGATTTTCACCACTCTTCCTTCTTGCTGTGATTCTATTCCTGCCCTCTCCCCCAAAGCCAGGGAATCCTCAGGGGCTGTATGGGATGGAACAGGAAAGAAAAATGGCCAGAAATCCACTTCCCACCCTACCCTGCCTATTGTACAAACTGTTGCTTAGTTCATGCAGTTGCAGCACAAGAGGCTGACTTGCATGAATTAAGCAACAGTTTACCTGAGGGGTCCCCAGACTCTCAGGACTGACTTTTCAAGGGGAGCAGGAAGCTGCAGAAAGAAAGAAGGGGCAGAAAAGACGCCTTCTGTGAACTCTTTATTTGTTTGCAGTAGTTTGGATCCAAGCCTACGAATCTGCCTAAGAAGAGACACCCTTGTTCTTTCTGCATTGAGTGTGCTCTGAGTGTGATGGAAATTGATTGTCCAGAACCTGTAAGGGCTGAAGCATCAAGTGATAAATTATGGGTGGTAGAGCCATAACAATTCCACCAGTATAGATTCTGGTTTTCATAGATTTCATATTACTGCAAAAATAGAGCTAGATTCTAGTCCACTAGCGCCTTAGAGACCAAAAAAAAATTGAGTATAAGCTCTCATGAGTCAGAAACCTGACAAAGATACGGAAATCTTGTTGGTCTCTGAGGTGCTACAGAACTTGAATCTAGCTCTTCTACAGCAGACCAACAAGGCTGTGCTCTGAAACTGCCACAAAAATACTACATCCAGTGGAAACAGTTAACACATTCAGCCATGTGTGTTCAATTGTTGTGTAACAAAGTGATGCAAAATCAAACAATGTATTATGTTTGTGTGAAGCAGCCCCAGATATATAAGAATGGGGGACCTGGTAATTGTAGGGTTGCAAACTCCAGGTTGGGAAGTTCCTCAGATATACAATCCACCCTCTAAAGCAGCCATTTTCTCCAGAGAAACTGATCTTTGTAGTCTGGAGATCAGTTGTAATTCTGTGATAGCGCCAGATCCCAACCTGGAGGTTGGTAACCCTAGGTGAATGTGTGGTCAGCCTGGATCTCAGTCTATTCTGTCATCTTTGTGCCCTCACACACTCTATCACCTCATTGTGGCTCCCCTTGCAGGTCTCTCTCAGATGTGGATGAGAATCAGTTGAGAATTCTAGCAGGTTAACTTGTTAGACTGGAACTGGTTCCCTTGCTTTCATGGCAGCAGGTGTGTCCACCTCAGTGCCATTCATATTATATGTCTCTGATGTAGTTGAGACAATGGGCTCACCAGCATCCCCAGCCACTCGATCCCAAACATGATTGAAGTGACCAAAGATACATGGAAGCCTGACCCACCTTTATACCATTCTTGTCCCCCTACCATGAACCCAACAATGAGATCACTGTAGTATCTTGCTATAGTTCCAATAGTGCTTCTGCTCTATCACCAGATTACATGGTAGGGGATCCGACCCCAGTGTCCTCCAGTGAGGACTTCTGCCTCTATGGTGAGCAAATGCTGGGGATGGCCAAGGCCCTTGACATCGACAACTGACAGGATCCTGGGCTGTCTTTATCCTGACTTCCCAGGAATAGTGGCATTTCCCATCTTGGAAGGCCTAGTAGACCAAATAGCCCTGATTTGGCAGAAACTGGCCTCCACTCTGACCACCTCTTGCAAAATAGAAAACCTGTATAAAATTAAGCAGGACTTATGTAAATTCCTGACTACCCATCCACCTTCTTCCTCCTTGGTTACTGAGAATATGCAGACATATCAGAGACCTGTTCCAGCAGACAGAGAAAGCCACTGTTTAGACTCCATGGGATGGAAGTTTTATTCATCAGCAGCATTCAACTTTCAAGTTGCAAACTACCAGGTAGTTCTGAGCAGATATTAACTCTTCCTTTGGGAAAGCCTTTCACAGTTTTTGGATAAACTGCTCAAAGAGTCATTGGCCAAGCTGTGACCCTCAAAGCAGGAGATCAATACATCTGCTGATGTCTTGGCCAGATCCATGGACTCTGTGGTAGTCCTTAGAAGATACTTTGGCTGTATACAACTGCCCTCCCATTGGAGGTATGATGTGAGGTAGAGGACCTTCCCTTCGAGGGGTCAACCCTTTTCTCCCAGACAACTGACAAGTTTCTATCACCAATGAAGAGGAATAATCAGATAGCCAGATCCCTGTACGTGTTTTCTTCCCCTCCTGCTGCAAGGCAGCATTTCACTCAGAGGCAGCATGGTTTTGCCACCCTGTTCTATAAGGGGCAGATGCACCAGCAGGTGCAAGTGCCTTACCTGTATCATCAACATTTGTTTCAGTCTTCCCCATTTTCAAAGAGGAAGAGTGTGTCATGACTGAGACTTGCCAGCCACCAGAATCCTCAGAGGGAGCAGAGTCAGCAACTACCAAAATTCTCATTATCTGCTCCAGTTATTACAGATAGTCCCAGTTTTACAAAAAGGTTGGTTCAGTTCACTGACGTGTGGTATTCCATATGTTTAGATAGTTGAGTTTTATCTATAATTCGTAATGGTTACATGTTAGAATTTACCTCCCTCCCTCATCAGTAGTAACTGATGTAGGAATGAATTGAAAAATATGAAGTGTATTAAGGTTAATTATAAGTTTTGGGGAAAGTTGTATGGGGACCTAATTAATGGGTAAGATAGGGGCATAAGAGAAGAGGAGGGATTAAATGAGATTAAAAAGGATTGGGTAGATGAAATAGTAACATCAGGGAGCTTTTTTCTTTTCTTTTTTCATATTTGGTTATCTGTTAAGAAGCTGAAAATGAGTATATCAATAAGATGGGTAATGATTTGTGTATATGTAGATTGATAGATATACTCAATAAAAATATTATTAGTAATAAAAATTTTACCTCCCTCCCTCCATGTCGCCCCACTTTTTCCACAGTAGATAATATGTAACCTGAGCTCAGGAGTCAGTTTGATGGGCTCCTCCAAAAAGCTGCAGTAGAAAAGGTCCCTGGTGGCCTCCGGTCACAAGGTTTCTACTTGAGGTTCTTCCTTATTAATAAGATGGAAGCTGTAAACCTATCCTCGACCTGATAGAATTAAACAAATTCTTGAAAATTTCAAAATGTAGAATGGTTTTTCTTTCATCTGTCATTGAGATTCTTCCCACTTATTCATGGTTTGTGGTCCTAGATCTCAAGGACACATGTTTTCATGCAGTGATTCACCCCTCACACAGGAGATACCTGCAGTTCCAACAGGGTATGTAAGTCTTCCAGTATACTGCTCTCCCCTTTGGCTTAGCTACCACACCAAAAGGTGGTAGCCCACCTCTATACCTAGTGTTGTACCATCTTCCCTTACTTTGATGATTGGCTCATTATGGCACCCACTTGAGACCTCCTGAGAAAGCATGTTTGATTGTCCATTGGGAGAAATTCCATTTAGAGCTTTCCCAGCAGGTTCAGTTATTGGGGTGTCCCTGGATTCTGTTAGAGGAAAAGCCTTTTTACCCCCAGACAGGGCCAAGAACTTGAGAGCCATGTTACAGTCCTTCCTGAGAAAAAGATGGCAGTCAGTTAAGTCCATTCAATGACTACTAGGCCTGATGGCATCAATCACACCCATTGTTCCCTTGGCCAGACTTCACATGTGGGAGTTGCAACTTTGATTTGTAAGAAAGTATGTTCTTATTAGACACACTTCTGGGTTCTGCTTCCCTATTCCTTGGATAGTGATGAAGTTGCTTCAGTGGTGGTTGGAGGAGGTCAATGTGTTTTCTGGGGTTCAATTTGAGTTTTGGATTCCCTAGGTCACTCTCACCACAGATGCCTCACTGTCAGGTTTGGGGGCCCATTATGGAAGTTCTTCTATGCAAGGACAGTGGTCCTCCCTTAGCAGGGACCTCCATATCAACGTCCTGGTTCTACATGAAATAAGCTTCTTCCTTAGTGCCTTTGAAGATACCCTCAAGGGTAAGAGGGCCCTAATTCAAATAGACAATGCCTCCACCATGTATTATTTCAACAAACAGGGCGGTCTGAGGTCCCAGGGGCTTTGTGTAGAAGCTATAGTGGCCTGGGAGGGGGCTATGGACATCAGGGCATTCCCCATTGCTATTCACATTGCAGGGGCCCTAAACTCAAAGGCAGATAACCTGAGTAGGATGTATCAGACCAATTATGAGTAGTCCATCCTGTCCAAATATCTCAGGACAGTCTTCAAGACCTGGGGGTATCCCCAAGTAGATCTTTTTGCCATGGCCAAATTGAAAAAGGCCACAGAGTTTTGCTCCCTAGTGGGCAGTGAGTCAACCTCATTGGGAGATGCATTCCAGATCCCCTGGTCAGGGACCCTGTTCTATGCATTTCCCCCTTTCCCCCTTCTGATCAGGATAGGAAAATTGGTGGCATAAATGTCAGTCTGTATTCTGGTAGCTCCCCTTTGGCCTTGCCAAATTTGGTTTCCAGAGTTGCTCTGTATGGCAGGTTTGGAGTTCATTATTTCCCCCCTGTCCCAGATCTACTGGTGAATGGCCCAGTGTTACATCATGACATGGCACGACTACACCTCACAGCATGGAAGATCCAACCCTAGGTCAGTTCTTTTCACCGGAGTATGGGATGTCCTAGTCCAGACCCAGAAATCCTCTACAAGATATTGCTATTCTAGAAAGTAGGTGTGTTTTGAGTCCTGGGTGTCATCTAGAGGGCTGTCCTCCTTCCTGTGCCCATTACCTTTCATTTTGGAGTACTTACTTTATTTAGCACAGGAGGGCTTAGCCATGTCCTCAGTCAAGACCCACCTAGCAGCCATTTTGGTGTATCATGAGGATGTGGAGGGTGGCTCCCTTTTTTCACATAAACTGGCCCAGTGTTTCCTTAAAGAGCTATCCAATGTTCCCCTCTAACCCCACATTGTCCCACAATGGTCTCTACCACTAGTGCTTGCTCAGCTGATGAAACCTCCATTTGAACCCTTGGCCAGGTGTCCATTAGCTTTACTATCGAGGAAAGTGGCCTTGAACTAGCAGTTACTTCTGTGAGGAGGATAAGCAAGTTAGTAGCCCTCAGAGTAGATGCCCCCTTTTTGAAAGTTTTTAATGAAAAGCTAGTGCTTCATCCTAGCCTCAATTTATTTATTTATTATTTTGATTTATATCCTGCCATTCCCGCGAGCAGACTCAGGGCAGGTCACAACAATAAATTCCAATACAGCCTTAAAACGATTCAGTCAATAAATATCAAATATTAAATTAATGCAATAAAACCAGTTAAAACAGTTAAAGTGGGCAGTGCAGCAAATTTCAATGTTCAGTTCCTACAGCCAGGAATAATGGGCTGAAGCCAAGCCATAAAGGTCTTATTAATAGCAGCATATTGCAACAGCAACAGGGAGGCCAGTTGGTAGATGCCCACTGCCTTAACAAAAGGTCTGGTGGAACAGCTCCATTTTGCAGGCCCTGTGAAACTCTAACAGGTCCCACAGGGCCCTGACCTCAATCAGGAGCATGTTCCACCAGACCAGGGCCAGAGCCAAGAAAAAACTGTTCTAAAATAGTCTGAAGTCTATGCAAAATAAGTCTCAATTTCATATCTCCCAAATACAAATTTTGCATTACAATGCTGTACTACGTATAAAAGGAGCAGCTTGAAAGAACTTTGCCACAGAGATGGTTATATATTTTCATCATCATATGTGAGTTAGGAAGCTCTATGATATCACCAAGCAGTGATGATAAAATGCAGTGCCGAATATTGGCATAGTGATGACATTCCAATAACACGAGACACTGTTTTGATTGACCCGCTTGCACAGGGGCATAATCTATTAACAAAAGGGATTCTATTAAACCTCCCAGTTAAGATCACTGAAGGGAGAGCATTGAATCTGGCAAGTGAAAAGGTTCTGCGTAAGACTGGGGTCTGAAGCTGGTAAAGATAGCCAGCAGGATGACCCACAATGAGCAATATCCCATGGCTTAAGGGAGAGCATGTCTTATTAGCTGTGTTATACAGTTCAAATAGCTCTGGCTCATATAGTCTGTCCCTTATTGTTTGCGTTGCCTCCAATTCTTTGAGTGAAAGTAAGGATCTGAGAGAGATGTTCAGTCTTCTTAATTTATTTTCAGTGATGATCAGCCAAGGGGAATAGTCAGATTCAGTCAAATGTTGGAAGCAGTAACTAGAGGGATCAGATCTATAATGTAATCGAAGCCAAAACTTGAAGGTCATAAACCATGCCCTTGTAGTCATAAGATTTTGCCCACATTCTAGGCATAAAGTCACATACGGGACGCAAGATGGAACTCCCAAGATCTTCAGTAGAAAGCCTGAACGTACCTGCTCCAGTGCCTTATTTATTGATTCAATCCAGATAGGGGCTCCGTAGAGTAATTGAGGGCCTATTTTCAGGTTAAACATTTCTAGTGCGGCTGGAACATATTGGTTCCCTCTTTCAGAAAAATAAAAGCATAGAAGTGCATTTACATTTGCTTTAGCATTATTAATTGTTATTCTGTTGGGTCCATGATATAGTAGCTTGGAAGTGCAAGCCTAAGTACTTTGAATGTTTTACTTGTTCAAGCTCGTGGTCGCCCATCTTCCAAGTAAATTGCTTCCTAGATTTGGAGAAGACTAGCGCTTTTGATTTTTTGTAGTTTAATTCTAATTGGTTGATTTTGCAATACTCTTGGCAGCAATTCAATAAGTGGAGAAAACCCACATGAGAGCATGACAATAGAACCACATTCCAAAAAGTGATACTTTGGTTAAGAATGCATCCAATGTGATTATATTTTATAAACACAACCTCCAACATTCATAAAAATAATAGTAGCTTGTTTTCTTATGGAAGTGTGTAGCTGTCATTGTTCAGTTTTGCAGCTTGTAAATTTTTGTGGGAAAAGAGGAAGCAAGCATCCCAGAACTCTAATTCAGTGAGTAAGCTTTTGTTCCCTCCATGGTAGATTATTATTTCATTGTAATGTGTATCTGATAGATTAGTCTTATGGTAACATGTATTCTCTGTGCATCTTTGCTTTATCTTGGAAATGTAATTACTAGTCAGTAATTATCCATGCTTTCCTTGCTTGCACTTCAAAATATGCAAGATTACTCCTAAAAATACATTGAACCCTCTGCAGGACTACAAGTGGGATTGACATACTGTGTCACTACATTTTAAGTGGCAAAAGGGTCAGATCCTGAGCCTCAGCAGTTATTGGCTAGAGGGACAAATTCAAGGCCACAGTAGTGACTGGCAAGAGGAAGCAGATCTTGAGCCAAAATAGTGATTACCCCTGTCATCAGTTTCTTTAATTCTCAACAGTGCCCTATCTGTGGATACCTAAATTCAAAGTCTGGGGTCATCAACAGAGAAGACAAATGTGAGAAAAGCCCCAGAAAAATCTGAAGTCCAACCCCCCCTAAAAAACTTTAGATGGTTGAGCTCCCACAAAATGCTAGAATAGTGCCTGTAGTTTTAAGGAATGAATGCCACCTCAAATGTTTCTAGGCAACCACAACGGTATTGTCAGCTTTCAAGCTTTGGTTTTTTATCAGCAGAAGCCTGAGGGAGGAGGGCTGTTTTCAGGGCTGTTTTGGCTTTGAGGAAGGACTTCTAGGAGCCAGGCCTGGCAACAAATGCTGTGTGACTTGCTCCCACCCAATTTGCATGACTCACCCAACTCCAGCTGCTTGCTACTGTTCAACAGCAGCCACTCTAAAGAAGCAGTGTGGTGTAGTGGCTACAGGTTCAGACTAGGTTTTGGGAGACCTAGGTTTGAATCCCCACTTTGCCGTGGTGCTCACTAAAGTAGCTTTGAGCCAGTCACACACTTTCAGCCTAACTTACCTTACAACATGGTTATGAGTATCATGTGGAGGAGAAGAGAGTGATATAAGCTGCTCTGGGGAGAAAGGTAGGGTATAAAGGAGTTTAATATATACAGCTAGAGATGTGAGTGTAGATAAAAGGTTTGTGGGGAGGAAATAGAAAAAAACTGGGGGCATTTAGGGAAGAGAAAGCAAAAATAGTGAGGATGGGGAAATAAGATGCCTCTTGCAAGTCCCTGTGGGTCCCCCATGTGTACTTAACTATTCCATTTCACATGTATTTTTAAATTAATTAATAAATATAAAGAATTAACCGACTCAAGGTACTATAATGTAATATAACTGTTTTGAGTAATAACTCTACCCCTGACTATTCAGGAAAATACGTATGACAAATATCCTTATGCCTTCAGGTTTTATACAAAGCCATGGAAGGTGTACATTTTTGTTCAGGGCCCATCGTGGATATGAACTCTGCTCCTTCACACAGCCTATGACAATTTTACTATGTATATTACTTGTTATATGGGAATGTTAAGTCTTGGACAGAAAACAAGAAATAACTCATTCAGAATGGAAACATGTCTGCATTTAGAGGGATCTCTTTTCTTTCTTTCCTCCCCAAAAGGCCCCCAAGAGAGTAAACTATATAGTGATAAATTTACCTTAAAAGAACTAACACTATGTCTCTCTAGCTGGGACTTGAACCTGTGATTCCAGAGAAAGCAGATATCTCAAACTTGATGTGTGAGACCACTAAGCTTTCTCTTATGACTTTTACAAGCCTGGAAGCCATGGGTTTTCTAAATGCCACCTTAACATTCCCACAGAATAATGTTCCAGGATGTTAATTGAGATAAACTAGTCAAATTTAAATGACCATGGGAACAAAATCCCCCTCTTTTCCTATGTAACTCCTCTTTATAAAAGTATATTTGCCTGTACTGTTTTGTCACACATTATGGCTAAGTAGGGAAAAGCTTTTAATGAACTAATCAGTTAGAGCTGCGTGCTTCTAAAGAAACTCAGCTTCTAGAGAAGTTGCAGTGGAGTGGAGTTGAACTGCCATTCATGGCAAGTTTTAAATGGGAATGCTTTAACTTTCTGTTTTCTTTCCCATATTTTTTTTTATACTTCCCGGTCCCTGTGCAGTGATGGCTTCTGATTCATAATGGGGGTTTCACTTGAAGGACTGTGCATCTTTAAAATGTCTCCCTTTATTCTTTCTCGTTCTTACCCATGTAATTTCCCCTTTAATTTGACATCATTTAACGGCACATTACGCGTCAATGATGTGATCTGTGAATATTTACAATGTTCATGTCATTTTTATTTTCTAATCCAATTTAAATGGCTCTGCTTTTTTATGACATCATGAATTCTTCACCCTTTTTTAGTCTTTTCTAGGACTAATTATTCCATTAGTTTCTTTGAACTGCTTTCAGTTTTGTCTGTCATTTTCTTGCCTTTTGATCACCAGACCCCTTTCTGCCCTGCTTTGCATGTTCAGAATATGTCACTGGAGTAAGAGCAAAATATAGTGAGCTTCCCTCCCCCCATCCCCTACAGTTTTATTGGTAAAATAAAATTATTAATATGCCTTTTAAAGACCACAACTTACATACTGTGACTTTCCCCCCCTCTTCATGTTTAAAGAATTGTCTGGAAGTTGCATAGGACAGAAATATTTATTCAGGTATTTTTTTTTAAAAAAGTTAAGAACATTTCTTTTTTGGTTTTTCGTTAAGTGTGATAAAGAGAAAAGTAGGCATTATTTTACTGCCATATGGCCTGTTACTTAAAACATGACTCATTTTCTGGTTATTATTTTTGAAACCTGGGTTTTACATATTGGAAGAATGAGGCAGCTTAACTTTTCAAGTGATTTAGGTTTCTCTTAACCCTTTGGATTATGTGTATATACAAAAGAACTGAATATACGATAAAGGATTTAATGTATGATAGAATTTTTGCTGCATTCTAGATAAATTGCTTCTCTGGCTGAAGCATGATCTCCCCCCCACACACACCTTTAACTCCCTTGTTTACTAGGAATATATAACACTGCCTGTGTTGTCTGTTGCTGCCCTCTGTAGTGATGTTGTGGGGACCACAAGATTTCTTCTATGCAATAACATTCAAGATCTGTGTATTCTCTATTTGAGATATGCTAAAAGTTGAGAAGGTTGGTTGTAAAACTCATATTTTCTAAGTGTTTGTATTCTTTTTGTTCCTTGTAAGAGGGCATAAATTGCAGATAAGCAGGAAAACATCTTCTAATTGATGCCTTGCATTGTTTTAAATAGCAGAGAATCCTATTTAAAATACCTTTTAACAGCTGCATAAAAGGGGGGAGAGGCTGTATTTTAGAAGAAAATGTATTCCTTAACCATCAAAATCATTGGAGATGTCTCCACCTCTACTACACACATTTGGTATAACTTGTGAGCAAGGGCTTAAGCCCTAAGCATGTCCATGTGCACTGGCTTTCTATGCTTGATGGGGATCCTCCATCTGTCCCAGTTATGTACAAAGCCCACACACAGGTACTAAACTCTTGTTCACCAGATGCTTATAGGATTGGGGACTGGGCCAGTGGGTGCATCTTGCTCTCTCCCTTTGCATATTCACTCTTCTAAGATTGCCACAATTTTTGAACAAACTTTGTGTGCAATTAACATCTAAAGTTAGTTAGGGGTACATTTATGACAGAGACTTTATAGGTTTAGTCTAAGAAGGATCATTGCAGGCCAAGAGGTTTTGCAGGATCAGGTTTGTAAATGGAATTTCAAATGGACAGATCCAATCAGAACTGGGAATGTAGGTTAATGGTAGCAATGGGATTACAATGCCAGTAGTCTGCTTTTAGGCTTTCAGGGACTTGAGAAGGAAAGGCCATAGCTGCATGAATCAACAATATTGACACCTCTCCCTGGTTTGCCTTTGTGTAAGGACTTCTGGTGGATGCAGATGATCCCAGATGAGCATGCCTATCTGGGTTTATTTTTAATGGACCAAGTGTGATCTAGCATAGGTACAACACAGTTAGGGTTGCCAGACCCCTTGGAGAAGGCGGGGATCCTCTGCTGCTAAGACCTACCACCCCACTACTAATCAGCTGGGAAGTGGAACTTACCCCCCCCCCAAAAAAAATGGGTGATCCATCTGACGTGCAGCAATGTGTCTACATCACTGTCCACCTGACCCGGAAGTGACATCATCACATCTGGGTTGTTGAGGCAACACTTTGGTATTTGGGCAGAAATTCTATGGTAGAAGCCAAATTTACCATAGAGGTTTTCCCTAAATACCAAAGCATCGTCCCAATGGCCCGGAACTGATGACGTCACTTCTGGGTCATGTGGTCAGTGACATAGACACAGTGCTGTCCATTGGATGGGCCTCCATGCTGCTTCTGGTAAGTCCACCCTCATCTCCTGTCAGTTGCCAGGTGGGACCTGGCAACCCTAAACACAGTGGAGTAAAAATGGATATTATGACAATGGGACAGGTTTGGTGTTATGGTTAGGAGCGTAGACTCTAATAAGGGAGAATTGGGCTTGATTCCCTGCTCCTCCACATGCAGCTGCTGGCATGACCTTGGGTCAGTTACAGTTCTCTCAGAGCTGTTCTGGAAAGAACAGTTCTTGAAACAGCTCTCTCAGCCTCACCTACCTCACAGCCAGGGTGTCTGTTGTGGGGAGGGGAAGGGAAAGGAGATTGTAAGCCATTCTGAGACTCCTTCGGGTAGTGAAGGGCAGGGTATAAATCCAATCTCTTCTTCTTCCTCTTCCTCTTCTTCTTCTACTTCTTCCTCTACTACTACTACTACTTCTTCTAATTAGTGGTCAGCATGCTTTGCAACCAATGCAACTTTGTAATCTTTGTAAACTTTGTAGTCAAAAGTTCCACAAGTTATATAATGTTCACATGTAAGCACATATGGTCTTTCCTAAGGTAGTGAATGAAGTTCTTGCAGTGGAGGGGACTTTATGAATAAGCACACATAAAAATTCTTGTACATGAAATGCCTCAACATTAAGGTATCTGATTCTATTTCCAGGATTGATTGATTTATTTAATTTAGCGATACATGTAAGAATGAGAGCTGAGACATGTCTGGACTTTCATGTCTGATGTATATTACTTGGTGGAAATATTTTTTAACCCCAAGTTTATTGCCTTTACTGAAATGTGAAAAATTATACTCCTAGCAACCATAGGATATTAATTTTTAAATCACATCAGTCTTTAAATTCCTTTTGTGAAAGCCATGTAGCTGCTTTAGAGTTTTGCAGTAACCACAGCTTTGTTTTCTTTCCTAATTAAATTATTTCATTCTTGCTGTGTTGGATATAAGAAAGAACAGTGAAACTTCTTTAATGAGCCTCAACACATCTGTCCTCAAAATATACACTATATGAAATCAACAGCCCAACCCTGAAACTGAAACTGCTTGAATCTCGGAAAAGTGAATAATTGAGTATACCTGTGGTACAGGACCATGTCTAATCAGTCGTCTGGGTTGCCTGGTAGCATCAAGGGCCATTCATCTGGTTCCCCTGAGATCTGTGGAAGCAAGAAGGAGGGGCAGTGCTGGGACAAAGATATATAACCATGTTGACCACTGAAGTACATGGTTAACAGCTTAATTATCTGAGTTCAGCTATCAGTCAGTCAGCTGCCAACTGGCACCATTTAGACATACTTTACAATTTGCTACAGAAATGCATAATGATCAGGACAGGGTTGCTGGAATTAGATATCTGCATTAAGTATGTTTTAATTTTTCTAATTATATTTCTAATAGATTAAATATGTCCACTGCTAAAAATATCTTAGCTACGTGCATTTTAAATGCCACCTGATGCATTTATTCTAGAAGGCCAGAAGATTGATAGCATTTGAGCCCAAGTTCCTCTGTACATTTCTCTACGAATGTGTATGATTACTGCAGGATTAGTTGTATAGTTAGAAAATTCATTAAGGAGCTACTGGAGTTGTCTGATTCACACTTAAATATTTTCCCTAGGAACCACCCCCCCTTCTCTCTCTTTCTTTCTGGAACACCATTTATCACTATGGTTTTGTCAAAATTAAAGCATAGTACACTTCATGTCAAGCGCTTTGTGAACCCATTTAGTTTGATGAGAGCAAGTTACACTGATAGCAAGGGTAATCAAACATGTTCATCTTAGAGTGTATCATGCCCTCGGATTATTCATAGTTAATAATATTAATTCAGTGGGCTATCTATTTATACAAGAGCACATAAGCAAAAAGCAAATTCCCCTGCCCCAAGGATATTTATTTTTTTAAAAAAATCATTTAAAATACAGGCAAAACAGCATTAGGGCAAAGTATTTACCATGTAGCTTATTATGTAAGGTTCTGCAATTTCTACAGGCCATTTCTTAATATCATAATAGTGAACTGTATCATTCCATCTTAGAATAAATCACAGTCCCTGATTAAATAACGCAGGGGGCTTTAGTGAGTAGCTTCAAATACAATGAAGTTTCGATTGAAGTTCTCTGTTTCAGAGTCATCATGAAAAGAATGCAAAGAAGCATGAGATTAGCTTCATGAGCACATGGTGGCTTTAGATTTTCCTTGAGCAATAGCTCCCTATGCTGAATGGCACAGTGCTTTTGAAACCAAAGGCCAAAGCAGACAGGACTTGGGAGATTTACGAACAAGGCAGTTTCCACATGTGGATTTTGCCCTGTGTGGCGTCCACATGACACCGTGCTCTTTCTGAGCACATCTTGTGGGGCTCCTGTGGGTTTCCCCTTTAAGACAGAGCAAAGAAAGAACCTCCTTTGCTCCTACTTAAAGGCAACAATGGAGTGGCTTCAGGGATGAGCTTCCATGTGAAAGCTGTGCCAGAAGAAGAAGAAGAAGAAGAAGAAGAAGAAGAAGAAGAAGAAGAAGAAGAAGAAGAAGAAGAAGAAGAAGAGATTGGATTTATACCCCGCCCTTCACTGCCCAAAGGCGTCTCAGAGCGGCTTACAAACTCCTTTCCCTTCCCCTCCCCACAACAGACACCCTATGAGGTAGGTGGGGCTGAGAGAGCTCTGACACAAAGTGTCCTTGAGAGGACAGCTGTGCCAGAGTGACTGACTCAAGGTCACATCAGCAGGTGCAAATGGAGGAGTGGGGAATCAAACCCAGTTCTCCCAGATAAGAGTCCGCACACTTAACCACTACACCAAACATGTTTTCAGGATGGCAGAGCTCAGCACCATTTTTCTGTTTCCCTTCAGTGGGGCTTTTTTTTCTGTTCACACCTGAGCTTTCTCCATCTTTATGCCAGATCATGGACAGATCAGGGTAACTTCCCTACCACCACCACCCCCTCCCCAGGCCCAGTCAGCTGCTATTGCCCTTTTAAAAACCTGACATGATATCACAACTTTATTTTCCTTGCGAGAACCTAACATTAGTGATGGTGGTGATGAGCTGTAAACCGAGAAAAATGTTTGGAGAAATGGACTGAGTCCACACTCACCGGGTGGGACAAAGTGGGTTCTAGATGATAGGTTAACCCTTTTCAGACATTACATTCACTCATACTGGGAGGCTATTGATGGGACTGCATGCTACTCATGCTGCTGCAGATACATACTGTAGCCATTTTTTGTGAAGAGGGCAACACATGGATTTTCTAAAAATATACAGCTTTGAAGAAAATAGGTCACCAGTTTAGCACCACCACACCACATTCATGCCAATGTATGTCCTTATATAGCAGAGTGTATTTCTCAGTCTTGCTGTGAGAATTTTGTGTGCAGCCTACCTGTGTGGTGCTCTGTGGGTGCATATTATTCCCTTCATGGACCACTCTGCTACAGCCATCTGTTTTCACTTTCAAGGATATATAAATGTGCAACATTTTCAGTTGTGGTGAAGACTGAAGATACAGAGAGGGTCATGAGCAATTTGGAATAATTATTCTGTGTATTCTTTCTTTTTGTCAGTGAAACTTGTCTGACTTAGCTAAAGAAAGGGATCTGAGTGGCTTAGCTGTGGAAGGCCCTACATTCAGTCCCTGGGGAACTGCTGCATTTAGCACTGAACTAGAGGAATATGTCATCTGATACACTATAAGGAACGGTGTTATATTCTTACCGCCATTTCAGTGTTGATCAAGGATCAATGCCGGAACAATTTTTACAGGTCCATGTCCTCTACTCAGTAGTCTGCCTTTCTTTTTCATTGCTGCCCTTACTGTGTTAGGTATGTGCTTTCTAAAACCTTGACGCTTCTTTACACTGAGTAAAACCATTGGTCTATCTACACCTGTACTGTTGATGGGTTGTAGCACCTTTCAAAGGTGTTAGGTGGAAGCTTATTAGAGCATTGCTGTCTGTGACCCTTCTGACTGTAGACTCCAGGGTTGAACCTGGGCCCTTCTTCATGAAAGGTATGTGTTCCTTCATGCATCATGGCCTCAACCTCAAATGAAACCTGACTGAAAATGATGCAGGAGCAAGTTGATTCATTCAAAGGATTTTCTCCCTCTGAATTGGTTAGAGCCTGTATTAATATTATTATGAAGGTGTCAATTTGCAGCTGAAGTTTTAAATTTTAAGAGAAAGGTACAATTACCCACTTAGGTGTATTGATAGCTGGTATCCATTTGATGGCCTCAAAAATAAGTTGAATGTAATACGTAAAGCTTTTGGCTGAAGCTCTGGAGGAGGTGCCCTGTGTTCCCACTGGTCTACTTTGCTTAGATTCTTAACAATAAACCACAGACGCTCTAGTCACACTCTACAATCTTTTGAAAATGCTGTCATTGCCTGCTTGTTAGGCTGGCCTATTCCTGCACTTCCGTGACAAACACTTTTATAATGCTTCATTATAATAGGCATCTCAAAGACAAGTGAGACGTGTGAGAACAAGAAAATGGAATCGGTCTTTTAATTACGAAATATTCTACCTCTAAAATAAAAAAGCTTAAATAATTCAGTTTGATTTGGTCTAATTAGCCTGATTTCCTAGTATTTAGCCCTAATTATGTGATACATAAGCCCTAATTATGTGGTACGTATACAGTAGGCTCTCTAAAGTTAAAGATCAGAACGGATACTGACTTAAACGATAAAATATGTTAAATTATTAATTATAATTAATCTTACAAAATAGGCATAATTAGATTAAGCACTTTAGATATTGTACTTAACAGTGTCACACTTTCTCCCCCTGTAAGCGTCAGAGGGAAGGAGAAGTACCACGGGCGGTGGGGGGGGGGGGATATTGCTAGATGCTTTAATTTCACCAACGGAGGCTTAGCCAGTGCTTCACCACTGTCAAAACATCTCTTGCCTTCAATGAGAAAAGGTATGTTTGCTTTAACTCATTAAATCCTGTGCTCCAAGAGAGAATATGGTTATGCCTTTTTAAACAGCCTTCTCTTTTGTCAGTTTGTCCCTTGGTAATATTATAGTGCACAAGTCATTAGGGACACACAAAAGCCCTTTTATTAAGCATGCCATATGATACTTGTTTACTCTTTTCAGCTTAGGGAGGCATCTGCCTGCCCTAAGTGGTGGTAGAGAGAGTGCATCTCTTTACGCCAAAGCAATGCAATTCCCTTTTTCATTGAAGATTAGGGCTGCAGCAGTCTCGACACAGTGGAACATCATGAAATCAGTAGAACTGAAGCTCATGGTTTAAGCACTCAAGTCCCATGTAATTAAAAGGGCTGAGCTTCCTTAATGTTGATTATCTGTGGCATAATTTTTTCAAAAAGGAAATATCAAATACCACCAAAGATATACAACCTTTGTTTAATGTTTCCTTGTAGTTATTTTAGGCCAACTTTGTATGTTTAATTTAGGGCTCAAACAAATGAGACAAAGTTCATAATGTCAGTCTGTGCATGCAATGCAAACTGCAGATTTTGCAACCTCAATTTGCCTCGGGCCATGCAGGAAGGGAAAAATTTACACTGCCTTACTTTGTTTGAAAATTGTTTTCCCTGTTCTGATGTTAACATTGTAAAGGATGAAAAGTCTCTTGTATGGTGTTTGTCCACAACCTCCTATAGGATTTACAGCTGGGGAAATGGATGTACGCACTTTGTCATATGTGGCACTGTACATGTTTTCCCCCTAGAGGATTATTCCCATGTAGGAAAATAATTGTGTGTGAAGTCATTCTTCAAATTATAGATTTCCCAAATAATTAATCTTCTCTTCAAATGCTTGAACTGGTACTGGAAGTCATGCAAACTGTATAAAGGCTTGTCTATACTGCAGATCTCTACCTATGGATAATTTTGAAAACTAGCACCCGGCCGTAATTTTACCATCGAGCCGCTGCCATGAGAGCCGATGAGTAGAAGTGCATCTAGCTCTTACCATCGAGCAGTTGTCATATGAGTTGATGAGCAGAAGAATATCTAGTGCTTGTTGGAAATCCTTGATAGCACTTTATCTAACTTGAATTTTAATCACTGCCAGCACTTTGTATTGTATTATTTTAACTGTTCTGCTTTTAATTACGTATATTTATTCTGTATGTATGCTATTTGGAAGCCTCCCTGAGCCTGCTTTGTGGGGAGAGCGGGATATAAATTTGACAATAAAATAAAATAAAAAATAAATAAGAAAGAGGACTACAACATACTTGATACCGAAATTCACAGTCCTGCTCAGAATATTGCTTCATATGAAAATCCGTCATGCATTCAGTGAATGTGCTACATGTTCATCAAGGACCAGGAAGTTTTCAGTCATATACATTATGCGCTGAGTCCTGCAGACTTACCACTGATGGAAGAGAGAGCAGCAGCAATCTCACCCCACCCTCCTCCTCACTGTAGTTCTATTTCCCCATGTAGCTTTTTGTACGCTGTGATTCCAGTTTGGTGTAGTGGTTAAGTGTGCGGACTCTAATCTGGGAGAACTGGGTTTGATTCCCCATCCCTCCACTTGCAGCTGCTGGATGACCTTGGGCAAGCCATAGTTCTGACCTGTCCTTGAAAGGACAGTTCTGGAAAGAGCTCTCTCAGCTCCACCTACCTCACAGGGTGTCTGTTGTGGGGAGGGGAAGAGAAAGGAGTTTGCCCCCCAGTCGGAATGAAGAGACAGACACCAATATGGATTTAACAAGGGCCACTTTATTAATTATTTAATAACGACAAATACTAGCGAGGGGTTGTCAGAATGTACTGAGGAATATGACAGGTGTCAAACTCCAGACCACCTGCATTTCCTTCTGGGCGACGCACCTGCTCCGATCACAAGCCACCGAAGGTAGCTTTTTGACCAGCAGCTTGGCATGTTGAAAAGAACCCCTGACCCACCACTCCAGAAGCCGCAAAGGCCCGCTAAGGTAGGCCGGGCCAGATTGTTCCAAGGAAGATCACCCCTTCCCGGCCTTGAGCCGCAAAGGCCCGAAAGCCGTTCCTGGAGGACCCTTTATTTCCTTTATAACAATGCCCCCGGTGCTCACCATTTCCATCCAGATCGCGCTACCCCGCCAAACTTAAAGTGACCATACTATTTAACAACCCGGCCCCCCAAAGCCAATATACCAACACCACCATCATCAGTGCAAGGTAGGCAAAAACACCCCCATCCATAGGCCAAACCGATGGAGGCGAAAAATTCCTACCTGGCTCCAGGAAAAGGCAGCCGGTGAGACCTGCACTAAAAATAGGGTGGGAGGGTGGGCCGAGCGCTCCGACAAACAGGCGAGGGAGGGGGCGAGAGCCAGACCTAAATAGGCTGGCTCTGCCCCCTATTGGTGTCTTTATTCTTCATGCCTCTCGCGGAGGCAAATCAGCCCCTCCCCGCCAGCGCGGGCTCGGCGGGGGCCGGGGCTCGCATTGCCCCCCCAGTCGGAATGAAGAGACAGACACCAATATGGATTTAACAAGGGCCACTTTATTAATTATTTAATAACGACAAATACTAGCGAGGGGTTGTCAGAATGTACTGAGGAATATGACAGGTGTCAAACTCCAGACCACCTGCATTTCCTTCTGGGCGACGCACCTGCTCCGATCACAAGCCACCGAAGGTAGCTTTTTGACCAGCAGCTTGGCATGTTGAAAAGAACCCCTGACCCACCACCCCAGAAGCCGCAAAGGCCCGCTAAGGTAGGCCGGGCCAGATTGTTCCAAGGAAGATCACCCCTTCCCGGCCTTGAGCCGCAAAGGCCCGAAAGCCGTTCCTGGAGAACCCTTTATTTCCTTTATAACAATGCCCCGGTGCTCACCATTTCCATCCAGATCGCGCTACCCCGCCACAGCAAAGGCCAAGCCTCTGCTTAGGCCTTGGCCCCCACCATGCGATCCAGCGCCGCCAGGACCCCTCGCTTCAGATCTGAAAGAAAAATGTCGTTGCCCTTGTTAGAGAGGTGCACCCCATCCCCCTATACAGGTCAGGGAACTCGACCCGTATATCAGGGTGCAACAGAAAAATGCCCAAACCGCCCTCCATGGCATTCTTAAACTGCCGGTTGGCATTCCGCCTTGCCCGGTCCAGACACCTAGGGTCACCAATGCTGCGCCACACCTGACGTGGTAACATCGCTGACAGGACCAGTTGCACCCCCGGCCAACGGTCCGCAATGCCAGCCAAATCTGCCTTGGCCTGAATGACTAGGGCCTTACCTTTCATGAGACCCAAGTCATTACCACCAAGGTGTATCAGCAGTACATCAGGCGGAGGACCACGTCTCTCCCCAAACAGTAGCGGCATCAACTGAGGCCAGTACATGCCTCTTCGGCCAAGCCACTCGACCTCTGCCCGCTCACTGCATCCCAACTGGGATCCGATGGTCGTTCTCTTGGCCTGGTGCGCGGCCCAGAACACCATACTGTGGCCACAGATCAGCACACGGCTCCTTCTCCGGCCACCAACCGCACCTGAAACAGAAACTAGTTAACCAAAACAAGACAAGAGCACTAAGGCTCAAAAACAACATGCTCCATTCCCGTTATAACAAAACTGAATGAACAGCTCAGACTTTGCAGGTCCGTACATACGTCCTATAACGTGCTGACCGCCACCTGCCAATTCTTTGGATGTCAGGTCCCTGATAGCCCATAGCTGCAGCCGTGGAAGCTGCCCCAATTCTGAAAGAGTGAGTCCCAAATTGGAAACCTCCAAGGCCCAAAGCAACCAGAGCCTTCTTGGTAATTGCCCAAAATTGAAACCTGGTCAAGGGCGATCCATCCCTGTGTATAAACAGGAGACCTATACTACTCCCCTCAAAGCCAAATATGTGCGGAGTGCTACTACTGGACAAAGGTCAGAATCAAAACAAGGGCCCATTGAAATTATAGTGCCCTTGCCCAATTGGTCGGTCTTAGAACGCCGAATTGTAATTTGTAAGCCCTCATCACTAACCCGAACATCCCCTATGCTTAACGCATAGCCCGACTTGTCCTGTCGGGAGCGGGCTACCAGCTCACTAATTCTAAGAGCCCCGAAAAATGCAACCAAGGCTGCTGAATGAAACAAGGCAGCCTCGTATGCATCCGAACACAAAGAAACCCATTGGGGTTTCAAACCCTTAAGTACAGAAGGGGAAAAAGGTTCTCTTATGTCAGGGGTAGCACCATCCTCACGGGCCCAGCCATCCAGCATTTTCCGAATACGGAAATCCCCAGTGTCATCCCTGAAACCCCCGGCCTTACTTGCAAAGGCAAGGGCTGACAACTTGCCCCGGATGGAACGGACAGACAGACCCTTACCTTTCACAGACACGCAGAATTGGATCAGGTGTGACACTGGGATAGGCCAGAGTTGCTGAAGGCCCACCTTCTGCCTAAAGGCCACAAACTGCTGGCCGGCCCGCTTATAAGCCCGGCGTGTGCTGGGTGCAAGAGCTAAGCCCATTGCCCTCTCGGCTTCAGCCCTCCAATCTGCCACAGGTCTTCGGGCATTCTTACCGCTACTTGGTCGGAGTCCGGGGCCAACTGACGAAACCTCTCCATCTGTTTCCGAGACAGAGCGTCAGCGACCCCGTTATTGACTCCTGGCACATGCCTGGCCTTAAACAAAATATTGTAGCGCAAGTATTGGAGGGTAAAGGCCCGGACAAGCGCCATTACTCTGGGTGACCGAGACGTTAAGGAGTTGATGACCTGAACTGTTGCCATGTTATCACACCAAAAGTGAACTGTCTGGCAAGCCAGGTCATCAGCCCATATGTACACAGCTGCCACTATGGGAAAAAACTCCAGAAACGTCAGGTCACGTGTCCACCCGGCCTGAATCCACTCAGAAGGCCAGTCTTCTGCACACCAGTGACCCCTAAAGTAGACACCGAAACCCAAAGAGCCTGCTGCATCAGAGGTGACCTGCAGTTCAGCCTCAAGTTGGAGATCGGTCCTCCAGAAGGACACTCCGTTATAAGAGGCCAAGAAGTCCCGCCAAACTGACAAGTCATCTCTAATCCCTTGAGTAACCCTTGTCCTATGATGTGGACGCCTTAAACCTATTGTTGAGTCGCACAGCCTGCGCAAGAATGCCCTCCCTGGGGCCACCACTTTACACGCAAAATTAAGGTGCCCAATTAGCTGTTGCAACTCCCTGAGTGTCAATTTAGTTTTAGTACACGCTTCCTCAACTAACCGAAGAAGGTTAGCCAATTTTTCAAGAGGCAAGCGTGACACCTGTAGCACAGTGTCCAACTCAATACCTAGAAAAGTTAAGACCGTACTAGGGCCTTCTGTTTTCTCAGAGGCTAAGGGAACTCCAAGTTCCAGAGCCATCTGCTCAAAATTGGACAATAACTGTGCACAAGTTCCAGATCCTTCGGGGCCGGCAAATAAAAAATCATCCAAATAGTGGGCAGTACTGGACAAGCCCGTGCGTGCACGCAGAGCCCATTCCAAAAAGGAACTGAACCTTTCAAATGCAGCGCAGGACACAGAGCATCCCATTGGGAGGGCCCTGTCCATATAATACTGCCCATCAAAGGAGAAACCCAAAAGGACAAAATCATCTGGATGGACCGGCAGAAGCCGAAAGGCCGACTTGATATCGCATTTAGCCAATTCGGCCCCCCGCCCGCAGCTACGGACCATACCAACTGCCTCATCAAAAGAAGTGTACCTAACAGAGCAGAGTTCACTAGGTATGGCGTCATTCACCGACAAATGGTGAGGATAAGACAAATGGTGAATGAGGCGATACTCCCCAGGTGCCTTTTTTGGCACTACACCCAAGGGCGAAACCCGCAGGTTAGGCACCGGAGGAAAGGGAAAAGGACCAACTACCCTGCCTTCCAAACATTCTTTCAGAATCTTGGCTCTAACCACCTGCTCCATGCCACGAACTGAGGGCAAATTAGGAGCAGAAAAGGAACCTCTCTCACCCATATAGGGAATGTGAAGGCCAAACTTGAACCCCTCCAACAAATACTGCCTATCGGCAAACTTAGGGTAAAGGCGCAACAGGCGCTCCAACACTGAGACCTTAATTGGACTGGGTCCCTTTGTCAGGTAAGGCCTGACCGCTCCCCCTCCTTGACGTCTGCCACCCTTGCCATCCCTAGCAGCAGATCTGAACTTAGACTTGGGGCAGGATGGAAAGGAGTGGGAGCCGGCACAGAGGGGGCATTCGTGCCGAAAGGGACATGGCCTACGGCCACAGGACCCTAGTGAGGAAAACTCCCAACATAAAGGGCGCCCTTGCACTGCCTGGCCACCTGGGGACCGGGTGACCCCAACATTGGCTGCATTAGCCTTTCTTACAACATGCCCACTATCTGAATGCTCCCCCCATTGGCCTGGCGGGGGACATCGTCTGCATCCAAATATGTGGATGGATCAAATCCCAACGGAGAGCCGGATACATAGCTGCCTTCATCCTGAAGGTCCTATCGTACTCCATCCAGGCAGACCCAGCAAAATCTGAATAACCCTTATGGATTATATCCATATATTGGAGCAACGATGAGGCCCTTTCCGGTCTTGCCCTAACTAGCACCCCCGCATAGATTAAAAAGCCTGGGTACCAGTTAGCATAAATCCTGTCCACCCTACGACGCTTCAAGCGCTCTTTATCGTGTTCATCAAGGTCCTCGCGATCCTTCTTATCTAATTCCCTATATAACAAGGAGAAGACATCTACATAATCTCCCCGCAGAATCTTCTCCCTGGTAGCCGCAGTGAGGTGGTCGCCTAATGGCATGGCAAGCTCCCCTGATGGCAACTCCTTTGCTGGCACCATCTCATAAGTCCTATTACCAGGATCTGGGGGAGCACAACCAGTCCACACCCCGCCCTGCAGTTGCACACCTGAGCCGGCCGGTGGGGCCGTGCCCGCTGTGGCTAAGGAAGATTCACCAGCCGGTAACGTCAGTAAACCATCACCGGTGGGAGGATCCACCAAAGTGCCAGCCGCTGTTACCCCATCAGCAGCAGGCTGAACCTGTATAGCCTCGACTGATCTCGATAGAGCAGGCGTACTGACTGCCATAGGCAGAGGGGCCTCGCCTGGCATGAACATAGGCGACACAGTGGGAGCCTGCAAGCCCACCGGGCCCCATGGCCAAGTGATGTCCTGTGTTTGAGTCACAAGAGGCCTACCTGACACCTGAGATGGGACACTGCGGACATCCACCTGCTGATCCTCGCCCTGTCGATCCACTGCGGCAGCCGCCATCGGAACCGGTCGCACGTCATCTCTCACCGGTACAACAGCATGACTTGGAAGACCTGCACACTGGCTCTCAATAGCAGAAAGACGAGTCAGTACCTGGGCCTGAAAAGACTCCATAGAAGACATAGCTGGCGGCGCCGAGGGCAAAGGCCCATCCAGACGCCGTTCAATGCTAGCTAATCTATCCAGAATGGCCCTACTGATTGGACCATCCCAGAACGCTTCCAAAAGCGCTGGTGAAATAGCACCAGTGGGCACCCCAGGAACCACAGCCAATTGCACAAAGCCAGACGATGGAGCAGGCGCCAAGAACCCTGGTGATGAAACTACACCTGTCACAGCTTCTGCAGATACTGGCTCCTCTGCCGCAGCATATGAAGGGACCAACGCAGGCCTTTTTTGAACAGGCTGCCTGCCCTGTACAGGAACTACCCCAGCCCGTTTAGGAGCGGGTTGTTTCCCCTTAGAAACCCCAGCACCCTTCTTAGAAGCCATGCTTAAGTTACAGGGCCAAATATATGTCCACCAGGAACAGACCCACCAAATGCTGCAGTAAAGGAAGGCACCAAAATGGCCGCCGGCAAGAAAACCTAAAATGGCCGCTGGTAAGAAAACTTAAAATGGCTGCCCGCAGAGAGTAGAACAGAGCCACGAGGTGTAATCAAAATGGCTGCCAATTCAAATATAAAAAACTGCCACCAACTATCTCCCAACCAAAACAGGCTGCACCCTGTATGGGCCTACAAAACCGTGTAACAGCCCATACACCCCCACCCTGTAGTACTTTCAATAAGAACCGGAGGGGGGGGTGGAAAACCCAGAGTGAAAAACGCAGCCCACCGTGGCCTCACCACACCACGTGCTACTGCCACTCTGCAAAGGGGGGAGATACCTCCCAACTAACCCCTGTACCACTGACTGCACAAAAAGGGAGAGCAGACCACCAGCACTGCACCCTCCCCTGGCAGTCTTTACAGCCAAACGGGCCAAACGGGCTCCTAAGGATGGAATGGGAACTGCCACAACTAAAAGCAGCCGCCGCCGCCGCCGCCGCTATCCAAAAGCCGCCAAAATCGCCGCCGAAACCGCCGCGGGATCAACGATTCGCCTGCTAAGGAAGATGCGATGCAGCTGCTGCTGCTATCTGCCGAGCCTGAAGGCCTCCAGCACCCAGCAGCACAGCACTCGCTCTCCCGACTATCGGGACCGAGCGCTCCGACAAACAGGCGAGGGAGGGGGCGAGAGCCAGACCTAAATAGGCTGGCTCTGCCCCCTATTGGTGTCTTTATTCTTCATGCCTCTCGCGGAGGCAAATCAGCCCCTCCCCGCCAGCGCGGGCTCGGCGGGGGCCGGGGCTCGCATTGTAAGCCACTCTGAGACTCTGAGTGAAAGGTGGGGTATAAATCCAATCTCTTCTTCTCTTCTCTTCTTCCTTAGTTCCTGACAGTGTCACTTGAGAGAGTCTCTGAACGAAAGGGAAAATGGGAGGAATCTCTTCTGTCAGTGTCAGCGGATTGTTCACAGGATCCATTTCTGTATATTCTCATTGATCTGAAATTAGTTCTGATATTTTAACGCTTTGATGATACTAAACTGCAGCACACTTGTTATATTTTAGCCTGAAACCTCACCAGATTCTGCCATAATGGCTACATTGTGCCCATGAACAAAAACACATATATGAAAGCAAAATGCATACGTGAATATAAGTGACTAATATTGAAGGAAAAGGAATAACAGTGCAAACAAAACTAGCCTAATCCACATTTTTAGTGCTCAGAGAACAAAATCAGGAATGGAATTCCTCCCGTTGTTTTTGCACAGCACTAAATTATAGCGGAAAAACAAAGACATTTCAGAGATATCTGAAGGATCCTGCACGTGGTAACAGTATGCATTTAAACACACACACCCTGCAGTTGTCATGTATGCTTGTTGAAGCAGAGAAAGAAGAATTCAACAGGGTGAATGGAATACTCTTAAATGGATTTACAAATCTTTGGGGATTCTGCCATCACCCCTTATCAGTGATACCGAACAATTTGAAAGCCTTTCCTTTTTGTCACCTGTGACCAGTGCTATCCAAGAATCATGGCTCAAAGCAGCTTAATTTGGCTTGAAAGTTGATTAGGAAACTGGGGCCCGATCTGCATCTAGCATTTGCTCTGCTGCCTTACCAAACCCATTCTGGAACAGAAATCCCCATCTACATTGCATGCCACTTTCACTTTGATTGAGTGTCGCATTTTATGGCAGGGTCCAGACTGCATGCCGCTTTCACTTCCTTTGATCTCTGGTTTTATAGTGGCCTGTCTGCATAGATTTATGGCCATTTTATGGCCATTCGGGGGTGACTCTGCAGTCACTAGAGTGTTGACCCGGGATAGTTAAATGTGGTTTTGAACTGCATCTTTTTCTGTTCCAGTGTGGGTTTGATAAAACAATGGAGCAAATGCTAAATGCAGATTGGCCCTTCCAAGGCATTTTTCCAATTCAGATTAATTACTAATTGAACAGTGGCACACTTAGGCCGAATCTGCATTTGGCTTTCCCACCAGTGTCCCAGCCTTTTGACTCCATCTTCAAAAAAGCTGTCCACCTTTGGTGTAGTTTTCACACCTCAACAGTGCTAGCATCCTTTCGCACATCTGCATCTGTTTATCATCCTTTTGGGGTGGCTCCACTGCCATTACATCTCTGCATTGCTTTAAAAGAATCTTCTCCAAACAGCATTCAAACAAGCATAGAGAAAGACAGCATCACAGCAGCGCACAATTGATTTAAAATGCAAATGCAGATTTGACCTTAGTGTAAAAATAGCAATGTAGTACATGTTGACCATCACACTTGGATTTAGTTAATCAAATAACTAAAGAGAGCTTCATAGTGAACTGTATATGAGTGAGCATATCAGTATAAAAAGCAAATTAATAAAGGGACAGAAAGAGATGTATGCTTCAAAACCTTATTTTACATCTCTGACATACATACATACTTGGAGGATGGATATATACACATACATGCTTATAAATGTATGTATATATTTCTCCATCCATGCTCTGGGGAAATACCTTTTATGTCCTCTGCCCCTATATCAAATATTGCTTTATGAAGCGGCAATACAGTGCTTGAAGTAGTTGTAAAAGTGATGCCTTAGTCTGTAGTATCAGTAAGTGGCTACTGCTGGAGGCAGAATGCGGGATTAGATGGACCAATGGTCTAATCCAGTCTGGCAAATCCCATTCGTTTACATAATATTTGAAGACATTATCATTTAAGGTGTCTCTTCCATTATTCAAGTCCATAATCACTGCAGAGAAAGAAAATGCAGCACATATTAGAGAATGATTTTTGCCTCTTTATTGTAATTCTACCCTTTACAATAAAATATGAGGAATATAGATTGGCACAGTGTTCTTTGGAAAGCAAAGAATACAAACACTTTTAATTATATAAAATGGTCAATGATTTTCTTTTGAAGTTGTATATTAAAAGGTGGGATATATACCTATATCTATACATACACACACACACAGATGTATATACTAGGGGTGCGCAAAAACTCCCCGATATTTTTCAGGTTTGGGTATATTGAACCCGAAAAATATTGGTATTTCCTGATATTCCTGAATCCCAATATCATACTATTCAGGAAATATTCAGGAAACATGAATTTTTGGGCTCCATTATACCCTAATACCATTAGTCCCCATAGTGTATAACGGAGAATCAATCCAGGGGTATTTGGGGCTCTGTGGGAGCTATTTTTTGAGGTAGAAGCACCAAATTTGCAGCATAGCTGCTGATGCCTCTCCTCAAAAAAAGACCCCAAGTTTTAAAAAGATTGGAGTAGGGGGTCCAATTCTGTGGGACCCCAAAGAAGGTGTCCCATCTTCCATTGCTTTCAATGGAGGAGAAAAATGCATTTAAAGAGATCTCAGTCTCTTTAAATGTTTTCTGAGTTTACTGGCCAAGGCATGCTGCCACCACACTCAGAAGGCATTTTCTCTTTAAATGGCTTCTTCAAGCTGCACCCGATTAAAAGCTGAATAATATTGGCTTTTATTCAGGGTCAGCCAAAATACACAGGCGCATGCACACACACACACATTCATAGAGTTGGAAGATACCTCTAGGGTCATTTAGTCTAACCCCCCCCCGCACAATGTAGGAAATCCACAAATACCTTCACCACAAACCCCAGTGACCTTTGTTCCATGCCCAGAAGATAATAAAAGAACCCTCCAGGATCCCTAGCCAAACTGGCTTGGAGAAAAATTGCTTCCTGACCCCAAAGTGGCGATCAGCATTTCCCTTGGCATGTAAGAAAGGGCCACAAGAACTAAGCACTGATGCAACCCTTCCTGTCCTCCCTCTCATGATATGCCTAAGTTCACAGAGTCAGCATTGTCAGATGGCCATCTCTCTATCTTTCTATATATATGTATTTAAAAACATGTATAGTTTACTACTTCATAAGACATAGACCCAAGGAGATTCAAACATATTCAAACATAAACATAATAAAATTAATGTAGTATTAACATTAAAATTCCATGCATAATAACCTGTAAAGTGGGGATGTAGTTCCCCCAACTATTTCCTGGGAGAAATTGTCAAGCTAAGGTGATTGTCATGTATCAGGCCAGGGCTCAGTGACAGTGAGGACACCACAGAAAAGGAGCTCTATGTAGCAGATATATGTGAGATGCACTCTTACCAGTGAGCTGTTTGTACTCCTTATCTGAGACAGAGTGGGAGGCATTAAGAGAGTGTTTGTCTAAGAATCTGCAGTGGGGGCTTATACATCCATCTGCCTCACCAACTTCTGCACCTATTTTATTTGTAAAAAAGGAGAGTGGGGAACTACGCTTATGCAATGACTAACAGGCTCTGAATAAAATAACGGACCTTACCCCCTGCCCTTAATTCCAGAGCTGTTGGAACAACTGAACGGGGCCCAGATATACACCAAACTGGACCTTTGTGGGACTCTGTGGGAAAGTTTACATTCCAAGGATGAGTGGAAGACCGCATTTTGCAGTCGATATGGGCAGTATGAATACTTACTGATGCCTTTTGGCCTGTGCAATACTCCTGTGGTCTTCCAGAGGTACATGAGTGACATCTTTCATGACCTAATGGGCTGGTTTGTCATCATATACCTTCATGATATCCTAACATATTCCCAGACCCTGCAAAACACCCTGGGCATGTCAAGATGGTCTTACAGTGCTTTCGAGAAAATGGTTTCTATGCCAAATTAGAGAAGTGCACCTTTGAACAGATGTCAGTAGAATTCCTGGGTCACCTTATCTCACCACAAGGAATTCAAATGGATCCTGTCAAAATAAAGGCCATCCTGTCTTGGCAATCCCCTTGAACCTGGAAAGGTATTCACGGTTTCTGGGATTTGCAAATTATTACAGGCAATTCATTGCCAACTTTCCTCTCTGGCCGTGCCCTTAACCAGTTTACTACAACCTCAGGAATTGTTTTATTGGATGCCAGCTGCCCAGAAGGCCTTCCAGGAACTAAAAAGATGATTCAGCATCAAGCCACTGCTATGCTACCTGCACCCTAGCTTGCTATTCACAGTAGAAACAGACACTTCTAGCACCGTAATTGGGGCTGTACTATCACAACAAGCAAAACCTACTGAACCCCTGTGTTCCTGTACTCACACCAACTTACTCCTGCTGAGAAGAACTATACTATCTGGGAGAGGGAGCTCCTGGTGATAAGAGCTGCTTCTGAAGCCTGGCATCACCACCTGAAGGGGCCCGGACACCTGATGCAAGTGCGAACAGATCATTGCAACTTAGAACATCTGCAAACAGCATGTCAGTTAAATCAGAGGCAGATATGGTTCTCTTTCTTCTTTTCAAGATTCGACTTTAGAAGAAGAAGAAGAGTTTGGATTTATACCCCACCCTTCACTACCCAAAGGAGTCTCAGAGCGGCTTTCCCTTCCCCTCTCCACAACAGACACCCTATGAGGTAGGTGGGGCTGAGAGCTCTCTGACAGAAACTGCTCTTTTTCAAGAACAGCTGTGCCAGAACTATGGCTTGCCCAAGGTCATCCAGCAGGTGCAAGTGGAGGAGTGGGGAATCAAACCCGGTTCTCCCAAATTAGAGTCTGTTCATTTAACCACTACACCAAACTGACTCTTCACAGTAACTTATGTTCTGAATTTCCAGAATAAGTGGGCAGATGCCCTATTCCACAAATCAGAGTCCTCTGCTTCCCTGGGCCAGGAACAACCTTTATCCACAGTCCTGCCATGTGAAGTCTCCACTGCCATGGTCCCAACTACTCCACTCAGAGACCGGATATGCAACAACAAACAACAGAGCAGCAACAAAGAGATCCATGGGCATGGAAACAGCTCCAAAATCTCCAGAAAGCCGAGTCAGGGGCATCAACAGGTTATGTGGAACAATGAGGAAATCTTACCCATTAAGGTCGGCTATACATACTGCCTGGACTTCGAGGCTAGAAGTCCTGCAGCTTACCCAAGCCCGTCAGGCATTTTGGTCATTACAAGACTCTTTACCTGTTGACCCAGGAGTTCTGGTGGCCCTGAGTACAAGCTGATGTAGCTCGATATGTCGGTCCCTGCAATGTATGTCAATGAGCTAAGGACCAACCTGGAAAACCAGTAAAGTTGTTACATCCTTTACCAGTACCCTCAGGACCTTGGCAGGCTGTATCCATGGACTTCATTACAGAACTGCCCAACTCCGAGGGTTTTACCAGCATCCTGGTAATGGTAGATCTCTTCATGAAAATGGCCTATTTCATCCTGTGTGCTGCTCTCCCCACAGCCCATGAATCCACTCAGCTGTTCCTGTACAACATCTTCCAGCTGCATAGCTCACCTGAATCTAACTGGGAATGGAGAGTGTAAATCTACAAATGAAAAGGTGGAAACTCTCCAAAAAGTTTTTAAGACAAGTAATGATACTCATGGGCTGCGGTGGCTCACAGGTTAAGATGCTGAGCTGCAGACCAGAAGGTCTGTATTTTGGCAGTTCGAGACCCTAGTGCTGTGTGATGGAATGTCTCTGGCCCCAGGTCCTGCCAACCTAGCAGTTCAAAAGCAAGAAATTGCAAGTAAATAAATAGGTACTGCTGCACTGGGAAGGTAACAACAGTCCGTGCACCTCGGCATTTAGTCATGCCAGCCACATGACCACAGAAACGTCTTCAGACAACACTGGCTCTTTGGCTTGGAAATGGAGATGAGCACTGCCCCCTAGAGTCAGATTTGACTAGCTTTTGAGCAAGGGAAACCTTTAATTTTACTTTAATGATACTCATAGGAATATATTAAATATATTGCATATGTAAACACATACAGCACTTCAAAAGAATGTAATGCACATAATAAAATCACACAAACACACAGAATGATGATTCTTAAAGTAATACAATCCAAAATAGTCCACAAGCAGAAGCCCTCCTAGAGGCAATAACAGTCCATAGAGAACATATTGTCCAATATACCCTCACGGTATATATTTGAAAGCCAGTTTGGTGTAGTGGTTAGTGGTGCAGACTTTAATCTGGGAGAACTGGGTTTGATTCCCCACTCCTCCACATGCAGCTGCTGGTGGGACCTTGGGTCAATTACAAGTTCTTTCAGAGCAGTTCTCTCAAAAGCAGTTCTCAAAAGAGCTCTCTCAGCCCCACCTACCTCACAGAGCATCTATTTTGGGGAGGGGAAAGGAAAAGAGATTGTAAGCCACTCTGAAACTCCTTCAGGTAGTGAAGGGCAGGGTATAAAACCAATCTCTTATTCTTCTTTTTCTTCTTCTTGATACCATATGGGTTGTGAATTTGCTAAGAGGCCTTGGACTCCATTTAATACAAAATAGCATTTTGATTTGTGCATGGTCATTGTGCCCTATCTTGACTCACTATACCCTTTGATGAAAGATTGTCTTCTAAACAGTCTTAATATTATGTACAATACCATCAGGGCAAATGTTATCAACCTGCCCAAACGACTTATTTATTCAAATATTTATACCCCACTTTTACTGTGATTCAAGGCAGCTTACAAATCATACTGAAAAACATAACAGGGGTGTGAAAAAAAATAATTTTTTTCTGCTCCATTATAGCCTACAGGCAGGGCCGGCTCCAGGTGTCTGGGCGCCCTAGGCAGGACAGCCTGGGGCGCCCCCACTGGGGATGCCAACCTCCCGTTGGGACCTGGAGACCAGGGCGTCAGCGGGGCGCTGGCTTTCCTGGAGGCTCCGCAGCTGCGGGACCCCCAGAAAAGCCGGGAAGGGGGCGGGGGGGTCCAGCCTCCGCCCCTCCCTCCCGGCGCCGGCTTTTCTGCGGGCCCCGCGGCTGCGGGACCCCCAGAAAAGCCGGGAAGGGGGCGGGGGGTCCAGCCTCCGCCCCTCCCTCCCGGCGCCGGCTTTTCTGTGGGCCCCGCTGGGAAGGGGCGGGGGTCTGGCGGCGCCAGTGGGCGCCGGGTTAGGACGGCGGGGAGGAGCAGTTTTCGAGGGGGAGTGGGGCGCCATTTGGCGCCCCTCAGGCCGGGCGCCCTAGGCGGGCGCCTAGTTCACCCTATGGGCGGTCCGGCCCTGCCTACAGGGGACCATTCTAGTCAATTGGCTCCATAGGCTATAATGGAGAATTGATCTGAGGGTCTCTGGTTCTTTGGGAGGGCTGTTTTTTGAGTTAGAGGCACCAAGTTTGCAACATAGCTACTGGTGCCTCTCCTCAAGAAAACCACCAAGTTTCAAAAAGATTGTAGTGGGGGGGTCAAATTCTATGGAACCCAGAAGGAGGTTCCCCATTCTCCATTGTTTCCAATAGAGGGGGATATGCTTGTGAGCTGAAAGCTAACATGCCTATGCAGGCAGCTAAAATCTTATGTGCCAGTACCCCCTAGCACAGCTTAGAGAGAACAATGCTCACCACCCCCAGTTGGATGGCCAGACGGAACAAATGCTATCCTGGAACAGTATTTGAGATGCTGTCAGTCACCAGCAGGACAATTGAGTGATTCTACTCCCCTTGGCTGAGTTCGCTTATAACAATGCAGTCCATACTTCAACTCACTGGACACCCTTCATGGCCAATTTTGGGTACCACCAACAGTTCCTGCCTCGAGTTATACAAGATTCCACTGTTCCTGCCATCAATAACTTCATCAATGAACTCTAAGCTCTTCATACAGTCCTTCAGGAATAACTGCAGCAGGCCAAGCAGGCAAAGAAAACAAGTGCAGACCAGAGATGGTAGCCCAGTGAAGATATCTAGGTTGGGGACAAGGTATGGCTTTCTACATGGCACCTCTGGAGCCAACACCCCTTCCAAAAACTAGATGCCCAGATTATTGGACCATTCCATAATACAGGCTAGCTCTCCCACCTACCTTTCAGATACATCCAGTGTTCCACCATTCCCTCCTGGTCCCTGTAGCACCACCAGATCTGCTTCATCCCTCAACCCGGGCTTCTCCACCCATTGTGGTGGAGGGTCATGAGGAGTATGAAGTGGCCCAGATCCTAGACTTCTGAAAACACTGTGGACAGTTCCAGTAACTGATCGACTGGAAAGGATACGAGCCAGAAAATTGGACCTGGGAACGTTCAGACAATATTCATGCACCTAGGTTAGTATGACAATTTCATAGAACTTATCCCCAAAAGTCTGGGCTGGCCCCATCTCCAGAGGGGGGCCCTGATGGGAGGGATGGTATCGTGGGTCAGCCAGGGCTCAGTGACAGTGAGGACTCCCCAGAAGAGAAGGACCTCTATGTAGTCAGCCCAGATTCAATAACTCTGACTGGGAACCGAACAATGTTGCCTTGCTGAAGCTCTAAAACCCTGACCTTTGGACTGAATTACTTTGCTTTTGGAAGCCCCTCTTGCCTGATACCTTTGGGATGCTGCAACCTGAAACCTAAAAAGCCTGCAGAAACCACATTGGAAACCAGATTGATAGAGATCCAGCTAGACTTGGAACTATGAGGCCACTATGCACTCTATCACATTGTTTATGACTTTGCCACCATCACTTTAGCAAAGTAGGGACTAGCATGGATTCTATCCTTCAATTAGTTGGATTTGGTGCGGGGTTTTTTGCCACAATTACTGTATCTGTCATTTCTGCTGTTTCATCTTCTCCAGCTTTTTGGTAAACCAGGGAACTAAGTGGGTCCCAGTCTATGTGAGGAGACATTTAGGAGCAATCATGACAACCACCTTTGTCATTTCTCCATTGCAGAGATCAGCTAATGCCTAGGCTGCAATGGAATCACCATCTGTGCCACATGCTAACTATTTGGAGCCATCAGCCTTCAAAAGTCATCCTAAAGTTCCCCATCAGCATTAATGGAAGAAACAGCTGAAAGCCTACCAGGTAATGATCTGAAAATGAAAACAGAATTGGACAGTTTCTTCATTTTTCAGTTCACTATTCTACTACAAAACCAAAGACTCTCAGATAATAAAACTGAGGACTCTCAAGACCACTTCCAAAATGTCCTCTGCCAGTTCATATAGAGAAACTGCAGGACAACAGTGTGGTAAGAAATTTTAGAAATATAGAAGGTTTGGGTTTTAAAATGAACCATATAGTTTATAAAATCCATGTATCTGCCTCTGTCTTTGATAGCAAAACAGCAAACAGGTTTGGCCTGCTTCACTGAGCCAAACCCCATGATTCTTTGCAAATCCTTTTGTTCCAGGCAAAGCACCCCTCTCTATCATGTACATTCCATTCCCAGGATCGGAATCAATGTAAATTCCCATAGGTGTGAGACCCACAATACCCATAAGCAATAAAATGCATCTGGCAGGAAAAACCATTTGGGCAGTGACAGACTTCAATCCATCTGATACAGGGATTCACACCCCCACTTCCATCTCAGAGATAACATCAAAGAATGGTTTATCTTCAATGTTGGGAACACCAGGAAAAAACAATAACGCTGTTGTGGTCCTGTAAACGAAAGGTAACTTTTGCAGGGTGAGACGCAAGGAAGCAATTTCCTCGCAAATAATCTCAACTTCAAGATTTCAATTTACAACTGTAATTTAATTATTGGGAACCCCTTTGATCATTCGGTATAAATGCTAGGCAGTTTCAACAGACCTTCCCTGGCTGTTGAAGGAATCAGGAGAGATTTTACTCTCTGGAGAATTTGGGAGTTAGCCCGAGAGGCCTTTCGTTTTCTGCATGCTTTGGGGTGGGGTAAAACTTTGCTTGCATGTTTATTTTTCTGTGTTTTCAATATCAGTATTTAGGAAATAGGATTGTACTGTGTTGGCAACTGGCATAGCGTCTTGCTAGCCACCTGGCCTGGTAAACCTTTGGATGTTTTCTTAATAAAGATGAGTTTTATTTTAAGAAGAGACCTTTGCTTGAGTGTCTCCGCCAGCGTATAGTGATTTCCAAGCTTGCACTTTTGCCTTTGGTAAGGAGGCAACACTCAGGGAACACACAAACCAAAGGGGAGTGTGGGTGGCACGGGGGAACACAGTCACAGACGTGCAGCCACATTCTCTCACAACAAACTGTACCAGTATAAACACTAGACATACACATTCAAAGTTCAGGGACAGCTGACCAGTATATCTGGCTAAGTTATCAGGATCATGATAGATCATATTGACAGTCCCTCCCCATCCTCCTGGTCTTGTTTGCTGCTGAGATCTAAGCCCAGTAAGGCATAACTGGGCTAAATCAACTCCACCCATTTTTCCCACCCAGGATTCTGTAATATTGAAATATTTCTCCAAATATTTCTCCAAGATCATCACATAAATAACAGGAAATGTTCTTTTAAACACCGTGAAACTAAGCATCAGCTGTTTTAGATGTCAGTTCCTGGTTTTGGAGCTGAGTTCCTCTAAACTAATGCACTAAGGGGGTTCATCTAGTATACTGTAGATGAAATCAACCAGTTGATTCTATCCAATTCTATCCACTGATGTTCTGAACTGGAATAACTGCATAGGATTGCACTGTTATTGCATTAATCTCCAGGAGTACAGCGGCAAGTCTAGGATCTTGAAATAAAACTGACCAAGTTTTGTGAATATATAGAATTAAACAAATTTGTGGTTCTGGCAAAGATCTAGACAGTGAATTATGGAGGATGAACAGGAAAGAGAGGAATGCTGCCAACTGTATAAGTGCAAGGGCAGAAAGGTGACCAAATGTACATGTTTTTAAAAGAGACTCCCATGATAAGGGGTGGCATAATAAGCAAGCATGCATGCTCAACATGTTAATCAGCTGCTATGCTGAATTTTCTTTCACAGTGCAGGAAGTTGCATTTTTTTAATGATTAAGAAGTGAATCTTTTTTACATGAAGAGATCATTTCCAAATGTATATCCCTTCCCAATCTGTCTGAGTAAAAGTATAACAGTCATTTTTAACATAGGTCAAATGGAAGGCGGGGACTAGCAATATTGTGACAGATTGTGACAAGGGGGGAGAAGACTTATTGGTTGAAATGCCTTATCTAGCACAGTCATTTAGTACACAGTCACTGAGTAATGATGGATGTATTTCCCTGTTTCTGTTTGAGTTCCGCACCTTTCACATGGTCTGTCATTTAACTTACTGCTGCCTTCCCTACTCCATTGCCTATCTCTGTCCTCATGTCCTGATTTTGGAAAGTATGAAAATGTTCCTTGTTGCACATTTTCAGTGAATTTGCTAGGATAATACAAATCAACTTTCTTTTAGTAAGAAATAGATTTAAACATTACGTGTGTTTCTAAACTAGGGATGCTTGAATGTTTGCTGGTTTGGTTCATGTGCTAAACATTCATGAGGAGGGAACTGATTTTTGAGCGGGCTGTTCAGCTGTTCATGAGCAACTCAACTCGGTTCATTGTGTGTTATTGAGACAGTGCAGTACAGTGCAATGCAGCTGGCGGTATTTCACACATGACATGTTGTCACACAGTCCAATGGGAGTCCTAAAGTTGCCCCCTCCGTTACAGACCTTTTGTGGCTGCCCACTGCTTAGCATCCAATCATAGAAATAAACAGTAAACAAACACTGTGAATTTTTTTACAAAGTAAAGTGTTATGATTTGGTTAAGTTAATGTTACTGTTGAGAGTATTTTATACAATCACACTTTCAAACAGTTCTATGGGTGTCAGAGTTTTCCCCCCACCTCAATGCCATTTAATTTCCTGACCTGACCATTCAAGACTTTGGATGAGAATCGATTTCACTTACTGCCTAGACCTGAAACTTGCTGGCAATGCGGAAGAAATTGAAGCTGTAATACTATATCTGCTATGCATCTGCACAGTGTTTGGTAGCTGCTCAGGGTGGCTGATGGTGTGGCAAACAGATCTGAGGGTAAGGTAAACATGTGAGTGATCAGAACTCCCAGACATCACATCTCTACAAGCCCACTGCTCACTGTAAAGTTTGTGACATCCATCTTATGAGTCAGAACAGCTTCTGTCACATTCCAGTCATGCAAGAGTTCTTGCACAAGCAGAAACACAAGAAATCCATTGCAAGTTGTCCTTGTGCTAAATGAATTTGAACTATCCCATTTTGCTCTTGGCTTGCGCAAGACATACCACAGTGAATTGTATTTCAGCAGTCTTCTTCCTGGTGATAATGGACTTCCTCGATCAAATCATATTGTACCTTGAAATTGGAATGTAATCACTCCATTAAACATAAGAAGAAGAAGAGTGGGTTTTAAACCCCACTCTTTTCTACCTTAAGAAGTCTCAAAGCAGCTTACAAACACATTCCCTTCCTCTCCTCACTACAGGCACCTTGTGAGGTAGGCGGGGCTGAGAGAATTCTGAGAGTACTGTGGCTGGGTCAAGCAGGCTTCATGTGGAGGATTGGGGAATCAAACCTGGCTCTCCAGATTAGAGTCTGCCGCTGATCCCCTACACCATGATGGCTCTCAAAAATAGCCTTCTGCCCTCTGATTTTTGTGCACAACAATACTGATTACTGCAATGTCATTGACTTCGGTCTATCCATCTATAACATGAGACCTTTTAAGATGTTTACAGTCATGCATGCTGAAAACCTGTCAGTCATGCATAACAGAAATGTGCATGACATGTGATCCTCCCAATACACATGTTTGCCATTTTCTGTGAAATGTTTAGATCACTTCCAGTCTGGATTTAGGCCTGGTTATGGGACTGAAACAGCCTTGGTTCCCTGATGGATGACTTGTACCAGGAGATGGACAGAGTGAGAGGAGAAGAAGAAGAAGAAGAAGAAGAAGAAGAAGAAGAGGAAGAAGAAGAAGAACCAGTGCCTGGATGAAGTTTTGGGGTGTATGTGGCTAATAAACTGAAACTTAATCCTGACAATGGAAGAGCTACTGGTGGGTGGAAGGTCTGACCTGGGATTTAAGGTGTCATCCATTCTGGATGGGATTGCAGTTCCCTTGAGGGGACAGGTCCATAGTCTGGGAGTAATCTTAGACCCAGGCCTACTTCTTGATAAGCAGGTGGAAGTTGTGGCCATGAGTGCCTTTTACCAGCTTCCACTGGTTAGCCAATTGTGGCCTTTCCTAGGCAGAAAAGATTTGACTGCAGTGGGGCATGCCCTGGTTGCATCTAGATTAGATTACTGCAATGCACTCAACATGGAGCTGTCCTTGAGAAGTGTTTGAAAACTTTAATTGGGACAGAATGCTGCAGCCAGAATGTTGACTGGGGTGGGTCATAGGGACCGTATCACTTCTATCGTGGCCTATCTAGAGTGGGTCCCAATTTGTTTCCGGGTACAATTCAAGGTGCTGGTCTTGACCTTCAAAATCTGGGGTGAGACGAGGAATGGGTGCTCCTTATCTCTTTATGGTTCAAATGAAATCTCTGAGCCACCCCTGTCCCCCAGGGTGTTATAAAAATATGTTTCCCTTTGTCAACATACATTTAAAGGTATTTGGTGGGAAAACAGTTCTGTGAGAGAAGCAATGAATGAGAAAAGTGTTAAATACCAGACCTCTTACTGCTTCAGTGCTCTGAGTCTTACCTCTCTGAAACTGTGAAGAGGTACACTGGATTTTTTTGGTACACATTTTTGAATAATATTTTTCCTCACTCAGCTCTCCCCCATAAAGCTTAATGTAGCAGAGGCAGGACTTCAAGAACATATCCCATCCATACACTAACCAGACACTACTCCTAGGCTTGCCAATCTCCAGGTGATACCTGGAGATCTCCTGCTATTATAATTAATCTCCAGACAACCAAGAGCTGTTCCCCTGGAGAAAATGGCTGCTTTGGAGAGTGGACTGTATGGCATGATACCCTGCTGTGGTCCATCTGCCCCCAACCCCCCCCCAGGCTCCATCCCCCCAAATCTCCAGGTATTTTCCAACCCAGAACTAGCAGCCCTAACCAGGCCTGTCTAGCTTTTGTAAGTTGCTTCCTCACATGCCTTCAGATAACAATGTAGAACTTTAATTAGGCCTTTACTGAGGATTACAGACCAACTTTCCTTTGTCCTCATGGTCTTTTTTGATTGCCAAGATTTCATAGCTAAGGTTCAGGAATAGCCCTGCCCTCTCCCAAGATATTTACATATGGCCAGCCTGAATGTGATGCTAACAGTACATGGTTCCAGGACTGGGATTGATAACTGAGACAGCATCTACAGCTGCTGCTGCACTGGTACTTTTTCCAGGATTAGGTCCCTCCTCTGGCATAATTCCATGTCTTGTGGCATTGTACCAGCATGCAGCACTAAACCTATGTGCTGCTGTACTAGGATAGTAACATGAGGGATTGTTGCAGTTTCTTTCACAGTTCTGAATGTGGTGGTTTATCACACACACTATTCATGGAGGATAAGTCCATCAGTCACTACTTGCCATAGTGACTAACCGGGACCTCCATATTCAGAGGGAGGAAATCTCTGGATAACAATTCTAGAAAGCCATAGGGAAAAGTCCTTGGCCTCTGTGTTGTTTGTTAGCCTTCCACAGTAACTGATTGGCTGCTATGTGAAACAGGTTGCTGGACTAGGTGGATGACTGGTCTGATCCAACAGGCTCTTGTTATGTTTTTACACATGTAAGGGATTTATTAATGTATCTTAGGAAACCTTGTTTGTTTGCATTATCTAGCATGAATTTTTCATGTCTTCTTCCATGTATTAATTTATGTAATACAATATATGTTGTTTGTTTAATGAAATGATTTAATCTAAGAAGCCTCACTTCTTTGTACTGTGGCTCTACAACCACACGAACTTTAGTTAATGCACAAAGGACTTTTCAAATCTCAGTTTAATTTTTTTTCCCAACAAAAAAATTCTGCATTATGGTGCTAAAAAAAGTCTGTCCCTCTCTCTCTGACTAATGTTGGTTTGATGATTATCTTGATATTAACTGCTTTACTTGAGTAAGCAAAGGAAAAGTAAAATACCAGTCAGCCCAGCTGTTAATTCACCGAGTGTTGTACTATGGTTATTAAAAACACCCAAAAGATATACCTTTGTGGTTCAGTCTTCTGAATTGGAATCAGAATATTAATTTAGGCCCGAAGCATGATTAAACATTGAAAGGCCCCTTAAGAATTTTCACCAAATTTTCTTGGATTTTTCTTTATTGGGTCTTCCTGGACTCTGTTTAGCTCTGTAATTGCTTTGTTCCATTGTTGAGAGGTTAAACCACAATGTGATTTTCTCCATTTCATAATATTTAAGAGGACGGCTCAATGTTCCTTGTGCTTGATGTACAGCTGAGATAGGGACATAAAGTAGGATCTTTTTTTAAAGAATGCAACAAACAATCAAAAACAACAAAAACCGGAAATCATATAGCCTGGCTGTGTAATCTGATATCCCTGGTCTTCATCTGTATATCTACAACAGTGTGTGTTAAATTTATTTATTAAAATATTTATCTCCCATCTGTCCTCATGGCTCAAGCTTGCTTGCAAGCCATGATTTAAAACAGCACAATTTAAAACCAACAATGTAAAACATCAAATTCAAACAACTCCCTCCCCTGCAAACACCTCACAGTTTATATCCGGTTAAAACCCTTAGCAAATAAAATGACCATGCAGCACTTCCTAAAAGTTTCTAAACATGGTGTCCCTCACATGTACTCAGGAGCCCTTTTCACAAAGTGGGAGTTCCAATGAAGACAGAGAACCAAATCAAACATGATGAATTCGTGGCTCCCACGTTCTCCATCCCCATTTTAGAGTAATTTAAAATTCCACGAGGACCTGATTCTGATTGGGCCTCCAGCCAGTGCCTTCTCATGTGCAAAAAGAGCCACAGTGCCTAAAAATTTGATGCTGGCTCACAGGACTTCATTTTTGCAAATATCTGGAGTGGAGATTTTGTTAATCTTAGTAATGTTGCTTACTGAGCAGTTGATCATAGAGCCAGCTAGAAGTGTAGTGACTCTGGACTTGATATTCAGTGGAATGCAGACGTTGTTGCACCAGTTGGGAACAGTAACCACAGTGTTATTATATTCTACATTTGTGTCAGTAGAAAGTTGTCCCCCACAGTCCAAAATAATCACTTTGATTTCAAAAGAGGAAAATTTACAAAAATAAGAAGACTAGCCAGAAGGAAATTAATTAGGAGAACTGAGGAGTTCTGTCCCTGTAGGATGCCTGGAAATTATTCAAAACTACGCTAATAGGTTGCATATCTCAGACTGGGAAAGGTACCAGAAGTAGCCCTGCATCGTTAACAAGTCAAGTCAAGGAAGTTACAAAAGACAAAAAGACTTCCTTCAAAAAGTGGAAAGTTTCCTTAAACAAAGTGACCAGAAAGGAGCACAGGTTCTGGCAAAACAGATGTAAGTTGTCAGTACAGCAAACAGAAAGAGAATTTGAGAAGATTGCTTAAAAAAATTGACAAACAATAAATATTTCTCAAATATATCAGGAGCAGGAAATTGGCTAGAGAAGCAGTTGGTGAGCTGTCAGAGAAACTGAGCAAATTCTTTATATCTGTTTTAACTGTGGAAAATATCAGATATTTAGCTGCACCAGAATCACTGCTTTTCAGACAAGTGTAGATTCATAAGAGTAGGTGTTCCTTAAGATATGTTGGTCCCAAGCTGTACAGGGTTTAAAAGTCAATACCAGCACCTTGAATGTGACCTAGAAGCAAACTGGAAGCTAGTGAAAGTGGAACAAAACTGGATATGGTCCTACACCCAATGCAGTTAACATTCTGGCCACAATGTTCTGTACCAAGTTTAGTTTCCAGACACTCTTCAAGGATAGCACCATATGTAGTGCATTGCAGTAATCTAATCTAGATGTTGCCAGGGTATACAGTAGGGTGGTAAGATTTCCCTGAGAAATATTACTCCAGCACTGAATACAAAATGAGAATATAAATATGTGCAGTAAATGTTCAGGCTGACTAGGTTACATTGTAGCCATTTGTGCCAAGTAGGGATGAGTATTCGGTATATACCAAGCTGAATAAATACCTGAATAATGCCTTATCAGTATTATTCAGGTATTTATTCAGCTGAATACCAAATCAGAGCATCAACTTGGTAGCTGAATAGAGATTCCCAAATACTGTTGAGCTTCATTTGGCTCTTATTCAGCTCCATTATACCCTATGGGGTCATTATGGCAAATTGCTTAGGTTATATTCAGTGGTCTGAGGGGGGAGGGGGTTTGAGGTAGAGGCACCAAATTTGCAGCATAGCTGCTGGAGCCTCTGAACAAAAGGACCCCCAAGTTTCAACAAGATTGGACCAGGGGGTCCAATTCTATGGGCACCCCAAAGAGGTGCCCCCATTCTCCATTTTTTCCAATGGGGAAAAAAATCAAGGCAATACAAGCCCAGCGGAATGTCCCAGAGAATTTCTGCAGTTGAAAGTGAAGGTGGGGCGGGGGGCAAGTTTGCAAGGCAAGCAGCAGAACCAGTGTCACTGTGGCAGTGCCAAAACCAAAAAGGACTAAGGCCAAATCTGAGAATCTCTGGAGTAGAAACAGGGGGCGGCATTTCTGTAAGGACAACAGAACCAATGCCAGGCTACTGGTGCCCAGCAGCAAAACCCAGTGCCAATGGGGCAGCAACAGAACTAACCAATGTCACACCAGAAAACCCCAGCAGGGTTTTTCTTAATTTTTGGCAGAAACAAGGGCAGTAGAAGCCTAGTGGAACACTCAAAAGTGCAGCCCACCTGAACCAAGGCCAGCCCAATATACTGAAGCCCAGTAAAGTTGAGCTGGCATTTGCCACAGTGGCACTTGGTTCTGCTGCTGGGCAGCCACTACTGCACTGGTTCTGCTGTCCTGCGACCACCCTTTCTCTTGCTTGGATTCTGTGCTTGACATCAGTCCTGTTGAGCTGGCCAGGCATTTGCCACAATGGCACTGGCTTCTGCAGCTGGGCTGTAGTAAGTTGGCACTGGCTTCTGTTGCTGGGCACCAGTAGCCTGGCATTGGCTTCTACTGCTGGGCACTAGTACATTGCACTGGTTCTGCTGTCCTTGCAGAAATCCCCCCCCATTTCTACTTCAGAGATTTTCAGATTTGACCTTAATCCTTTTGGGTTTTGGCGCTGCCACAGAGACACTGGTGCTGCTGGGCACATTGCACTGGTTCTGCTGATGGCCTTGCAAAATGCCCCCCCCTCCCCCACTTTCAACTGCAGAGATTCTCTGGGACATTCCGCTGGGCTTGTATTGCCTTGATATTTTTCCTCTATTGGAAACAATGGAGGATGGGTGCCCATAGAATTGAACCCTCTGGTCCAATCTTGTTGAAACTTGGGGGTTCTTCTGGGGAGAGGCTCCAGTTTGGTGTAGTGGTTAGAAGCATGGACTCTAATCTGGAAGAACTGGGTTTGATTCTTCACTCTTCCACATACAGCTGCTGGTGTGACCTTGGGTCACTCAGAAGTTCTTTCAGAGTTATTCTCTCAAGGGCAGTTCTCAAGAGAGCTCTCTTAGCTCCACCTACTTCACAGGGCATCTGTTGTGGGGAGGGGAAGGGAAAGGCATTGAAAGCTGCTCTGAGACTCCTGCGGGTAGTGAAGGGTGGGGTATAAATCCAGTCTCCTCCTGCTTCTTCTGGAACACTACACATTCGGTGCCTCTACCTCAAACTCCCTCCCCCAGCCCACTGAATATACCCTAGGAGATTTGCCATTGACTATAATGTCCCCATAGGATATAATGGAGCTGAATATATTCAGGATTCCTGAATATTTCCCGAATACCAATACATTACCGATACTGGTATTCAGGAATATTCAGGTATACTGAACATATTTGGTTTTTTAAACCCTGAGTCCAAATAATACAGAATCTTTTTTCATTGCACATTCCTAGTGCCAAGTGGTGTTCTCCTATCGCTTCTTGGATCTGTTTTTTACCACAGGGTTTTGGAGTAGAATTAAGTATTTCCAATGAATCTGATGGGGATGTAGAAATGTACCAAGCAGTGGACCATGATACATCCCATCATACTGAAATGGAAATCTCTGCATTGGCTATTGGAAGGAGAAAGCTTTTTAATGTGCTAATTTTTTCCAAGTTGAAATACAATGTTAATCAGTGTGAACATTATCAGTTTGACTCCTGTAACTTTCCATCGAGCTTTTCACCCAAAAGACATACTGGGTTTTGATTTCTCCAGTTTCTGTAGCTACTGACATAGTAAGAAACTTGCAGAGTAGTGTATCTGAGTCTGCCAAAGGCTGTTGTGACCTTAGACTGCCTGTTGAAGTCATTGCTAATTTAATTGCATTCTTTAATTTGTATTTTAATTGGTATAGACTGTAACTCTCTAATGATCATACAAGATCACACTTCGTGCCTTCTGTTCTGTTATCGTTCATTTCATTAAAGACGAAGAGAGTGACAGAGAAGATAGTAAAAGGCCTACATTAAAAAAATCCACATGCAACAATATTGTTATATGATGGCATTATTTATTTAACTAGCCACTGTAATTGCCAAACATTTGATATTGTGGAGCTTCAGCAGTTACATACAGAGGTGGACAGTCCATGAGGATAAATGAAATAGCCAGTGCGAAATCTTGGGAAGCTGCAAACTTGGCACTTCAGCCAAATCCAAAAATTAATAGTGAGTGTTATGAATAACAATGCTATTAATACAAGTGATTCTGGAGATCTGCTGTTTCCTACTTCCTGTGTTATCATTTTTCCATATGTGAGCTGGAAAATTGTCGTGAATGTGTCTAAGCAGATAAATATGCCAGGTCTGGGTATCTTCTTGAGATTATTTGCAAAATGCACAGATTTTCATCACTAGATCTAATTGACTTGCAACAGTGTGCAGCATCAGTATGATTATTTTGTGAGTTATCTATATTAGGCTTCCTGCAAAGAAGACAGGAGGCTATAGATTGATGGTGACGTCCCTGCCACTTCAATTATGACCCAATGGCTTATTTAGGATGTATCTTCACGTTTATATCCTTATTTGAATAAGCGCCAGCACAGCATGTCAGTGGTCAAATAAGGCAGAGAAACTACGAGCCAGGCCTACTCAGCAGGGAAAAGTCCTGCAGGCCCAACAGCCTGGACTTCCTGCTGGGAAAGGTGTCAGGGCAAGGTCCACCAAGAGGACCTGAGCTGTCACTCAGGGACCTCCTAGAATGTAGCAGTTCTCAGTGGGGGTGTAAATCAAAGAAGAACCCACTCAACTATTTTTTTTACAGGCATAGACATTCAATTTATTTTTAAGACCTCTAATACAGGATGTCCTATGCCTCTCTTATATTTGACAGATGCATGATGTTAGAACTGTTTATGCACGTAGGCTTTTAACCTTCCAGTCCTGTGCCTGGATACCTTACTGAAGTGTACATTATGTCTAAAACTAACTTTGTAGAATCATTATGGGAAAGGCAGTTTTGAAAAAATAAAACAAAAACCCTTTGGATATGCATTTGGACTCTTGGTCCTTTGAAACTTGGTGTCAGACTCCTGCAGCAATCAGTTCCCAACAGCTTTCATTCAAAGGAAATAAAGTTTATTGAGACTTTGAGAACATGCAGATATCTTAACCATTTCGTGTTAGAACTAAACTAAAGCATGCAAAGCAAACAGTTATACATTGTTCAAGGAGACCACCTGATGGCCCAGGGCCAATCAGGGACCAGGTAGAAGCCTGCCAAAGTAACAGGTTAGTTTTCCCAAGAGAAATACTACACTAGGCACTGAAGGTCAGACAGAGATCATAGAAACATAGAAGACACAGCAGAATTGAAACTTAACATTCCAGAGTCACCTCCACTCCCATGGCAGCTAGGGCTCGAGAGAGGCCTAGCTGACATTCTGCCTCCCCAAAGACTGGCTTATTTGGATCCGCCTGGCTTATTTGGATACATTTTGTGAGCAGCGTGCACAAGTTTAGGGGCATTGACATGGGAGTTCTCCACCCATTCATTATGAGAGAGATCAAAGTCCTTCCATTTTATGAGATAGTAAAGGCAGCCACGCTTCAGCTTAGAATCCAAAATCTCTTCCACCTCTTGGTGTTGTTCACCATTCATCATCAGAGGTGGAGGGGCTGGTGGTCGCAGTCTCCACTTGTTTGGACTCAGGTCCCATTTCAGCAGACTGAAATGAAATATAGGGTGCACATCTTTAAGGGATTTAGGCAAATCAAGTTCAACAGCAACTTCCCTCACTTTATGTATTACAGTAAAAGGACCAACATATTTCCAACCCAATTTCCTTTTGGGCTGGAGCCCCTTTAGTAGACAAGTACACCAAGTCCCCAGGCTGTAAATCCCACTCAGGGGCTCACCCTTTATCAGCCTGGGCTATGTAATCAGCTTTGGCTTTGTCAAGAGTCTTTTGGGTGACAGACCATTGGTCCTTTAAGTCCTGCCACCAAATCTGGAGGTCCCGAGGTCCAGGTTTCGGAGTGCCCATAGTAGGCAAGGGGATGCCCTTATATCCATGCATCACTTTGAAAGGAGACAGTCCAGTGGAACTATGCACTGAATAACTGTACTCTGCATAAGACAACAGTTCAGCCCAGTTATCCTGCTGGTATTTGGTAAAGCAGCGCAAGAACTGCTCAACAATTTGATTGACCCATTCAGTTTGTCCATCAGTCTCTGGGTGGTGGGCACTACTAAGCCCCCTTGTAATCGCCAAAACCTGCATGAGTTCTTTCCAAAACTTGGCCATGAACTGGGCTCCTCTGTTGGATATTATTTTACTGGGCACTGAATGCAACCTCACAATGTGGTGCATAAACAATTTAGCCAGGGCTTTGGCCGTTGGCAGTTGCTTACACGGAATGAAGTGAGCCTGCTTAGAAAACAAATCCACTACGACCCAGATCACAGTATATCCTTTACTGGGTGGTAGGTCAGTAATGAAATCCATGGAGATAACTTCCCAGGGGCGACTAGCAGTTTCCAAAGGCTGCAGAGTCCCTGGGGGCTTGCCAGGACATCTTTTCCCCATCAAACAAGTCTGGCATGAACCCACATATTGAGAAATGTCAGCATGCATGTGCAGCCACCCAAATGGGTGCCGCAATAGATGTAAAGTCTTTAAATATCCATAATGTCCAGCCAGTTTAGATTCATGACTGAAATGCAACACCTCACCCCTGCGAGCATGTGGTACAAAGAGCCTGCCCCCCCCCCCGATACCATCAGCCATCTGGGTTCTGCTGGATGGAAGAGTCTTTAGCAATTTCCTTCCTATCTGCCTCTGTAAGGGCCTCTTTAAACTTAGCAATCCACAGCTCTTCCTCTCCCTGCTTTTCAGCTGTGGCGTAACTCTGCATCACCACTGCTCCACCCAGCTGGGAGAGCATGAACATAGAGACTACTACCTCCTCCCTTTGACTGGCATGCTGGGGGAGGCATGACAGGGCATCAGCAAAGAAATTCGACTTCCTGGGGAGGTGCTGGAACGTGAAATGAAACTTGGAGAAAAACTCCGCCCACTGGAGTTGCTTGGCATTGAGGTTACGGGGTGTGTGCAATGCTTCCAAATGTTTATGATCTGTCCATATTTCAAAACGAACCTTGGCCCCCTCTAACCAATGTCTCCAGGTGGTAAGGGCTAGCTTAATAGCAGCTGCCTCTTTGTCCCAAACCACCCAATTGCATTCAGTAGAATTTAATTTCTTAGACATGTACACTAGGGGGTGGAGTTTACCATCCTCTCCCTTTTGCAGGATCACCCCCCCATGGCTACGTCCGAGACATCTACTTGAACTACAAACATTTTATTTTCATCGGAGTGATGTAAAATTGGCTCAGAGGTGAACAGCTCTTTCAGTTTCTCAAATGCTTGTTGGCACTCCAGGGTCCAGTCTAGCTTAGCCCCCAGCTTAGTGTTGTCTTGCCCCTTCCCCTTAGTCTTTAATAAGTCTGTGAGGGGTAAACTCACTTGAGCGAAGTTGGGGATGAAGGGGTGGTAGAAGTTTGTGAATCCCAAGATGGACTGGGGTTGCCTCCGGGTGCTAGGGGCCTTCCAACCCAACACGTCCACACCCTTGTGTGGGTCCATCCCCAGCCCCTCCCCAGAGATGTGGTAGTCCAGAAAATCTACTTTGCTTTTGTGGAACTCGTGTTTAGAAAGTTTAGCAAACAACCGGTGTTCATATAGGGTCTCTAGTATCTCCCATACTAGAGTCATGTGGGAATAAATCACTGGCTTCTCAGATCCAACCAGCTAGGGTCAGTGGGTTGGTGGAGTTGAGGACCTTCTCCAGAATCTGGTGTATGAGTCCAATATGATACTGCTCAATCAGGACCTCTTCAGGCCATCCTCATACATGCAAAATTGCAGTTAAGGCTACTTTTGGTTAATAAATCAGCTTCAAACCATTTTTCAGATCCAGATGTATACAATCACCGGTGTTTTCCCATTTTTTCTTACAAATATGAATCTTACTTAGTGCCAAATTAAAATTATTGACCTGTCCAGGAAATATTGGGTTTTTGTCATGGAATGAGGGATAGTTTCATCACTGCAACTTCTCTGACATCACCAAGACGTTTCTCTGCTCCACTCCACTCCACTCTACTTTAAAGCCATGCCAAAGGATTCTAGAGACCTAATTTTTTATATATAGATGTACCTGTGGGTCATGTTTTTATTTTCCTCTTGAATTGTATATTCTGTATTGATAATTTATGCCAATAAAGGCTAACTTGAACTACTACAACTCATGTTTTAATGATTTCAGAAGTCCTAAATAAGTTAAATATGACCAAGGCAAAAGAAGTAGCAGTTACATGGCAAGATGAAGGTGTGAATGAACTTGATCCCTAGTATATAAAATGACAAAGTGCTGGCCCTTGGAAGGATGTAAGTGGTGAAAGAGATTATGTGTATTCTTCTTTAAACAGCAGCTCAATAGCAGTGCACTCAAAATAGAGTTAAGTGGTAACTTGGGAGTTTTTCTGAATACGTCGATCCAATCAATAATTGTAAAGCAAACATCATGTCTATACTGATCACCTATTGCTTGGATCTGAGTTACCATAAAATGTCCAAATATGCTAGAATTACAACAGCTGAACAGGGGGAAAAAAGCAATAGCTATAGAAAAGCATTTTATAGCCTCGAATACATATACTGGAAGGGAAGGTAGCATGCTATAGCTTGATCTCCTCAGATCTCAGAAGCTAAGTAGGGTCAGTACTTGGATGGGAGACCACCAAGGAAGACTCTGCAGAGGAAAGCAATGGTAGAGCATCTCTGCATCTCACTTACCTTGAAAGCCCCTTGCTGGGGTCACCACAGCTTGGCTGTGACTCGATGGAACTTTACACATACACAGTTCATATGCTGTTACAACAACCCTCTTACCTGGCTCCTTTCATTTCAGTTTATTTAGTCAAAGAAAAAGCCCATATCCCCACTTGTTTAAATGGCTGCAATTGCACTGACAATTTTGGTAGGCATTTTAGATAACCAAATCACCCTAAGCAAAACATGTCCCTAAATTAAGAAAGCTGAAAATCCATAGCAAACCATCATGTACTAAAGAGGTTGTGGAAACTGATCCTGAAGCAAGGCCGCATGGTGAGGCATTTTGGGGCCATGCCCCCTCAGTCACGAGCCATGCCCCACTACCATCACCCTGTCTCAAAAGGTGGGAGTGTCATTTGCCTCGCTACAGGAGAAGGAGAGTCGGCCAGTGCATTTTCCATCCTGAAGCAGAGAGCACATTCCAGCCAGCTCTCCTTCTCCCAGGCCAGGTACCCCGGGGAACGTAGGTGAGGGATGGCAGTGGTGCTTGCCCTGGTAGGTGCAAGTGCAGTGCCGTCAGTGGGTGCCTACCTCGCCTTCAGGAGGGAGATGCTTCTGGGGCCCTCCAAGTGGCTGCACATGCCCAAGCACCACCATGCATGCTTCTTCTATGGCCAGCCGTGCTGCGTAGGTAGGCCACTTGGAGGAGATCCCACCCCAACATGCCTAGCCACTGAGCATGGGGCCCAGAGGTGGGGCGGGTAGGCTACACCTGCAGGGAAGCCATGGGCAGCTCTGACAGCCCCCGAAGGGCTTCCCTGGCAGGTATGCATGCCCACAGCATGCAGCTCTGAGGAGGCAGGGGATCTGGGCTGGCCTGCCTTTGTACCACAGTCACTCCTTGCCATGCTCCCCACCCCGGTGAGCTGGAGACTGGCAGGTAGAGCACAGGGCTGTGTAGCTTCCCATCCATTTGCTCCTGCAAGTTGCCATTGGAGCTTCAGGCAGATGGCCCCTTTGCAGGGCCATAGATAATGGTGGAGCATTTCGGGACCATGACCGTGAGCTAATCTATTTAAAAATCTAATAAAGTTCCCCACTGATAATTAATTATTACTCCAGTTAATAATATAATTAAGTTTCCTGCTCCCCCACCCCAGTGCCCTGGCACCTGCCCCGCCAGCTAAAATTTTCTGTCTATGGGCCCATCCTGAAGGTTTTTACCAGCTGAATATATATCTGGACTAGGATATGTATCCTGGGATACTAAGAGTTGGATTCCACCAGTTTCCCCCCCCATTCAATCTCACCCTATTTTCCTTCTTATTAAAGGGCTCCTTCCACACAGCTTTCGCCCATCCATGCAGTCTCATGATCTCCAGCACAGGCTTCCTCCCTTTTTCAGGGCCCTGGTCACACGGGCCAGATAACGCGGGGGGGAGGCATGGCTTTTTGCACCAGTGCACTTTGACCCGCCTGAACGTGATCAGATGCGACGGCGGGGAATCAGGGTTTCAGTTCATTGGCCCACATTTCTGGTGTGCTGCAACAGAGTGAGGGGAGTGCGCTGGAGCGATCAGACAGAGGAAGTCCATCTGCGGCCCGTCGCGAGCATTAGATAGTGGACTTTTTCCAGTACCTTTTAACTCTGGATTTTTGGCCGGGCGCAACGGATTGGCAACAGGTGTATGATGCTTGCCAGATGTGCCCATTTGATTGTGCCTGTAAACTCCGCCTGGCATCCATGAGTATCCCATGGCAATTTCTGCGTGTGATCGGGGCCCATCAGTAGCAAAGCTGGTTGTATTCAGCCCTACATGTTCATGTGCAAATTAGAAAGAGGTTGTTAGCATGATGGAATACTTTCTGGAATCTTTCCTTCTCTAATCATTGCCAGAGAAAGAATCTAGACCTGGAGGGTTCAGTTACTAGAGCCTGTTGGTGTAGTGGTTAAGTGCACGGACTCTAATCTGGGAGAACTGGGTTTGATTTCCCACTCCTCCACTTGTAGCTGCTGGATGACCTTGGGCAAGCCATAGTTCTGTCAGAGCTGTCCTTGAAAGGGCAGTTCTTGAAAGAGCTCTCTCAACTCCACCTACCTCACAGGGTGTCTGTTGTGGGGAGGGGGAAGGGAAAGGAGTTTGTAAACCACTCTAAGACTCTGAGTGAAGGGCGGGGTATAAATCCAATCTCCTCCACCGCCGCCGCCTCCTCCTCTTCTTCTTCTTCTTCAGTTGGAAGTCAGGGTCTGAATTGAAGCAAGAATAAAGTATTGACAAAGTACTGTGTAATTATGCCATGGCAGGTCTCTCCAGTTTGTCTAGGCCTCAGTTTTGTGCTGTAGTTCACTTTGTCAATCTTGCCTATCCAGTGAAAATCCAATATGCTCTGAGTCAAGAAGCATATGTATTTATGCCCTCAGCATTATTTATGCAGGGAAAAACCAGACAGAGATTTCTTCACAGCAAGATGGAAAGATTCCCATAAATGCTGAATAATGCACCTTGTTACTATAGATATCCCCAAATTAAATTGAGGAAAACAAATTAAATCTGATTTGAGATTATTTTCTAGGCTGCAATTAGTTTAAGGCCAAGTTCCTATGCTGTCTGCATGCTCTTCAAATTGCCTTTTGTATCTCTGGTAGAAACATAGATTTGGAACATTGTGACTAGAATTACTAGGTACTTGTAGGACTCCAGAGCAAAATGTAGTTGACACTTGTTTCATGTTACCCTTGGGCTACAGTTTTGATCAGAGACTGCATGGATTTATCCCTCTCAGCACAATGAATTTTATGCTCATGTCACAGGTAAAGTTTACATTTCCTCTTACATTTTTCATGTACAATTGAAATACAAATGAATTCATTTCTTGTGTAATGTATCTGAGAGACTGAGCAGACAGGAGTGGGGAAAGTGGTCTTAAGCACAAGAGACAGTACAAACCGGTGGCATTATTCCATGCTAGAACAGCCATAGAAGACTCTGATCCTAGGCACAGGCTGCAAAGTCCCCTAAAATAAGCAGCCTCTATGCAAGATATGAAAAACCTATAATAATGGCATGAAATGTGCAAATGAAGAAACATAAATGAGAGGTACTATGCATGTTACATTTTTCAGGGCTGTGCCTAAGGTGTTTTATGTGCCCCCCTAAAAGTATCAGCATAGCACATCTGTGTTTGTGAATGAGTATAACATACAAGGGGACATTTTATGCAGCTAGGTTTGGCTGTGGATCCCAGTTGAGTACATTTTTGTTGTTGTTGTTCAGTCACACAGTCGAGTCCGACTCTTCGCGACCCCATGGACCAGATTACGCCAGGCCCTCCTGTCTTCCGCTGTCCGCTGAAGTTTGCTCAATTTCATGTTTGTTGCATCGATGACACTGTCTAACCATCTCATCCTTTGCCGTCCCCTTCTTCTTTGACCTTCAATCTTTCCCAGCATCAGGGTCTTCTCCAGTGAATGCTCCCTTCTCATTTGGTGGCCAAAGTATTTGAGCTTCAGCTTCAGGATCTGGCCTTCCAGGGAACAGTCAGGGTTGATTTCTTTTAGGATTGACTGATTTGATCTCCTTGCAGTCCAAGGGACTCTCAAGAGTCTTCTCCAGCACCATAGTTCAAAAGAATCTATTCTTCGGCGCTCGGCCTTCCTTATAGTCCAACTCTCGCAGCCATACATTACTACGGGGAATACCATTGCTTTGACCATGCGGACTTTTGTTGGCAAGGTGATGTCTCTGCTTTTTATCATGCTGTTTAGGTTTGCCATCGCTTTCCTCCCAAGGAGCAGGCGTCTTTTAATTTCATGGCTGCAGTCACCATCTGCAGTGATCTGAGATCCTAGGAACGTGAAGTCTGTCACTACTTCTACGACTTCCCCTTCTATTTGCCAAGGAGTGATGGAGCCAGATGCCATGATCTTTCTGCCATCAGAGTGGTATCGTCTGCATATCTGAGGTTATTGATCTTTTCCCCAGCAATCTTAACTCCAGCTTGTGATTCATCCAGGCCAGCATTTCGCATGATGTACTCGGCATATAAATTAAATAAGCAAGGTGACAATATACATCCTTGTCGTACTCCTTTTCCTATGCTAAACCAATCAGTTGTTCCATATCCGGTTCTAACTGTTGCTTCTTGACCCTTATACAGGTTTCTCAGGAGACAGGTGAGGTGGTCTGGTACGCCCATCTCTTTAAGAACCTGCCATAATTTATTGTGATCCACACAATCAAAGGCTTTAGCATAGTCAATGAAGCAGAAGTAGATGTTTTTCTGGTACTCTCTTGCTTTCTCCATAATCCAGCGAATGTTGGCAATTTGATCTCTAGTTCCTCTACCTCTTCGAAACCCAGCTTGTACTTCTGGCAGTTCTCTATCCACGTACTGTTGGAGCCTAGCTTGTAGGATTTTGAGCATGACCTTGCTAGCGTGTGACATGAGTGCAATTGTGCGATAGTTTGAACATTCCTTGACGTTGCCCTTCTTTGGGATTGGAATGTAAACTGACCTTTTCCAATCCTGTGGCCACTGTTGTGTTTTCCAAATTTGTTGGCAAATTGAGTGCAGCACTTTAACAGCATCTTCTTTTAAGATTTTGAATAACTCAGCTGGGATACCATCACCTCCACTAGCTTTGTTGTTAGTAATGCTTTCTAAGGCCCATTTAACTTCGCTTTCCAGGATGTCTGGCTCGAGGTCAGTGATTATACCTTCGTGGTTGTCAAGGACATCGAGGTCCTTCTTGTATAGTTCTTCTGTGTATTCTTGCCATCTTTTCCTAATCTCAGGCTCATGTTGAGTACATGCTCAGGCTCAAACTTGCCTGACTCTTTTCCCTGCCAGATTTTTTTTTTAAAAAAACCCCTCAGATTGTGGCAAGTTTGACCTGAGGAATCGAGGGAATGAAGGGCTTTGAACTCTTGGTCTTCCTGCAGTTGGTCTGCTGAAAATAGTTTCCTGGCTAGTTTCCAGCCCACCGGGATTTGTATCGTTCCCCCACTGTGAGAAAAGCATATGGGGAGTGAAATTTAAGTCAGGTACTATGAAGGGAATCTGCTAAGCAGCACCTCCCCCATAGTCGCTTTCTTTTTTCCAGCTGTACCCTCCCAATGGCTGCTTTTCACAAACAAACATATTTAAGGGGAAATGATAAGCAACTGTGAGTCCCATCAAGTTTGCTCCTCTGTAGCAAATCTCGGTTTGTTGCATTGCAGTGTATGAAATGCTCCATAATGGTAGTGATCCAGTTTAACAGCTTTTTCTATTATAGTTAACATCTGTTGAAGAACATCCCATAATCTTTTTCAGGCTGAAAAGTTTTTTTTTTTTACTCTCATTGCTCTTTGGATGGCTGGTGGTAGTAGCTTTGAATTTTATAGTAAAAATGTATTCTGATCGTAAATTCTCAAGAAGGTTAAACATAAATTAGTCATAAGGCCAATGAAACTGGGAGGCTGAAAGAGGATCTTAAAATTTTCCACCGTTTTCTAATCCTGACCGTGTTTGTTTAATTACAGAAAGGGGGGGGGGGTTTGAAGGAGAAAATTCCTTTTTAAAAATGCCCCTTTTACTTATAACCTCAAACTTTCATGTGCAGAGTGCCGCAGAGCATTGCAGATCTGAGCTCCATTTAAAACAACAAAGTGCTATTTGATAGCTTGGCTCTTCTGTAGAACGGCTCTCCTTCCTGCCTTTGATGTGTGGATGGTTTATTTAATCAATTATTAATCAAAGTTATGGCATTCTTCTTATATATTTAGGTAAAACTAAAAGATGCCTTTCCTAGCTTTCTTGGTTAAATAAATGTTTAAACAGATTTTAGAAATACTTGGGGATATATATATATATATATACACACACACACAAAAGAAAAACTAGCACAAAGATTTGGGAATATTTTTTCCTTTTAAAAATCTATTTGGGTTCGGCGTGTGTATGCTTGGAGTTCAGGTATTGAGGGAGTGAACTTTCATCATGTGACGAACCACAGATGCCAGCATCCTTCCAATACCCTACTTCTATAAAATAAAAATGGAGAACTACTAATTTTTATGAGTTTCTTAGCACAGGTGTGTGGGTTTTCTGGAAACAGGCAAGTGGCACACTATTGGTGTTCTGTAGGTGGACAGCTGGAAATTTTGAGCAGGGAGAATCTCAAGCATTTGGTAGGTTTGGCAGCTTAATATAGAAGGGGAAAAATGACTGCTAGAAAAACCTCAAGTGCTGCTAATTAGCAGCAATGAACTGTGGGTAAGGACAGTCCATTTTAATGTGAGAAGAATTTTACAGTAACCATGGCTCGGGAGGGGGAAAAAGTGTATAGAAGGAAATGCTCCCTAGCTGACCCTTGTGGCAATCTATGTTTCACGTTGCAATAATCCTGTAAATTACTATGCTTTCTTATACTGTAACTTGGAGTTAATTAGTAATTTAACATTCCTCTACACTACTAAATGTCTTTCTTGCATTATATTATGTTGTTTCATGGTCCTACCTTAACACTAATGGGGTTTTGTTATATTTTCTCAAAACACTAACAGTAAAATAAAACTGAGGGGGGAAATTAATTAGTTTCCCTTTTACATTTGATTTACCTGTTATTAACAATTAAGTGGTGGTGGGCTTTCTTCCCTCAAGAGCTTGCAAAGGCTGTGCTTCTAAGGTGTGAATGTGAATGAATTAAGGAAAAGGAACAGAAATATGAGTTGCGGCTCCACCAATAGAATTTATGGAACATGTTCAAGAATAGAACGCTAACAAGTAGAGGACCTGTGGGGACTCCATGGGGAATCTCAATTTGCCCTCTCCCCATCGTTTCCTCCTTTGCTTCCCTAAAAGCCCCCATAGTCCATCCCCTTTTCCTGCTTCCTTCTCCCCACTGACTAGCCAACCTCCCTTTATCACCCCCTTGACTTCAGCTTTCCCTCCCTCCCCCCTGTGGCAGCCTCTACCCAGGAAAAAAGTAGTGCAGTCCCAGCCATGGGGCCAGCAGGGCCGGATCACCCATTGGGCGATCTAGGCGCTCGCCTAGGACGGCCCGGCCTCAGGGGCGCCAAATGGTGCCCCACTCCCCCCCGAAAAGCACCCCCCGCTGCCCTAACCCGGCGCCCTCCACAGCTGCTAGATCCCTGCCCCCTTCCTGGCTTTCCTGGGGGCCCGCAGCTGCGGAGCCCCAAGGAAAGCCGGCTCTGGGAGGGAGGGGGTGGCAGCTAGACCCCCCGCCCCCTTCCTGGCTCTCCTGGGGGTCCCACAGCCATGGAGCCCCAAGGAAAGCCGGCGCTGGGAGGGAAGGGGTGGCGGCTAGACCCCTGCCCCCTTCCCTGGCTTTCCTGGGGGCCCCGAAGGAAAGCCAGCGCTCTGCTGCTGCTCCCGGTCTCCAGGCCCCACCAGGAGGTTGGCATCCCCAGTGGGGGCACCCCAGGCTTCCTGCCTAGGGCGCCCAGACACCTGGAGCCGGCCCTGGGGGCCAGGTGCGGTTGTATGGTGGGGAACCCGCAAGGACTTCCAGGGGGAACCTCAGTTTCCCCTGTATCTCCTTCCCCACACTTCTCCACAATTGGGACCCAAATCAGCTTACATCATTCTCTCCTTCATTTTATCCTCAGTAGAACCCTGTGAGTTCAGTTAGGCTGAGAGAGAGTGACTGGCACATTACTGGAGTTGCTGCTGTTGAGCAGTAGCAAGCAGCCAGGCTTGAATAAATCATGCATGTAGCGTGTTGCCCTGTGGTTGCGGCTGGGCCTGGCCCCAGTGAATCTTCCATCAAAGGCCAAAGCTGTTGTGGTTGTCTGGCAGTGGCCACTGAAGACATTCATAGAGCTACAAGTGCTACTTCAGTGGTTTGAGAGGGTTTTTTTTAACCTCCCACTGTATTTTTGTTTTGGTTTTCAGAATCTTCCGGGGGGGGGGTTGGGGAAGAATGCCCGAGGTGTGCTTCTGGTTTGTAGAAAGATCTGTCTTGTCATATTCATGATGCCATCTCTGGCATCTGGTTTTATGAGGAACCTGTGAAAATTATTATGAGCATCTGAAATTACCTGGAGTCAGACTCTTGGATCATCTAGCTTAGTATGGTCTAATTTGACAGTAGGAGGAGGGGCGTGGCTCAGGGCAGAGCAGTGGTTTTGCAAGCTCAATGTCCAGTTTCAATCCCTGTCTGTTTCAGGTAAATGGTTTGGGTAGCAGCTGATGTGAAAGACCTTGACCTGATATCCTGGAGAGCTGCTGCCAGTCAGAGTAGACAATACTTACCTTCATAAACCAATGACAGCTTCATATGTTCAGGCTTGTCAGCACCTAAATAGCAATTCAAATCTGTTAAACGAGGTCCTTTGGCAAAAACTAGCAAGAATTGAGTTAGGAAAGTTTTGCATTCAGATTTAAACTTGGACTTTTTTCAGACTGATTTTATGGTATCTGATCATTCAGAATTTTGCAGCTGGGAAAAAGTGATTATAATATATCAGCAAGTAATAATCTAGACTAAAATCTGGAGCTGGTCTCTACAAGTTTTCCCCTCCCCCTTCCAGGGCCCACCTTATAGGCTGGTTGTAAGAATTGCAAGTTAATATATGAGAAACATTTCAAATACTCAATGTGCTGTGTAAATCCTATGTTACTGGACTATAATTATATATGATCAATTAAAATATTGTGTTCTAAATTAATTCTACATAAATTAAACATTGGTAGCGCTTCTTTTCCCCCTCCCCTATTATTTCCCCCCCTTCCAATAATGGTTTTTGTTTGCTGATAGTCAAAGTTGATTAGAACTGTTCCCGCAAGAAATACTTCATTCTTTTTTTCTTAGATATTAAGAAACCAAGGGTGTTAATTTCCCTCCCAAAAGACGAGCATATACAATGGAATGGTTTCAGTGTCGTTTTTCCTTTTTAAAGCTGAGTGTTTCCTGGGAAGGGAAGTGTTTGGAAAGGCCTGTGAATTCAACACAAAACATTTCCCGAAGATTTTGTCTCTAGGGGCTCTTGCTAAAAGAAGTGTTGCTACCATTTAAAACCCCATTCTTTGCAGCTGGATTTGAACATTCCATAAAAAATTTATCCCTGCTTTAAGAGATTTCTGCTTTTCTGTCCTCTCTATTGTTAGACAAATTGAAGTGTGCACTCTGAAGGAGTGTGGCAGTGAACTGAGAATTTATTTACTCATTCGATTCTAATATTGAGAGAATCTACTCTCTCCGTTCAAAGGGTAGAGCAACAATGCAAGTGACACCGGGTCACCCGGCACTTCATAGCTACCTGTGAGATAGAATTGTTCTCCTGGCAGATAGGAAGTGACTGAAACCTCTTTTTCTCATCAATGTCTATTATGATTGATGGCTCTATGGTCACATTGAATATGCCCTTTTTAAATAATTCACAATGTCATCATCATAGTACTAGTTTATAACTAGCCTGTTATTTTTACCTTTGTTCATTCACTATCAGAAGGTTTGATAAATTAAATACTGTGGGGTTTAGCGATATTATAACACACTAAAGCATAGGATTTTTTTTTTTTAATTCTTTTTTAAAAAATTCTGCATGTATCCAAAAAGAAAAGTCTTGCATAAGAAGTTATTAATATCTTCTAGGGTTTTTTTTTTCTTGACAAAATAATAGCTGAATGAGCATCTTTGAAATTTAAAAAAACCACTTTGGGTAACTATAAGAATTACAAAATAAATGCAAGATGTGAAATGTGTACTATTGAGAGCTCACACTAGATTGTAAAACAGCATCACATTTTTTTTTTCAGGATTCAGTGTAACAAGTATCTAGAGGTGGCAGCTAGTTATTTCATCCCAATTGTCAACTGAAACTTTTAATAGTTCTTATCTTTAGAGTCTTTCAGTTCACTAATAAAAAAGTACTTCTTAGATCTAAACCATGTTTAACAATGAGAGCTGCCAAAATATATAACTGAAAGATAGGTAACTATTTTAATTAATTGCATAAGAAGCATATCAATGACATGGCATTCCTTTAATTTCATTTAATCATCAAAATGTGTTAATTACTTAATATGATGGAAATCCTCCTGTTTCCTTGTGTCATTCTTGCAAACTGCGGGATTAAAGCAGTTTATTTTATTATTACCATGAACAATAAAACACTTCAAACAACATTCCCATTGAAACAACCCCCATAGGAACAATGGGGGTTGAAGGAGTAAATTGGAGGACACCATCACACCTGTAGCCAGGAACAATGGAGAAAGGGGAAACTACACTTTCAGAAAATGATGCCTAGCCATCACACTGGCTGAGTTCAGACTGGCAATTTGCCCAATATAGCCACGGTTCCAGCCACGGTTCCCAAGCAGATTAAAGGGGGCATTCACACAGGCACATCTGCCTGGCGTTCCCCACCCGTAGGCAACGCGTGCTGTTCCACTTCGCTCCCATGTTTAAAAGATACCTGTTACAAATGGTAGCAAATCTTGGAGAGTGCCTTTATCCTGCGTCAGTCTGCTTCCCAGAAGTGTGAATGCTCAGCTGAAAAGCTGGGAGCAATCTGCGTTGCTCCCGGTGCATATGATTGGCATATATGATTGGCTGTGCTCCGCTCTACCACATAAGGTGCATATGATTGGCTGTGCTCCGCTCTGCCGCCCAATGCGGTGCTGGCGCAACGGGATCCTCCCCAAATCAGCTGGATGCCTATGTGTGTATGATCACATGTGTGCATTAGTGCTCATGCGCTTATGCGCTCATACACACATAGGCATCCAGCCAATTTACCAGGAAAAAGCTGTTTACAGCCGCACTTCCAGGACAGCAGTCTGAACACTCCCGCACGCCTCCTCCCAGTATGCTCCCGCATCAGTCGGCCCTGTGTGACCGGAAAAACCCAGGACTGTTTGTTCCGGGGCTTTTTTGCCATGACTGGCTCCCGCTGCAAACTGCCAGTCTGAACTCAGCCATTGAAAAGGAAACTGTGTACTAGGTATAGTGGTTCACAGAGACTTGGAGCCATCATAGGCACTGAGATGGGAAGCTCAGTGGGGAAGGGAGACTTTACTTAAGCCAAAAGCAATCATGGAGATTTGGACTCTAGTTCCTTGAAGTTACCCTTAACTTTCAGTTTTTGGAATTGTGGCTGCATGAAAGCACATTGGGTTGGATAGGATTCCATTCTGCTAATATTAGATCCTTCCTGTATAGTAAGACACATTTTGCTGACAGAAGTTGCCTCATCTACCTAATCAAAGCACTTTACCCTGACAGAAATCTTCACTCTTAACAGACTGTAATAACAGAATCTAACCCGATGGGTTGGTTCCTGTAGATACATTAACAAGTGGCAATGCTTTCCTTTGAAGCAAGGAGCCTTACCCTGATGCAAGCAGCTTTTTAGATGCTTTTTGCATTATGTGAAAGTTCCTTGCTGTGGGCCAAAGGGACACTGCTGGTGGAACATTATCTACAGAATCTAACATACTGTCTCTTTCAAGAAGTTTCTTAAATATGAGTCATCTTCCTGGCAGCAGAGTAGGATTTTTTAGCTATACAAACTGTCTAATTAAAACTTAACGGGATTCAAAGTTTTTATGGAAAACAATTCTGTACTATGTCCCCCCTAGCACCCAGGCGATGTATCACATGTGACAATTATGTAATGTACAGTTATAGCTTTCCATATTTAACAATGTTCCACTGGATGGCTATGTCTTCTTCTTCCAGTCTAAAGCAATGGTCTAATCCATTGGTATTCACTCCATGGCTCACAGAGAGCCACATTCACGAGTTCCATCAACAAAACATTTATTTTCATCCCTAGTATGAGGCCTGTACCTCAGAGAGGATTGCGGATTACTTTTCCTCCTGTGGCAGTTGTTTCAGGGTAGAAACTACCTGCCAACCACAAGCCCCATGAGGCAAGGGTCTTGCCTACTTCACTGGAACATGGGGCAACTGCCACAATGGGGAACAGTGCTCAGAACAGCCACAAGTAGCATTTTAAAGAACCATATGTGGTTCCTAGGTCACTGAGTAAGTTATCACTGATCCACTCACTATTCAGCAATGAGGTGCATATATCCTGCAGCTTCAGTATAAATTTGCCCTGTGTTTATTGCTCTGCAAACAACCTAAGAACTTATGTTTTGTGCTTCATGATAATTTTTACCCGACTTTAATTGCTTTATTTCAGATTTTAGTGATTTATTTTTTTAAAAAATGGAAGGACCTTCTTTTGAATATTGTTCCTGATAATAAAAAATCTAACAAAAAGTTCTTTTTGGAGATATAGTACTGAAGGATTTGACATACCTTATTTTAACACTTTTATAAGTCAATTGAGACAAATGTTAGCTGTTATATAGCATGAAAATATAACTCACTGGGTATTTATGGAAAGTCCGGAGTTGAATACATTATTTTTTCCAATCCATCCTTGTTTAAAACCGGAAACATTCAGTAACATAGAGTTAGTTCCCAGTCCTTTAACAAAAGCCCCATGGCATATCTAGAAAATCCAGAGTACTAAATTGCTATTGCAGGATCATCTTTGATGCTATTCATGGAACACACTCTTTTTATGGGAATAATAATAAATATTTCAGTTTTTTAAAAAACAATATTGAGTATACCAATCTAAAAAATTTATTCAATTGTATGCCCTATTAGCATTAAAAACTGGTGATACAGGGGCAAAAGTTATTTGGGCTCATCTTCAACAATTCAGATGTTTTATTTAGGGGTTATTGAGCATGTGTTGATTTGGCTCACATTCTATTCTCTAGTTGCTACTCAAGAAGTTCAAGACTGTTTGATGGGCTACTTTCTGTATATTCAAACAGTATAATACAATTGGCTGCATCTCATGCATATGTATTATCATACAAACCAATGGGAGTCCCAGTTCCCCCCACCCCCTAACTGACCATCACTGTATGCTATTTCACAGGCAATTTCTTAAATATAGGATGAACAAATCAGTCAGTCATCTCTCCTATATTATAAAGCTGTGTTGGTGGTGGCACATTGCTGAACATTTCACATGGCGCCCACAGTCTTTGGCTCCATGATCTGTCATTCAGAAGCTGTCCCTATCCACTGGCTGCATTGCCTGAGTCTCGCTTCCAATATTCTAAATAGTTTGCTTTTTCTCTTCCCCCAATAGCCAGTCAGAACACAGAGGTCATTTGCATATGTGGCCTGGTTGGCCTTTTCCTCTAACATTCTAAACAGTTTGCTGTTGCTCTTGGGAGACCTGAGGTAAAATACATATCCCAATCTCCCTGTGGGGCCTGGAGATCTCCCACAAATCACTGTGTTCCCCAACCACAGCACATCATTTCCCCTACAGAAAATTTCCCAGCTATTACAACTGCTCTCCAGATGACCAAGATCAGTTCTCCTGGAGACAATGGCTGCTTTGGGAAGTGGACTCTATGGCATTATAGCCTGCTGAAGTTGCTCCACAGCCCAAACCCTGCCCTCCCCAGGCTCTACCCCTCAAATCTACAGGTATTTCCCAACCCAGAGTTGGCAACCATGTAATTGGCTATGAAACCACTTTCCAGACCCTTGGAAGCTAGAAAACATGGCATAGGAGAAGGTGCTTTTCTACCTTCACTGCCACTGCATAGCCCCAAATTAACATACGCCAACCTCCAGGCTGCACCTGGAGATCTCCAGCTATTAAAACTGATCTCCAGATGACCAAGATCAGTTCTCCTGGAGACAATGGCTGCTTTGGCCAGTGGACTCTATGACATTATACCCTGCTGAGGTCCCTCTCCACCCCAAATCCTGCCCTCCCTAGACTCTACCCCTCAAATCTACAGGTATTTCCCAACCCAGAGTTGGCAACCCTGTAACTGGCTACAGAACTGTTTTCCAGACTCTTGGAACCCAGAAGACATGGTATAGGAGGAGGTGCTTTTCTACCTTAGCTGCCACTGCATAGCCCCAAATTAACATATGCCAACCTCCAGGCAGCACCTGGAGATCTCCAGCTATTACAACTGATGTCCAGATGACCAAGATCAGTTCTCCTGGAGACAATGGCTGCTTTGGCCTGTGGATTCTGGCATTATACCCTGCTGAAGTCCCTCCACACCCCAAATACTGCCCTCCCCAGGCTCTACCCCTCAAATCTACAGGTCTGGCCATCCCCCTAGTATTGCCAGCCTTCAGGCAGCACCTGGAGATCTCCAAGATCAGTTCTCCTGGAGAAAATGGCTGCTTTGGGCAATGGACTCTATGGAATTTTACCCTGCTGAGGTCCCTCCACACCCCAAACCTGCCCTCCCCAGGCTCTACTCCTCAAATCTACAGGTATTTCCGAATTGGTAATCCTGTAACTGGCTATGGAACCACTTTCCAGACCCTTAGAAGCTAGAAAACATGGCATAGGAGGAGGTACTTTTCTACCTTAGCTGTCACTGCATAGCCCCAAATCAACGTAAGTCGGGGTGGAGGGAACCATACCTGTTACCATGAGGCTGTCCTCCCATACTACCCACTTGGGGCAGCAAAATGAGACAGCCCTGCCTTATAGCTAAGCAGAAGGAAATAAACATGGCTTGCCTCCCTCTGTTTTCCCCTTTCCTCTGCCGCCCCATCAGCCACAGCCGGGACACTCACCTGGAGCTTCCTTCCAGAGCTCGTTGTATTTCTTCCCACAACGGGCCTTACTCCTAGTTTATATATAAACACTTTTTTAAAAACAAGTCATACCAAGACCATGTTATTGTTGTTGTTTCACACATGTGTTTTTGTATAGCCTTTTGGGAGCCATAATCCCCCTATGTAATCTAATTACCAAAATGTTCCATGCATGGCCCTGAAGGAGAATTGATTTTACCTATTGCACAGATGCATAAACCAAAGCCAGGCAGAAGGAAATGAAATTCTACTACCTCAGCTACTGTGCAGCTGCAAAGCTGTAGCTTTTCAAGTTGCATAGTAGAGAGGTGAGGAGGCCTGAGGCTTGCCTCTTGAATGATTGTAGCTGTCAAAAACAGTATATTCACTTGCCAAAGATATTCACCTGCCAAAGTTTGCAGGATTCCTAATTTTGTTAGTACCCCAACAGGTCAAGAACAGTAGAAGGAAATGAAGGACCAAGCAAGAAATCAGTAATTCAGCCATAGTGGAGTTGTGACCAGGTGAAATGAATTTCTGGGTTACTGACTGCAGAGAAATACCTCCTTATTTCAGGGTCTTGATACAATTCCCACATTTTTTTAAACTTTTTCTTTCTCCTAGTAGAAGTCAGGTGGGAAGGGGGAAGTTGGTTGCTTTCAAGTATTGCCCAACCATCAAAGCTTTGGCAGTGCTAATGGACATTCTGGCTAGAGACAATGAAATGGTCAGCTCACATCTTAGCTGGAATCTGACACCTAGAAGAAACACAGAGACTTGGAAGTGTAAGGGGCTATCTTCCTGGAGATTTCAGGAAAGGATTCTTTGATCCACAACAGGGTGGGAAAACAGAAGAGATAAAATGCCTTGGCATGGAGGGTTCATCTATTGCAGATCCATCTTGGCTCATTACATCTGGAGGATAAAGCTGTCATATCAGAGCTCCATCTTGATGGCTGCCATTGCCATGTGGAGGAGAAAAAGGATAGCCTGCCTTGACAAAGACTCCAAGGTAATGGGAAGCTTTTAGATCTGTGACTTCTAAATTAAAGAGTCTGGGCATATTCACATGTAGAGGAGGGAAGGCAATGTGGTATAGCCCAGTCTCATCAGATCTTGGAAGCTAAGTGTGGTCGGTGCTTGGAAGGGAGACTACCAAGGAGGACTCTGCAGAGGAAGGCAATGGCAAACCACCTTTGCTTCTTGCTTTCCTTGAAAGCTTCTTGCTTTTCTTGAAAGCCCCTTGCTGGGGTCACCATAAGTTGGCTGCAATTTAATGGCACACAAACATACAAGTGCAGTAAGCCATCCCTGTGGTAACTATTCATTAAGTAGTGAGACCTGCAGGCATTTGGAACAGCAATGTGGGAAGGAAAGCTAGCAGCACTGCCCCCCTTACCTAACAATTCCTAGAACAGCCAGTTGGTTGGCAGCATACTGAAAAAGTGGGTGCTTTGATACTTCAGAGGACTGAACAGAATGGTGCTTGCAGTTCAACAGGAAGTCCATTCTGCCACACTGACAATATGCTATTAGTGTCCTGGCCCCACTGCTGGACCTCCTGATGGCACCTGGTATTTTTGACCACTGTGTGACAGGGTGTTGGACTAGATGGGCCATTGGCCTGATTCAACATTGGCTTCTCTTATGTTCTTATGTTTATGTTACGTAGGGCTTAGTGACCAAGAGGTACTAAGAAACATGTCATGGAGGCAGTGAGCTGAATGCCACCATAGCTATGGTTTTACCAAATAGAAAAGCACTGCTTGAGCACTTCTCCAGTGATGTGGAAGTGGGAAGATAAATGGTCTTAGTACAATTCCACTTGTGCAAGATATAGTGCAACATGTAGCCCTTTCCTCCTTTTGTATTAAAAGGCCCATAAATTTGTTGCACAAAATCTTGTGCAAGCATAAGCACAAGTGGGGATTCAATAAATTTGATTCAGCATAGGTGGCCACCACTGTCTTTTTTGTTGCATTTCTGCTTGTGTTGCATTTCTGCTTTTGTTGCATTTTGCTTCTAGCACTAGTAGAAATTTTGCACAGGATCCAACCCACTGTCTTTTTTGCATATGGTGCATAGGAGGAATGATTCCTTGAATGACCTTAGAAGGGAGATCCTATAATGCAAAAATGTTTAACTTCACCTCTTCAAAAGTGATTGGACTGCCTTTTGCTTCTGTTCATCTATCATCACAATAAAGTGTACTCTATGTTAAACCCTGAGATTATTGCAGAAGAGAACCTTACAATGATCATTGCATTCATAGGGAAGTAATTTTATTCTGAAATATAATGCTCCTCCCCAATACACCAGTTTCCTAAAACAACCCTTGAAACCAGGGCTGCAAGGAACCCCTTGTGAAAGGTGAACCATAAGCCATTCTTTTGCAGTACTGTATTATTTAAGTTGGTGTATCTCGCCTATGGGTGGACAAAACATATTGCTTCGACTCGCCATCCTGGTGAAATCACTCATTCTTTATGAAAAGGAAAATCCTGTTATGTAATGAACTGTAAGCACTGTGAGGCCATTTGAATGCTAATTACCTGTAACTGTTTATGCTCAGCCAATCCTGCATAGAATTTTGATTGTGGCAAGCATGGCTCAGCTCTCTGTGATGTGGGGACGTGTCTGTGTGATGTGGGAGAAAAAAAATTACAGCAAGTGCTCAACCTCTGAATAGTCCAGTGCAGCAATACAAGCAGAAGGTGTTTTCTGCACACAAAAAAAGCCTCCACCCTTTTCTACTCAAAATTGTAACATAGCTAACAACCTTTTCCATGTGTGGATTTTTTTATCAGCTGAGCCAGCACAATCAAGCAACATGATAGGGATCCTATCTAATACAAAAATAGCATACAACCCATATCCATGGAACACTCATCAGTATTTTGGAAGTCTTCCTGACACAGACTGCAACCAACAAATTAGAGCTGCTGGAAGTAAACAGGGAGGGAGACACATGGCTGTAGCCTCCTCCTCCTCTCTTTCTAGGTTAACCCATAGTAATTAATGACAAGCAAAAAGCCCTGTACTTGACCCAACACGGCTCACAGGTTTGCAAACATTGTTGTCAAACTCTCTGAAATGTTCAGTAGGTATTTCTGAATGTTAGACTCACAAAATGTGCACATCCTCGATACCTCTTCTCTTCTGCTTCCCCTCCTCCCCAAGCCACAAACTTGACTTTTAATGAAGGCAAATAACCTACTATGGGGATGGTTCTTTAAGCAGATGATCCTGTACATTACTCTTCCTTGAATTTCCCAGTATGGTTTCCTGGTTGAGTTGATAGGAATTATAGTTTTTGTGGCTTCCCATCAGACAGCTGAGAAAGTGCCACCTCTCATCCACCCCAGCCATCTAGTAAGGACTTAGTAAGAACCAGCTGTGGCCAGTGTTCTATGTAAAGATAAACTCAAATTCACTTGACATACTGGATCCAACCAACAGCTCTGATATTGGAAAAGGAAGGAGGGGGAATGCTACCAAAAAGACAGACAGACAGACAGAGGCTCCATTCAGATGGCTCTTTAGATCTGTGCCACACACGACTGCCTTGCGGATTTAAATGTAATTTCCAGACAGCAACATCTGGGAAACATACCTCGTCCGTGAGCATCCTGTTTTGCCGTGCTTCGGAGCCATACTTGATACTAGTTAAAATCTGGAGTTTTCTTGTCCCAATGGGCCAATTGTGGACTTTCCCTGTCTGATCACTCCAGCATGCAATTAAAAAATGGTGCCCGTTCAGGATGGTCTGACATCAGACCATCCCGAACGGGCACCATTTTTTAAAAATCTCAATTCTGCGCATGCGCAGATAAACAAGGACACAATGTAATGCCTATGCACTTGTGCAAACTTTTTTTTTTTTTAAACATCACCCCACAAACCTCCTTCAGTGGACGCCATCTGACAATCCACAGCATAGGCAGCATGTGGTAAGACAATTCCCTGGGGGAGCTGTCTGGTTGTGCGACGACGGATTTAAAAGATCAGGATCAAATTAGAGATGGGCTAATGGAGGGGTTAGCTGCCCGTCTGAACAGACCCAGATAGATAGACAGACAGACAGACAGACAGAAAGTGTTCGGGATCATAGAACCTGCTTGGACAAAAGCCATGTGGGCTGGGGGGCTGTAGTAAGGAGAGGAATTGGGCAAGATTGAGTGGAAATCCTGCCTGGATCCGACCCACTGCTTATTTTAGGTTTTGAAAAAATCATCCGTAGATGCTTGTGAATGGGACACATTTAATTTTCAAAGCAAGGCATTTGCAAGGACTGCAGCATCACTTCCACTGTTAGAAAAGCTTGTAATGTGATGTCATAACCATCTACCAACTGATTGCCATAGAACTGAGGAATCTTCACTATGATCCCATCTCCTGCAAGCTGTCTCACTAGACATTACAAAGCTCAGAGAAAGAGGCACAGGGGATTGCTTCTGGCAACCATGATCTGTCTCCCATTCTCAGTTCACCTCTAGCCTGAGGTTCTGATAGCACACTGAAGTTCTCGTTTCAGTGTCACGGATGGTACCTTACCTTGCAATAAGTCATTCCAGAGAGGAAATTTATGAATAAAAGATGAATACGACATAACTGTTTGTAATAATGACATCCCATTGATCCAGGATCTTATATAGCTATAGGTTCAGAAAAGCGGCTATGTGGATTTTTAGTCTTTGTAGTGCAAATCTGCCCACTTGACCAGCATTACTGTTTTTATTTAACCATGGCTGGTCCCTTTCCAGGAAAACTTATAGCCTAGGTTAAATGATAGAGAAGAGGTAGAAGGAGAAGACAGGGCACGATAAATGTACGATACAGCTAGAATTGGGACACTATAATAGAGCATACTATAATGAAGAAGAGTCCCCGCACAACATCTAAAGTAGAGTATTCTTTTTTACATTTATATGCTGCTCAACTCTACAGTATCTTTCTGTTTGTCTATCTCTCTATGATCTATCTGTCTGCCTGGGAAAACCTCTCTGGCACATAGCAAGATATGCCATACAACAGAGGTGGTCATGTACTTGGCTTTTCGTTTCTCATCTTATAACTGCTCAGTCTTGGGGTCTCTAGGGATGTGTCTGTGCAAGGCGCAGTTGTACACAGGCTGCTCATGCTTGTTCATTTGTCCACTAACCTAGGCAATGGCTTGTGTGACGGCACTTCACAGGTAAGCACAGCTGAACGAGTGGTGGTCTTTGGGAGTTATCCATGCATCACCATACTCCCTTTTTTGTAGGTGTGAGGCACATTGCAGCGATTCCTTTTTTGTTTTGCCATGTTGGAGCCGTTCAGAAAATTCCTCAAAATGATAGTCGTCATTGCAGTTTCTGGAGATATAAAGCAACAGTGTTGTCAAAGGAAGATAAAACTGAATTTTAAAGCACACCTTCTATGCTAGTGAATTTGTTTTGGGATGAAGTACAGATTCTGTTTTTGTATTCTCATTCAAACACAAGTGAAAAGAAGCAAGAGAAGGACAATAATTCAGAGGTAAAAGCATCCACTTGGCATGGAGATAGTCATAGTGAACCTGAGATCCTTGGCATCTCCAGTTAAAAGGATGATGAAGAAGAAGAGATTGGATTTATACCCCACCCTTCACTACCTGAAGGAGTCTCAGAGCAGCTTACAATCCCTTTCCCTTCTCCTCCCCACAACAGACACTCTGTGTTGTAGGTAGGCTTAGAGAGCTCTGAGAAAACTGTTCTTGTGAGAACAGCTCTGAGAGAGCCATGACTGACCCAATGTCACACCAGCAGCTGCATGTGGAGGAGTGGAGAATCAATCCCGGCTCTCCCAGATTAGAGTCCATCCTCCTAACCACTACACCAAACTGGCTCTAAGGTAGTAGGTGATGTGAAAGACCTCTGCTGGAGATCCTGGAAAGCTGCTGCTGGTCAGAGTAGACAATAGTGAATGATGACAGTCTATCTAATAATGTGGCTCTTACCTGGTTCCTACCTATGCTTGGTTACTAAATCAATAATTATGGAATTGTCCCTCTGGACAGCCTGGAAATGGACTGAGTCACTGATAATTCTGATTAATGTGAAATACCCTTGGAATAGGTGATGAATTGTCCTTATGTAAGCACAGTCTTTGAGGGAGAAAAGATGCTCTCAGGATGAATTGACTGCAGATGTCTGAATATTAGGATTTCCAGAGTGATTTCTACTTTCTTATGCAGCAATACATTGATTCCCTTTAAGAACAAAAGCATTCAATACACTGCATCCCTCAGAAACACAGATTCTTTTTATCTAGACATTAAAAAAACATAAATCAAATTCATCGGACCAGTTTGTGGTGTCTGAATGGAAGTCTTTAGTTTACGAAAATTATAATTATTTTGATTTTTTTGTCCACAGTCAGCTTGAAATGTTGCAAAACTCTGCAGGTGCATGCTGGTATAACAAAACCAATGAACAGATGGTTGAAGGTACCGGGCCAGCTCAAGGGATTAAATGCAAGGCTTTTGAAATTTAAAATTAAAGCTGGGTGATCTTGGGGAAAACGTGCCTGCCAAACAAACCTGCTGTAAAAAAAAAAAAGTTCTCCAAGTTCTCAAGACAAGCTGATGTTGATTCAAATAAGGCAAAAATCTATGCATTTAAAGCACTTGTCAGAGTCAGGAATAAACTTGATGAGGGGGAAAAATAAGATGTTTTCAGTGACTGGTCTGTGATGACTGTTTGTCACATCTGTCCTCTTATCTTTAATAAGCACCTCTAACATTTAATAATTCAATCCTCACATGGCTCTGGCAGTCCAAGCTGCCTTGTCTTAAATGGGTGATACCTGCGCAATATTCCAAGGATTTACTGTTTATAATAGAATGGGATTATTGCTATCGATCTGCCAGTTGTTCACAAGAATCTGCCCAGTTTCAGATTCCACATGCTAACAGTTCCATCAGTGACAGGAAATGGAAATAGATTGCCATTTTTACCACACGTCTGCATCTGGTGTGTGATAAAATTCCCCTAACCTGCTGGCGAGTATGGCACAGATTCCCATGCTAATCCAAGTGAGAAAGCTCCCTTGGGTAGATGGGCCATCTGTAGGGGCTCTGTGTTATCTGAAATCCTTAAACTAGTTACCCCAAACTGGATATTGGACAGTCAAATTCCATGGAAGCAAGCCCCACAGAGGTAACAGGGCTACCTGTCTGCTAAGTACCTCTTCCCTGTAGTATATCCTATATCTTGGAGACCAAGCCCTATGAAGAAAGGCTGAGGGACTTGGGAATGTTTAGTCTGGAGAAGAGGAGGTTGAGGGGAGACATGATTGCTCATTTGAAGTCTTTGGAGGGCTGTCAGAGGAGGGCAGGGAGCTGTTTCTGTTGGCAGCAGAAGACAGGACTCTCACTAATGGGTTTCAATTAAGGGTGGGAAGGTACCGGCTATATATTAAGAAAAACTTTTTTACAGTAAGAGTTGTGCAACAGTGGAATCAGCTGCCTAGGGAGGTGGTGAGCTCCTCCTCATTGGCAGTCTTTAAGCAGCAGCTGGACAAACACTTGTCAGGGATGCTTTAGGCTGATCCTGCATTGAGCAGGGGGTTGGACTAGATGGCCTGTATGGCCCCTTCCAATTCTGTGATTCTATGATTTTATTCCATACCCCTTTGTAAACTTTGACTCAGATGGAAGGACGTCTGCCCATGGAACATAATGTTCTCACCTCCCCCTTTCTTCTGCAGCTGAAAGTGCCCCCTGAAATGCCATCCCTTGGGATCTCCCAGGAACAGAATTTCAGGAACAGTTTTGGGCTGCAGCAGGAGGGGGAAGGTAAGGAAGTTGTCCTCTGCAGGCAGGCAGCTTTCTGCCTGTGGAAGCACCCCTGGGTATGCAACCCAATTCCACCATTTATCCAGAGTTCTGATTATCCAAACGATTTCAATATCTAGTCAATTTAATTCAAGTTGCTCTGTATTGCAGTATCCAGAAAGTAACATTTTAAAGTACTTGTCTTCTAATGAGCGTTCAATTCATTCATAAAAGAATTTATTTCTTGATAAAGCAGCCTAGATTTCCCCATTTTCCATTCTTAAAGATTCTATCCATTCAGCTGGTCTGAGCTTTCTCTCACAAGCTTTGCTCCCGAATAGTACTGAAATTAGTTTTGGAATAACCATCGTTAACACAGAGACTTTATGTTCCAAATGTCACCTTTGTATCAGAAGCACTGTGACCCACTCATACAGCTATTTCGTTTTTTTCACCAACTCTGGCCATTGTTTTCTGCATCCCCCCCCCATATTATTTTTTTATGGTCATTCTTAATTGGGATCCTGATGGGAGCATTTAAGCTCACAATGACGAAAAAGCCTACTGGGTGGAAAGCAGCAATCTCAGAAGCTTTGATGGCCTTGTTGGCCAGAATTTGGAACTCCGCTGACCAGTTTGCTTACAGCTCTATTTAAAAAACGAAATGGCTGGTAATATTGTGCTGTGTTTGCTAGAGCCCTTGTTAATATAATCTATTAATCACAACTTGATAAGCATATGCAGAATGTGTCTGGAGAACATTTTAATCACTTATTACAGAATACACACACACACATACCCCTAACTGCCTTTTCCAGATCACAAGCAGTATGCTCATTAACAAAAGAGGGAGAAGTTATAAGGAGACATGTAGGCTGAATCTGGAAACTCTATTGTTCTGCCAAAGCTTGAGACCCTAGTTAGTTGTGAATACAGCTATTGCCCCAGGGGGGGCAGGGGGAGGTAAAGAAAATGCGGCTATTGTTATTGGGTTTGGGAATAATCAACTGAGAGTGCTGTCCGCTGAAACTTTTAGCAAGATAATATAATTTTATTGCAGCTCAGGAGAAAAGAAAAAAAAGGCACTTGGGTGTCCGTAACTGAATCATTGCTTTTCATTTTCCTTTCTTACACCTGTCCAATTCTTAGCCCAATAGATGTTTAAATACTTTAATTAGTGACATTAGTTATGGAAAGGAAATTGAGCAAATGTCTGCCATCTTCAGTCCAAGCTTGAATCCTTTCAACATCAGACAGCTGATCGGGGATGATTTAGTTGGCAGGTTACAAGCTGGCAAGCTGAACAGATATAAATTAAGTAGAAAAGGTTAAATTAGAGTAAAATGAGTTTGCATCAACATCTACAGATGAAAGTAAATTCTAAAAGGAGGCCTTCACTCTGCCCTTTCTGCTGCTGTGCTACAGCAAAGATGACGATGCGGATCCACTGATAGGGCTGGAGATTCTTCTCTGTCTTCTAGCCGCTCTTCTCTGAAGTTGCTGGAAAACCCCTAAATCCATTCAGGATATTAACAGTGCAATCCTATCAGAGTTACACCCTTCTAAAACCACTGAAGTCAGTGAGTTTCAAAGGACATAACTCTGCTTAGGACTGCACATTAGCTGTACCCCCCCCCCAATTTCATTGATCATGAATAACGTTTTGATAAACTCTTCTCCAACCGATCTACCACGGAAGTAACAAAATGAGCTTTTGAGGATTATATAAGCATGACACCATGCAAGTGCCACGGATATTTGTAAAGAGAAATTCACCTAAGGGAACAAGATTGAAAGCATTACATACTATCACCGAGCACATTGTCAACAAGCCACAGGGGTGTACTGGATGAAGAAGCTAAAAGCGATTGCAGTTTAATTCAGTGTCTGTGCTATATTCAGACTGTATTCCTGCTAGAGCATCTTGCCATGACTATTTTTTTACATAGAATGCTGGAAGAAATTGAAGATTGAAGTGTCTTTTTACTTGCCGTAAGGGAACATACCTAGGAGCAGAAGCAAATATATCTCAGTCACAGGCATTATATTTTGTTGTTTGAATCCCCCCCCCCCATTTCCATTAAAGGAGGACAAGGGTGTGGGTGCACTGGTTTGGCTCACCTAAGGATTTTTTTAAGGCTTAATTTGTGGTTTGTCAGCTTCCACTTTAAAAGACAACAATGTATTATTTTCCAAATTAAAAGCAATTAGTAACTAGTTCTCCCAAAAATTACTCCATTTGACCTACTGAAGCCTTTTTATCCTTGGGCCAAAGTGGTTTTTTAAGTTCACCATCACTCTGCAAGTAGATCTCTCCTTATCGTGTTTGAAGTGATAGTGAAAGGGAAAAAACACAAGACCTCCTTTAGCTTTATGAGGCAAGTGTTGAGGGCGGTTCAGTGTGAACAGCCTCTGGAATGACCCAGGTGGATTCCAGCAACCACATCGACCCATGTGAGTCACCTTAATTGGGCCGCACATTCCTAGGAGGCTTGCCTGCTTACTATGGGAGGTGATCCTCTGCCATCCCCACAGCTGCTGGCAAAAGGTAGCAAGCTGAATACCACCATACCTGTGGTCCTACAGCATGGAAAATTGGATCTTGCCCACTTTTTTTGCTCAGGCTTCCCCAAGTCCCCTCCCTCATCCCTTGTGGTTTTTGTTCATGTAGTTCCCATTATTCCCATCATAGCTTTTGGGTAGTCAAAGGAGACCTCAGGCGCTTTCACACATGCTAAATAATGCAGTTTCAATCCATTTCTGTGACCGTTTGCAAGTGGATTTTGCCATTTCACACAGTAAAATCCAGTTACAGAGTGCATTGAAAGTGGTTTGAAAGTGCATGATTCCTTTCTCCCTTTTCACTAACGGAAATGCCTTTCAATGAAGAGGGGAAGTATTTCTGCATTACACAAAGGCTTAGCAAACCAGTCACTGGATCTAGTTCACTGTCTCCATTACTGCCGTCCTGGGAATGTCTACTTTTACATGGAGAACACAATTTACACTCTTTGCTACAGATTAATAACTTTTTAAAGATAATGTTATCTTTTGATTAGAGAACTGAAAGAATAAATTACAGTCTATAAACTATTTGAGTACTTCCTGATTACTTTTCAAAAAATAATTGTACCAAAACATCATTTCCATCAGTAATAGAGGAGCTATTCTGCCCTTTTTGAATGTACTGAGTTTGAACAGAAACTTCTTGTGTGGTTTCATTCCTTACTGTTAACAGCTCTCTTTCTCCTCTGGTTCTCCTTCCATTGGGTCATTTCAGAGGTCTCTCTTTGTCCTTTCAGTTTTCTCCTTTTAACCATTAACCATTTCTTAACATTTTAATGAAGAAAACCTTTGATTTTTATATCTTGTCTCCTGAAACTTCTTTAGTGCTTTAGATGGCACTTTATTTAATTTTGGATGTATTCTCCCTTTTTCAGAACGTATCTCTTAAAAGCAAACTTCTGGTTCTCTTTCCTGTGCTGTAGCTTCATCCTATCATTTAAATTTTGGTTCTGCTGTTATTGTTCTCCTTCTGTCTATAATTTTGGTGTTATCTATGATACCTTGCTGTCTTTTCTTCCCTGTGAACAAACCACTTTTAATAATCCTGCAATTTTCATTAGTTGAATAATTCTATATTCAGCTTTTTCTCTCTACTACAGATAAAACACTGGTTAACTCTGTGCTCTTCCTCCTAAGTCATGATTTCTACATTGCCCTCCTCTTTTTGTTCTCACCTAACTCACATCTTCAACAGCAGAGGAAGGCAATGGCAAACCGCTCCTGGTTCTCCCCTGCTTTAAAGCCCTTTGCAGGGGTCTCCCTCAGTCAGTAGCAACATGGTGGCACATACATATGTAGGTCTCATACTCAGTACCTCAGATAGTCACCTGTCTTCTTTGGGGAAGCTTTCAAAAGTCTCCTCTGATTTTCTCTTTATATGCTGGAGTTTTGAGTTAACTAGTCCTGTTGCAAAACTGAAAATGATGCGTTAGGAATCTTCCCATTGTTCCATGTTTCATTTCTTAATTTTAGATATCACTGTTTGCCCAGTTCGTTTTTATTCCCCTTCTAAATGACTGATCCACATGTGCACATTTGATAAAACCCTGCAAAAAAGCAATCTTGATCAGATACTTTAGATTTTACTACCAGGTTTAATCTGTCCCCAAATTGCAATTGGCACAAGCAGGCATTTATTTATTTATTTATTTTTATTTTATTCATTCTATTTATAACCTGCCCTCCCTGCAAACAGGCTCAGGGCGGCTTACACTGGTCAATACAAATAACAATCAAAATCATGTAAAATCCTCTAACAACAGTTCAATTATAAATAAATCATGATTCATAAAGTGCTGGCAATAGTTGATTAATTATTTAAGATGGCTTATTTAAGAGTGCACACAAAGGTCTCACAATCATTCTGCTCATGATCTTCCTTATACAAGGGTGGTGGCAGGCTAGGTGTTGAGGCCAAGGGCCGGGGCTCTGTAATTAAAGTTGTTGGTATAGTTGTTGGTATAATGGCGGCTCCTTAGTTTAAGGCCTGGTGGATGAGCTCCGTCTTGCAGGCCCTGCAGAACTGTAAAAGATCCCGTGCGGCCTTGATCTCTGGGAGCTCATTCCACCAGTATGGAGCCACCACTGAAAAGGCCCTGGCCCTGGTAATAGCAAGCCTGGCATCCTTGGGACCTGGGCGGCATGTGGTAGGGTGAACCGCTAGGAGCAGCTTGTCAACTTCCTCTAGGCTGAGCAGGCTGAAATAATCCAAAACTGGAATTGAAGGTGTGCATGGAGCCTTGAGCTCACTCACTGTTTCAACTGTGGCAGGGAGGTCACAGTGGAGCGACAAGACTTTATCTGCGAAATAGCTGGCTAATGCCTTGCAGTCTATATCCAATTCTCTAGCATTTGGTCTGCCCTGCAGTAATACAGTTATAGATCAAATTGTTCTAAATAATTGGGCTGGGCATGAGTTCATGGATGCAATCGTGGCCGCATACTACTCTCTCTTCGTGGCTTTGACTGCCGTCTCATAGGATCTCATAAATGTCCAATAAGATGCTCTTGTAGCTTCTTCTCAAGCACGATGCCACTGTCTCTCTAGCCATCTTATCCCTTGCTTCATAAGCCGCAACTCCTGGGTAAACCAGGGAGCAAGCCTAGAGTGAGGGTGCAGAGGGCACTGGGGAGCGATCTTGTCAATGGCTGCAGAGAGTCATCTATGCCAGTCCTCCAGAAGCTTATCTAATGAGCCACCAGGGGGCATCAGATCCCGCAGAGCCATCTGGAACTGCGCTGGGTCTATCTGGCTCTGCAGGCGAGCTAAAATAGTCTCGCTGCCTAAACAGGGTTGGGGTGAAACATTCAGGCAGGCCCGCAGGGCACGATGGTTCAACAATGGGGCTGCCGAAGCAGTAACCTGGTCCACAGTCACCCCTGCCTCGAAGATCAGATCCCGGTGAGTGGGGGTCGTTACATTCATTCAACCACCTGTGCTAAATATTGCACATTCATGCTCATCTATGATTTTGTACTACCTCCATGCAGCTTCCCTCTTCCCTACCTGCTGCATTTCACATTTAATGACTTACAGATGTGCAGTGCCTCTCTATGTATGTTATGGCTGCCTGACTGAGTATTCATTTATGGTAAAGAAAGTCCAACTGGATTCAGATCAACGTGCACATGCACATTCTTGCACTGCCTCATAGGGATTTGAGGGTTTTCTCAACATCTCTTCTCCCCACATGCAGTGGGTTACTAGCAGTGGATTCCTAAGCATATTACAACCTTCTAAGTCCCCTTTTTGCAGGTTTTTAAAATCAGTGCACATATATGCATTAGTGTCAATTAATGGAGATCAATCAATGGAGAAAAAGAGGCTTCATGCTCTAAATTCTGAAATTCAGTTTTAGAAGTTCTCCTAGTTAATGATATAAAACAGAGGTAGTACTCAGGGCAAAAGCAACAGACTAGTAGAATGGAATGGAAGTTCCATAATCTCTAGTTATCTGTTGTTCTGGTTTGATCATATTTTTATAGTTTATTCTTTAGTGACCTAAATTTTCATCAAGATTCAGGACAGAAGTCCAGTGGCATTTTAAAGACTGACAATAGGGATGTGCATTCAGCTCTATCCAAGCTGAAACAATAGCTGGAAAATACATTATTAGTATTTATTGGCTGGAGCTGGTTATAGAGGGAGGTGTATTTTCAGCTACTGAGTGTACCCAATCCCAGATAATAAAAAAAAAATTCGGGATTATCTGGGAAAAGAGGATAGCCACAGTTAAACGGCATTTAAAGAGAATGTACTCCCTTTAAACACTGTTCAGGGTGAAGCTGTAGCTTCACAAAGGCATTTAAAGGGACCACAATACCATTAAATGCCTTTGGCTTCATTATAGCCTATGGGGACCATTATAGTCAATGATCCCAGTAGGTTATAATGGGGAATCTGTCCAGGGGTATGCAAGGTTCTGGGGGGCTGTTTTTGAGGCACCAAACCTTCAGCAGAGCTTCTGGTGCCTCTACTCAAAAGACCCCATGAGTTTCAAAAAGATTGGACTAAGAAGGTGTCCCCATCCTCCATTTTTCCAATGAAGGAGAAAAAAGCAAAACAGCAGGGACTGATATCAAACCAGAGAGCCTCTGCAGTAGAAACTGAAGGGGGGATATTTTTGCAGAACCAGTGCCACTGTGGCAATGCCAGCTCAACAGATCCAAGCAAAAGGGTTCTGCATGTGCAGAGTGCCAAGCAGTAACAGTGCAATGTGCTAGTGTCCAGCAAAACCCAGTGCTTTTGCTTAAATGCTTTCTTTATTTCCTCCATTGAAAAAAATGCACTGGTTCTGCTGGGCACTCTGTGCATGCACTGGATGTGCTGTGCTTGTATCCCCTGCTTGGATCTGTTGAAGTGGCATTGCCACATTGGCACTGGTTCTTCTGGGCATTCTGTACATGCACTGGTTCTGTGGGGTACTCTGTAAATGCACTGGCCCTGCTGGGCTAGGAAAAATCACCCCCACCCTCAGTTTCTGCTGCTGAGACTCTTTGGTTTGACATCAGCACTTGTGGTTGTGGTTGTTATTTTGCTGTTTCCCCCCTCCCCACCGTAGGAAACAATGGAGGATGGGGGCATCTTCTTTGGGATAAAGGTTCTTTGGGATAAAGGTTTCAAAAGGTTTGGACCAGGGGGTCCAATTCTATGGACCCCCCTGGTCCAAACCTTTTGAAACTTGGAGAGGGGGTCTTTTGAGGAAAGGCACCAGAAGCGACAATGAAATTTTGGTACCTATACCTCAAAAAACAGCCCCCCAGAACCCTGGATACAACCAATAGATTCCTCATTGACTATAATGGTTCCATAGGGTATAATCAAGCGGGGGGGGGGGAACAGGATTGAAATAAATGCTGTTAGTATTCAAGGTGTCACTGGACTTCATTTTTATGCCATTTGTTCCCCAATGGGGACTCAAAGTGGCTTACAACATTTTCCCTTCTCCATTTTATCCTCACAACAGCCCTGTGAAGTAGTTTAGGCTGAGAGTGTGTAACTAACCTAAAGTCACCCAGCAACTTTCCATGGCAAAGTGGGGATTTGAACCTGGGTATCCCAGATCCTAGGCTAACACTAACCCCTATGCAAGTTTTGTTGTGTTTAGTTTTGTGGCAATAGATTAACATGGATATTCTCACTAAACTTTCTTGTCCATCATTTGTTTCTCTTCTATGGATCAGTTTTTTCACATTCTTCTGGCATTCTTCATCCCTTCTTCTGGATTTTTTTTTTTTTACTTCCCAGGTCTAATTTTTTCCCCCTTCCATCTCTAGACTCCATCAATTCACTTCATGTTCTCCACATCTTGCCTTAGTGCTAATAAATGTTGCCAGTTATCTTAGTATTTATATTGTGGTGGAGTACCCAGCTCATCTTTACCTCTCTGATAATCTCATCCATTTATCTTCCCTTGTGTTTCACAGTGTCTTTTCATAACTTTTCTCTCTGTCTGCATTTAAGGCTTTGGGGAAGAAGATGTAGCTCAGAGACAGAGCATCTACTTTGCATACAGAAGTTTCCAAGTTCAGTCAACAGCATCTCCAATTAAAAGCATCAGGTAGTAGGTGAGAGACTTCTATCTGAGACTCTGGAGAGAGCCTCTGCCAGTCAAAATGGCAACACTGGCCTTAATGGACCAACAGTGTGACTCAATAGAAGGCAGCTTACTGTATTTATTTATTTATTTATTTATTGTCAAATTTATACCCCACCCTCTCCACAAAGCAGGCTCAGGGTGGCTTCCAAATAGCATACATGCAGAATAAATATACATAATTAAAAGCAGAACAGTTAAAATAATACAATACAAAGTGCTGGCAGCAATTAAAATTCGAGTTAGATAAAATGCTATCAAGGATTTCCAACAAGTACTAGATGCTCTTCTGCTTGTCGACTCATATGACAACTGCTCGATGGTAAGAGCTAGATGTACTTCTACTCGTCGGCTCTCATGGCAGCTGCTCGATGGTAAAATTACGGGCTGGGTGCTACAGTGGCGGCGGCCTCTAATTAAATGCCTGGTGGAAGAGCTCCGTCTTATAGGCCCTACAGAACTGAGGAAGGTCCCGCAGGGCCCTGATCTCCTCCAGGAGCTCGTTCCATCAGGTAGGGGCTGCCACCGAAAAGGCCCCGGCCCTAGTAGCAGCTAGCCTGGCCTCCCTCAGGCCAGGGAGGGTCAGCCAGTTTTGAGACCCAGACCGTAGTGCTCTATGGGGAAAGGCAGTCCCGTAGGTATGTTGGACCCCGGCCATATAGGGCTTTAAAGGCAAGAACCAGCACCTTGAAGTGGATTTGGTATGCTATTGGCAGCCAGTGCAGTGTCCTTAGCACAGGCTGGATGTGCTCCCATCTAGGGAGACCCATCAACAGCCTGGCCATGGCATTCTGCACTAGCTGTAGCTTCCAAATCTACGACAAAGGCAGCCCCATGTAGAGAGCATTACAGTAGTCTAGTCTCAAGGAGACCATTGTGTGGATCACTGTAGCCTGGTCAGCACAGTCAAGGAAAAGATCCAACTGCCTGATCAGCCTGAGATGATAAAAGGTCGACTTGGCAGTGGCTGCTACCTGGGCCTCCTTGGTAAGGGAGGGATCCAGGAGCACTCCCAGACTCCGCACCTCCGGCGCTGGGACCAATGAGGCCCCCCCGAAGGCCAGGAGTGGGTTCCCCACCCCTGAACCACCCCAACCTAGGCACAGGACCTCCATCTTTGCTGGATTCAGCTTCAGCCAACTCATTCTAAGCCAACCAGCCACGGTCTGCAGTGCCCGGTCCAGGTCTCCTGGTCCGGAATCCAACTGGCCACCTAACATCAGATAGAGCTGAGTGCCATCAGGACACTGCACTGGCTGCCAATAGCATACCAAATCCACTTCAAGGTGCTGGTTCTTGCCTTTAAAGCCCTATATGGCCGGGGTCAGATGTTCCCCAGCCGTACTCAACCCGTCTTGTAACGCTTCCCTCCCGAGTTTAAAATGTACCAGGTGAAAGTGGTAGACACTGCCGGCCCGCCCACTAGGCGAGCTAGGCGCTCGCCTAGGGCGCTGGGGCCCACAGGGGCGCCAAAGCGCCCCTGGCCCCACCCCCGGTGAAGCCGGCGCTCCACCCCGTCTCCAGCCGGCGCTGGGACTGGGAGGGAAGGGGCGGCCGGCGCTCCACCCGCGGCTCCCCCACAAGCCCTTGGGGGGGTGGAGAGGTGGGGCGGTATGGCGGCGGCTGGCCAGCGGGGACTCTCCCCGCTGCCGCCGCCCCCGCCAGTCTGAGCGCCCTTCCGGGCGCTTCAGAAGCCCTTGGGGGGTGGAGAGGTGGGGCGGCATGGCGGCGGCCGGCCAGCGGGGACAGACCCCGCTCGCTGGCCGCCGCCAGTCTGAGCGCCCGTCCGCTGGGAGGGAAGGGGCGGGCGTTCCAAGGCCGCCCCTTCCCCGGCTCTTCCCGGGCCCCTCGCAGCGGCGCGGGGCCCGGGGAGAACCGCGCCACCCGTTCCCCAGCGCCCCGCAGCTGCAAGGGGGCCGGGAGAGCCGCCCGCCCGTTCCCCGGTGCCCCGCGGCTGCGAGGGGCCCGGGAGAGCCACCCGCCCGTTCCCCGGCTCTCCCCGGCGCCCTGCGGCTGCGAGGGGGCCGGGAGAGCCGCCCGCCCGTTCCCCGGCTCTCCCCGGCGCCCCGCGGCTGCGAGGGGGCCGGGAGAGCCGCCCGCCTGTTCCCCGGCTCTCCCCGGTGCCCCGCGGCTGCGAGGGGCCCGGGAGAGCCGCGCCGCCCCTTCCCCGGTTCTCCAGGCCCCACCGGGAGGTTGGCATCTCCGGTGGGGTGGGTGCCCCAGGCTCTCCTGCCTAGGGCGCCCAGACACCTGGGGCCGGCCCTGGTGGTAGAAAACCCTGGAGAGCATGTTGATCCTGCTTCCCTCCTCCCCAGAGCATGTTCCGGGTCTTTTTGTCACGAGTCCCTCATGCTTCATACTGCCAGTCTGAACTCAGCCTACATGTGACAAAGCCAGGTAAGTGTACAAAAAAAGGGGGAAATTAGGAGACAGTTGGGCCAGAGGAAAGGAAGCAGTCTACCAAAAAGGAAAAATTAGGACACACTCGGGGCACAGCAGAGGAAGGAGATGTTTGGAAAAAAAACCCCAATGTCTCAAAGTTGCAAAATGCATCCTCACTGGCTAACATGAACTAATGCTTTACTTTGTACAGGCTACATTTGCATTGAGAAAACCTAATAGATCAGAGGAGACAAAGAAAGTGGTGAGAAGACACACACGACACATGAGAAGACCAGGTAAGTGTACTAAAAATAGGGAAAATTATGGGAAATTTGGGCCACAGAAAAGAGGGAGTGTACAAACGAAGGAAAAATTAAGAGACACTTGGTCAGAGCACAGGAGAGCGATGTTTTAGGCAAAAGAACTCCTTAGTGGTGGTCACACACATGAGATAACGCGGGGGGGGGAAGTGAGGCTATTTGCTCTGGAGTAATTTGACCCACAGTTGCATGATCACACAGTCCTTGGGTGCTGCGGGGTAGCCCGCCACTGCATGATCAGATGCAAACCACGGGTGAATCTTTTTTTTGCTGTGTGTTTCCGGTGCACTTCAACAGGGGATCGATGATCTGCATCTCCGCACTGAGTGTCCCTATGCAGTGTGCGATGATGCACATACTGAAATGGGGGGAAAAAACAATGGCATGGAGTTGGGATGGCCCGATCAGACCATCCTGATGCCATGAGAGTGCGCTGGTGTGATCACACATGGGAGAGTCCATTCCTGGCCTGTAGCAAACCTGTTTGCTACTGGACTTTCCCTAGTGTTTTTTTACTCTGCTTCTGCAGCGGAGCAAAACATATTGCCCACTGGTGTGGGACGCTTCCCAGATGTTTGTGCCTGATCTCACCCTTAAAATCTGCCTGGCATTCATGCCTATGGTGGGGCTAATTCTGCGTGTGATCACAGCCCCTTTCTCATATTTACAAGATCAACCCTCAATTGCTAACATGACCTAACTCTTTACTTTCCACAGACTACACTTGAGACAGAGAAAACCTCATAAACCAGACCAAACAAAGAGGGAGGCGAGAAGACACACACTATACAAGTTGGGGAAATCCTGGAGATTTGAGGAGTGAAGCCTGAATATGATGTAGTTTGAGGATGGGTGGGATTTCAGACAGGTACTCCACCCTCCAAACCAGCCATTTCCTCCTTGGGAACCACTGTTGCCAATCTCTTGGTGATGGATGGATGAATTACAACTGCTCTTCAGCTGGCAGAGATCAGGTCCCCTGGAGAAAATGGTGGACTTTGTGTCATTATATCCTGCTGAGGTCGCCATAGTAAATTGACACTGAGTTCCCAAGGCTGGGGCACCCGCCCAGAGCCTCTTTCTAGATCTCATTGTATTTATTTCCACAATGGGCCTTATTCATCATCATCATCATCATCATCATTGATGCTGTATGTAGTGTGTTGTATACAGTGTGATTCAAAATGTCACCTTTGTAACAGTGTTTTTCTACACACACACCACACACACAAACACACTCGTATCAATATATCCAGTCATCAACATGACCCCATCTGCGAATACTTAAAGCTGTGGACTGGGACCATACTTACAGAAGGGAAAATTTTCTCTGAACTTGGGGATCTCCCTCCCTAAGTTTGCTTAAAAGTCCAGAACCTTAAAAGGGGGGAGGGTAAAAAAGCCTAAAACCAGAGAACAATTGCACTTTTGCTGGAAGTGTTGTGTCCTGGGATCAGAAGGCAGAGCTGGCGAAATACAGCCAAGCTTCGCTCTCTGAGAACAATAGGGACTAGGTTCCTGAGCTCGCCAGTAGTGAATCAATGGCAGCATTGGCGGGCGATTCAAACCCGCCAATAGGAATATAGGGCCGTCCCCCCTAACTGTATATAGTTGGCCTCCGGCCGTTACTGTGTGTTCTTGTCTTATGTGAAGTACGAATAAACGCGTCTTCTCTTATGTCGTCGTCCGAGTCATGAGGCCCGAAACCCAGTACTTTACAGTGGCGACGAAGGTGGGATTTCAACGCCTTCCGTGACTCCATGAGCGACAAAAAGGACACCGCTGAGCATCGCATCGCTGACCCCGAGAGCAGCACCGCACCGCTCGCCCCGGCGCACGCCATTCCAGACAGAACCATGGCCGCTTCCCATTCCCATGTAACACTGGAGCACTTCGACCCGTCGCAGCCAAAAACCTGGGACGCATGGGTCGACCAGCTCATCAGCTACTTGGAGCTCAACGAAATCCGCCACCCCGACCAGAAACGAGCGATCCTCCTGAACGCCTGCGGCACCCAAACCGTCCGCCTCGCCAAGAGCCTCTTGGTGCCCCGCACGGCCTTGGAGAGCTCGTTTGGGGAGATCCTGGATGTCCTCAATGCCTACTTCAGCCCCCGACCGACCTTCCTGGCCAAGAGGATGGATTTCCAGAGGCGAGTCCAGGCCCAAGGGGAATCCATTGCCAACTTCCTGGCCGCGCTAAGGGCGCTTGCGGTGGACTGCGGATTCCCGAAGGTGGAGGACAACCTGCTGACGCAGTTCGTGTGGGGCCTGGCGGACTCCAAGCTGCGGCGCAAGTTGGTGGGACACCGGAGGCTCTCCTTAGACTAGGCCCTAGACGCCGCGACAGCCCACGAGGCCGCGGAAGGGGAACGGCCGGCCGCGACCGCCCATGTGGTCGGGAGGAGTCCCAGCCCTGGGTATGCAGATACGGAAGAGGTCTTCGCCCTCAGACCTCAACAACGCCGGCCGGCGCCGTTCCTGCAGGCCAACCGAGAGCCAACCAAGCCTTCCGGCAACCGGATCGTCTGTGCCAGCTGCGGGGAAGGCCACGGAAGGAAATCCTGCAAGTTCCGGGATGCCGTTTGTCACGGGTACGGAAAGCAGGGACACCTCGCACGGGTATGCCGGTCCAAGGGCCACAGGAATTCGAGAGCATCGGTTCCACCGCGCCGCGCATCGTCCACCGCCTACGAGACGACGGAAGAGGTCGCCGAGTTGTACCACCTCACCGACCAGCCGCTGCAGGTACTTCGCCTCCCCAACCCCAACCTCTCCTCTGCCCCGAAGATCCAAGTAACCGTGCGGATCGAGGGGTCCCCCTGTTGCATGGAAGTGGACTCGGGATCGGCGGCGTCCATCATTTCCCTTGACACTTTAAAAAGACTGTGCCCATTAGGGGACCCCCTCTTCGTCCATCGCCACTAAGCTTGGTGGACTTTCAAAAGAACCCTGTCCCCATCCGGGGAGTCGGCACTTTCCGAGTGCAGTACAGAGACTTTGAGGGGAACTTGGACTTGGTGGTGGTAGAGGGAAATCTCGTGAGTCTCCTGGGGCGGGCGTGGTTCGAGGCCCTAGGCATAACGATCGGGGGAGTGAATAAGTGCGGGGTGCGGGACTGGGGGCGGTGTGCAAGGAATTCCCGGAGGTCTTTGACGGGAAACTGGGATGTTACAAAGGGCCCCCGGTGTCGCTTCACTTAGACCCCACCGTGACGCCCGTCCGACGGCGCTTCCGCACCGTGCCCCTGGCCCTCCGCCCGAAAATAGAGGCCGAACTGGACCGGTTAGTGGCCCAGGGAGTCCTAGAGCCCGTCCCGAACGCTCGATGGGAGACCCCGATTGTGACACCTGTCAAGCCAAACGGGGAAATCCGCATCTGCGCGGATTATAAGTGCACCATTAACCAGGCACTTCAGGCGCACGCATACCCCGTACCCGTGGTCAGCCATGTCTTAGCCACTCTGGCGGGGGCGCGCATATTTGGGAAGCTGGATCTCGCGCAGGCGTACCAGCAACTCCCGGTAGATGAGGCCACGGCCGAGGCACAAACAATAGTGACACACCGGGGGCCTTCCGGGTGAAGCGGCTGCAGTTCGGGGTCAGTGTGGCCCCAGGGATATTCCAAAATCTAATGGACGATTTGTTGAAAGGGATCCCTGGGGTGACGCCGTTCTTCGACGACGTCCTCATCGCCGCGACCACCCCGGAAAGCTTCGCCGCCCGCCTCCGAACTGTACTGGAACGCTTCCAAGCCGCGGGGCTGAAAGTGAAGCGGGAAAAGTGCCTCCTCGGGGTGCCGGAGGTGGAGTTCTTGGGATACCGGGTAGACGCAACAGGACTGCATCCAGCGAGGGACAAGGTGAAGGCCATCGTGGAGGCCCCCGCCCCGAAGTCCAAGGCCGAGCTCCAGGCGTTCTTAGGCCTCCTGAACTTTTACCATGCCTTTCTTCCCCACAAGGCCGCCGTGGCCGAACCCCTGCACAGGCTGCTGGATAAGGCGACACCTTGGGCATGGGGAGCGAGGGAGGCGGCGGCGTTTCGGGGGTTAAAGTACTCTTGATTTCTAACGCGGTGCTCGCCCATTTTGATGAAAAGCTCCCGGTAATCCTTGCGTGCGACGCATCACCGTATGGGGTCGGGGCAGTCTTGGCCCACAAGCTACCGGATGGGAGGGAAGTCCCAGTGGCTTACTACTCCCGCACGCTGTCCCTCGCGGAGCGGAACTATGCTCAAATCGACCGGGAGGGCTTGGCTCTGGTGGCGGGGGTAAAAAGTTTCACAACTTTGTGTACGGGCGGCCCTTCACGCTCGTAACCGATCATAAGCCGCTCTTGGGACTGTTTGCGGCGGACAAACAAACGCCACAGGTACTGTCGCCCCGGGTGTTGCGCTGGTCCTTGTTTTTGGCGGGCTACCAGTACCAGTTGGAGCATCGGCTGGGCAAGGCGCTGGGGCATGCCGATGCCTTGAGCCGCCTGCCACTGCCGCATACAGGGGAAGATCTGGCCCCGGCTCCCGCAGTATTGTTAATGGAGGAGCTGCCAAACCCCCCTTCAGGCTGCAGACGTGGCCGCCCGCACGTCCCGAGATCCCATTCTCTCCCGGGTCCTAAACTGGGTGGTGAGGGGATGGCCAGCGGAACAGACAGGGCCAGAGTTCACGGCATACAAAGCCAGGCGGGAAGAGCTATCCGCTTTAAAAGGGTGCTTGTTATGGGGGGACAGGGTGGTCATCCCGGGGCCCATGAGACAAGGGGTTCTAGAAACGCTACATGAGGCCCACCCCGGCATTGTACGAATGAAAGCTCTGGCAAGGAGCTACGTGTGGTGGCCCGGGATGGACGCCGAAATTGAAACCTGGGTCCGAGGGTGCACACGTTGTCAGGAAGTCTGCCCCAATCCCCCGAGAGCGCCAACCCAAAGCTGGGAGTCTACCCACAAGCCGTGGTCACGCCTACACATAGACTTTGCGGGGCCGTTTCAGGGGCTCCAGTTCATGGTGACGGTAGACTCCTATTCAAAATGGGTGGAAATAAGCCCAGTGTCTACCACCTCTGCCAAAGCGGCAATAAGGGCCCTGCGGAAAATATTCGCGACGCACGGGTTACCCGATACCATCGTGTCGGACAACGGGGCAGCGTTCACATCTGCTGAGTTTCAAGCGTTCCTCGAAAGGAACCTCATCAGGCACATACGATCAGCGCCCTTCCACCCGGCAACCAATGGACAGGCGGAGAGGATGGTACGCACCGCCAAAGAGGCCCTGAGCCGCATAACGGAGGGGGACTGGGAGTTCCGGCTGGCCCGCTTCCTTCTCACATACCGCATCACCCCAAACCCCATCTCCGGGCATTGCCCCGCAGAACTATTAATGGGCCGCCGCCCTACCACCTTATTAGACAGACTCCACCCGGACCGAGCCCCAGAGAGAAAGCTGGTCGAGAACAGGGAGGCGCCCCGAAGCTTCCTACCGGGAGACCCTGTCTGCTTCCGGAACTACGGGGCGGGGCCGCAGTGGGTGGCCGGGCGCATCCTAAAACCCACCGGGCCAGTGTCATACGAAATCCTAACAGAAGGGGACCGGGTCCTCCGTAAACACGTCGACCAGCTCCGGAGGCGGCAAGACCCCGACACAGAGATCCAGTTACCGGGAAATGCTGCCGCCGCCCCAGCATCCGATCGACCACAAGCACCGACAGCGGAGCCAGCGCCAGAAAGTCCACGGAATCCGGAGGGGGCCCCGGTGACAGCTGAACCAACGCCGCCGCTGCCGCTGCCGTTACAGCCGCCACCATCACCGCCTCGGCTACTACCAGAGGTCCAAGCTCCTTGTGCTGGCGGACCACCCAATAGGGGCCCCGCCAGTCCGGTACCGGCCCCCCGACGTTCGCTAAGAGAACGGAGGGCACCAACATACTTAAAAGACTACGTCACCTGATAGGAGACGAACTATGGGGGAGGGGTGTTGTGTCCTGGGATCAGAAGGCAGAGCTGGCGAAATACAGCCAAGCTTCGCTCTCTGAGAACAATAGGGACTAGGTTCCTGAGCTCGCCAGTAGTGAACCAATGGCAGCATTGGCGGGCGATTCAAACCCGCCAATAGGAATATAGGGCCGTCCCCCCTAACTGTATATAGTTGGCCTCCGGCCGTTACTGTGTGTTCTTGTCTTATGTGAAGTACGAATAAACGCGTCTTCTCTTATGTCGTCGTCCGAGTCATGAGGCCCGAAACCCAGTACTTTACAGGAAGCTTCCTTCTTTTCACTTGCCTGCTGCTGAGGCAACCTCAGAGGAAGAATGTGGGTCATCTGGGTGAAACTACAATGCCCCCAATGTTTCCAAAACAGCTGCTGAGGCAGGAGGACTGAATACAAGCAGGTGAGTGAACAGGAAAGCTTATGCTGCCCCCATTCTTTCCCTGATGCCAAAACTGCTGCTCAGGTGGCAGCACTGGAAGCAGGTGGGCAAGGAGGAGGGACAGCCTTCACTGGTGCTCCACCATCCTCTCTCTCAGCACTGAAACCACTGCTGATATTGCAGCACTGGAGGTGGGTGGATGGGCAGGAAAGGAGGGGGGCTTCTGTCCCCCCCACCATGCCCTTTTTGCCACTGGATCAGGGCAGAGGGTGGGTAACAAAATCACCCCATGTGAATCTCTTGGTGAATGAGGATGGGGGGATGGAGAGATGCCTAGCAAGTGGTTGGGGAGGTGGGATGGGCATCCCCCCCATGAGTCTTGTGCATCTTCATTTTGTGTTTGTGTATCCCAACATTTTGATATAAATGATAAAGCATCTAGAAAAAAATATTAGCCAGGAAGAGATGATAGAATCTTCCTGTGAATAAAGAATGACTGAAAGAACACAAGAAATAAAACACAGATCAGTAAGTTTACCTTTTACCTTGCTAATCTGAATGCCTAGAGTTTCTATTTTGATACCACAATTATTATTTCCTCTTCTTTTTTCCTCAGGGATTGTTAGGGTTAATGGAATAAAGGTTATTTCCTCATTTCTCCCATATTTGACATTACTGTATATATTATGTACACAGTGCATAAGACCTGGAGCATATGAGACTATCTCATCGCATATAACAGAGAAATAGTGTTTACCATCTCAATGGGAATTTCTGATGGAAAACCGACAATATTTGCAAAATCCAAATCTCATAAATTTTACTATGATTTGTGTCTTGGTGTAATTTGCATTGCTGTGATGGAGTGTGCTAGTGAAATCTTCAAAAAGTCTGGATCTGAGAGGAGGTGTCAAAGTGCCATCTCATAAAACTAAACAAGTTGAGATCTGGCAAAATGTTTTTAATTTGTATTTATTAATCTTTCATATATTCCCAGCTCTGCAGTGGTTAACGCTGAATGTTTTTCAAGGGCCTTCTGTTTGCTGTAATGTTTTATCCCATTGCAAGGATTATGCTGCATGTAATCCTATGAAATGATACTGTCACTAATTTGAAAATTGCTAGGGAGTTAGTGTTTAAGACCATAATTACTCACTACCGTTAATACCTTGCTTTTGATTTTAGTTCATCAGATTCTTACAATAGCTTTGTAAGAGGAGGGGGAAAGGAGATAATAAGAGCCTTTTAGTATAATGCAGCAGAATATTAATATCTAGGGCTTGCTTGTCTTATTTATTTTTTTTTTTTTAAAGATTTACCAAGTGTGAGACTCTGTGAAACTAAATTACGGACACAAAAGAGTGCCTAATTTGCCAGGAAGAATCCTCCGATGCAAGGAACTTGTTCTTTTAAAGCTCTAGAGGAATACAGTACATTTATCAGCTTTGAGTGGGTATCATTGTGTTTATAACAGAGTGGAGGCACCATGCAATTTTGCTCTTGAAATTGGTTTATATAGATGACTGGTTGCTGTGAAGTGTGTGTCAGAGTTCCATGCTGCCGTTATGAAGTAGTACAATTGTCATTGCTTCTTACATGGTTGTTGAGAAGAGCCTGAGAGAGCCCAGCTCAGTCAGCTGTTGAATAGATAACCCAACACAGTTAACGTGGCATACATTGTAAAGAATTACATGCCTGCTACAATGAGCTTTGGGCCTTTGGTCTAGATAATAATTCTGGTGGGTGTACCACGTGTAGTGGCTGTCGGATCACTCAGATACGACTGATGAAACACAAAGAAAAATGTCACTTGACTCAAAGCAAAAAAAAAATGCTGCTGTAAGTTTGTTTAAGGTTCATGGTAAACGGCGGTGGGTTTTTAAATTTAACCCTGCGTCGACTGAAGGTTTAGCTGTCAGGGAACAGAATTCCATTGCAGATTCTGTTGACAGTTTTGTCAGCTGGGATAAAAAGCACGGACCGTTTTCTTCTGATGATGCCTTGTCCGCTCCTCTCACGGCAAACTGGAGCCTGGTGTCAGGTTACGTTTGCCACGTGTGAACCCAATGGCCCTCAAAAGAATAAGCTTTTCTGACTTCTTAAGTGCTTAGTGGCAGATTTCGTTTCACCAAATGGTAGCAAAGTGGAATAATGAGTGGTGATCAGGGCTGAATTCGGAAAGTGGTAATTAACAGAGTTATCACATTTTAACAAATGACACCCTGCAACTACATACTCCAAGGGGTCACAAGAACCAGAAAGCGTCACACATGAGAATAAAAATATATATGGTAACAATTTTTCATTGTGGCCTTTCTCATTAATTTTTGTGCTCAGAGACCTTGCCAGAATACTCAAGCTCTTTTAGCTATATGAACAATTAAGTTGTATCCATTTTTAATGGCCTACAGCACTGTCTTTATCAGCACCATGATCCACAAAACCCACGTTCCCTTTGCAAAATGAATATTGAGCTCTCCTGTGCATTTACAGTGCCATCTGAAGCACAGTTATACTCATCTAAGCCCATTGACTAATACATTTAAATGGTGTAAGTCTGTTTAGGATCACACTGCAACAAATTAGCTCTTTTGTAGACAAGGGCTTTAGGGGAGATTTTCCTTCAGTGTAGTTTAATTCCACTGAGTATGCAACTGTGTTTGGTTTGGACAACCCATCTCTTCCAGCTTACCTTTTCTGCACCTGACACCACTTCTTGTTGCTAGACTGTAAAATGGGTTGAGATCAATGCTCCCTCTAAGCTTGTGGAGTCTTATGAGCAAAAATTCTACTTTGTGAGCTACTGGCTTTAAAGTTGTGAGCAGGTGATTTGGCTACTGAATAAATTAGTTTGCTCTGGAGCCATCCTTCCTGAGCTAAGACAAAAATGTGTGAGCCAGAGGCTAAAGAACTGTGACCTAGTTCACACTAACTCAGCTTTGAGGGAACACTGGTTGAGATGCACCCCAACTTTGTTTATACCCCATTCGATATCCTTATGCAGTCAACTGAATGGGAAGAACTTCAGTGAGAAAGTAAGAGCCACTGAGCCGCCATCATCTGTTGGGGTATCTAAAGGTGTGCTTGGAAGGCTAGCGCCTCTTGTACGGTCAAGACCTGGGCCAAATGATCTATTTGTCCAATGAACAATCCTGCCTTATGAGCTTGCGAGTATAGCTGGCAAAACTTGTCAGGAAAAAAAAATTACTAGTAAGATTCCTACTCTTCCATACACTAACCTACATGGCAGCCTCAGGGATTCTGTAACTCATGGAAAAGATTCTCTATCCCTAGTGACTATTTTGTCTTCATTATTGTGCTTTAAATATTGTCATATCGTAGTCATTAATAGATCCATTAAGTGTCTCTCTGCTGTGGGAAGAGGTGTCTACTCAGATTTAAGCCTCGGACTGCATCCCTAATGCCGGGGTTAATCTGCCTCTTGGTTAATGCAGTTGGAGGCCTTTTTAGTTCATATTTCTAACTGTTAACAAATATTGGGAAAATGAGGCGCTGGAGCTAGCACAACTCACGCTTTGAAGGCTTTAATTTTGAAACAAATGGAGTGGTTCAGGAGAGATGGAGGATGGCAGCTTTTAATTGAAGGTTCTCTGAAAGGCTGACTTGATCGGATGCAAGAAATGCTATTTCTGACATACATGTTTAGTTCAATGTTGTATGAACCCACACGCCTCTTAAGAAGGCTGTCCACTAGGACAGTGCCACAAGGAGCCTTACCTATAAGCTTCCCACAGTTATCCATGCTACATTAGATTACTATAATGTGCTGCATTTGGGGTCGTCTTTGAAGACTGTTCAGAATCTGGTAGCAATGTTATTGACTGGGATTAGCCATTTGGGGAAATAATCTTGTCAGTGTTAAAATATTTCTATTTGTTTCCAGTTCACAGGACTGTTCAGGTTCAGTTCATAGGACTGGTTTTGACTTAAAAAGCTCTAAATAGCTTACAACCAGGATACCTAAAGGATTGTCTACTTCCCTATGTTTTGTTCCAGTTGTGAAGTCCCTTCTTCACATTCTCTTCTCCTAACTTTGGAATATAGGTGAGTGGGTACCAGGCAAAGGGCCTCCATGGAGATCTTTCCTGTCTCATTTTTAGTAAAATTTAAATGCCAAGTGAAAATTATTTTTAATTGCCTGAGTTTTTCATTAGTTGAATTGCTGCTTCTACTAGTTCCTGATCTTTTTTTGTTTTTAGAAAACTGTTTTATTGATTTAGCTAACATATGTAATCATTTTATGGCATTTTAAATTTTTGTTGGCTGGGAGTCAACTCGGTAAAAATCTGTTTTGGAACCTGGAGTGTAAGTGATATGAATAATTAACAATGGGTGGAGTGACCCTTTTTGTGGTGGATCTAGTTTTTAAAAATCCTTTACATTTAAGAAGATTTGATTCAGTCCAAGTACGCCAGATTTTGGGAAACACACCCAATGCACAATTGTTCTGTATAAATTCAAGCATATTACATTATCTCTGCAGTTGAATTTTGAAATATCTGCATATTCAGATAGATAAATATTTTCTAGTTGTTATATTTTGATTTGTGGTTGGGAAAACACTCTTAAGTTCTCCAGTGCTTGATGACCTCCTTAATTAACTTCTAGTCTGAAAAATAATTCCTTTTGCATTTTATCTGGCTTCCATCCTATATTTGGAATTACTTGGCCTGCCTTAGAATACAATTTACATATGGAGGTAGAGCTAAAACAACTTTATTTGGTCCCCATCAAGCAGGAGGGGCCTCCCACCGAGGAGGTGAATGCTGCCAATCCCAAAAGGGAACAGGAGTCTGGGCAGACCCCAACTCCTGAACCCAAGACCCCTATCCTTGTTCCCCCTGTCTTTCCTGCGAGAGAGGTTGCCAGGGTCCTCAACAACTGTGCCGCTCCACCACCTCAGGAGCAGAGACCGCTGCGCCGGTCACAGAGAAGCCATTGTGCCCCCTCCTATCTCAAAGATTTTGTATGGCAAGGTAATGCTTCATCTTAGGGGGGAGGAGTTGTTATGTCCTGAAGCTTAAATCCATCCTATTCTTTTCTATGTTAAGCTTCAGGCTGAATGTGGATTTTAATCTGTCGCATTCTATTGGCTGGTTTCTGTGAAACCTCTGTATATAACCAATCACCATGTAAATATGTATCAAAGAGGGAACAGTCCTGATTGGCCTTCATCCCTGTATTGTTATTGGTCCTTAACTGGTTATGGGTGTGGCTTTGACAGCCCGGGATGGTTTAAAAAGGGAGCTGTGCTCCACTGTGGTGTTGTGTGTTCCTGAGTTGAAGTTTGCTGTTAAAATAAAGCTGAATCACTTTTGCTGAAATCATTCGTGTTGAGTTGCATACTTAACAATTATGAAGTGTAAAAAGTAAACCCAACAAATAGTCTTAAAAGGTACTGCTTGATTGCAATGTAATTCATAATATAATCAAGAGGAAGCCCTTGAATATTTGTTACACACATCATCTTGCCCTGAGAAGTCAACATTTGGGCCCAAAATCATCTCAAAGTTTGACATAGTACTCATGTGGAGATCAGCCTGAATTAGACTTGGTTGTCTGTAATGAATAGTCCTTATCCTCCTCTGGTGTGTGACACTGGACATTTCCAGCTTGATTGGAGGTAGGATTACCAATAACTTAGAGGGAAAAAATGTCCTGCCCCTTTAATTGAACTTCATGTGTCAGAATGGACAGGTGAAGTTTTCATAGAATGGAGTTAAATAACATCACCTGATAAATAATACCCATTAAGTCTCTAATCGGGGTCTACCACATTTCAGAGTGCTGCAGACAATTCTGTTAATTTGACTGAAACTGAGAGCAGTCCACTTCTGCTGACAACAAACCAGTACAAAACTGGTGTAAAGCAACAGCTAAAAATGGAAATATGACAAAACGGTGGATTTGAGTGAGGTTCTCATAAAAGTTCTAATTTCCTTGGAATTTTGTACAATTTTCTTATTTGTAAGGTGTAAACAATCCTGGAGAGCTTTATGAAGCTGTTAAGCTGCTGAGCATACTCAAAGAATTTATGCTGAAGTCATGCAGACTTCACCAGAATCAACTGAAGAACTACCTGTGATATTTTGAAATCCAGGGTTGTTTTGTTGTAGAACGTTGCTTGTTTAAATTATCCAAATGCCCTATGTTTTCTTATAGGGTTGCTTTTTAGAAAAATCAGTTGAGAAGAAAGTATCTGGTGGTTGAAAAATTCCAGGAATGCATCAAAGGTTGTTTTAACCAACACTTTTGTAAACGATGCTCAAGAAACAAGGATGATATTAAAGTAAAATCAAGAAGATGTTTAAATGCTACTAAGCAACATGCAAAGCCCAGTTGACTTCAAAGCTCTGATTTTATGCAGGATGTTATTTTAAGACATCACTTTCTCAAAGACATAGGCAGCTGTGCCACCAGCTGGAAACCTGTTTCAGAAGCATGCTTTGAATTCAGTGCTTATAAAGCCAGGCATTGCGAAGTGGATACTCTCATGGGAATGAGATGTACCTACATTCAGAACCCTGTGCTCACATTTCAGGTAGGCTAGTAGGATTTTTATTTGGGAACTGTATTTGAGTTTTGTGGGCAGACTTGGTTAGTAAAACAAAAACAAAAACAAAATTTGGGCAATCTGGTTTAGAGGGAAATAAAAAAGCTGTTTCCTGGAACAATTTGTCCAGATTTATAATATTAGCTCCTTTTAATGCAAAAGGTATTTCCATACATCTTCAGATGCCCAGTAAAGGTGAAAAAATGCTAAATTCATGCAGTTGATGGTTAGAAAACATATTTTTAAATCATTATGGATTTATACAAACCCTCAATATTACTCTTAACAGGTGAAGATATGACAGCCATCCGCCACATCATATCTCCCAGTATCAGTGACTGAGTTGATTTTAGTTAAGGCATGGGTTGTGAGTGCTGGATTACATACTGCTATTATAGAGGGAAGCTTGGGAATTCACCTCAGAATAGGAATCTGAGGTGATTTCTAGTAGTTCTATCTTCCTCTTCTCCTGGAGTTATTCACTGCAACATCTTCCTTGCACAACATGAAAAGTGAGTTTATTGTCTCGTCTTTAGAAGGTCTCAATGTTTAGTGGTTCGGTATATAGGTAAGGAATGTAACAAGCCAGGGGTCATTTCATAGAAAAAGAGGTGCAGGAGCTCATTAGCCTAACACATTAGCATAACTTATTTGCATGTGCCACACCCCCTGACATCACCAGAAGTGTGTCAGAAGGCAAAACCCACTGCTCAGGCTCCACCCCAAAATTCTCCAGGTATTTCCCAACTCAGATTCAAACATGGGTCTTCCAAATCCTTGTCTGGAACACTAACCACTAAACAACACTTTGTGGGGCAGTGGCTGTTGAGCAGTAGCAAGCAGCTGGGCCTGCATGAGTTATGCAAGTTGCATGGCGGCTGCTGTCAGGCTTGACATGCTCTCTCCCCCTACATTTTACTGACAGAAACAAATGCTTGAAGGCTGGGAGAGATATTAATTAAAAGGGTAATGTTTATAGCAGTCTTGAGGAGCATGAGTTCTATTGCACCTTCACACACATTAAGACCAGACAAGGTATAATCCCAAACAGACATCACACCAACAGCCATGTACACAATGCTGCCCATGTTTGCCATCTACCATAAAGACAAGTCATTTATCACTCCACCTGGAGCTTGGCATCCCTACCCCCATTCAGTCCCAGCTCCTTCCTTTCACCTCGCACTAACCCACTTGTGCTTCTACTCGGAAGTAAGTAAGGGTTCTTTTAAAAATTAAAAATTTAAATCCCCCCCCCAATAAATCCTGGCTACGGGCCGGGGGAGAACCCTCTCCCAGCTCCTCCTCCTCCAGGCAGGCAGGCAAGCTGTGGTGCCGGGCCATGCCTTCTCTACCTCCCAACCAGCCAGCCAACACAGCCAGCGGGGCTTCCAGCCCAGCCCCAATTCAAGCCCCTCTCCACTGCTCCGTGCTGCCGAGTCAGACGATGAGGCTGTGGGGGAAGATAAGGAGAGGCCTGCGGGGTTGCTGGCTGGCAGGCAGGGAAAGGGTAGTGGCAGAGAGTCCTCCAGGCAGCCCAGAGAGTCAGGGGGCCTGTGCTGCCAAGGAAGTTGGGGGGGCCTTACCTGGAAGTCGGGGGTCCAGGCTGGACTTGTTACTCCCGGAGCGCCATTCCTGTGTGCTCGAAATGACCCCTGTTAAACAAGCTATTAGCTAGTACTGCAAGGGAAAGCAGAACTCCTCTTTAGAACAATTACATTTTCGCACACCTACAGCTTTACTGAACTGACCAGCTATTTCTCTCAGAGAGAAAAAGAATGGTTTAATTTGGAACTTCTCCTTAAACCCAAGAATCTCAATTTATTGAAATAAGATTAGGATCTTGGGATTTTTCCCTCAATCCCCTCCCAAGTTCCTAACCTACTATTTCTGTCAGGTAACACAGGATACCCACTCAGTCTCTGCATCTTTATCAGCTCCTGAGCCCTATGAGAACCAGTTTGGTGTAGTGGTTAAGAGCAGCAGACTCTAATCTGGAAAACTGGGTTTTATACTCTACTCTTCCACATGTAGCCAACCAGGTGACCTTGGGTCAGTCACAGTTCTCTCAGAGCTGTTCTTTCTAGAGCAGTTCTCTCAGAGCTCCCTCAGGCCCATCTACCCCACAGGGTGTCTGTTGTGAGGAGAGGAAGGGAAGGAGATTGTAAGCTGCCTTGAGACTCCGAGTGAAGGGTAGGATATAAATCCAACTCCTCCTCCTCCTCCTTCCCTACTATATTTGGCTGAGTTCTTTTCGTTCACCAAGTGAAGCCTAACTAACTATTCTCCTGATAGTTTTCCCTGTTTCTCTGTTGTTTCCTCAAGCCCTATCTGAAGTAATGACAGACTTTCTTTCCACTTAACTCTCCAATCCCTTTCAGAGGTTCCACAGTCTCTCACTGAATTTCATCATGTGTGTGTGTGTGTGTGTGTGTGTGTGAAGCAAGCAATGTTTTAGTAAGTTCAGTCTGTCTCATATGGACTGATTTGCAAACTACTTTGACTTTGGAAGCACAGTGGGTCAGGCTTGTGAGTTGTATGTTAAATGAATAAGTACAGCCACAAAAACGGACTTTGGCACTGCAATGGTATTACTTATTGCACTACAAGGCACTTAAGGTTGTTGGTTTTTTTTAATTACTCTTTCTCCCCTCCCAGCAACCTGGTGAGGTAAATTAGGCTGCAAATTAGTTACTGGCACAATTCACCAGAATAAAACAAATAATCAGTGCCATGGTAAAGATTAACAGCACTTATTTCAATATGAGTTTATGTGAGTCACAGCTCACTTCTGTAGACACGTGAAGGGGAAATTATGCTGGGAGTCCTTATGGTGAAGAACACCAGGATGGGGGAGGTATTGAGTTATAGAGGTTTAATATGAATTCCATCATGTATCTTTCAAATGTAGATTCTTTGTGTTAGGCAAAAAGGACAGAGTTGAAGTAGGAAGCTCAGTTGCACACATTGCTAATTGACCAGGACTGTGTCCTTGGTTATCCAAACAAAGTTTTTCTCTGCTCTGCTTCATACCATATAGACCCATCCTAAACATTTCAGGAGAAAAATCATATGACTTTCTCAGCAGCATGAGGTCCTGGTGATGAGGAAGGACCTCCATAATTTTGTTTACTTCATCTCATCTCCCTTGTTGGCAACCCTGAAGTTCACTCGGTAAATGGAGATTTCAACGTTGATCTCCCCTTTCCATAGTCTAATATGCCAGCTTCTACATGACACTTATTCTTTATGTAGTTCTGATTATAAAAAAATAGGAATAGCCCCCTCACCAATTTCTACAGGAGCCCATAAGCCTTTTGTGGCAGGTATGAGCCATAGATCTAAGGGGAAGAGCAGGCAGATGTTCAGGATTTGTCTGTTGGTCATATAATCACAAATTAAAGCTGCCTGTGGTCTAATAGTGAGGAAAGGATAGAAACAAATAGCTCCTTAGCAAAACAATGAAGAATAAATGAAATTCGCTTCAAATTTGCTAGGTTCTGTGAATATGAACAGTCCCATTGATTTCAAAAGGTATCAAAAGGTCAGGCTGTTCATCAGGCTGGCGATTTCTCTAATTCATTCTCTTCTAAGTACAGCTTCCAGTCTACAAAACCAGTTTGTTTCTGTAGTAACCCCATTAGATATAGAATTTACCAGCACATCTGTTTAATGTTCTATAATAGGCAAAGCACCATTGATCCTACCAAGTGCTGAGTGGCAATTATTTCCTATTGGAAGAAATGTCTAGTACTTTCTCCATATCGAAGAATTTTACTTATGAAGATGCTCCAGACATTATCGCCTCAGTCTAGTTCTGTATGTTCTGACTGCTTTTTGAATATTTGGAAGTAAAAGTCTTGCAAGATGAAACAGCCACCTTGGCCATTTATACTGGGCCTTAGATTAGATCTGAAGTCATGACTTGTCTGTGCTTAAATATATTTTACAATGAAGTTTTGAGTATGGTTAGAACTAGAAAGCTGATGGTTTTTGCCTCCATCTAAGAGATGTTGGCTGCTGCTCCAAAATTCAGGTAAGTGATATGCTTGTCTTTATATAACGCATAAATGAAACACAGGTGTTCAAGGAATTCATGACTATACCTTGGAATCCACTTTTTTTTAGTGGGAATGGGAGAAGAATGAAAACAACTTGAAGGGCTTGTCTTGGATAATGACTTCCTTTGTTCCAGGTTCAGCACAATGGCACACAACAGGTAAAAATGGGCTACTAACAGGATCACTGCTCATTCCCTATCTCATTCCCCTACCTACTCCCTGCTACACACTTTGGAAATAACCTCAGAATAAAGTTTTGTCTAGTTGAACTTTTATTTTTGGGACAATATATGGAGAAACAGTTTATCAACTTGTCCTTCTAGGACATTGTCATTTGTATCATAGTAAACAATATCCTCCAAAGACAACCACTTGCTACTTACAGGTTTGTTTCTGTAAACCCAGGCACAGAAGAATGCCAGAAATCTACTGATTTTTGAGATTGGGGTGCTTTTTTACCCTCAGGCAATCTAATGTATGGGGGTAAAAATATCCCATGCATTTTTGCAAAGGAAAACTGATCCAAGAATACATTGAAGTAATGTGTTGCAGCTATCAGTAAGTTGACGTAAACAAATATATGCTTAGAGTAGAAAAACAAAAGCCCTGAACTAAATGGCCCAGGCTAGCTGATCTCAGAAGCTAAGCATGGTCGACCTTGGTTGGTATTTGGATGGGAGACCACCAAGGAAGGGTTGCTATACAGTGAATGTCTCTTGCCTTGAAAACTCTACAGGGCCAACATAAGTTGGCTGTGTCTTGGTGGTAGTTTCCACCATCACCAAAAAAATAACCCCCAAATACCAACAACACTAGTGATTAATAATGATCAGTGTTTTCCTTTATAGTTTATTTTTAGAACTCTTGGGTTCAAAGTTGGAACTTTGTGAATTACTCACCTCTGCTGACACAAACATGGGTTTGAATGGTGGCAGCTGGAATTTGGAACTGAACTTGGTATAGTTTCCAAAGTGTTGTAAGAGGAAGTACAAAGTTTCTCTCCAGGCATTTTTTACTTTCTAAAATATTGGCTCATGGACTGTATGATATGTAAAATGAAAAGTAACATGCTCATGTAAACCACTAATATAATTTATTCTATTGCATTATTGATGGTTTGTTGCTTTAACAAGAATTTGCCACGTAATTTCTTTCTGCTTTTTTTCATAGCAGATAGCTGAAGGAAAGTATTCTTTTTAAGAAGAATCACAAAGTTGCTCTGAGAATTGGGTGCCCCCTCCCTCCACCCATCTTCCTTACAGCTTTAAAATTCTGAAACTGGTGCGTTTTCTTGATAATGCCATTAATATATCAAGAGTAAATAAAATGTTTAGTGGTGGGCACATTAATTATTGCCTCCATCTACTGGTGTTTAAAACTAAGAAATAATTAAATGCACTTTTAATAAGATATGGTTCTGGGAAAGCTGGATCATTTATGAATTGCTAGAGGTGTGCTGAGCTGCCTTTCCCTAGAGAGACAGAATTTATGCCAAACACCCCGCTGATTGTTCAGGAGGTAAAGAACCAATAGCTGCATGTACAGAGGTTTAATTTAAAGTGTGTTTCTCACTAGGCTGCTCACAACACTTAATTAAACTCTGCTGTTTTGGCAATGACAAATGCGGTGGTGTACCAGGAACCAGAGCAGCAGTGACTGAGAAGCGATTGTAATTTCGTTCATGTGCACTGGCAGCGAGTCTCAGGTCAGAAAAGAGAGACGGAAAAAGGAAAGAAGATTTATTTGAGGTGCTTGATGGAAGTTGCCACTTTTTAAGCATCTGTTTTAAGGACCACAGAATGCTCCTTCCTTGAAGATATAATCAGGCAGCGTTTATGGAAATCATACCACTTGGCCGTGAAAAACAGGCAGTAGCCATTTTATTTACCTCAGAAGTAGATCTTCTCCATACGGTTTTGTTTGCAGTGATTTTTTTTTTAAAGGTGAACTGGCCAAAGCAATCCTTATGCATCAAATTTTTATCTCTGAGATACACAACAGAAGCATACAGGACTTTTTGTCGCAACTCCATACTTGTACTTAGTGTATGCCTTGAATTGTCTGCATATGAGTATAAACATAGGGACAGCTAAATCCAAGGAATGGTGCAACTAGTTTGACACACTTGAAGTACTTCTGTGTTTTGTTTCTGAAATAACGTTTTTCTCCTGTACCTTTCCAGGGGCTACAGTTTTTAAAGTGGTGAGACTTTCCAAAGCAATTTTGGACAGTGACTTAGGCTGAGTTCAGACTGGCAGTTTGGCCCAATATAGGCATGTTTCAGAAATGTTTCACAAATGGATTAAAGGGGCCAGTTCACACAGGCACAGCTGTCAGGCGTTCCCCAGCCGTACTCAACCCGTCTTGTAACACTTCCCTCCCGAGTTTAAAAAGTACCAGGTGAAAGTGGTAGCAAACCCTGGAGAGCGCGCTGATCCCGCTTCCCAGAAGTGTGAACACTGAAAGCTGGATTACAAAAAAAAAGCACCACTTACAGTTGCGCCTCTGCCAGGGGTGGGCCAACAGTGCAAATGCTCCCTTGCGCCTCCTCCTTGGTATGCTCCCGCATCAGTCGGTGCAGTGTGACCAGGGAATACTGGTCTGGGTCTTTTTGTTGCGACTCCCTTGTGCTTCATACTGCCAGTCTGAACTCAGCCTTAGAGAGTCAAATAAGAAGCCTGTTTGCTTATCTAGCGAAACCAGCCCTGGCCACATGACTGGGTTACTTACATTTTCCTCAGCCATGTGGGAGCCACTCACAAGTAATATTTACTATAAATAAAAGCCAAAGAGAGATGGGCCATCATAATGGGGAATCCTTCTACCTCTCACTATCTTTGGTGATACTATGGGCAAAGTTTAGCCACAGTTAACATCTGGTAGTCTGGTCAGGGGCCCAGTTGCTTCATGGGCCAGGTCTAGTTTATGTACACCAATTGCTGCTTTTTTGCATGTGGTTTGAGTTCACAATTCATGTTTTTTGTGCCATGCACCAATCCATTGGTAGCAGCTTGCATATCAAACAAGCAGTGCTGTCACGAAGGACCCACATAATTGCCTTACCATGGCATGGATACATTCCATTTACATTCTCAGAAGATGAAAGGGGACAAAAAAGTGCATTTTGTCATCTGACCCAGCAGAAGCTTCAGATGATCCCACATGAATACCACTAGTGCTTTATTTAATCTTTTTTTAAAAAAAGATTGCTTTATTTTGTACCTAGCTTGTAAATAAGGATGAGAGCTATTGTATGTGAACCTGATGATATGGTCAGGCAGGTAAATTCCAGGCTGGGAGTTTTTCAGATGGTGGGAAATTTCTTCAGGCTTTTAGTTAAAATTTTCCTTTGCATGACATTTAGCATTTTGGGCGGGTGGGTTTTTTTGGTAGTCTCCATAGTCCAGCTCTAGATTTATTATATAATAAGATTAACCTTGAACATGGGCCCAGTACTAACCCCAGAGAATTGCAGGTGTAAAATGTGAAATCCCCTGATAAGTTTTATTGAAACTCACATGGCTTCTCTCAAAATGCTTCCAGTGTTTCTCTTTAGGAGAAGCCTCCCAAGGGGGCACTACCTTAACCTCTCCAACCCTCCTCCACAAATTCTCCCACAGTGCAAGCTGAGATGTGCACTGCTTAAAGTAATAAGGTTGGGTTTAAGTTCCCTTCCACTAAGTGGGAAATGGTCTATGGGAGAAAGGAGAAGATGCCTTCCACTGGAAGGAGGAGTTCATCCATCTGCAGAAGATTCCTTGCATAATGGAAGGAGATGACTGAATCTAACCTATAGAATCTGCAACTCTTTTAAGACAGCCTTTTGATTTTTTCACATACATCCATAGCAAAGTTTAGTGTATATGTCAGGAGAGTGTAAGGAGCTAATGTGATCAGCAGTCTCAGGAACAACATTCTAAGCCATTTACATCAACATTGAGAAATGAGTGTTTCGGATCTGCTCAGGATCTTTGTCTGTACAGGGGTTGATAAAGAATCCACCAACTTCTTGCAGTAATTTGTGGTGATATTTTAGTCGAAATGATTTTTAAAAAATTAAAGGTGTGCATTTATTTGGATTTCTTTGCTAAAATGATCCTTGAATGAAAGCATTTTAAAACAAAAAACAGATACAAAAATTTAGTTAGAAATGATCTCTGAGAACACAAGGAATCAAGACGGAAGAAAAAGACATCAGGAATGCTTCCCCCCTTCTGAGTAAATAATACATCAAGGGGGAAAGGGGGGGAGAGAAAAAGAATAGAATTCCCTATCAGTTTTGTTCCAGTCACTCGTGGAGATGGAGAGAAAGAGGATTCTGGCCACCCTGTTCTCGCCTTCAGAAAAAGCTACCTATGTGGGTAAAGTTAAGCAGGGCTGGGGCCTAAGATGATAATCCCTTTTTATTTATACAGGGATTGGTAAAGAAACTGCTTAGATGAAATGGTGGTATTGATTTCCTGCGTTCTTCATGTGCTGCTCCTGCTGGGTGCCTGCTATCAAGCACTTGAGCAGGACCGAAAAGCTCATTTCGCAGTGTTGGTGTAAATCCTTTAGAACTTTTCCCAAAGACTGTTGATCTTTTGGTAAACAGCACACCAGTTTGGGATGTTTTCTTTCTGAGTCTAGCAGACATTGTCTTTAATCCAGTTCACACTTTTCTTGGTTAATTAATTAATTGAATATCATTATTTGTGCACGCTTTGCCATATTGCTTATAGCTTTTGCTTTCCCCCCCTTTTGGCCAGTCGTGGGGAGGGAATGATGGGATGAGCTCTAGGGACGGGCGGCTGCGCTCTCTATCTTTTGCAGCCCTTCCTTTGGGCTGCCTGGAGACTTTTTAACTCCTTGCACTTTCTGACCACCCTTTCATCAGTTTTAAGAGCCTCTTTCACCTCCTGGGACTTTTAAAAACAAATCCTTACTGTAAAGGCGATTCATAAAAGGAAATTGGAAAGCCCTGAATTTATGTTGACAGTATCTAAGAACATCTTTCTGGCTGCAAGAACTGATAAGCATCCCGTTTATGGGGTGCAATTGTGGATGGGCTGCCGCCACTAGAGAGGTTTCTGGAGCTGCAGGAGGCCCACGACCAGATTATCTTGTAGCCAGTTACATACATAATTGCTTCCAGAACTTTGTTAGTGGTGAGGATAGATGGAATGGTTGTTAGTCAGTTGCCTTCTCATAGACCATCAGTAGAAAGACAAGAAAATTGATTAGGCATAGCATAATTGGTGGAGTTTTGTTAACTAACAGGCCCCTTTATAGCTTGTACTAGCTCTTGGAAGCATTTGCAGGTCTTTAAAGTGAATTACAATATATGTTTTTTGAAATCCTATAATTTATATTTTCTTTCCCGTAGTTTTATTTCTGTGGTATATTAATGATCAATTGTATATTAAAAATGTAGCAAAATATAGCGGTAAGTTAAGTATTTTTAAGAACCTACTTCTGGTAAGGACAAACTAGCCACGATAATATTCTGAAACTTCAGCTGGTTTATTTATGTACAATATTGTTATGCCACTTTCTGTTGTGGCTTAAAGTGTGTGGTCAGATGTGCATTTTAATTCACTGTTGCCCCGCCTCTGATTGATCCAGAGTATTTTGGAACAGAGAATACTGATCAGATTCACCACTTTAAGTACTCTTCAAAGTGCTTTTACCCCGTTCTTGAGTGATTAGATGCATATCAGACTCGGCAGCCAAGGAGTGTTGCTGTCGGCCATTTTTTAAAATAGTTTCTCCCTTGAGCATGCCCACAAGCGCTGCTATGCCTCCTGGGATATGTAGCTCATGGGGCTGTCGGCCATTTTTTAAAAAGTTTGTCCTGTGGGCATACAAACAAGCACTGATCAGCTTGTTGGGACATGTAGTCTCCCTCTCTAAACTTTTCAATTTACCCCTTCCCCAAAGCACAGGAAAAAGCTGAAGTACAGGGGAGTTTTTATGAAGCAAACAAAGTTCAGAGCAGCTCCTGTGAGAGAGGGGGAGAGATAGAGAGGTGCAAGTGTGCAGTACAGCGCACTTCGCTAACTAGTAAAAAAAATGGCAGCTGGAAAACAAAAGACCAGTCATACCTGCCTGACAGCTTGGGTGTGCAACAGAGCGATTAGATAACAGGAAATCCGGTTTGAAACCAGCACAGCCCAAAAGGACCGGACTTCCACAGGTATCAAATAAACACACAGTAAAGGGGGGGGGAACGGAACACAGGTGACAAATAGATGTTGCGGTCTAATCGTGCATTTTAAATCCATAAGGGAACAGCAATGGATTAAACTGCACGTCTGATCACAGCCAAAGTTAAATTTTTCAATCTCTTCCTGTCTGGTACCCTGTGTTTTCCCGTCCATTCACTTCTTTATTTTCCAAGCTCCTCCTCTTTTTTTCTTCTGATAATTCTAGGACATGTGGTATTGACCACAAGGCCAGAAACCTCTATACAGCTTTCAAAGAGAAAGCATCTGCTGCTGTGAGAAATACTTTTAATTGTGCAAGCATGCACAAAATATGTACCTTCGGGAGGGGGGTATAGTTCCAAATGAATATTTGTGTACCTCAGAAAATCAAGTATACAAAAGTTGTATTATGTTAGCTGATGTCAAATGGGACTGCTAGCATCTAAGTAAAGTGAGCAGTCCTCTAGAACCCCAGACCCTAATAATGCAAACCAATTTTGTCTCTCCCTGCTGTCTCTGCTGCTGCTTCACCAAAGTTTCAAAGATGGAGAAAATCATTGTAGAACCTGGGGACCCCTTTCCTGACAAGTCATGTGAAGTTGCCAATGTTATGATAAGGGTGCTGATACACACACACATAGAAAATGCCCAAGTGTGCTTTAGCAGTATGCACTATATAAATGAATCACAGTTGCATTCCCCTTTGCTGGTCCAAATTTTCCTTTTTTAAAAAAACTGCCAACAAGAATCTGACTTGGGTGATGCGTGCTGAGCACGGTTACTCAGAAGCAAGACACAATGACTTTGACATTCATGTTGTGAGAAGCAGATATAACACAGTGGTTAGTAGTGCTATCAGAAGTACACCCTTCTAAACCCACTGACTTCACTGAGCATAGAAGAGTATAACTTTGTTTAGGATTAGTTGTTGTAGGCTTTATGGCTGTGGTCTTGGCATTGTAGTACCTGATGTTTTGCCAGTAGCTGTGACTGGCATCCTCATTGTTTAGGATTGCACTGTAATACCAAGGATCTGTGGGATCAAGGAGGTCGCAACTCTCTCTGCCTGCAAGATGACTAATGTACATGAAACACTGAAAAGGGCTATCTAAATACAAAGTATTATTGACTGTGTATAGGATGGTAGACCACCAAAGATGTCTAGCGTTGCTAGGCAGGCAATGGCAAACCACTCCTGAATGTCTCTTGCCTTGAAAACCACACAGGGATGCCATAAGCCAGGTGTGACTCAACCGGGGTGGGGTGGGGATAGCATCCTTAGGATCTCTGGATGTCACAATGAATTGGTTGGACTTTGTGGTCTACACACTCATCTCCTTTCTTTCCGTTTCTCTTCCACCATCGTCTTCTCACACTTATAACTAGCTGACTGATTTCAAGACCAATTGGCTAGCAAGGGTGCGGCACATCTTATCCTTCCATTGCTGAAGGGAACATAAACGGCAAGGAAATAAGTGGTTTAAACCCTCCATGATCAGTCATGTGTGTTCAACGTCTTGTCGAAATGCTCACTACCTCTGTGGAGTGGTTACTGGGAACATTTTGGAACTAATAAAGTAAAACTTTTATATAGTGCCTTTTACTGGCTATATCTATATATCTGTATCTGTGAGTGTGTGTATGTACAGAGAAAGAGCATAAGTTGAGTGTAATTCAGCCAAAGCCTATTTACCTTACGCATTTCTTTTAAAACTCCAACAATAAAACCAGCCCATTTTAAACGGTAGATTAAAAAAAGCAGTGAAATTGATGAATGCCTTTTGGCAAGTACAGTCAAGCTGACATGGGGTTTTATACATTATTGACACTGTCAGTGCTTTCTGTGATTGTGGCTACAGCTGGGGTGTTATTATTGCCACGGTGCAGTACTACAATCGGGAGGCTATTGCATAGTCACAGCGGGATGGGTTGGTGGCATTTCATGTTCATGACCTGGAGTAATTGGACTGTTTTATAGCATGACTTCGGGAAAGCCACCTTTAAGAACCGATCAGAACCCAGCCAACTGACTTGAAGTAAGCTGGCAAGGGGATGCTGTCTGTACCTGTTGTAGTTCACTGCTTGGCACTAACAGGTGAGCCAGGTAGGTGGGGGCAAGATGGTACCACAGTGGGTCACGTGCAGCTCTCTATTGTTGACTGGTTATGTTTAATCTTAATATCTGCAAGTTCATGTTAATTTTAGCTAGCTGGTCTATGCGGTCATGTTTCTGCTTTTGCTTGGTATTTATTGAATTACTTTCTTTCACTGAATGTTGTGTGGGTAGCCAATTATTTGACTTGTACTCCTTCCAGTTGGTATTAAATATAGAAAGATTAGCAAAAAAACAAAACAAAAAATGGTTCCAGATTACTGAAATGCTAACAAATGGACTGCAGGAGAAAACATGTTGAGTTTCTTTGCCCCACAGGCCAGGCTTTTATTGCACAGAGTTTGCGGCATTGTTGCAATGATGCATACTGATGTCTTAAGTACTAGATATTGTGATCCACACTCAGTATAGTATGTGGGCTGGACTGAGAATTTTGTTTTGGAATTTTAAAGAGGTTGAGATTCTCTTTTCTGAAGCCAATATGCCATGTGCAGTGGGCATAATGTGGTCTATTACTAGCTCATGCAAGGCAACAGGAAGTTCTCCATAGATGTTTACCAGAGAACCAGGGTATTTGTGGCATTTATATATTTATTTATTTAGATTTTTACCCACCTTCCCGGCCAAAGCCGGCTCAGGGCAGCTTATGTAAAAAAAAGGTAATTACATTAAAAACATAAGTTGCAATTAAAACAAATTATAAAATCATATTAAAGTGCTAGTAGTTGTTAGTATTTGTACGACGATAGCGGCCGATAACCAATGTACAAAGTTCACATCTCACAGTCAGCTATTAGTGTTCATTTGCAATGTCCTTGCAGGGCTCACTGTTCTTTAGGCTGTTGATGGCAGTTTCCAGAGTCCAGAGTCCAAGGCCCTCTCACTTGCAGCCAACTGATGTTCTTCACTGATGGTGGTGGTGGCTCCCAAAAGCCTGGTGGAGGAGCTCTTTTTTACAGGCCCTGCAGAACTGTAAAAGGTCCTGCAGGGCCCTGATCTCCTCTGGGAGCTCATTCCACCAGGGCTGCCATTGAAAAGGCCCTGGCCCTGGTCGTCGACAGCCTAGCCTCCTCAAGACCCGGAAGGGCCAGCCGATTCTGGGCCCCTGGCCGCAGTGCTCTCTGGGGAACATGTGGGGAAAGGTGGTCCCTTAGATATGTAGGTCCCTGACCATGTAGGGCTTTAAAAGTGAGAACCAGCACCTTGAAATGAATCTGGTATGCTATTGGCAGCCAGTGCAATGCCTTCAGCACAGGCTGTATGTGCTCCTGCCCAGAGAGTCCCATCAAAAGCCTGGTCATGGCATTTTGCATCCGCTGCAGCTTCCAGATTTGAGACAAGGGCAGCACCATGTAGAAAGCATTACAGTAGGTCAATCTTGCGGCCATTGCATGGATCACTGTTGCCAGATCATTGCATTCAAGGAAGGGAACCAGTTGCCTGATCAGCTGAAGATGGTAAAAGGCCGATTTGGCAGTGGCTGCTACCTGGTCCTCCAAGGTTAAGGTGGGATCCAGGAGCACTCCCAAGCTCCTAACCTCCGGAGCTGGTACCAGTGGTGCCCCATTGAAGGTCGGGAGTGGGATCCCTAACCCTGGCACACTCTGACTCAGGCACAGGACATCTGTCTTCATCAAATTCAGTTTCAGTCAGCTCAGTCTAAGCCAACCAGCCATGGGTTGTAACACCTGATCCAGATCTTCCGTTTTGGAGTCGGTGACCACCCAACAGCAGATAGAGTTGGGTGTCATCCGCATACTGGTGACAACCCAGCCCACACCTCTGGGCAATAGGGCGCATATAGATATTGAAGAGCATCAGTGACAGCATCACCCCTTGAGGTACACCACAATCCAGTGGGTGTCTCTGGGATAGCTGTTCCCCTAGCACCACACTTTGTCCCCGACCTTGGAGAAAGGAGGCAAGCCATTGCAAGCCTAGCCCCTGAATTCCCACATCAACAATGTGGCAGATCAGTAGCTGATGGTTGACCATGTCAAACACAGCTGACAGGTCCAACAGCAACAGCCCTGCTGATCCGCCTCGATTCAGATGTCTCCAGAGGTCACCCATGAGGGTAACTAGTGCCATCTCCATCCCATGGCCTGGGCAAAAGCCGGACTGAAAGGAATCTAAAGTGGAAGTATCACCCAAAAAGCCCTGTAGCTGAACCACTACTGCCCTCTCTATCATCTTGCCCAAATAGGGCAAGTTAGAAACCGGCCGATAGTTGCCCAATTTGGCTGGGTCCAAAGATGGCTTTTTAAAGAGGGGGCAGACCACTACTTCCTAAAGTGCATCAAGCAAAAAGTTCAAAATTCTTGAATTTTGTACCTTAGGACTACAAATGCATATAAACAAAACAATGTCCTTCATGTGTCAATGCTAGCCTCAGTGAATTGGTGGAGGTGTGATTTGGGCTTCTTTTCATCCACTATTACCCAGTAGAGAATCAAAACTACCACACATTCCCTTCTGTCCCTAAGGCACATACCGTTCTCCATTCCTTGGCCACAATTCAGCAGCACCAAGCATCTATTTAGTTAGTGGAATTTTATCCCACCCTTCCTCCAAGCTGCTAGTAGAGGCATACACAGTTCTCCCTGTATCATGTTATTGTCACAAAAACCCTGTAAGATAGACAGATCTGACAGCATGTATCTAGCCCAAAAACACCCAACAAGCTTCAGGTCAGAACAGGGATCTGAGTTCAGGTCTCGCATCATGCACCACCCTGTTTAGTTGTTCATAAGGTCCCAGTTTAAACAGGATCTGAAACTTTGACTTAGGTTTTTAGATGTTGGTTTAAAAGACAACCTGGTTATTCTAAACCACAACTAACGTTGATCCATCAAGCTGCTTAACCAGGCTTTCGGAATGTGCAGTTGCATGGTAGCTAATCAAAACCTGAAATGAAGACTGTATAGGAAAAGACTTTCCTGGTTCATTCATACTGGGCCACAAATGGCCTAGCTGATAACATGTCCCTGTGACTTTTGTCACCTGAGCAGATGGCCTGCACAGATGGCCAAGCTTCATACTCATATTGTCACCTTTAGGAGACATTCAGGTGCCTTCTCACACATGGGAAGAGCTAGGCCCAAGATATTTACACTTCAAAGCTCAGCAGGCGTGTCTTTCGTAATATCAGCAATGTCTGTTTGGACACACCTCTTAATTCCCTTGCGATTGGATAAATGGCCATATTCAATTGTGATGGGAGAGGGAGGGGGTTGTCATCACCCTATGGAAACTGAGACAGAGTTCTCTTGGAAAGTTAGCTTCTTCCTAGGAGTTAGTCTCTGTTTGGAATACAAACCTGCAACATGGAATTTGACTAGTAGGCAGTGAAGCTGGACTTAATTGCTCACAGCAAACATGGTTTTCATCCTGAAGACTCCCTGGTGCCATTACGCACGTTGAATGACTGGTAAATATGAATATCTATGTGTAATCAGAGCTGGTCAAGCTATAGATTTCTTTGTTTTCCTGCCTTTGCAAGACTCTTGTCATATAACTGCTTTGCTAAATAAAGATTTTATATAGATTAATCTTATCTGGGTTTGAGTACTGTATTGCAACTGAATCTCTAAGGCTAAATTCCATTGCCTGGGGCCACTCAGTTGAAGTCTACCACTGTATGTTAATTAATTATTTGCAGCTCTGGGTAGAGCTGATAAGTTGTTAATTCCCAGAAACCAGGCTGGAGGTGGGACCTCTCCTTCTGTCTGAGTTGGGAACATTCCAAAGGAGGTTCTGGTGGCAATCTACTGATTTAAGTGTTCCTGAAACACGTAGGTCTTTGGTATCTCTCATTCCTGGAGGGGCGTGGGAGAGAAGTAAGATTCTGCACGTGCTGGCATAGTATCAGGAATTGGACCTTTCTTATCTCCTGGACTGGGGGTGAGAGGGTTCAAAACCTGTACAAAGACAACCCATCATCATCATCATTTCTATGCCCGCCTTGCTGGACAAGCTGGCTCAAGGTGGCGTACAACCATCACAATGACATAAAACAGTGAATACAATAAATTAGTTAAAATAGCATACAATATAATACAAATGATGACGATCTTCAGTAGACGGTCTATTGCTGGTATAACCAGTGGTATATCAAGGGCCATAGATGTTCCAATGACTCAATTCATTGGTGGCAGCTCCTAATCGAAAGCCTGGTGGAAGAGCTCCGTTTTACAGGCCCTGTGGAACTGTAAGAGGTCCCACAGGGCCCTGATGTCCTCTGGGAGCTCATTCCACCAGTATGGGGCCACCACCGAAAAGGCCCTGGCCCTGGTGGTAGCCAGTCTGGCATCTTTCAGACCAGGGAGAGCCAGGTGATTTTGTAGCCCCAACTTTAACATAACATTCCGAAATAATTAGGAAAGGTTGTTAATATTGGTATTAAAAGTTGTTGATACTGATGCTGCTCTTCAAGGGCAGTGGGAAAGAGAGGGTAAACCAGATACAATTGACAGATCAGCATTCTGGCCAATCAGGAAATATCGCCACTGAAGAAAATTGAGCTGATAGGCTTCCATGTCCTGTATTTCTACTCAGTTGTTGCATACTGGTCTCAGCATGGCTCTATGGATGCTATTTCTCTGCCCTCATTGAATCTGAGAGTCTGCAATCAGGTGTTTTCTGTTGCTTGCTTTGTTATTTCAGTGGCTTCTGTGTGACTGAAGTATGTGTGAGAAAGTTCTTGACTTGGGGCTTCCAGTCTGCCCATTGTGAAATGCTGCCTGCTTCCTTACAGTCAAATGCCTCCCACTGGCTGCTTCCCAGAGCTCCCCCCCCCCCGCTCTCTAACACAACCCACAGTCTTGGATTGCAGAAAACAAGCCTCTGTGCCCACTTTGTGATACTTGTCTTTTTAGGGTATACAGAAAGAGGGTTCCACAGGAAACCGGAAATAGAATAAGGAAAGGAAAAAATGTCTGCGGGACGACCCAGTTAAGTATGAGAGCAAAGCTCTTCAATCAAATATATAAACAATAAATAGGAAACAGCTCAAATAGTATAGAGTCCACAAAGCATAAAAGGTCCAAGTGTCAAAGGTCCAAAAGTATCCACGAAAGGAAGACTGGACTCAATGGAGAAAATGGAGAGTAGATGTACATTGGAACTATTCTGAATGTTGCGGTGTTCCCTGTTTTAAACTGTAAGCCCTGCATCCTAGGAAAACATCTGTATATCTTGACTACTGCCCTGAATCCTATTGTAAACCCCTTATGAGGCTGGATTAATGCTTTGATCTGAAGAAGAATATTTAGAAAAAAGGAGAATAAGAAATCCAGAAACTTCTGTATCAACGTGGCTTTACTTGAATAAATTCACAACCTCTACTCTTCATTTTCTCCATTGAGTCCAGTCTTCCTTTTGTGGATCCTTTTGGACCTTTTACATGGACTTATTCTGTGTGGACTCTATATTGTTTGAGCTGTTCCCTGTTTATTGTTTATGTATTTGATTGATGAAGAGCTTTGCTCTCATACGTAATTGGGTCATTCCACTGACTTTCCCCCTGCCTTTTTAGTGTGCCAAATGCCTCACATAGCCCAAGCTGCTTAGTGTGCAACAGGCCTTCCCCTTTGCCTGTCAAGTATTGCCTTTCGAGGGGCCATGGCTCAGTGATAAAGTACCAGGGTTGCATGCAGAAAGTATAAAAGGTCAGGTCATTGGTGATGTGAAAAACCTCTACTGAGCAGTTGCCATCTTGGGAGGTGGTTTTGGGGGCAGCCAGTGGCAGCTGGAGGCAGCTGTGGGGAAAAAATCTAATCTAAGCACTATGGGAAAAGAACATTAAGATTTAAAGAGTTTGGAGACCGATTCATTTATGATCATAGGGGAGAGGTTGTAATCTCTTGATTCTACCAAGATAACATTGGGTGGAATGCACTGAACACTTTCTGGGTCATCCATGTGAAGCAGCAAGTGCACTCTCCCATCACCAACATCGCTCACTCCAGTTTCTTCCATGTCAAGTGATCCAAATATCTAGCTGGCTGTTGTCACCAAGCAAAATTTCAATGCTGCCATGGTCTTTGAATTTCCCTACAGATGTGTGATGTGATGGCTGCCTATTTTGGAAAGACCAGCAAAGAGTATGTCAAGAACAACTTTGTGCTTCTCTATGAGCTTCTGGATGAAATCCTAGACTTTGGTTACCCTCAGAATTCCAAGACTCGGGCACTGAAAACATTCATTGCTCAGCAAGGAATCAATCAAATAAAAACATCTACCTGAGACCCTCGATGGCTGCTGCCAGTCAGTGGACGATACTGATGTTGACAGAACCAGGGACCAGCAGAATATTAAGCAGATTCATGTATTCCCGTGAATTTTTCTAAGTGCCTCCCTATATGTATGCTACATTTGAACATGTGAATTGCCTGTAAAATGGGGCTATCTATGTTGCTCAGAGGTTAAGATGCTGAGCTGCAGACTAGAAGGTCTGTAGTTCAGCCATTCAGGACCTGAGTGCCGCATGACAGAGTGAGCTCCCATCTCTGGTCCCAGCTCCTGTCAACCTAACAGTTTGAAAGCAAGAAATTGCAAGTAGATAAATAGGTACTGCTTTGGTGGGAATGTAACAGCATTCTGTGCACCTTGGCATTTAGTCATGCCAGCCACCTGACCATGGAGAAGTCTTCAGACAGCGCTGGCTCTTCAGCTTGGAAATGGAGATGAGCACTGCCCCCTAGAGTCAGATTCGACTAACTTTCGAGCAAGGGAAACCTTTACCTATCTAAAATTTAGTAGGGAAGATCCCTTTGGTGAAAGTTACAGTCACAGAGAACATAGTTCACCTTTCATTTTCAGTGCACCCCATGTTGGGACTGCACCTGTGCACAGGCCAGCCATGGAAGAAATCATTTCCTGGCTTAAAAGACCTAAAGGCCATGCTCCCGTCTTCTGGAGCCAGCTCAATGGCCTTTTCCCACCCAAACAGTCACATGCTCTAGAGGAGAGAGCCTCCCCTTCCCCTCAGTTCCTTTTCTGCTGCCACGGAGATAGGACGTTCCTAGCTTTGCTCTGTCATGGCAATCTTCTTCATCATCTTCAAGTCGCTTTGTTTTTTGTGGAAGTTTGAAAGCCAGGGCTAATATATTTCTGCACCTTTCACCTCTCTGCTTCCAAGCCCCAAAGGTGAAGTGGCTTTCATCAATCTATACCCCCCCCTTGGGCCTACTAGTTTTGCAAGGTGCCTGTTGCATCACTATTATGTCTACCAAAGCTCTCTTCAAGAAATGCACTCAGTGTGCTACAAAATGACTCATAGCAATGAGCATGATTTATGTCTAATGTGTTTGGGGGACTCTCACAATGTGTTGGTATCAAGATGCCCCTGCTCATCATCACCTGTTTCCTCGATTTTGGTCTGCAGCTTTTCAGAACTGCCTACCAAAAAGCCCAAGAAAACTGGGACCTCTTCTAAGCACCCGAGGTGTGTGGTATCTCCTCCAGCTACAACTCCTGAACATTATCCTGGTGTCTCCTCACTTGGACTCACATGACCAGTCTCTCTCTGAGATCAAGTGGAAAGCATATTCCTTCCCTTTTGGAACCACCCATGACTGTTCCATGGCCACAGACCTACCCACCTTCTCAGTAGCATCCTATTTACATGTCAATGGCTTATCTCCACCAGCAGTCAGAGTTCTGTGTACAGTGACCCATCCTTGAGCCTCCAGTATTGAGGCGCAGCCACTCTTCAGGAGACTCCAAATGGCAAGAGCCTCATTAATTCTTCATGTCACCGGTGTCACCTGACTTTGAGCCCAAAGATGAGAGAACAGCGGCATCATGTAACAGTTCAGAGGGCCATTCTGAACCCTGTCCAAATGACAGGGTTGGGGACCCCACCCCCATTTTGCCCAACAAAGGTATTTCCCTGTAGAGTGAACAAATGCTCTGAATGGCCAAGGCATTGGATATTGACATGACCACCACAGATAATAAGACCAAGGACAAAATAATAATAAGACCAAGGACAAAACTTTTAAGAGCACAGACTCTAAGCTGGGAGAACTGAGTTTGATTCCCACTCCTCTACATGCAGCTGCTGGTGTGACTTTGGGTCAGTTACAAGTTCATTTGGCGCTCTTCTCTCATGAACAGGTCTCGAAAGAGCTCTCTCAGCCCTACCTACCTCACAGAGTGTCTGTTGTGGGGAGGGGAAGGGAAAGAAGATTGTAAGTCACTCTGAGAATCCTTCAGGTAGTTAAAGGTGGGGTGTAAATCCAATCTCTTCTTCTCTTCTTCTTTAGTTGCCTGTACCCTGAATCTCCAGGCATCATGGCCTTTCCAGAATAAACACTGGCAGACATGCTGCAGATGTGTCTCCAAGGTCTATGGCTTCAGCCATTGCCTTGAGGAGACATTCCTGGCTGCGCACTATGGCCCTTGTGCTGGAGACATGCTGTAGAGCAGAAGACCTCCCCTTTGAGGTCTCAGTTTGTCTCAATCCACTTATGAGTTCCTCTCTACTGTCAAGAAAGAATAGACAGACTGCCAAATCACTTGGGATGCTTCCATTCACAAGCCTGTGTCAGCATTTCACTTCACGCCAGGAGGGTTACACCACCCACTTCTATTGTGTCTAGATGCACCAGCAACACTAAGCCTCTCACCAGTATTCTCAGTGCCAGTATCGGCCTCCCTCCTTTCAGAAAAGGAAGCACACTATGTGACCTCACTCTGGAGGCCCACAGGCAACTCAGAGGGATCAAAGTTGGCCATTATAAAAATTATGACTATTTGCCTGTTCTGAAATTAGAGGACCCTATTGCTGTAATGGACTAGCCCACTTCTACCTGGAGGAGCAGTCCATTTGTTCTGATAGTTGGGTTCTGGCAATCATTCAGAGTGGCCAGGGCTATTTTTGGGCAGGAACACACAGGAACGGAGTTCCAGCTGGCTCCCAAGTTGGCCACACCAAGCAGGAACTCATTAGCATAATAGGCCACACCCAACAGCAGAAACGCATTACGATTGGCTACATTAGGGGAGTTCCTGCTACAAAAAAAGGCCTGGGTTTTGACAGCAAACAAGGTAAACAGAATAAGAAGCAAAAGGTTGGTGTGGTTGGATGACCACACTTCTGGTAACATGAGGAGTGGCCTAATATGCTAATGAGTTTCTGCTGATGGGTGTGGCCTATTATGCTAATGAGTTCCTGCTGGGTTTTTTCTACCAAAAAAGCCCTGAGAGTGGCTATTTCTTAGAATTTACCTCATTGCCCTCCTGTTTACTTGCCACAGCAGCAGTTGGTAGCCCTTACCCTGAACTCCAGTTGCAGCTTCAGAAGCTCCTAGAAAAGGGAGAAATTGAGAGTCCCTATGGACCTCCAGTCACAGAGTTTTCATTCCAGTTTTGTTCTTGTTGATAACAAGATAGAGGTCATAGACATCAATTTAAGAAAATTAAATACCTTTCTGAAGGTATCAAAGTTTAGAATACTCTCTCTTTCATCTATCATCAAGGTCCTCTTATCCAACTCTTGGTTTGCTATGCTAGACCTTAAAGGTGCCAACTTTCACATCACTATGCATGCTTCACATAGGAAATACCTTTGATTTAGGTATGCCTCTGAAGTTTTTCAATACACTGTCCTCCCATTCAGCCTGGCTACAGCTCCTACAGTCTTCACCAAGTGCATGGCTATGGTTGAAGCCTAAGAATTCAGGACTGTACTATTTTCCAAGTCTCACTTGGAGCCCTCTCGTCTGGTTCAGTTTCCAAGTCTCACTTGGAGCCCTCTCGCCTGGTTCAGTTCTTCCTCGACTCTATATGTGGTAGAGCTTTCCTCCCTAGTGACGGGGCAAAACCATTAAAATCGTGGCCTTTAATTTTCTCTGTTAGGTGTTGGCAATTTGAGAAGTCCATCCAATGCTGGGCCTTATGGCTTCCACCATTGCTGTCATGCACCTTGCTGAATGCGCATCTTGGAAAACTGTAAGGAGGTATGACCCTGAAAAACATGTCCTAGGCTATCATTTCTCCATTCCCAGGACAGTTTCCAGAAACTTACATTGGTGGGAAAACTTACATTGCCTTCCTTTGCAGAGTACCTCTCACTGACATCTGTAAAGCAGCAACATGGTCAGCTGAGGACACATTTGTGAAGCATTATGTGCTGGACCTGCAGTCAAGAAAGGATGTAGAAGTCAGCAAGGCGGCTCTTCAATTGTTTTTCCAATGAGGGCATCTCCCCTCCTCCTCCTGGAAAGTAGCTTGCAAATCCCAATGTGTGGCTGCACTGAAGACAGAAGATGAAAACAGAGTTGCACTTGCCTGTAACTGATGTTCATCAGTGTCTTTTGTGCAGACACTCATTCCCTCCCTTCTGTCTCATTGTGAGCTCTCAATGAAAATCGTGGGAATATGGGAGTTTTGCGATAGACAGGCAGGAACTGAGGGGAAGGGGGGGTGCTCTCCTCCAGAGCACATGATGATTTGGGCAGGAAAAGGCCATTGTGTGGGCCCTGGGGGGTGGAAGCATCCCCTTTAGGTCTTTGAAGCTAGGAAAGAATTTCTTCCATGTCCAGCCTGCACACGGGCATAGTCCCAAAGTGTGCCTGTACCAAAGACATAGATGAACAACAGTTACAGGTAAGTGCAACTCTGTTTTCTAATTGGATGGGGAAAGTTAAAAACTACAGCTAGAAACATATTATTCTGCATTTAATTACTGATAAAATGGGGAAGACTTCTCATGTCTGCCTTTTCCAATACAGATAAACATTGTAGATAGCCAAGTTGATCCATGAAAATGTTACCAAAACAGAAGTACTTTTTAAAGGACCCACAAAAAAATCACAAAAATAGTGAGAACATTTTTTTCTTCCCTAGAGCTCTTTATCAGTTTAGATGTTAAATACAACAAAACATCGGTAGAAGGCTGGTTCCTGCTGAGTGAGGTGGGCACCAGCATTTGCCCACTCCCCCACTTTCCCAGAATGCCTGCAAGGAGGGCTCGCAGGATGGACCTGGGTGGTTCAGGGTCTACCTGTGTGACCTGGGCAGACCAGGTCAAAGAGGGTAGAGAGAGTGGTATAGAATGGGCGGAGTCAGAGGTTTGATAAAAGTGGTTACTCCCAGAAGTGAGGGTCTCTTGGTGCTGATCTATGGAAGAGGACAGACTGCTGAGCTTTGTTCTGCAGGCCAGGAGCCATTGGCCATGCGGCCTGACTAGCTGGCTGCATAGAGCCTGAGGTAATTAGACACCTTTAGAATAGTTTGCAGCTTACTAAGCTTGAAATTGTGTGCTCTATTTTAACATTTAGTAGAGTTAGTTTTAGAATGAAGGACAGAGGATGTGATTATGACCAACTTTTCTTTGTTCTTCTGGTTGTTTATCTGGTGCTGTGTATGCTTGTTGTAATCTTTTTCCCTTTTTAGTAAATATTTTACTCTTTGAAGCTGGTAGTGTTCTCTGGACCACATAATTTCCTCAAATGCCTTAGGCCATACTACTTTAAGAGGGGAGTCCTGGGAAGGGGGAAGGCAAGCAGTCAAGGCACCTGTTGCCAATCCTCCAGGGCCTCCCCAAAGAAGGAATTTGGTCTCTGTGGTAACCAGGTGTTGGGTAACAGGAGATCAGAGTCAGGGCCTCAGTTTGAGAAGGCGTGTCAGGAATCTCTCCCTCCTGGCAGGAAGACCCCTACAGGATAGTGGTGGCAGTGTACCCTAGTGGAAGGAGTAGCACCCTCCAGGAATTGGTGAAAGCCAAGGAGGAAGGCTTGCAGAACAGGTTCTGTAAGTCAGAGCAGCCTATTCCACCACAGCCTGCTATTTCACTCACAGACTGTACCTTTTATTTAAATCATTGAGATAATTTTAAAATACCCATTACTGTTGTAGGAGAGGAAGGCAATGGCAAACCACCTCTGCTTCTCATTTGCCTTGGGAGCCCCTTGCTGGGGTCTGCATAAGTCAGATGTGAATTGACGGCACTTTACACCCACATTACTATTGTTAACAGTGATATTTATGTAACAACTATGAATAACTACATTACATTATTTTCACCTCTACCCAGATAAGTAGTAATTTTGTGGTAATTTTCAGCTGAGAATCTACTTTGTCATTATCACAATTAACCAATCTGACAAGAAGTTTAATCAAAAATGAATTTACTGTGATTCACAATGGGAAAAATAGCTCAGAGAATAAAGTTGGGGGATTTATACAGATGGTTTTGAAGGGATAATCCTGTGTATTTATGACTAAACACATATTTCAATACTGAATAATACTCAGAAAGTGAAGCCATAGCTTGTTTTAAAAAAGGTATTGCTTTTGATGAGAAAATAAGTATAGATCTATTTACATATTGGCAAGACTAAAACCGTTGATCCAGAGTAATATAGTTTTGCTCTGGAAGATGTGAAGAATAATAAATAAGGCCTCATGAGCAATATTTTGAAGGTGCTCCCAATATTGCCAAAGAAGTTAATAAAGTAGTCAAAAATCATTCTGCCACTTTTTTCCCAAAGAGGATCCTATTTAATGCTCCATTTAATTTGCTCAAATGTCAAGACATATCAAAAGGGGAAATTTATTGTATTAGTCACTGAAAGAGATATAGTTGGAGCATCATGATATCTAAAGATGATTAATAAAAACAGCTATTGATTTTGCAAAGACAATAAATCCAACTGATTACATTATTCCACAGAGGGACACTCTTAGTTCATTTTGTATTCCAAAAATATTTCTATGCATTTTGTTTTTAGGCTTTGGGCAAACCCAGTACAAAATAGAAGGATGTGTATTCACTCATCTACCTTGCAAGACTTTAACTCACTGATTTGTACACAGCTTCCTCAGTGAAACAGGTGAGCTGACTTCACAATATTTCATGTGATCTGATCATTTTAGTTTAAAGCAGTGAAGAAGTATTTAAAAATGTAAAACCCAATGTTTATTAACATGAATAAAAATGTTTTGGCCAGTTGTATTCCTCATTTGGTATTCAGTCACCTCTACTTTGTCTAAAAGGTTAAAACTGAAGTAGGTTAATCCTGTTCATTTTTAAACATATATGGGCAATATTAAGTTTGTTACAATTTACTCTCAGAAATATACCTAAGACATTCAGGTTTGCAGTGGTCAAGGATATACATGATCACTGACCCTGGTGTTAATACCACCTTAGAATAATTAACTGAAAGGTTTTTTGGTTTTGTTGCTGTCAAGTCATAGCTGACTTTTATTTATTTATTTATTTATTTATTTATTTATTTATTTATTATCAGACTTATACCCCGCCCTCCCCGCAAGCAGGTTTATAGAGACTCCAAGGTAAGAGACATTCAGAGGTAGGGTTGCCAGGTCTTACCTGGATGCCAGCGGGGTATGTGTGTGTGTCCCGGTCCTTCTCTGGGATCTCTTTGGCGTGCACGTGAAGTGCGCGAGCCATGATGACATCACCTGGAAATTATGTTATCACGCATGGCACGTTACAGGGGATACTCTATTATTTAAGGAAAAGCTCTATAGTTTTTCCTTAAATGATCGGTGACATAATTGCACTGGGCATGTTGGCACAAATGCAGCACTTTGGGGGCAGGGTTCCCCGACCGGCTGGATCAAGGCCAGCAGATTGGGTGCCACAAAAGTGGGCAAACCCCTGTCTCCATTGGGGGAATGGGAACCCTATTCAGAGATGGCTTGCCATTGCCTGCCTTCACTTTTCAACCCTGGTACTCCTTGGTGGTCTCCCATACTAACCAGGACCAGCTCTTCTTAGCAGCCATAATCTGATGAGATTGGGGTATCCAAGCTATCCAAGATCAGGTAATTTTAAAATGGTCTTTGGCAATTCTACTTTCTAAAGCATTCGTTTCTTTGAAGCAAACCCTCTGTGTCTGGATTTAGAATAAGTCATCAACAGCACTGTCCTTAGCAGGACTATACCCAGGGGCCTTTGGGGGGGGGAGCGCACCGGAGCACAGCTCCAGGAGCTCAGGAGCCAAGCCCTGCCCCCAGCCGGCATTCAGGGGAGTCTTTCAGGCAGCCAAATGTCAATTTCAGCTCCATTATATCCTATGGGCCATTGAAGTCAATGGTGAAAGCAGGGTATACTCTGGGGGCTGGAGGGGACGGGGTTTGAGGGAGAGGCTCCAAACTCACAGGGTAGCTGATGGAGCCTCTCCCCAAGATGCCCACCACGTTTCAAGAACATTGGATCAGGGGGTCCAATTCTATGGGCCCCCAAACAGGTTGCCCCTATTCCCTCCATTGTCCTCTATGGTGGGGAAAAAGTAACTTTATTTATTTATTTATTATCAGACTTATCAAACAGCGCCCAGAATATACCCTATGTTTTCACCATTGACTTCAATGGTCCATAGGATATAATGGGGCCAAATTGCCGCTGAATTTCTTTCATTTCTTCCTTTCCTTCTCTCCTTTTCCTCTTTCCCTCCTTCTTCCCTTCTCTCTTTCTTTCCCACCTTCTTCTCTTCTCTTTTTTCCTCCTTTCCCTGTTTCCCTCCTTCTTCCCTCTTTTTCTTTCCCTAATTCTTTCATTATCTTTCTTTCCCTCTTTCCTTCCTTCCTTCCTTCCTTCTCTCTACTCTCTCTCTCTTTCCTTCCCTCCTTCCTCCTTCTATGGCCCAACTCTCATGAGAAAGAGTTTAAACTTTAAACCCCTTCTCTCTTAGCTCCCCCACCCAGACTAGCTAGGGAAGGGAAGGGGAGGCTTTTGAAGATGCCTCCCCGCCTTTTGCTTCCCCTTCTGACATCACTTCCAGTGATGTCAGGGGGTGTGGCATATGTTAATAGCCTAATAGCTCATTAGCATACCATATGCTAATGAGCTCCTGCAGCTGTTTTTCTATTAAAAGACCCCTGACTATATAAATCTGTTGATGTTGATGGGCTTAGAACACTGTATCTCTGTTGAGAATTGTACTGCAAGTCACTTTTATGTATTGTTTTAGAAATTTATACCTTGTTTCTCTCCACAGTCTCCCCAAAGTCGCATACAACAGAATTTTCCCCTCCTTTATTTTATCCTTTCAAGAACCCTGTGATGTAGATTAGGCTGAGAGAGAAATAGAAACTGCCAGAAGGCCACCCAGTAAGCTTCTATATGGGTATCCACATTTTTACCCTAAATTGTCTTGCTATTTCCTCTTTGTATAACAGGACTTTGCAATTAACTATGTACCTCAGAAGAATAATGTTACGGTTCCGCCCACTATTTCTCATGGCTATTCCTATATATTTATCAGGACCTTATTGACTTCCTCCTATGTAATTCTTTTCCTTTTATTCACTACGTTTACAGCAGCTTTCACAATAAGCTTACAGCAGCTGATGGTATCGCCATTTGTACAATCTCTTCCTAAATGTCAACATATCGGTAAGGGCATCATTCCAGGCAGTAGACTTCCAAATATTGTTCATCCACTTTTCCCATTTCAGCCATTCTTAGTTCTTGTGTTTTCATATCCTTTTATTTATAGCATCACAGGATTGGGGAAATGAGCTCATGCAGTCATAGATGATTAACAAGAGATTATCATACTTTTATATTCAAAGAAATATTGATTGCTGAGAGACATTTGAGATATGATATGCTCATTACACCCTAACTGCAATTAAAATTCACTCTGAGAATTTATACATATGAGTATCTTAATGCTTTCCATATTTTTTCAGTCACTGGGTAGGTACCCCCTTCCCCAGAGACCATAGGAACTATAGTTTTGTGAGGTAGGCCAACAGAATTCTCAGTTTCTACAGAATGCTACAGTTCCTAAGAATATAGAGTCAGATTTCAGCTAACCAAAACCCATACTGACTAACCCTGTTCTTTAATATTATTATAATTAATCCAAATTGGAGAACATTTGCAGTATTTGGAAACATTTGGATCCAGCTTAGAGTTCAAGAATGTCCAAGGGGAAGGGAAGGGGAGTGATGACGACAGATCCAAGAGTTCCTGATGTCATTAAATTGATTTAAAAAGTTGTACCATTTCCCTAAGAGAAAGCACCTTACTCACTGCTGCTTTGTTGGGTACAACCCTCCTGTTCATGTATAAAAGAAAATGTGGAGTTGCTTTTTTTAAACCACAGCCAGGGATGGTCTTATTCAATGGCAACAGGCAAAGCTGACCTGGGCCCTGTGCTGGAGGGCTCTACTGCCCATGGCCCACCTCCTGCATAGAGGGTGGCAGCTGGCTCAGCAACAACAGTCATTTGTGCCTGCCCTGTCTGGGATTTGGGCAGTTGGCTCACACAGGCTGGGGGTCACCTCTTTCTTGGACTTTCTTATCTCCCCAATGATGGGAGATAAGTAGGGTTGCCAGGTCTGGTTTGGAAAATACCTGGAGACTTTGGGGGTGGATCCAGGAGAGGGTGGGGTTTGGGGAGGGGAGGGGAGGGGGCTCAACATGGTACAGTGCCATAGAGTCCACCCTTCAAAGCAGCCATTTTCTCCAGAGGAGCTGATCTCTGTCAGCTGGAAATCAGTTGTAAAAGCGGAAGATCTCCAGGCCCCACCTGGAGGCTGGCAAGCCTAGAGATAAGCACAGTGGGCATCCCTATGGAGGATGGCAGTGATTCTGGGCTGAATCCTAGATTTTTACCCAAGCCCCAGAATCACCAAGACCATCCCTGACAACAAAACAGCTAAATTCTGTCTCCCCTGTGCCTTACTTTATTGCATTCCATTTCTTTCACCATTTTGGTACCAGCCTAACTTGCTTCTAGTGTTTTAACTGGACTGGGAGAAAAATATTTCAAGCACTGGTTGAAGCAGAGTAAAGAAAAGAATGAGAGGCAGGGGCTAGTTTTGTTTTTCCCTTCCTGGTTTTGTTTTAACCTACCCAGTTGTTCAGGATTTCATTTTTTGGCCTGGGAGGCAACAGAGGAGGCTGAGTTAAGGCCCTTCCCTCACACTGCAGCCCTGACACACGTTGGACCCTCTGTAGCTGTTTTTGGAATCAAGCTGTGTGTCTGGATTACACCCAGTATGTAACCTTGGCCTTCCAAGAGTAGATTAAGTGAATTTTTGGCTGGCTCAAGCACTACTTTTGTATCAGAACATCCAACTAAGGGGCATCAAGTCAGAATATGAGTTGTAATTTCACTCTGAATGAGGGACAACACAATAAAGAAATAGCACTTGTGAGTATGGGTTGGAACTAACTGATTAATTGATCCCATCTTCATACTTTTTCTTATGAATGAAGTCAATAGTTCTGGGGGTAAAATCTCTGTTTTTACCTGTTTAACCTCAAACTAGAGGTTTCATCTGTGTTGGGGGGATTCTATTCAAAGGTAGTGTATGCCTTGTACTTGTACTTGTTTTAAAAAATAAGAATTAATTTTGAATAATCACAGTAACCTTGGGTTTCTTATAGAAAACATTGTTCGTTTGCATAAAGCCTCAGATTCAAACCCTAGCATTTCAATTTAAAGGAATATCAGGGATAGTGTGGGAAAACACCACAGAGATCAATGTACCCTTCTTTCTTACTCTTCTGTTGGTGTACCCACAGGACCGCAAAACTGCCGTTCTGCAAAAGTCACAGCCCCATATATTCTGAACACCTTCGAACAACTTTGCCTTGTGAACCCCAGTGCCTGTCTCAATAAGATGTACCTTTCAAATTAGCTGAAGTGGGTGCAATAAGGGAGAATTGCAAACTATTCCATCACTCTCCTCTCTAAGAGATAATAACAAAGGACTGTGACTCCAATTAAGATTGTACATGATTATTCCTTACTGTTAAAATTTTTTGAAAAGGGTATTCATCAAAAAGATCTGGATAGTGAATAAATGCAAGGGGATTAAAATTTGCTTGTGGTTACACAACAGGCAGAAAGAGAAGCTAAATTCATTGAATGAATTACCCATTCAACTGTACAAACATGCACACTTCCTTTAAGGCATGTAGGCTCAGTGGAAATAATGTGATATCACTTTTAGAGATTTTCTGGACTGGGTTGCTGGATGACCAAACTTTTACCCAAAAGCGAAAGATGATCATTTTAACAGCATCTGTTCTTCCTTCACTGGCTCCATTCAAATTAGAATCATGCTATACATAGCTTGATTTTATATTGTAGGAACTGAGTTTCATTTCCATGGGCCCGACACAGTGGAGCTGATTCACAGTAAAGTAACGGTGGGTCGAACTGCAGCGTATGCTTTCCAGGCCAGGCTTTGTGAAGCCCAGTGCGGGAGCTGAACCAAAACATGGACCTGGGAGCTTGAGTCAGAGCTCAATCTAGGGTCCTGGTGTTCTTTGAGTAGAAGGAATTGCTCTGTTGAGCAGACAAGGACTTTCTCCAATGGAGAATGCATTTTTCTGAAGGAGGATTTCCCTGATAAAGTCAGAGGAACTCTCTGAAGGAAACTTGGTGGAAGGGAGTCAAAGGATATAACAGTGGAATGGACACACAGGATCAAAAAACCAGGTTCCTAATCTTATATCCTATCTGGGAAGTCCAGAACTCTTACTGACAGTCACAGAGGCCAACTGTGCATATATTTACCATGTTCTGTGCTTAAAGAGGAGTCCTGGGCCTGAATATGTACAGTTATGGGTCCCCAAATGTGTTCCATATTCAATCCCTCTCCCTCTGGGACAGCTGCTTTAATCCAAAACACATTTGATGTTACGTTTCTGTGTATGGCAAGTCTGTTCACCAATTTTGCCTCTTGGTAAAAATACGATATATCAGGTGTGTATGTTTGTACCAATACATATGGTTTCATAAAAGCCAAAGATATGATCTGTCCTCAGCTCTTTTGTGTACTGAATATGCTAGCTTTGAAGCATGCTAGTAGATACTGCATCTGGTACTGATGACTGCTGCCAAAGCAGAATGTCTTGAGTTCAATTTCTGGCATCTCTGGTTAAAGGAGATAGCTTAGACAGCAGGTGTTATGGGAGGGGGAATTGTGTAAGACCCTGAACAACCTCTGCCAGTCAGTGTAGATGGAGCTGAATGAGATGGCTCAATTATCTCACTCCAGTATAAAGCAGCTTTATATGTTCATTCTTTTTACTGTTTCCTTGCAGAAAGTTTCATATTTCGAAAACTGATCTTTGTTGACAGACAGAGAAATTCCATGAATGACTATTTCATTGTAAATGACAAAGGAAAGGAAGGGAGAGAGGCACTGAATCTTGCTTAAAACTATTCTAACTTTCATTGCTAAAAGGACCTGGTAAATAGATTCATAAAAAGCTGCAATCACACGCAGAATTAGCTGCACCATAGGCGTTAATGCTGGGCAGATTTTAAGGGAGCGATCAGACGCAAACATCTGGGAAGCATCCCGCACCTGTGAGCAACCCATTTTGCTCTGCCGCAGAAGCAGAGTAAAAAAAAGTCCAGTAGCAAACAGGTTTGCTATGGGCCAGGAAGGACTTTCCCTGTTTGATCTCGCCAGCATGCTCTCATGGCGTTGGGATGGACTGATTGGGCCATCCCAATGGACTGATTGGGCCATCCCGACTCCATGCCATTGTTTCCCCCCCATTTCAGTATGCACATCATTGCACACTGCATAGAGAGCACTCAGTGCAGAAATGTGGATCATTGATCCCCTGTTGAAGCGTACGGGAAATGCATGGCAACCCCCCCCCGATTCACCCATGGTTTGCATATGATCATGCAGTGGCGGGCTGCCCCCGCAGCTCCCAGGGACTGTGTGATCACGCAACTGCGGGTCAAATTACTCCGGTCAAATTACTTCCCCCCCCCCAGCGTTATCTCACGTATGTGACTGCCACCATAAGTATATTTTTTAAAAAGCCAGATTAACATCCCTCTTAAAAGTTGCACCTGGAGCTTTCTACCAGTAGAGTGAGAGGCATGGAACTATATAGTACTTTACAAAGCAGTTAGCATACAAGAAATCCTGTGGTGTTTCTTTTCATTGCTATCATAGCTAAGTTGGCCCATTTCCAAGTACATAAATCTATAATAAACTCTCAAAAGATAACCACACTACCACTGAAGGCGCTCCACAGTAATTAAGTGTAAGAGTTTAGGAGAAAGATGTCCCTAGTTCTAATTTCAGTTCAACCATGAGATAGTTTGTTTCGGTGAATCATCTCCATATGTTCAGTTCCCTTCATCTTTGGATACAAAGATCATGTGAAATATTGCATTGTGTGAACAGATACTGGCCCTGATATATATTGTGCACTTTCATATTTATGGAAATAACAGTGTGAAATTACAGTGTATCTGTGGAGAACCAATTCATATATTACTCTACCCAAACTGAGCTGTGAGGTGTAGTGATCAGAGTGTCTCACTATAGGATCTGGGAGACCCAGGTTTGAATCCCCACATTGCCATGAAAGCTTGCTAGGTGACCAGTTATAGGTTGTTGTGAGGATAAAATGGAGGAGAGGAGAACAATGTAAGTTGCTTTGGGTCCTGACTGGAGAGAAAAGCAGGGTCTAAGTGATTTTTTAAAAAAATCATTAGCTCCTGGGATGACTGGAAGAGATCATACGATGAGTGCTCACCTCTGTGAACCAGCCCATAAGAATATTACTGTCTCTCAGCCTTGGTCCCCCAACTTTGAAAAGGGGGTTGATAAAATAATATGTACAATGGGTTTTCTGCACTTCAGCACTTCTGTGCAAAAGTGTCTTTTTTATTATTTTTGGTACTTGTGTATTGTTTCAGAGCTGCCTTGGCAACTGTGGACTTAGGGCTGTCGAGCACTCCCTTTGAGAGGCCTGGATGGGTGACCTGATGGCTTGGCCAGCCAGCTGATTGGTACAGTCAGTCATGGTGGCTTGGGCCTTTCTCCCAACATCTCTGTGGCCAGTGCAGGCATGGATGGGAGCTTGGCCAGGCAGTTGGCTTCCCAATGGTGTGTGGCAATGGGCTGTGGTCTCCATGGGAAGGTAACTGTCAGTGATGAGGGGAATTTTGGAGCCAGGGGAAGTCCTGGTCTCCAAACACAATATTATCTTTCTTTTTTGACTTCTCTGATCTCTGCCACACTACTATTTAATCTTATTGGTTGTGACAGTTTTGATGCCACAACAGTACATGCGATGTGATTTTGAAGTCCTGGTCTCAAAACACAATATTATCTTTCTTTTTTGACTTCTCTGATCTCTGCCACACTACTATTTAATCTTATTGGTTGTGACAGTTTTGATGCCACAACAGTACACGGGATGTGATTTTGATGTCATGGATGTTCATTAAAAAAAAATCATGTGGAGCAGCACAGCCATATGGTTAAATTATAGTTGTTGTACACTGGGGTAAACTAATCAAGCGCTAGCTTGACCATATGGTCAAGCACACCTTCAGGTATTCGAACAATAGCCGATTCGGATCCTAGGGCGGACCAATTGGATTGCCCGGATCGTAGAATAGACCTATGACGGACTACTCCACTGTAAATAATCTATCACTAATTTGGGGTGTGTTTGTGGGTGTGGGGATTGTGTGGATTTACATTGGTGATGAGGATGGATCCCAGTGAGTGAACCTGACTCTGACTGAAGCACTGCACTGAGCACCGATCTCCAGGACATCGTGCCCCACATCGCTCCAAGAGTCATGGCTGCAGCTCTGGGAAACATCACGACTTTTGACCCTGCTCATCCTGAGTTCTGGGAAGCGTGGGTAGAGCAGCTCACGTACTTCATCCTCTACAAAGATGTTACCGATGCCAGTAAGAAAAAGGCTCTACTCTTGAGCATGTGCGGTGTCTCCATGGTACAGCTGGTCCAGGGCCTCATCATTCCCAAGAAGCTGGATGCGGTAACGTACAACAAGCTAATCAAGGCTCTGACCGATTATTTCATGCCAAAACCAACCAAGATGGCTAAGTGCATAGATTTTGTGGTGCGCTCCCAGAGATCCGGAGAAGCGGCTAGCCATTAACTGCAAGTTTCCGGTGGTCAAGGATGCCCTCCTCACCCAGTTCATTTGGGGCATCCAGGACCCAAGGCTCCATCGCAAACTCATCGGAACTGATGAGCTCACATTGGTGACGTCTCTGCCTGGCTGCAGCATTCAAGGAATTGCACCATGATTGCCAGTTGCCCTCTGTGCACCAGACTTCCACAGCAGCAGCCTCAGACACATTGGATGAGGAGGACGTGCTACAGGTAGGCCACCTAGCCCATAAGGATTTGCGACCAACCCCCTCGACTACCCCTTGTGCAAGCTGTGGAGATGCGCATGAACACTGGACCTGCCGTTTCCATGATGCAGTGTGCCGGACCTGCAGGAAACAAGGCCACATCAACCATGCCTGCCGATCCTGAGGAAACCCATGTCACCTGACTGCACACCAGGAAACAGCAGAGCTGCACAACATCCACCATCATCAGGTACATTATTAGCCACAGGACTCCCCCAACAGAATAAAAGTGACAGTGACAATTGAGGGGGCCCCTTGCAAAATGGATTTGGACACGGGCTCTTTCCTGTCCATCATCTCGGCAGAGAGCCTCTGAAGCCTCTGCCTGTGGGGTTGGCCACCGCTTGTAAACACTGGGCTCAGACTAAGGAATTTTCAAAAGAACCCAGTGGCCATTAAGGGGGTGGGCAAGTTCCAGGTGCAGTACAAGGACTTTAATGGACTGTTAGACCTGGTGGTGGTAGAGGGCCAACTCACCAGCCTTTTGGGACTATCATGGTTCATGGCCCTAGGATTCACGGTGACCGGGGTGCACCACATGCGAAACACGGACTTTAACAGTGTATGTGATGAGTTCCCAGCTGTATTTGATGGGGCGCTTGGCTGATACACTGGCCCTCCAGTCACCCTCGCCCTTAACCCTGCAGTGCGCCCCATCCACATGAAGGCCAGGCATGCTCTGTTTGCTCTGCAACCCAAGATAGACATGGAGCTGGACTGCCTCGTGGCCCAGCGGGTGCTGGAACCAGTCCCCCACGCGCTGTGGGAAACCCCCATCATCACACCCATGAATCCCAATGGGGATGTCAGGATTTGTGCTGATTATAAGTGCACAATAAATAAAGCCCTGCAGGACCATGCGTACCCTGTCCCTGTCATCAACCACATCTTGGCCTCCCTGGCAGGTGCCAAGGTCTTTGGGAAGTTGGGCCTGGCCCAAGCGTACCAACAACTCCTCGTGGATGATGCCACTGCCAAGGCAGAGACCATTGTAACACAGAGGGGTGTGTTCCAGGTGAGGAGGCTGCAATTTGGAGTCAGCGTGGCCCCAGGTATCTTCCAGAACCTCATAGAATGCTTGCTTAAAGGTATCCCCGGAGTCCATCCCTTCTTTGAAGACATTCTGATCACAGCACCCATGGCCAAAATCTTCACAGAATGACTGCGCACCGTCCTGCAATGCTTCAACACTGCTGGGCTGAAAGCAAAGAGGGAGAAGTGCCTCCTGGGGGTCCCAAGGGTTGAGTTCCTGGACTTTGCAGTCAATGCACAGGGCATCCACCCCACACCTGACAAGGTCAGCACCATTGTAAATGCACTTACCCCCTCTTCTAAAGTGAAACTACAGGCTTTCCTGGGCCTGCTGAATTTTTATCATTCGTTCCTACTGCACAAGGCAGCCGTTGCTGAGCCCCTGCACAGCCTTCTAGACAAGCAAGCTCCATGGATCTGGGGGCCAAAGCACACCACTGCATTCAAGGCTGTTAAAGAGCTTCTGACCTCCAATGACACCCTTGCCCACTTCGACGAGTCTCTCCTGGTCGTCCTCACATGTGATGCCTCCCCATACAGGTTGGGGTTGTCCTGGGGCACTAACTGCTGGATGGTCCCAAGGTCCCAATTGTGTACTACTCCTGGACCTTGTCATCAACAGAGCACAACTACGCCCAAATTGACAAAGAGGCTCTAGCTATAGCGGCGGGTGTCAAGAAATTTCATGATTATCTGTATGGTCAGCCCTTTACCATTGTGACGGACTATAAGCCTCTGTTGGGACTGTTGGCCCCAGACAGGCAAACACCTCAGATGTTGTCACCAAGAGTACTCCAGTGATCCATATTCCTGGCTGGGTATACCTATGCACTTGTCCACAGACCTGGTAAAGCAATGGGCCATGTGGACACCCTCAGCCGCCTCCTGCTACCATCTGCTGAGCTGGCCCCGGCCCCCTCACATCAGATCCTCCTGATCGAGGACCTCCTCAACTGGCCCATCCAGGTGGCTGAGGTCTCCCGCCACACTACTCAGGACCGGATCCTCTCCCATGTTCTGGATTGGGTGGGGAGGGGCTGGCCTGCTGGCCAACTGGCCATGGAATTAGCTGCCTTCACCTCATGGTGGGACAGACTGTCAGTGCACAAGGGCTGCCTGTTATGGGGGAGTCGGGTGGTCATGCCCGCTCCCCTGTGACAGTGGGTGCTCATGGCTCTGCACGAGACCCAGTGGGGGATCATGCGCATGAAGGCTTTGGCCCACAGTTATGTGTGGTGGCGAGGAATGGATGGGGAGATTGAGGACCGCATGAAGTGATGCCAGTGCGACCTTGGGAGTCCATGCACAAGCTATGGGCCTGCCTACACCTGGACTTCGTGGGCCCCTTCCAAGGATAATTGTTTTTTATTTTAGTGGACTCATACAGCAAATGGCTTGAGGTCGTTCTGGTCCCTGCCATGTCATCCCATGCGTCCATCAGAGCCATGTGGAAGGTCTTCAGTATGCACTGCATTCCTGATATGTTGGTATCTGACAACGGGATGGCTTTTACCTCGGCCGAGTTCCAGGAATCCATGCGCTACTATGGAATTCAGCACATCTGCAGGCCGAAAGGATGGTAAGAACAACCAAAGAATCCCTGCACAGCATTGTATACGGGGATTGGGATCACAGGCTAGCAGCATCTCTTTTCAGCCAGCAGACAATACCACACACATCCAGCCCAGCAGAAGTGCTGATGGGTAGGCGCCTCACAACCCAGCTGGATTGCCTACACCTGGATCAGGCCACACACCACGCAGCTGCCCAAGAGTGCCAGGATGCACCTCATGGGTTCTTTCCAGAGGACCCCATGTACGTAAAGAACTTGCAGGGGCCAGCGTGGATCCCAGCCAGGGTCATGCGAATGACTGGACCTCTGTCATACGAGGTCTCCACAGAAGAGGACCAGTTACTCTGAAGACATGTGGACCAGCTGCACAGGTGCATACTCCATGCAAACCCCTCAAAAGTTGCAGACCCCAAAGACAGTGACAAGGAGTTCCAGACTCCCTGGGAACAAGTGACAGAGGATGACACACTGGACCACAGGGAGCAGCAGACACCCCACATACAGTCTTCTGAGGGTACCAGCCAGTGTTCCCTCTAAGCTGAGTTAGCATGAGCTAGCTCACCGTTTTTTAGCCTCCTGCTCACAGATTTTTGTCTTCTCTCAGGAAGGGATGGCTCCAGAGCCAACTAATCTATGCAGCAGCCAAATCGCTCACTCACAGTTTTAATGCCAGTAGCTCACAAAGTAGAATTTTTGCTCACATGACTCCACAGCTTAGAGGGAACATTGGTACCAGCCAACTGCCGGAACCAGAGACACCAGTGGACTCTGCTCCAGGGCTGATAATGACCTCTTCCTCAGAAAGGACAGCCATAAACCCCAACACAAACAGGGGGCCCCCGGCCCCACAGACGGAGCCCTGCTGCTCAACTCACGAGCACAGATGCCCAGCATACTTAAAGGACTATGTAAGCTAGGGCCTCTGGACTATGGGGAGAGGGGTGTTGTATACTGGTGTAAACTAGTCAAGCACTAGTCAAGCACACCTTTGGGTATTCAAACAATAGCCAATTCGGATCGTAGGGTGGACCAGTTGGATTGCCCGGATCCTAGAATAGACCTATAACGGACTACTCTACTGTAAATAACCTATCACTGATTTGGGGGCTGTGTGGTGTGGGGGCTGTGCGGATTTAAGCAGGGCTCGAACCTCGCTAGTCTGTTTTTCATTTTGCTTGCTAAATAAACTATGAGCTGATCACTCTTCAGCGCGTCAGAACTCAATACTTCATAATAGTCTAGCAAACATGGAAAAGACAGTGATGTCAATGGGGGAGGAAACTGATGTCCAGTAATGGTAGCGAGCTGGGATACCAAAAGATGCCAAATTTCATTGAAGCAACACATATGGTTAGCAAGGTGAGAGTTTCTTTTCTGCTTTAGTAAAACTGAAATTAGGGAATATTTGGCACAGCATCATGCTAAATGTTCTTGTGATCGTTTTTTTTTATAGCATCACTTATTCCTGTTAGAAAGGGATGTAAATCATATTAGCCAGCAATGACTGGCTTGACTTTCCGCTTTCAATTTACCCTTTGATTGTGAAAAAAATCAGAAGCTGAAGTTAAATGTCTTAAGTTGCGAAGAATATGTTTGGTTACATGAGACACACAGAAGGAAGGAATCTGGAATACAGTCAGGGAGTCATGGAAAGTTATGGGGCATTATCCCATAAAGTGGATAAATAAAGTGGATAATATTTCTTGAATATTCATTTGATTGGCTACTGCTGAACCATAGCAGCTTCTAAAGCAGGTACCCAGGGAGACTTAATTTGGTAGTTGACAGAGGGATTAGTGTACTTGTTCCTCTGTAAAGGTGCTCTTATCTCAGACCTTGCATATGTAGGATGGATTTCTGCAGTGCCCATGATAAGTAGCACTTCCTATTCCATTGAATAGTGCAATAAATAGTCACGTAAAACCCATGAGATTTGGTGGCTGTTTTCTTTCCAGTGGCATGGTTCTTAGACTTCCAAGGCAGTTTCAGTGTCCAAATGTCCTATAGTCAATGTCCATTTCTGCTCCAGCAAATGTTTGTGTATACAACTTTGGTATTATCCACCCTTTTCTTTGGTGTATTATTTGTGAGCTAATTCTTGGCCCCTTTGTAGGTCTCAAAATTTAATCTTTACAGTTGTCTCCATGAGCCAAATCATGCCATCAGCAGGCCCATTCATTTTCTTGGAGCTTACCAGAAAGAAGGCGTGTTTGACTAACTTTAAAAGTAAAAAGTGTTAATTATTCAGTGGCAGTATCTTAATGTTGCTGTTTAGGCAGATACCATATTTATCTTCAAGTACCCCAGAGCAAAAGAACCTGGGAAGAAGACAGGTTCCTCCGGAACCATATTTATCATGTAAATAGCTCAGAAAAGGATACTGCCAGTTACATCTTTTAAATACAAAAATGCATGCATTTCACTATTTTGTAAATGCCAGAGAGATGCAGCATCCGTTAGAGTTAACAGTGCGGCACTTTTGTGTTCAGTAGCATGAATCATTAATCATGAGACAGGCCATATTCTTGTACTGCTTCTGCTTTCATTACTTGGCCTAATTAAACAGTTCTCTGAACTGGAATCTCAGATTCCTCTGTTACAGATTATCATTAATTATGGTGAAAGTGCTCAGAGATGTTGGACTCAATTATATTCTGCTCAACCTTGGCACTGTGTGATTCATTGCACAGCCTGCTTTGCAGATGTACTCTTTTCTTATCTTGCACTCCCACTTTTGTAAATTGGGCTCCGCCAGCCAACAAACTAAGAGTTATGTGCTGCGTTTTCATTAAAAACATGTTGGAGAAGCACAGACCAATTAAGGATTCTGTATTTTATATGGAGTGATGAAGTGAACACTGGATTCTGGGAGAATTAGCTTAGCAAAAAAAAAAAAGGAAAGAAAGAAAAAGAGAAGAAGCTCCCAAATGCTATGGGTGTTTTGCTAAAAATGAGTGCCTGTGGCTGGAGAGTTGTGTCTAGGTTCTGGAGCCCACACTTGTGGTTCTTGCTCTGGTACGTAATTAGCACAACTTCTTGCAGGAGGCATTAACCTTTGTGTTTGTAAAAAAAGAATGAAATAAATGCAGACTTGAAATGATAGTAGTATTAATGATTTTTCTGTCACATGGTTAAGGAGAGGGATATTGATGCCCTTCAAGACAATAGCCCAGATATGTGTTTTTTCACCCAAAATTTCCACCTAGTTTCTGCACTGACTCAAGCACCAGACTTATCCCCTCATAGGATGCAAAAGATTTGGACATGTTGTACAATACAAAGTGAGTTCACACAGGGCAGTGGTCAAGCCTGTTGAGTGTCATCATCTACCCATGTGAACCGAAAGCATGGGTTAGAACACTACAGTACAGGAGAAGATCAGAGAAGCTTGCCAGCCATTGCTGATCATTTCATTGAAGAACCCCTGAAAAATTTCCAAGGAAGCCTAAGTTTCCCAGAGTACAGTTTGAAAACCACTTTGATAGCCTGTTTCCTGCTATGTCCAATGGTGTTACAGTGGTACTCAAATATTTTGTGGAATTTCTTTTTCAGGAAACCTTCCTATAGTGCGGCCCTCCCCCACGGTCCCCCTACTTTCACTATTTCTTATAAGGAGGAAAGCTGCAGACACCTGAAATCACTTGCGTTTGCTATGAGGTGAAGTTATAAATCTGCCAGACTTGTTGCACAACCAGACATTCTGGAATAATCTCCCCATATTGACATTGCATTGTAATCGTGACGAGTTTATCAATGAAATACACACGTGCCATCACAGAACTTTTATCTTTGGTTGCTCTGATTAAAAAACTTGGTTGTAGATGATTTTGAGGTGTCCTTTTTAAATATGGACCAACCATTGTCTGCATGTGTTTGCCACTGTGTCACAATTGTAACTTTACCAGCTATGGTAATTAAGCCATTCACTGTTTACTAACTCTTTGTGTAGGTGTCTTGACCATTCCGCATCTCTGACAGTGCAATCTTAAGCAGAGTTACACTCTCGTAAATTCACTGAGTGCCAAGCACTCAGAGCAGTGGTCTTGGAGGAGTGTATCTTCGGGACTGTCTCCTCTGGTATGTCCCCGGGACAGCATTACACTCTGCTAACAGCAGTCTGAAAAAGAAGAGAAGTGATTGGATTTATACCCCACCCTTCACTCAGTCTCAGAGCAGCTTACAAAACTCCTTCCCCTTCCCAACAGACACCCTGTGAGGTAGGTGGTGCTGAGAGTGCTCTGACAGAAACTGCTCTTTTGCAAGAACACCTCTGATAGAACTATGGCTTGCCCAAGGTCATCCAGCAGCTGCAAGTGGGGAATCAAACCCAGTTCTCCCAGATTAGAGTCTGTGCACTTAACCACTACACCAAACTGGCAGGTGATCCCTGGCCCCAAAGGTATCCAGCTGTCCTTGGCCAGAACCAGGGCTTTTTCAGCCCTAGCTCTGACCTGGTGGGCCTATAAGGCAGGGATGTTCTGCCAGATCTTTGGTTGGGCCTGTAAGGCAGGGATGTTCTGCCAGGCCTTTGGTTGAGGACAGCAATGGTTTCCATCATGGCTGGCACCCTTCTCTTTACTCCTATCCTGCCTGCTTCAGCCTACTCCATAACCTGCCCATGAGATGGAAGAACAATCCAGGGTAGGTTTCTAAGTTAAATTATAGATGCCATCTAGAGACAATGCAATTAAGATAAATTGATTGTTGATTTTAATCTGTATTTTTGTATGTTTTAACTTGTTGTAAATCGCTCAGAGCTCTGTGTACTCAGGGATAGGGCAATTCAGAAATCTAATAAATAATAATAATAATAGTAACTGGTTAGAATTGTACTGTTAGAGAATAGAGCACATTCAAGACACACATTTGGTGTTTTCCACATGGAGATAGCCTTCTCCGATACGCTGCAGCAGCAACAGAGTCTCCACATGGCAAGTTTCCCAATAGTTTCCCAGTCCCCAGAAAGCAGCCATTCCCCCACACACAGACACCATTACAGCTTTTTCAGTTTTTTTAAAAACAACAACAACCACCAGCAATTCAATATTGTTCTAAAATCTCTGTATCACGTTCTCTGAACCCTCAGCTTTCATTTTTTTAAAAAAGTAAGCTTCTAGCCCCTTTCATTGCAGAGATATACCTTTCCCCTTATATATTGTGGATAGGGAACTGGTTAGAGGATCGCACCCAAAGTGTAGTGGTCAATGGCGTTTCATCAGATTGGAGGGAGGTGTCCAGCAGGTACTGCAGGGCTCGGTTTTGGGCCTGGTACTTTTCAATATTTTTATCAATGATCTGAATGAAAGGGTAGAAGGGCTACTCATTACGTTTGCTGATAATACCAAATTGGGAGGAGTTGCAAACACCCAAGAAGATAGAGTTAAAATTCAACAAGACCTATATACTCTGGAGAAGTGGGCAGTTGCAAACAGGATGCAATTCAACAAAGATAAATGCACAGTATTACATCTGGGCCACAAAGATATCAAGCACAAATACAGAATGGGGGATACGTTTCTGGGGAGTAGTGTAGGTGAAAGAGGTCTTAGGGTAAGGATGGGATGTAAAGTAAATATGAGCAGTCAGTGTGATGCAGTGGCAAAAAAGGCAAATTCAGTCTTGGGTTGTATTAAAAGGGCCATAGCATCGAAATCACAGGAGGTCATAGCCCCTCTGTATGATGCCTTAGTCAGGCCGCACCTTGAATACTGAATGCAGTTCTGGAGGCCTCACTTCAAAAAGGATGTTGACAAAATCGAGAGGGTGCAGAAGAGAGCAACAAGGATGATCAGGGGTCTGGAGACTGAGCCCTATGAGGAAAGGCTAAGGGCCTTGGGAATGTTTAGTTCGGAGAAGAGGAGATTGAGGGGGGACATGATTGCTCTCTTTAAATATTTGAAAGTCTGTCATTTGGAGGAGGGCAAGGAGCTGTCCCAGTTGGCAGCAGAGGATAGGACCCGAAGCAACGGTTTTAAATTGCATGCAGGAAGGTATTGGCTGAATATTAGGAAAAACTTTTTCACAGCCAGAGTGGTTCGAAGGTGGAATCAGCTGCCTAGAGTGGTAGTTAGCTCCCCTTCACTGGCAGCTTTCAAGAAGAGGCTGGACGAATATTTGTCAGAGATGCTTTAAGTTGGTCCTGCATTGGGCAGGGGGTTGGACTAGATGATCAGTATGGCCCAACTCTATGATTCTATGAATAATATTCTACTAATGACTGAAAATACAAAAAAGGCCCCTAGTGGTGGGGGAGGGAGAAAATGGCATCTGCTGGGGCAGGAGAAATGGCTGCTGCGTGGGCAGGACTGGGAAAATCCAGACCTTCCTGCCCACATGGCAGCTATCCAGCTTTGCTATATCCACTCCTAACCCCTTCATACTAAGCAGGTTTGGGAAAGACTGGAGAAACCAGGGGGCATACATAAATGCACCATGATGCTTTGGGGAAGCAGGGAAAAGAACCTTACTTCCCAACAGCATTGAACCTGGGGCCAGTAACCCCTGTGTTATTTGTAAAGAATTAAAACCTAAGCAATAATCAACTTTTTTAAAATGGAAAAAGGTTTGTCATTCACTAAGCAAAGGAATCAAAAGGCAAGCTTCCATAAAAATTACACAGAAACAGTACTTTATTTCGGCTTCCTGTGCTGTTACTAGCATTCAGTCTTTACAGTCACACTTCACTCTCATGCACAAACACACACACCTATTCAGCCACCAACTAATTTCCCCCCAAAAAACAAAGCAATCACCTTGCTGGCTAATTGTTCTTCAGTAATAGTGGTAAAGAGGCACAGCAGCAAAGAATGAATCAATAGGGTCAAATGTAGAGATGAACTAAATATTCAGAGAAAATGTCAAGTTCCACAAATTTCAAAAATCTGCATGACATACATTTTAATGAAGGACTTTTTATATAAAAAAGATGATAAATTCCATGATCTGAATCTTTATGATCCAAACCTTGATTTCTACAGCTCATTCACACAACCAGTTTGAGGGCCTAAATTAGGCTTAAATTAGGCCACCAGCCCTTCTTTTCACCACTTAGCTGGGCAGTGGAGGAGGAGGATCACTATCATCCTGCAACCACTGTGTCACTTCTGGCATAACCAGGAAGTGAAGTGACATCATTGCATCAGGTGGTGCTTTAACACTCACCCAAAACTCTATGGTTAGATCAGATAGTTGTGCTAGAGCGTTATGAAGCTGCCCTAGACTGAAGCAGACTATTGGTCCATCAAAGTCAGTATTATCTACTCATACTGGCCTGGCGTGATCTGGTCCATGGGGTCGTGAAGAGTCGGACTCGACTGTGCGACTGAACAACAACTGGCAGTGGCTCTCCAAGGGACTTAGGGCCTTTGTCTTTTTAACTGGAGATGCTGGGGACTGAACCTGGGACCTTCTGCATGCCAAGCAGATGCTCTACCACTGAGCCACTGAGCCACAGCCCCCTTCATGGCAATGCACTGACTTTACATCTGGTCATGCCAGAAGAGATGTCACTTTGCAAGGCCCCCCTCCCTGAGGGTCAAATCTAAGGTAGTATCTGCTGGGTTCTGGCACTGCCAGAGTGGCACTGGTTCTGCTGGACTCATTGCACTGGTTCTGGTGCTGGACTTACAAACATGCCCTCTCCCCACACCTCACTTTCTACTGCAAAGACTCTCTGGGACAATTTGCTGGGCTTGTTGTATATCTGTCTTGCTTGCCCCCCCAACCCTGGAAACAATGGAGACTATCAGATTTGACCTCACTTCTGTTGGGTTTTGGCACTGGTTCTGCTGGGCACATTGCACTGGTTTTGCTGCTGGCCTTGCAAGCCTGCCTCCTGCATTAAAAGTGAGATATCCAAGATCATGCCCAGACCTTTCACCATCAGTGTTAGCATCAATGACATCCCACCAAGGATTGGGAGCTGGATTCCCAACTCCATTCCCCCATGGCTCAGGCACAGGACCTCCTTTTTAAATTCAGAATCCTTTAAAAAAAATGGTGTTACATTTGCTACTCTCCAGTCTTCTGGTATAGCAGCTGAGTTAAGTGACAGGTTACATGGGAGGAAGGAGGGGCAGGAAAAAATGACCAACCAGGGACTATCTTGAAAGGAAAACCTTTATGGCCACAAAAGCCCCAGTGAGCTAGTGTATTGTCTCTTTAAAGATTCCATGTTTTTTCTATTCAGAATCAGTCATCTCTGATAGAATGAATGGAGCCATTTTCTGATAGCAAGAGGGGTAAGTCAGGAAAAAGGATTCACAGGTATGTTTCTCACAACAAATTCTTGCTGCTGTTCATCTTCTTTCTTAGAGTGAGGGGGGAAATAGTCTTCTTTAGACCTTTCCCTGACTTTGATGAGTTTTAAGAAGCGTGATGGAAGTCTGAAATTGTCAGCTGTTACATCATATAGCATACTATCTCAATTAATGATGGAATGATTGCTACTACTAGCACTTTATGATTATCTGATTGTTTTATAATGTTTTAAATGTTTTATGTGGATTTTATGGTACTCTGTACTGACCAGTGTAAGCCACCCTGAGCCTGTTCACAGGGAGGGTGGGATACAAATGGAATAAATAAATAAATAAATAAGTGAACATCATATTTATCTCAGGGAGAAGCCTGGAGTTTCCTATCATCCCGTATAAGCTTCCTTGCCTAGAGAAAACCAAATGTCTTTCAGTCTATAAGTCTTCTTTGAAAGTGAATCCTTTCAAATATGGTGGAAGGACTTTAACCATGCATAGGATTGTACCATTCATGGTAAAATAAAGACACTCTGCACATGCCATCAATCATTTTGTTACCAGAACTCTGAAAAAAATGTTATCTCCTAAAAGCAAAGGTGTTGAGACTCCTGAACGTCTCTTTCTGGAGCCAGTGGCCCATGTTCAGATTTGCGCTGATTGTGTGTGCTTAATTACCCAGTAGTAAGGGAATGTCTTCAACTGCTTTGTGTAGCCCAAAGGCTTCCCAGCTTTGTGTTGCTTTACAACATGGAAAGTGAGTTATTGAGTTAGGTTTTTGGGGAAGTCTAGATCAAAGTTCAACCTGCAGTGCTCATATCCTTTGTGTTGTAAACCTTACTGTTCTGATTATTGTGTTGAGTAGTGGGTTTTGGGTAGGGACGGGCATGTGGCAGATTTTTCTCCCTGCATTGTGCATACCTGCTGTAATTGTAAACACATGAGGAAAGGTTGCATTAGGTTAGTATCTGCATAGAGATCAGTTAAGTATTGAGGAAGCTGTGCATCAGTGCTTAAATGCTGTGGTGGTGGTAGTATGATTGCAAGGCAGGAGTGGATGGACAAAACCAGAATTAGTTGGCTCTGCCAATTGTTGGCTTCACTGACCATTAACTATTGCCCTCTGCCACACCAGCACCAATGGTTATCAGTTGCTGCTGAATGTAGCATTATATTGACTATGCTATTATAGATGTGATTGCCAGGTACTCCCTGGCGACTTGGGGGGGAGGCTTTCCAGCATCAAAGAGAGGCTTAGGCATCACTTCTGGTGTACAGTGAAAGTGACATCACTGCATTGCTGGTGATATGGGGTTGCTATGGTTTTGCCCAAATACCAGAGTGTCTGGAGTCACTGGCAACACAATGATGTCACTTCTGGTGTGTGCCAGAAGTGATGTCACTGCATTGCTGGCAATGCCAGCCTAGGTCTCTTAGCTGACTGGCAGCAGGGGGAGGGGCTGTGGGATTCCTGCCCCCAGTGGGGCCTGGCAACTGATTATATAGCATTTCTGTACTGAAAGAATATATAAGAAACTGTTCCGATTATTGATGTCTGCTGTTGATTGTATTCTTTCTCTCTTTTTGCAACTTGGTGTTGCTTTGTAACCACCTTGAATCCTCAGAGAAAGGCAGGGAATAAATGTGTAAATAAATAAATAAATAAATACTATGGCTGCACCTACTCATAGCTGGATATTGGGCTGTCCTTGTGTTACAGCAATCATTCACTTCCTGGACTATCTTGTCCACACAGGAAAATCCAGCTGTGAATGACTGCTCTAGCACAACAATAATGCAGTATCACATGGTGTGTAGATGTGGATCTTGCATTATACTTTAGAACATTTATGTCTTTTGTGGGACCTCTTCCAGTGTTTCAGCTTGTTGATGGTCTCAGATCCTTCTGAGACTCTTAATGACAGTAACTTAAACTGGTTGAATTGTATGAATTGTATACAGCCTGTTACTAATAGGAAGAAATAAGACCAGTACTATACTATTCCATTCTCAGGTACCTAACTTAAAATTCGCTATGGCATGTGTGGAATTTTTGAAGACTAGGTTTATAATAATAATAATAACAACGATAACGATAACGATAACGATAACATCATTTGTTACTGTAGATTTTCCAGGTTGTGTGGCCGTGGTCTTGGCATTGTAGGACCTGACGTTTCGCCAGTAGCTGTGACTGGCATCCTCAGAGGCATAACGTAGAAAGATGGAGTACTCTCTGTGTCAAGGTTGAATAATAATATCATCACATGCCATGGGGCTTCAATAGTCAGGTCTCCTAGAATTCTAGAAAAGTATTTAGTTAGATTTGGGAATGTAGAAGCTTGTATTGCAGAAGTGGAAAATTTGTGGGAACTCTCAAGTGGTTCTGCTTAGTAATGAAACCATATTATTGCAGTATCCAGAAACACCTACTGCAGGTGCATGGGATGAAATTTTGGATGAGCAATTTTGCTTTGGTTCTATGAGGAATGAGGGAAGGAGCCTAAATAGCAGTTATTGATCACAGCATATAATATAAATATTTAAAGAGTTATGAGGATAGGATGGTCAGATCTCCCACCAGCTGCCTGATGTCCCCACAACCACTTGCTAGGGCAGAAATCATTCTATTCCCTCCCCCCAGCATTCCTTCCCAGGTTGCCTGCTGCCCTGTCACCACTTGCTAGGGTAGAAATTACTGTACCCCCTGCAGCATCATGACATCACTAATGGGTCCAACCAGAAGTGATGTCAATGCATTGGAGTACCACTCTAGTGTTTACCTGAAACTCTATGGAGTATCACTCCAACAAGCTGACGTGACTTTCAGTTCTCTCAGGACATGATGTCCCAATGGCAAGGGATGCTGGAGGTGGTAAGTTCCCACTCCAAAACTCTCCCACTGGTTGTCAGCCTTGAGCTCTCAACCCTGTGTGTGGGAGATAGGGCTACCAACCTCCATATGGGGCCTGAAGTTCTTCCAGAATGACAACTGAATGCTAGACTATAGAAGGAAATGGCAGCTTTGGTGGGTGAACACTCTGTGGCTTCATATCTCCTTGAGCTTCCTTCTCCTCGAACTCTGCCCTTCCTAGGCACCACTACCAAATCTCTAGGAATGTCCTAAGAGCTGACAACTCCAGTGGGAGATGTGAAATATATGGTTTGTCATCTAGTTTTGAGCAGGGTGGGTTGGGTTGGTTAGAAAACAGACTGGGCATGCTCCTGGGGGAGCTGGGGTTTGCAAAGCCAGTTTCCAAGATGAATGCCTGGCCAAGGCCTTGTGAATTTTGAGACAAATAAAACAGTTATACCCTTGCTTTGCTGATGTGGGCTTCAAATATTACAAAAAGACTGCTGTAAATAGTTGATGTGCTACAGGAGCAGGAAGTTAGTTATATTACTTAATGCCTCAAACAACCTGAGGTCTAGTTTAACCCACACATGAAACTGCCTTACACTGAGTCAGACCTTTGTCCATCTATCCTATTATGTCTTCTTTTAATGTCAGAAGCTCTCCAGCATTTCAGGTGGAGATCTTTTATGCCCAGAGAAAGCAGGGATTGAATCTGGGACCTTCCGAGCAGGTGTTCAACCCTCCCTAGATTTTGTCTGACATCTTTCTTCTATGGAAGTTAGAAAGACCAGTTTGACCAGTTTGAAATCTTCTCAAGGTTTAGAGGGCTAATACTTGATTCACATAGCTACATAAATATTACATGGTGCAAAATGGCAAACATGCAAGAGGATCTCCATCTCAGTCTATTCCTGGGCTTACATATAGTACACAAGTACTGGTTATTATGTACATGGACTGCCTCCAGGTGTCTGCAGCTAAAGTAAGGAGCTTGGTCCCTGAACACAAAGGGACCTAGGATCCTAGACCACCTAGTGTCCACCAATAGCACCTCTGGTGGGAAATTCAAACCCTCTAATGGGACTGTGGGTGTGCCGGGTGGAATGCATATAGTTGGCCCTTGCAGGGCCGTTTTGCCAGTTCGTGTCTGAAGTACAGTAAATGCGTCTCAACACATGTCGTGGTAGGAGTCCTCTATGTGGTGAACCCAGTACTTTACAATGGCGATGAGGATGGGATCCCGATGAGTGGGCCTGACTCTCCAACCAGTGCAGCACCAAACAACGATCCAGAGGAAGCCACGGCGCCCCGCACCGCTCCCGAGCAGCAATCCCAAACACCACTACCTGCTCCATGCTAGAGTCATGGCCTCCACTCCGGGACACCTTAAAGCTTTTGACCCCACTCATCCCGAGCTTTGGGATTCGTGGATGGACCAACTGACCTGCTACCTCACCTTCCATGTGGTGACCAATGCAGGCAAGAGGAGGGCCCTTCTCCTCAGCTCTTGTGGCATGAACACCATCTGGCGTGTGAAGAGCCTCCTGGCACTCAAGGCCATCCTTGAATGCATGTATGAGGAGAATATTGATGCCCTGACCAGGTATCTCATGTCCAAGCCCATGACACTGGCAGAGAGGATGGAGTTCCAAGGGCACCTCCAGAAGTTCGGTAAGATGGCTGCAGCCTTCATGGCTGCACTGCGCCAACATGCAATGGAGTGCATATTCACCAAGGTGGAGGAAAACATCTTGACCCAGTTCGTTGGGGGATTAGCAATGTGAAGCTCTGCTGAAAGATGATCGGCACCACCGACCTCAAACTCGGCGAGCCCCTTCACCTCACCATTGCTCACGAGGCCTCTCGTTGTGACCGATCACCGGCAGCATCTCATCTACTGCTCCCCGACTCGGCACCCGAGAACTCCAACGAGGACGACATCCATCTCGTCCACCCACCCAACCACTGAAAGCCACCGGGAACTGCCGCAGCCTCCAGATACACTGGGAAGCTCACCAGGTGGACCTCATGTGCTAGTTGTGGAGATGCGCATGAGCGAAAGTCATGCCATTTCCGCAACACCGCCTGCCACACGTGCAGTAAACAGGGTCACCTCTCCGGGGTCTGCAGATCCAAGGGCAACTGGAACCACCCACCCCAGCTTCAGCAATGCCACCAAACCTCCACACAGTGTGAGGACACTGCTGACGACCTCTACCTCCTGACCAGCTGGCCCACCCTACAGGTACTACACCTCCCTAACCTGCCCGTGGCCCCAAAGATCCAGGTCCAGGTCCAGATCAAGGGGTCCCCCTGCTCGATGGAAGTGGACTCTGGGTCAGCAGCATCCATCATATCAGTGGAAATGCTGGACAGACTTTGCCCAAACATCAGACCTCATCTGCACCCCTCACCTTTGAACCTGGTGGACTTCCAGAAAAACCCAGTTCCAATATGGGGCGTGGGGACCTTCTGAGTGAAGTACCAGGGGTTTGAGGATTTCCTGGACTTGATAGTCATGGAGGGAAATTTAGTTAGTCTGTTGGGCTGGGTGTGGCCATTGGGCATTACCATAGGGGGGGTGAATAACTTTGTGCCGCGGGACTATGCAGATGTTTGTGGGGAATTCCCAGAGGTCTTTGATGGGGCTTTGGGATGCTACAAAGGGCCCCTGGTTTCATTACAGCTTGACCCCCAGGTTGCCCCTATCCTCATGCGGTTCCGCAGCACCCTGATCACATTACAGCCAAAAATAGATGCGGAACTAGACAGCTTGGTGGCGCAAGGGGCCCTAGAACCCATCTAGCATGTGCTGTGGGAAACTCCTATAATGTCCCCAGTGAAGCCAAATGGAGATGCCCACATCTGTGCAGACTATAAGTACACTTTAAACAAGGCCCTCCATGACTACTCTTACCCGGTCCCGGTTGTTAGCCATGTGTTGGCCACACCCCCAGACCTTGTTGGCTGCCGAGCGCAACTATGCCCAAATTGACCGGGAGGGCTTGGCGATAGTGGTGGGGGTAAAAAAATTTCACAACTTTATGTGTGCCCCTCCACTAGTATGACGGACCATAAGCCGTTCCTCAGCCTGTTTGCAGCAGACAGGCAAACCTCCCAAGTACTCTTGCCCTGGGTTCTCTGTTGGTCCCTCTTCCTGGCGGGTTACAACTACCACCTGGAGCATCGCCCGGGTATGGCGATGGGGCACACCAACGCCCTCAGTCGCCTACCGCTGCTGTCCGTGGACCCCGTCCCTGCTCCTGCCCCCAGGGTACTCCTCCTAGAGGGCCTCCCAGAAACTCCCCTGCAGACAGCTGACATCACTGCCCGCTCGGCTTCTGACCCCGTCATCTCCCAGGTCTTGGGCTGGGTGGTGAGGGGGTAGCCCATGGCTGCCGCGGGCCCTGAGTTCGCTGCCTTTGCCACCTGCAAGGATGAGCTCTCAGCCCTTAAGGGGTGTCTCTTGTGGGGAGATAGGGTGGTCGTCCCCAATGCCCTGAGACAGCAGGTCCTCAACGTTGTCCATGAGGCACACCCAGGGATAGTCAGGATGAAGGCTATGGCCTGGAGCTAAGTCTGGTGGCCAGGGATCAACACTGAGATCGAGTCCTGGGTGTGGGAGTGCCAGACCTGCCAGGCGGTCTGCCCAAACCCACCAAGCGCACCCACACAACCCTGGGAGTCCACACACAAGCTGTGGTCCCAGCTACATATAGACTTTGCCGGCCCCTTCCAAGGACTACTATTCATGGTAACCGTGGACTCTTACTCCAAATGGCTGGAAATAAGCCCTGTGACCACTACATCCATGAAAGCCGTCATCCATGCACTCCGTAGGATCTTCGCCACCCATGGCCTGCCAGACACAATTGTCTCCGACAACGGGGCAGCCTTCATGTCGGCGGAATTCCAGGACTTCCTCCAGCAGAACCTGATCCGGCACATTCACTCTGCGCCCTTCCACCCCGTGACCAATGGGCAAGCAGAGCGCATGGTGCACACCGCAAAGGAAGCCCTCAGCCAGATCACAAATGGGGACTGGGAGTTCCAGCTAGCCCATTTCCTCCTGACGCAGCGGACAACACCAAGTCCCATCACTGGCCGCTGCCCTGCAGAACTTTTGATAGGCTGCTGCCCCACCATCCTGTTGGACCACCAGCATCCTGACCGGGCCCTGGACTCGAGGAAGCTGACGGAACAGAGGGATGCCCCCCGAGGGTTCTTTCTGGATGACCCGGTGTACATAAGAAACTTTGGGAAGGGTCCCACGTGGCTGGCAGGCAGAATCATCTGAGAGACTAGCCCAGTGTCATATGAGGTGTCTACGGAGGACAGCCAGCTCCTCAAGAAACACGTGGACCAACTTTGGTGGCGACAACTCCCAGCAGAAGAAGAACCTCCCACACGGGAAGTAAGAGCCAGACCCTCCATCCCAGGGACTACCAGGCAGCTGGTCCCCCGAGTGCGGAAGAGGCCCAGGCAGGCGAGCTGGTGCCCACACCCCCGAGTCCAGCCGAATAGCTGCTGCTGCTGCCCCAGCAACCAGACCCAGCTAGCCAGCCAGAGCCAGTAGCAAGTACCCCTGTGCCTGCGTCTCAGCGCTCTCTACGAGAGCACAGACCCCCTGTCTATTTGCAAGACTACGTCACATAGGCAGGGATGAAACTATGGGGGGAGGGTGTTATGTATGTGGACTGCCTCCAGGGGTCCATGGCTAAAGTAAGGAGCTTGGTCCCAGAACACAAAGGGACCTAGGATCCTAGACCACCTAGTGGCCACCAATAGCACCTCTGGCAGGAAATTCAAACCCTCCAATGGGACTGTGGGTGTGCCAGGTGGGATGTATATAGTTGGTCCTTGTGGGGCCATTTTGCCAGCTCATGTGTGAAGTACAATAAACACGTCTGAACACATGTCATGGTACAAGTCCTCCATGCGGCGAACCCAGTTCTTTACACTGATGTCCTACTGTGGAAACATTAGCATACATTAGCCCTACTAGAAGCAGGATTCCAATGAATGCAGCTACCAGCAAAGCACATAGATTAACCTGGGCATGATGGGAGATTGGGAAAACTATGGTGGTGTTTGTGTGTGTTTGTATTGCACAAACGTGTGATTGCAGTATAGGCCAAGGATGTAATGACACATGTTTTGCTGTGTGCATGATTTCTAGATATAGAACAGGTCTTCAGGGTATATTTGTACTGCTGCAGCTAACATGTTACCTGAGACAGGGTTATCTTCTTTTTTTACTTGATATGTTTGCATCTTCTACACAGATGGTACTGACTATTTCTACCTGAGGCTTGACTTTGTAATCTTCAGGGATGCCAACCAGTACTGTTGTTTGTGATGCCCTAACCATGACTTCTACCTCTGCACTTTCCCTGTTGACTCATCTCTACAGCAGATACTACACATCCATTAGTGCATGGGGATGTTACCACTTCACTGATGCGCATCACTCTGTACAAAGGCACAAGGAATTCCTCTGTGTGCATTGAATATTAATGCGTTGACTGCAGCCAGACCTTATTTTCCAGTGCAAAGCCTATGCTTTTGCTTAATGTTTCCCGAGTATTCATATGTTATTTTGGCAATCTTCTAAAATGAGAGTTTTTATATGTGTATGCCCTCGCAAAATACCTGCAATTTTTTTTCACTGCTTATGTTTAGGGAGCAGAGCTGAATTACAGCAATACACCCAAAAGTTTGAAATATAAGCCTTTTGGCTTAACAGTTTGCCAGCTTTCATATCCTGCAGTAGTTGCCGATTTTAATATATATGAAAATCAGTAGTCTTGTATCTCTGCATATGTGCCTTTTGTAATATAATTTTGACAGATGGCAAGCTGGATAAATCTAGTTCGTCACTATAGAAAATCTTGGCTGGGCTTGCACTATACCAAAACTTGTTTTAAAAGGGGCCTTTACCTTTTAATTTTTTAAGGGTGCTCCCTTTTCGGCCTGGTTTTGTTTTTCTTTCCCATCTCCTACATATATATCTTTTAACTCCAGATATATTTATACCAGAGTTGTGCTTTCAAAGAAAAAGAGAGAGGTTTATGTGTGTGCATAATACCACTGACTCGGCTACTCTACATCTCCCCTTATTAAAAATAAATACGTTACCCGAGCCCTGTTTGCTCCATCTAAAATTCTGAGAACAATATCTTACTATATAGGGAGAAGGGCGGGGGGAGATGACAGGAAGCCGTTCCTTCTCTTTCTAGCTCCGGATAGACTGCTCATTGAAAATGTAATACACTGCTGCCATGTCACAGGTCAGCTGGCAAATGGCAATCTGAATTTTAAAAGGAATATGAATAAAATTCTGTTTTATTTTGAAAATGAACTTTGTGCCCTCCATCATGAATCCAATATATGTCTTAATCTTCTATGCTCTTGAAGCCTGCGGCTTCTGGCTGAGTCCTTTGACACCTGAACCTAATAAGGAAATAGGTTGTTTTCTCGTCCTAGTCTCATTTTTAGAAGGGGCTGAAACAAACGTCCCCATTTCAAATGTAATTGACAAAGCATAAAAACATGTGTGTTATATAATTTTTGGGTTCACAATGGAGCTCAGGGCTGGGGATGTTTTTATTTTAAAATCTGATTAAGATGTTATACCTCTGGAAATAACGCTGTCAGAATCCAGAATCCAAATTCACCCAGTGTTCAGTTTCATGTTTACCTTGGAACTGTACATGCCAGGCTGATAAGGAGATGAAACAGATAATCGTACACTCCATTTGGGACCAGTTTCATTTAACCTGAGCATTATTCATAGCAGGATATTGACAGCTTTGTCTTTGTGGTGACAGAATAAACTGTGTGTTATATTCAGTATATTCAATTAGAAAATCTAATTTCTAATTTTTAAAAATGATGAATTCATCACTGCTTGCTAAAAATGCATATCCAGAGCATTCTTGGTTTTAATGGGATATTTTAGGTTTGGAATTTGCTAGCTCATTGCAGTTTGATGTTTGTTCCTTTATCAAAATCAGTAATAATTTGCTATGGAGAACAATGAATAATGCCTATGCTTTTTCTTATGCCAGAGAAAATCTTATTACCTTCATTTGTTTGATTGAAGAATGCACTAATTTTGACTTTAGATTGATTTCTTTTTTTTATGGGCACAATCCTGCCACCTTTCAGCGCTCTTGACTCATGGATTTTCTGCCCTACCTATGAGTTTCCCAGAGGAACCAAGCTGGCCAGAGTTGAAGGCAGAATGCTGGACTAGATGGTCTTTTCAACTGCTCTGGCAGGACTTTTCTCATGCACTTGGGATTTTCAATAGGAAAAATTTAAAGTTCCTGTTGGAATCAATTGGAATGTATCAACCATTGCTGTTTCTGTTGCATATAAAGCAATAATTGAGTTTACCATATTATGCCTTCTAAAGTCCTGACAATGTGTTTTGGTTTTTTTAACCTTTAAGGACATTTCCTTTTCTGAATGTGTAAAAAAAAACAACTTTGCAGCAGTGAGTATAGCAGTTAGAACAGTGATGTCCAACCTTTCCAGACCTGGAACCCACCAAGCCTGTCTGGGACCTACTGAGTGGTAAAATGAAGTGATAGGAAGTAGTACATGCCAAGAAGAGGCAAACCAGAGTTACGACTTTGCTAGTATCAGGATTAGGATTGAAAGCAGCAGACCAAGAAGTGGGGAAAGGAAACACAGGGCTTTTCCACACGTTGTTTAATTTCTGTGCTGGTTCTGGCCCCATCTACTTCAGTTTATCCCCTGGTTTCTGCACACATTTTTTTGCCTTTAGTTTTCACGTCACACACACCCTGGGGGGGGGTCAGCTTCTTCTAAGGCCATTTTTACCTTGATCTTTGTTTGGAAACTAATTCTGAGTCCTTTTTCCTCGTGCATAATGTTTCTGCCAATTTTCTTTATCCTACCCCTCCCATGCACCTCCAGCCAACTTTTTGATGATTGGACTGTCCTCATCAACAAACTACTCCTTTCCCCCACCCCCTGCCATGAAGATGAGTGGTTTTATTGTTGACTTTTTTTAAAAAAGGCACTAAAATATCGATATATTGCTGTAATGACCCGTTAAACAGGTTCTCTAAATTCCCAGCTTTCATTTTTAAAAGAGTAAGTCTCTATTCTCTTCTCCTTCCCCCTATATCTCTGTGAGAGAAGAGGCCAAAGACTTTCTATTTTTTTTAATAAAAGATGGGAATTCAGAGAACCTGCTTGACCTATTATTACAGCAGTATACACTGATATTTTAGTACCTTTAAAAATGCAGCCATGATACTGATAGATTGATATAAGCACATGCAAAAAATAAAGGGGTGCTATGACAGTGTTAATAACCCCACTGATGATGACAGCATCGTCCCTTGAAAATCTTGGTTATTTAAGGTGCAGTAGAAAAAAACTGAGCACAACTATAACCATGCAGAGGGAGTATAGACATGCAGAAGAACCATGCCCAAACCGATTCCAGTGCTTGTGGATTGACTGCTAAGAAAATCAGAAGGAAGCTGAGCATTTGGAAAAGCCCACAAGCCAGATATCAGGAGATAGACCATAGTGGAGAACAAGCAAAGAGTGAGAGTCATGAGTGAATACGCTGTAAGACTCCGATGACCTTACCAAACTGCTGCTGTTTGACAATAGGCCTGCATAACATATCTGATCCCAGATAAAACAAGTCTTTTGACTTGCCTTTGTAAATTGCCAAAACTCTGGAGGCTGGGAACAAGTTTGCTTAATGTGTGATTATGTGTAGAATATGATCTCCACATGTCAAATAGCTACTGATTTACTCTTCTTAGGCTGAATTCAGACTGGCAGTTTGCAGCGGGAGCCAGTCATGGCAAAAAAGCCCCAGAACAAACTGTTCCAGGTTTTCCTGGTCACACGGGGCTGACTGATGCGGGAGCATACCAGGAGGAGGTGCGCGGGAGCATTCAGACTGCTGGCCTGGAGGTGCGGCTGTAAACAGCTTCTTCCTGGCAAATTGGCTGGATGCCTATGTGTGTATGAGCGCATGAGCACATGAGCATTGCACTGGCACCGCATTGGGCAGTAGAGTGGAGCACAGCCAATCATATGCACCTTATGCAGTAGAGCGGAGCACAGCCAATCATATGCACCAATCATATGCGCCGGGAGCAACGCGGGTTGCCCCCAGCTTTTTGGCTGAACATTCACACTTCTGTGAAGCAGACTGATGCGGGATAAAGGCACTCTCCAGGATTTGCTACCACTTGTAACAGGTATCTTTTAAATGCGGGAGCGAAGCAGAACAGTACGGGTTGCCTACAGGTGGGGAACGCCAGGCAGATGTGCCTGTGTGAATGCCCCCTTTAATCCGCTTGGGAAATGTGGCTGGAATGTGGCTATAGCAGGGTAAATTGCCAGTCTGAACTCAGCCTTAGTGAAAATAAAACACTTGACGAGAGGGCCTGGAATATCCCTGAGGAGTGGGTTTGGCAGCTATGAGTGGGGAAATATCTGGAGATTTGTGAGTGGAACTTGGGATAGGTGGGGTTTGGAGAGGAGAAGGATCTCAGCAGGATAGAATGCCATAGAAACTGCCCTCCAAAGCAGCCATTTTCTCCAGGGAACCTGATCTCTGAAACTCAGAGATCAATTGTAACTCTAAGAGATCTCTAGGCCCCACAAGATGGTTGACATCTCTACTAAAGAGTCCAGCCTGCTGTAACCATCTTATGACTACAGCCTTAAAGTTGTATATGAAGCCTAACATCTGTCGTGAAAACTGTGAGAAGCTGCCAGAATTCCTCCTTTGATTCCAAAAGAGCTTATTCATCTTCAAGCAGAACTGGAATGGGTGTCTGTGTGTATGAAAGAAAAGATAACTTAGAGAGCAGAGATACCTCCCTCACTCCCTATATCCTATGACAAAGGACACAATGTCCATTTAATGAGGAAATCTGGCAATTTTCAGAGATGCTGGTTTGACTTTTTTAGAATTGCAGGTGTTCTGTAGCTTTGTACACAACTGGCTGTTTAGTTTTTGATTTTTATTGCTGCATGCTAACTTGGTTCATTTCTTGAGAAAGACAGTGTGGAAAAATTCTAGGCAGAAAATTAAGGGAACATTTTTAGGATCAGGGACAATTGTTTTTTCTATGGGGCTATGATATTCTGGAATAAACAACTTTTAAAAATATCTGCTAGGATAAAAGGGGGATCTTGAGTGAGATAATATCACAAGGTCAGCCGAAAATGAATTTCAGTGAGCTCTGGAGCTAGACCATTCTCATTCTTGGCCTGACTGTCCCTCCTTCCTTGCCTCTCTTTCCAATGCCATTCCTGAGGGAGCCATGTTACCATTGGCATAATTGCCCTACAGCTGCTCTTTATTTGTCACAGAGGGTATAGACTGGGAGCGAAAGCTGTTGCTTTTTTCAGAGTTTCTAATTAACTGGCCCAAAAGGAGCAATCCTAGTCCAAGACAACAGCAACTAAGGGTTGTGTGACAAGGGTTTTTTTGGGGTGTGCGTGGAATCTTATTTATGTATTGCCTTTCAGAGGTCACAAACTACTTTCTGTAAATGATAAACAATGATGATGCTGAAATGGAAGTTATGGTTGGAAAGTGTATCTGTGGCCAGATCAACACCAGGAATGGTCACAAAATCTCACCATCAAAGTTGCTCTCCAGATTTTGGAGCTTTGAATTATTTTGTCTTGTTTCCAGAGTGGCATTGATGTGCAAGCAATCTGTCATTCTTCTGTTGTTGATTTCCAGACTTTCAGACTATTGCACATGTCCAATGTGCAGGAGTTATCAGTGTCATAGTTTGCAGTGGTAGACCAGTAATGTCTGTATTGATTATTAAAATTTTGAATATTAAAATATCCAAAGAGATCAAAAAGGAATCTTGATGCCATTATACAATCACACTTTTCCTTATGCTGTGATTTTAATCAATGTGCATATACACTGCTGAGCATCAATGACCTGTAATAGTTAAAAAAGTGTAAACTGGGAACCGCTACAAACATGGCATGCACTAATTCCAAAATCAGTTTTAGAAATTGTTGTGGAAGATAGGCAGAGTAGAATGTGTAGCTTAGAGACCCACAGAACAATAGCAGGAACAGAAGAGAAGAAATCTAGTAATCCCTTCCCAAAGCAACTCTGAGAACAGAGGGTTCCACTGAAGAAAAGTTATGGGTTAATTGGATTATTTATTGTTATCAAGAAATGAAGTATGGTTATCTCTAACCATGCAGACTTTGTGGAGAGGAATATGGATGTACATTTTGTTATGTTTAAATTATATATCTACAAGTGGGGGATCTGCAGGACTTGTGGGGCAGGGAAACTTCCTTTCCTCCCTGTAATCCCCATTTCCCATCCTTTTGCTCCATTTTCCTTTCCCACTGGCTCTGCATCTTCCCCACTCTGTGCCTCCCCCAGCTTCATGCTTGCCTGCTCCTCTCCTTACTAACCTTCTTTCTGTTTTGTTGTGCAACAAATGACCATGGAATCTCATGAAACTACCTTGTGAAATTTCATCAGCCATTTGGATTGCCTAGGCAGACTGCCAGTGTTGTATGGTTGCCTGAGTAATCCAAGATGGCTGCCAAGATCTTGGGTGACAGCCTCATGAGGTTGTGGCACGAACTATTTTATGTTTACTTTTGTCTTGCCCGCATTTTTTAAAAGATTTTTCTGCAAACAGCTTTGCAGAAACATCTTCCCTGTCCTTATCTGGCTTCATTATATGAATTTGTTGATCTGCATGCCAGGTTTGGAATTAGATGGAAGTTAAAGGGAGTGACTACATGTTATAGAGAATACAGGATTACCACAAACAGCCATGCCTTGTGTCTCCCCCTACATATCTATTTAGTTTCTGCTTCACATGGTTTAGCATGATTGATTGGTTTGTTATTGACTACTGTGGTTTCCAAAGCCTTTATAATGAGTATTTTGCTACCTTTTGCACAGTTCTCTGAGCATGGCTGTGTATCTAGGCCTGAATTAAAAACAGAGAAACACATTTGATTTTTGTGTAATTTGTATATGTTCGAATAAACAATATTTGCTGCAAAAATGGGAATAAAAGAATCCACCATCATTTCTTTCATTACCTGTATGTAGGTGATCATTTCTCTGGACCACCACTTCTTATTTAAGAACTGTTTTGTGTTCCTCCCCAAAATGCGTATTTGCTTTGCTGTTCAGTGACATTGCATATATATTTGGCTATATGAACACTGAACACATACACTGTTCTTGGTTGTGTGTGTGTGTTTTGGGATGGTGATAATGAAACAATGGCCTCTCAGATCAGCTGCTACTTCCCAGGTTTCATAATATGCAGGCTGTAGTGTCAGAACATGCTACCTGTCAGATTCAGTCTCATGGAGGCATACTCTGTTACTCAGGGCAACAAAACAGTCTACCTGTCAAAAATTGACTAATGTGGCTTTTTTCCCCCAGTGACCAACTAAAATAGCTGCTTCTCATACTTTGCCTCCATGCCTACATTACATCTGGCAAGAGAGTCAGATTCGGGTGTATAAATAAACTATGGTGGCGATCACACGCACGAGATAATGCAGTGGGGAAGCGAGGCTTTTTCCTCTGGAGGAATTTGACCTGCAGTTGCATGATCACACAGTCCTTTGAAGTTGCGGGGGCAGCCCTCCATTGCGTGATCAGATGCAACCGCGGATGAGTCGGGTTTTTTTTGCTGTTTGTTCCCAATGCACTTAAACGGGGAATCAATGAATCACATCTCAGCACTGAGGGGTCCCTATGGAGTGTGCACTGATGCACATACTGAAAAGGGGGAAAAACAACGGCACGGAGTCGGGATGGCCTGATCAGACCATCCCGACGCCATGAGAGTGCACTGGAGTAATCAGACAGGGGAAAGTCTGTCCATGGCCCATAGCAACCCGTTTAATACCGGACTTTCCCTGGTGTCTTTTTATTCCGCTTCTGCAGTGGAGCAAAACGGGTTGCCGATGGCACTTCCCAGATGTTTGTGTCTGATCACACCCAGCATTCATGCCTATGGCGTGGCTACTTGTGCGTGTGATCACACCCTATGTATTAAACAATCATTTTATCAATGGCAAGATTAGAGGAGTGAGACAACCTGCAGTTGAGTCTGTTTTGATGAACTGTGCCAATGAGCAGACATGAATTCTGAAATGAGCAGACATGAATTCTGAAAACACCAAATTTCTCCTCCAAATTTTACCTTACCAGTTATCATTGGTAGAAAGTCTAGTGTTAGAAAGAAGCAACACAGCATGTAACGTTTTTGCTGTAGGATTTCCATTGTCTTCCTCTTGCAAGGAAGTTCTGCTTGTTTTGTCTGTGGATGTGACATCCACAGTATATGGATGGCACAGCAGCTGGTGGAATAAATCTGGGCTGGAGACAGCTGTTGGTTAGTACTATTCAACTGGAAGGTAGAGGGAGTTGCTCACAAAATAATACTTTACAACTTGGAAAGGAGGGAGGGAAGAGGAACAGCTCGAGTGTGTCTAGGAGGGCAATTTTTATTTGTCTTGCTGCTTCCGCTGAAGGAAACAATTAACATTTTGCTTTTTATGATATTGCTGACTTGAATAAAACAGCATGGGCAGAAGAAAGTTTGAAGGGTATTCAAGAATTGAGGAACTGTCTGTACTGCATTCTACCTTGAGGAGTTAAATATATTAGGAACGGGTCTGCTGGTATTTTCATTGTATTTTAAGAATCTGTGTTGCCTGTAGATGATCAAGGATAAAAGAGGCGTTTGTTTTGTATTTCAGAGTTTAAAGCATTTCATTGTCTCCACATATAAAGGTAGTAGGGTTATTATTAGTATGATCCCACATTCCTTGAAGGAGACCATGGTTCCTTTTACCCTTAATAACAGTCCTGTGGGATCAGTTACTCTGAGGGCTACAGGCCCACTGTCACCCAGTAAGTTTTGTGACTGAATCCAATCCAGTTGGTTGAATCCAATACTCTAATGCAAACAAGGGCCATGTCTACTCTGGTGGCTTGGTGCGATATGGTGCTGCCTCTAATTGAACCAGTTTAAAATGTTGTGGAGCATATCAACCACACAGCACACCCTGCTGTGGGTTACCCATGGAGATATCCTATGATAAAGCATCCACATTATTGCAGCACCTCAGCCATGGAGCACACTGCCAAAAAAATTCCAAAATTCATGCATGCACATAGGAGCACATGTGCGTGCATGTGTGCATATAAGCAATTAAAAAAAAAAAGATGCCTCCCTAGCGGCAGAATGGATCTACAGGTTCAGACTGCCAGATCTGTTCTGTGAGTGCTGCCCCACATGCAGACATCCAGCCATGTGCAATGACTGTGCGGGGAACTGCAAATACCACTTGTGATGTGGTGCCTTTTTAACCCGGCTCCAAATCATCCTGTGAGGGGATAAGTATGGCTGGCAATCATCTGACAGCTGTGGCTGTCTGACTGCGCCCATTTAATCTGGAGGGGAGGAGTGCCTGTGTTGTGCCAAACTGCCCGTGTGATCACGGCCAAAGTTGGGACCCAATAGTGAGCTGCGGTTTTTTGACAGGTGGGTTGAAGGGCCAGGAGGGAAGAGGAGGAAGACCTGAGAGAAGAGGCCCAGGGACGTCTGACAGCAAATTTGGGTTTTTCTCTGTATAATTTACAAAATGATCATGAAATATAGCCTGCGTCTTCAGTGCAGCCCCATATTGGGATTGCGCCTGCGCAGACCTGCCACTGACATAATTTTTCTAGCTTTAAGAGGCCAAAGGGGGGTGCCCCTCCCTTCTGGAGCTAATGTTTAAACCATCACATGCTCCAGAGGGGGGGCTGCCCCTTCACCCTCAGTTCTTTTTCTGCTGCTGCTTGAATAGGATCATTCTAGCTATCTCTCAATTTGCAATCTTCACATCTTTGCTTTTCTGCTGAAAGTCTTTTCTCTCGTTGGAGATTTGATCATCTGCAGGGGTATTTGAACTGCCACAGGACCTCCTCTGTGGTGGTGAGGTGGCTCTTGCCAACCTACCCCCCCTCCAGTTTATTCACTGAGAAATTTGGACTGGAGTCCTTGATGGCTTCCAAAGCTCTCTTTAAGAAATGTGCACAATGTATAACGAAAATGACTTGCAGTGACAAGTACAATCTGTGCCTCATATGTTTGGGAGAGGCCCGTAATGTGAGGGCATGCAAAATCTTCTAAGGGTTTACCCCAAAAGTGTGCTCTGACAGGGCATTCCACTTAAAAGTGGCTCTCTGGGAGAAGTCCATTACCTCTGAATCGTTCAAGTTGGTTCAGGGACTGGATCCAATGAAAGCCCCATCCTCCATTTAGTTGGCCCCTTCTATTCTCATTCTGGAACCCCCTTCCACCCCCACCCCCTATTTGTACACTCGGTTCTGATTTTTCCTGCAGCTGTGACGCCACACCCACATCTGAAGAGACCTATATCTTCAGTTCCATCTGTGGTCCTGATTCTCCCAACTTCACCTTTGATCTCGGTTCCTGTCTGCAGCTCTTCAGAATGGCCTTTGAAGAAGGCAAAGAAAACTAAACATAAAGAAAAGACAGCTTCATCCACCAGGCATTGGAAGCAATTGTCTTCACCACCTAGCCTCACCATGGATTTGAACATCATTTTGGTGCCACCCAGCACCCCATCACCACACCTGTTATCTCCAGAGAGGCCAATATCTGAAACTGAGGTTATAGGGTCAGTCCTCCCTGATGATCCATTGCCACCCGAGTCAGAATAGACAAAAGCTGCCCCATGGTTGCAGCCTGACCCACCTCAGTGGCACCCCTACTATAGATGCTTGGTTCATCATCGCTCCCTCTAGAGGACATCTGAGGGCAGATGTAGATTTGGTTTTGACTACCTGTCACAAACTGAGGCTAGTGGTTAATAGAAAGAAGTTCCACCAGGAGCCCTCCCACCTGGTTCAGTTCATTGTGGTTTCCCTTAATTCCTTAAATGCTAAAGCCTTCTTACCGCAAGATAGGGGAGGGGTCATCAAGAATACTGTCTCATGTTTCCTTAAGACAAGGTGGCAGTCTGTTGGGAATATTGAATTCCTACTTGGGTTAATGGCATCCACTATGGCGGTTATCCCCTTAGCTAGGCTTCACATTCATGATCTTCAAAATTGGTTCATCAGGTAGTTTGACCCTGTAGTATTGTTTTTCCATCCCTATGTCAGTTATCAGGTCCCTCTTATGGTGGAAAGAGCATGTTAATCTTTTTGAAAGTGTTGATTCTGGGTGCTGGGTTCCAAATATCACTTTTACAACTAAGGCATCCTTAATAGGATGGTGAGCTCATTGAGAAGGTTTCCATTTTCAAGGTAGGTGGTTTGCATTAAGCAGAGAGCTGCACATCAGCTGTGCACAGTCTGTTTCACCCTTACCTCTCTCGAAGATATCCTACAGGGGAAAAAAGTCCTAGTCCAGACCGACAACACAAGCACTATGTATTATTTGAACAAACAGGGAGATATGGGATCGAGGACCCTGTGTGAGGAAGCAATTGCAATCTGGATGGTGGCCGTTAATAACCAAATTTCCCTCACAGCCATCCATATTGCAGGTTCACTGAACTCTACTGCCAACATATTACGCAGTATTTACCTGTCAAATTACAAATGGTCCAGCCATACCAAGTACCTTCTTCAGATTTTTGAGAGGAGGAACTTTTCCCAAGTGGACCTTTTTTGCCACAACAGAATCAAAGAAAACCCCAAGTTTTTGCTCCCTAGTGGGCAGTGATCCCACCTCATTGGGAGATGCATTCCAGATCCCCTGGAGGAGGTCTCTGTTTTATGCCTATCCCCCATTCCCACTTTTGAGTACAGTTCTGGAAAATATCATAGTGGGGAACTCGGGTGATATTCTTGTGGGACCTTTTTGGCTATGACAGATGTGGTTTACAAAACTCCTACATTTGGCAGGTTCGGCGTATGTAACCTTTCCTCTAGTTCTGGGTCTCTTGACATGGGGTCTCCTGTTGTACCACAGTGTGGACTACCTGCACCTCACAGCTTGGAGGATTCACAGCAACCTCACTTTCACCCCAGAGGTCTATGATACATTAGTTCAGGCAAGGAAACCTTCCACAAGGTATTCTTATTCCAAGAAGTAGTCTCTGTTTGGAGAGTGGTCTGCAGTTAAAGGTGTTCCACCATTTACTTGCCCGCTACCTAAATTTTTTGAATATCTCTTGTCGTTAGCACACAGGAACCTGGCTGTATCATCTATTAAGGTTCATCTAGCTGCCATTTCAGCATGCCATGACCTAATTTGCCTATAAACTGTCTCAGTGCTTCTTTAAGGGTCTAATTAATGAATTTCCCCCAGTCCCCAACATTGTTCTACAATGGTCTGTCTCACTTGTTCTAGCATGTCTTATGGGACCACCCTTTGAGCCTTTGACTTCATTCCTACTTGGTGTGCTATCCAGAAAGGTGGCTTTTCTTGCAGTAGTAATGTCTGCTAGAAGGATGAGTGAGTTAGCAGCCTTTAGAATGGACCCACATTATCTGAAGGTTTTTCCTGTGAGGGTCATTCGACATCCTAGTTTAGCATTTTTACCTAAGGTGGTTTATAAGTTCCACTTGGCCCAGGAGGTGGTCCTACCTATTTTTTTCCCCATCCCCTACTTCCAAGGCAGAGAAAGCCCTGCATTTCTTAGATGTTAGAAGGGCACTGCTGTATTATATTTCCAGGACAAAGCCTTTTCAAAGAGACAAAACTTTACTTATTTGTTACTCTGGCCCTAAGAAGGATAGATCCGCATCCTCACAGTCCGTTATCTAGGTGGACTGTAGCAGACATCCAATCTTGTTATGAGGCTTCTAACAAACCCGGTCCTCCCAATATTAAGACCACTCCACCAAAGTGCAAGGGTCTTCAGCTGCTTTTCGCAGGGTGCTGATCGTGGACATCTGTAAAGCAGCAACATGGGCAGGTGAAGACACGTTTGTCAGACATTATACTTTAGATCTGCAATAAAGGAAGGATGCAGAAGTCAGCAAAGTGGTTTGTCAATCTCCTCCTCCTTCATGTGGAGTAGCTTGCTAAATTCCATTTTGGGGCTGCACTGAAGACAGAAGAAAACAGAGTTGTGCTTACCTGTAACTGATGTTCATTGATGCCTTCTGTGCAGACACACATTCCCTCCTGCCTGCCCTGCTGTGAGCTCTCATAGACTCTGTGTTTTTTCTGTCAGAGATTCATAGCAACCTGGTAGGAACTGAGGGTGAAGGGGGCACCCCTACGAAGCATGTGACAGTTTAGGCGGGAAAATGACATTGTGTTGGCTCTGGAAGGGGGTGCCCCCCTTTGGGCTCTTAAAGCTAGAAAAAATTCTGTCCATGGCAAGCCTGCACAAGTGCAGTCCCAATGTGTGTCTGTACAGAAGACATTGCTGAACATCAGTTACAGGTAAGTGCAACTCCATTTAAATCTAACACATACAAAAAGTTCTAAACTAGAACATAAAATAAGTCTAATCACAACATAACATAGAATAAATGGAATCCTAGTAACAACATAATGTAACCCTAACTTGGAACATAAAAGAACAATAATACATAGGATAATAAAAAATAATTCATAGTACATAATGCAGGGGTCCTCAAACTACGGCCCGCGGGCCACATGCGGCCCGCCGAGGACATTTATACGGCCCGCCAGGTGTTTATGCCGCCGCTGCTTGTCTGTCATTTTTTTTTTACATGAGAAGGAAGCAGTGACAAATATGGAACCAGACATTGACCATCTCATTAGCCAAAAGCAGGCCCATAGTTTCCATTGAAATACTGGTAAGTTTGTTGATTTAACTTTACTTCATTTTAAATATTGTATTTGTTCCCGTTTTGTTTCTTCACTTCAAAATAAGATATATGCAGTGTGCATAGTAATTTGTTCATAGTTTTTGTTTTTACTATAGTCCGGCCCTCCAACGGTCTGAGGGACAGTGAACTGGCCCCCTGTTTAAAAAGTTTGAGGACCCCTGACATAATGTAACCATTTAGTATGGCTGTTCCTCATGTGTATCTGTTTTGGGTTTTTTTTTTGGGGGGGAGGGGGTTAAAATAAGACATGGAAGCAAGATAACTCCTCCGAGCCCCCTTAATGTTCTCACTATTTTCTGCTGTTGCTTATCCTCTGATACTATTTAGGTGGCTTTTTTCTGGTTCTTTGTTTCTTTCCAGTGATCCCAGACAATCAAAGTTTTCATAGTGGAGCCATCCAGATAGCACTCAGGGCAAACAATGCTAATCAAGACTGAGGGCAGTGCTACCTGCCTCAGATATATAAGTGATCGGAGCTGGTCAGATCACTGATGGCCCTCATTCAGCATGGACAACCATTGGCATTCCCTTTCAGTGCCATCCCTCCAATCAGCTAAAAGGGGGCACTCTTTGATTCTGCCAAAAAATAGTGAAAGGCAACATCTTTCGGCTGGGCTCCAGCCCTACTTTTGAGCCAGACTTGGCTACATATTATTAGTATATTATCCCAAAGGGGTATTGTTTCATATTTAAGTAACTGCTCACAACTTAAAATATCACCTTGGCAGTGGTCCGTGCAGCCACTATAAACAGGCAAAAAGCTACATTTCTTGATTCTGCTATTTATCTTTTTAAACCACTCCTCCCCGCCCACCTCCGTCCACATGCTAAAGTTTGACTGACACTAATTTCCCGAACAAGATACCCTAGAAACTGCAGTTTATCTCATAAAATCATAACAGACAGGGTTTGTGATGTCCCCTCTGCAAGATTCTTTATTCTGTCAGTTTATAGCATTTGAAATGACGGAAGGAGATGCGTTCCTTTCATATGCCAGCCAGGAGAACAGAACCTGTCACCAACAGTGTAATGTGCTGTGTATTATCACTCTGACTGATCCAGAGGCCCAGAGACTGTCATCTTTTTAGACTGTACAAGTCAACACAAATAAAACTGAGGAGGCAAATGATAATGTCTGAGATAGATCCAGGCTCATTCTGGCCATTACTTTTTATTCAAACCTTAGAGATGACATGATGTGAAAAATGAGCCTGTGTCTAGTTCAGTGCCCATTAGTGTGTGAGCACATTATCTTCCACTTTTCACATTGAATCTCTCTGTACACACTATGGCAGTTATAGCTGTGCCGCCCGTCACTGTGAGGAGATTTTTTTTGTATCTTCTCCGCTCCTTCATATGTAGCAAATATCGCCCCTAAAAATGAAATATAGAAGGTCCTCTTATATATGTTTTTTAGAAATTGGAGTTTATAGCCATTTCATGCCAAATTTCGTTCTTACCGCACAGACAAATTAGACAGCTCTAGACCAATTCCTTCAGAATCTTCAGAAGTGTGCTCCAATGATTTTTGTCATACACTACCTGATCTAAATCTATGGAAAACCAGATTCATATCGAACCATGAGCTGCTTTTGATTAGTACAGTTCGTCTACATTCCTGCTTCACCCAACATTTAACTTTCCTGTACCAGATAAAAAGAGGGAGATTTGCTGTATATAGTGTTTAACCAAAGCTTTGTTTTCTGTTAATAATGGATTAAGAGGGAAAAAAATAAGGATAACAGTTTTTATGCTGCTGTCAAATAATGGAGCCCTCACAGTTTGCAGAGCCATAAAACAAACATCTTTGTTGCCTGCTGATGTGAAGAAATCAATTAATTTCTCATATCATTCTTTAAGTGTCACATTATTTTGGCCTGGGATAGGAAATTGCACTATGAAAATGTGTTTTTCAACAACTCTATTGAAACAGAAAGTGACAGACCTCCAGTGTCTGGTTTGTCGCTTTTAAAATAACAGAAGGAAAGGCAATTGTGGTACTTGAATCGGTTTCCTGAGGAGATTTTAGCACACTTGCTAACATTATCAATACACAAGTATTATTCCTATTACTCTCTGGCATAACCTTTAATTACCCCCACCCACCCCCCAAATATCCCTCTGTTACCTTGCAGGCAGAATTGTATGCTTTTTTTTTTAAGTTCTCCCAGGGACATAAAACTTAAGCGTTAGGTTGTTATGGTTCACTGGTTTAAATTACAGTGTATTTAATTAAAACAATGTAAAAAGCTGTCAGCATTCCATCTAAATTGAAAGGCTTTGATTAGTTGGGTTTTTTTACAAACATGTTTCATATACTTTATTTTACCGTTAGGTTATCATTTAGTATAGTTTGGACAAAACATACTCTTTCTTTGTTTTGGAAGTATAAACGAGTAGGAACACTGATCAAAAACAAAAGAGTTTTAGAATTTCCTTGCATAATTGTCTGTGAATTATTTCATATAAAGTAAGCAGAAGAAGCACTATGCATTTATGCTACTAAATATGTTTTAATTGACCTAGAAAGACGGTGTGGGAATCATTTCTCACACAAAACATGGCTAACATTACAAACTGTTCCTGGCCTCTGAAATGGCAGAATGCTTCTCTCAGTTCATACACAGCTGTGTTCAAGGCTACATGTGAGAGAGTGCACTGCAAGCATTAGATTTAAGTATACAACCTCATAAAAGTATACAACTTCTGAGTGTACCATTTGCAAGTTTCTTAACAAAACAAAACAAACACCATTCCCAAAGCCAGTTTTTGGACCTCTTTAACATCCTGATGATAACCACATCAGAAAGATTATATATTGGGACTTGTTACATTACTGAATGCCACCCAGCTGAAAAAGTCTGCGTTAGGGAAGTTAGGTGATTTCCCTCAAGAACAGGTGGGTACGTAGTAATCACAAAGAATTGCCTAAGAACTCAAAATGTCTGTCTAAGGCAAATACAGTTTTCCCTCCGATATACTGGACCTTGCCAGTGATGACATAGTAGCTGAAATGGTCATTGTTAGCTATTCTAACATATTCCTGAGGATCTCTTACAGATCATTCATCTGTCGGGGTGTATGTACAAAATTATGTAGAAGCAGGCAGAAGCAATCCTCCACTGGCCTAGTACTCTTGATAAAATACTGTGGTCCAAAAAGAACATATTATTTCCAATAGGAAGAAGTGATAAGAGCACCTAAGGCTTGTTCTTAAAAGCTTTTTAATTAATTGATAGAATTTCCCTTTGAAGCAACTTAGTTTGATGAAAAGATGTTTCTCTGGCAGTTGCATTTTTTATAAAAAAATTGTTTCATCAGATCAGTATCATACATCCTTAGCAATAACTCTTTCATTTTTATAGGTTCTCAGCAGATGAGTTGTTCTGTCTCTTGAACAATATTATGCTTCTAAGGGTATCTTTCTTATGAAAACCACTGAGTACAAGGTGAAACAGCTTTTCCACTTTCTGTGTGCGTGCACTCTCTCTCTTTCTGCACTCCACTCTGAAGTATACACTAACATCTACCACAGATGCTCTAGTGAATCTTAATTAGGAATATGCAGATAGTTCAAAATCTATTCAAGATGGATTATCTGAATGAATGCTAGTAAATTATCTTTTTTATTATCCTTTTAGTGTCTGCTGGGGAGATTCAATAGGATGCCAGCCATCTGATCTTTGTACCACTGTGGACAAGAGCTAGAAAGCAACAAAATGATCAGAAAATGGCACTCAAGGGAGTATTACAAAGCTATACTCTATTCTTACAAAATATTTCTTATTGTATTGTTAGTTGGTGGCATTAGTCTCAGTCTCAACATCCTTGGATGATCTTGATTGATACAGGCTTACTTGTAATACAGCATTTGAATTACTGGGGGCGGGGCAAGGTAGGAGGATCTATAATGAATTGTGTTCTTCCCACCAGTAGCCTTCCAAAATTGTTATTTAAGGTAGCCTCTCAAAACAGTGGAGAGGGGGCACTGCTCCCCCAAGACGCCCCATAGTGGATGGAGGTAACATGATTAACTAGAATGCTCCATTTAGATGAATATCTCTATAGCCAGGCTTCCTTCCTGTGTACATTAGGACCACCAAAAGAAGCCATACAAGGAAAGGAGAATGCGTAAAGGGCAGAAAAGACATTTTTGTCTTCCCCCACCTTCTCATTTCCCACCCATATGAAGAAAGGGATGCATAGAGAGTCTTGCTTGTGTGTGAACGTGTGCAAGTGATTGTGTGCATGCACGTGCAACAGTATAACAGCCTGAGCTACTGTGCATGTGCATTATCTGAGACGAGCCAAGCTGACCTTGAGAACAGAAAGATCAGTCATGGAAAAAAAGTCCAAAATAGGTTGGTAGGGGAGAGAATATCTGTGTGCAACTTTTGGCCAGGTGCTTCAAATTATATTAGGTGTGATGAATCACATGATGTCTCGAAAGTGATGAAAATGTCCTGGCTTACAGCACTTGGGTTAAGCTCCTTATTCTCCTTGAACTGCTTGCTGTGCACAGTGAGACTTTTGTCATGTCACACACTGTTTGCAAGCATAGCTTGACAGTGTCACAAAATCCCCTCTTCTTTCTTCATTGGTTTGTTAAGTCTCATGAACTTGGCATTGTTGTGAGCCCAACTGTTAGAACACCACTGTATAGTGTCCAGCACAAGAGAGGCAGAAAAGCATTCCATTGCTGACTATCCAGATTGTTAATTCCCTGCACAGATGGCTCTGCATAAGACAGTGTGGGAGAAGAGTGTCTTCTTAAAGCCAATTAAACAGAATCCTTGTCCAAGAAGGATTTTCAGAATGCCTATGCATGCAAATTCATGACGTCTTGCTCTGCATATTGAGGCAGTGCTACTTTTCCTTTTCTCTCTTTACCAATGGGAAGGAACGCTGTGATTTCCTGCTCTGTGGTGTGCCTGTTAATTCTTAGGCCTTATAGAAAAAGGAACTGCTGTGTGTTCAGTCATACTGGGGGGCAATGACAAAATTTGCCCAAGAGGAGCAGGTCGTAAAGACAGGAAGAAACAGACACAGCAGAGCCAACAGAAGCCAGTCACTGCAAGAATACATGGTGGAACTGGGTAGCTTTTGGAAACTGCTTATTTAAATGATTTCTTGGGTGTATGGGCTTGCAAATGTAAAGCAGCTTGCAATCATATAAAAAGTTAAAAGATAACCTACAAATAAGTAAAACTAATATGAATATTAAAACCAATAAGACAGCAAGAAAAAATAGTATAAAAATGATGAAAATCAATTTTAGCAAAAATTTAAATGGAACCCTAAAGCAGTTCAAAAATTAATAAGCTAAACAGAGCACAAGAAGTTCTTACCAATAAACAGAATCTCTGGACAACCAACTAACGTTACCTTACGCACAGAATTTTTAAAAGGCCAAGTGCTAAGCAAATTGCTGTGGGGAGAGCATGCCATGGCTGAGGCACCAGCACAGAAAAGGCCTTGCATCGATATGCTACCTACTTTAGTCTGAGTGCCCCTGCTTTCTGAACAGGGCCTCAGATACTTGATAAGATCGATGAGTACTGAAGAAGAAGCTCTTTAACTCACCCTGGTCTGATGCCATTAAATTATTCAAGCTTTACATTTGCATTATGGATGGGGACTATCTCATAGAATTGAATGGTACTCGTAAATATTTTTGCAGTATGTTCAGTGTTAATGGAGTGGTGTCTCTTCTCAGTTACGCTGCTGTGAGTGAATAAGGTTTGCAAAGGAAGCTGAGTGCTGAGTGATCAGTTATTTAAATTGCTTGAATAAGATGCTTGCAGGGCCCCAAACATTATTTCTATGGGCTCAGGGCAAAATTATAACTGACCCCCTTCCTCATCCCCTACATATAATCTCATGTCAAGGAACAAGAATTTCTATTTTATTTTTGAAAATTAATATTGGGTCATGAACTTGTGGTTCCTCCTTGGCCTGGCGAAATGTGCCTGTTTCCCCATTGCATAAGCTTGCTTTCTAGTCATATGTCACGTTCACTAGACATCGTGAGCCAGTGTGGTGCAGCTGCTACAATGTTGGACTGGGACCTGGGACACCCAGATACAAATCCTCACTTGCCATAAAACTCACTGGCTGACCTTGGGTTAGTCACTCCCTTTTAACCTAACCTAACTTACAAGATTGTTGTGAGGATAAAATGGAGGAAGGGACAGGATACAGATGAACTAAATAAATGCAGCTGAAACATAGGACTTCACTAGTATAAACTCTAGATTTACTAAGCAATGATAAAACTCGCATCAAATTTTATAACAACATCATTTCATGATACTCTGTGCCTGACGACTTATCCAGATCTTTAATGAGGATGCTCTTTTAGACAAAAGATTAATATTCCAGTCAAAATCTGCACCATGGTATCACAGGATTTAAAAAGATCACTTAAGAACTTCCTATTTGTCAGACATTGCAGTCCACCATTTAAGAGCGGCATTTACCACTCTTTGCTTTCAATCCATGCCCACTGAAGTGCTGCTTGGAAGGTATGACAACAAACCACAGGAAAAATGTGTGTGTGTATGTGGTACCGCAGTGGAAGATCTATTTCATTACATCATGGCCTGTCCTTTATACTCAGACCTAAGAAGCAGATTTCAATCTGGAATCTGAAGCCAACTTTGCAACTTACCTGACAATGAAAAGTTGGTTTTCCTCTTGTCGGACATGTATCCCCTGGTTACTCACAAGATAGCATTTTTTGCGCTTACAGCCAGAAAAGTTAGATCCAACTTTTGGTGCTTTCTAGTTGTCTAACATAGAGCTACAAAACTGGTAGCATAGCTTCTATGATTTTAAAACTTTGACTATTTTATTGTTGAAATGTTATACAGTCTTATTTTGAAGGCTTTGTTTTTAGAACAGTACTTTTGAGCCTTAAATTTATATTGTGTATATTTTATATTGTAATGGCCTATGGCCATATGCAAGAAAATTTACTTACCTTACCTACCTAGTATAAACTCTAGGTTTTTCTCTCTTAGTGAGAACAGACTTCTTTGTAGAAGGCCCTGAGTTATTTCTTATGGTTAATATCTGTTAAAATGTAAGGGGGGGAAACCATGACTTCCCATGATGGTGACTATTAATGTGGATTTCAGTCCATGAAGGTTTTTCCCAACACAAGGAAATGGATTAGAATTGTCCACTGAGACTGTGGGTAGTGGCAAGGTCTCAAGGTAGCAAGAGGAAGGTTGCAGGCTTAATATGCATAGGAAATTATAGATGTTTATATACAAATGCTAAAAGTGTCCGAGGTAAAATTGGGGAATTGGAATGCTTGGTGTTTGGGGGAAAATAGACATTGTGGGTATTCAGAAACTTGGTGGGATGAAGAAAATCAGTGGGATATAGTGATTACTGGTTATAAATTATATCGAAAGGATGGGGGAAGGGTTGGAGGTGGGGTGGTTCTGTACGTCAGAGAGGATTTACAAACCAGTAAGACTGAGAGGGTAAGAGAATTGGATTCACTTCTGGAAATGCTATAGGTGAAATAGTGAGCCCAAAAGGAAGCTTAACACTGGGAGTTTGTTATTGCCGACCAGATCAAAAAATAAGAGGAGGCTTATAAAATGATGAATTAATTAAAGATAGCAGCTAGATGAAATAACTGTGTCATAATAGGTGATTTTAACTACCCACACATGGATTGAGTCAATATGTGTTCAAGTCGGGAAAAAGAAATTGAGTTTCTAGACACTCTCAATGACTGTGCTATGGAGCAGATGATCACAGAATCTGCCAGGGGAGAGATGATCCTGGATTTGGTCCTAAGTAATGCCCAAGACCTGGTGAGAGATGTAAAAGTGATTGCACCACTTGGGAACAGTGAACATAATGTCATTGAGTTCAACATTTGTATAAATAGGGAACTGCCCCAAAAGACCGACACAACCACTTTTAACTTTAAAAGGGGTGGCTTCTCTGAAATGAGGGGACATGTGAGGAAGAAACTGAGAGGAAAAGTAGAAAGGGTCAAAACCATTGGGGAAGCTTGGGCACTGGTCACCGGATAGAATGGCCAAATGTTATAAGGAGGTATCAAGAAACTGTTGGAGGTGTAAAAATAACATGGGTACATTTTTTCACATGTGGTGGTGGTGCAAGAAGATTTATAAGTTTTGAAAAAATATTAAACAGCTAATATTAGAGATTATGGATATAGATCTACATCTGTTACCAGAAATTTATTTGTTAAATATAATACCAGAAGGGTTAGGGCATGGTGATACATGTATTTTGTCATATATCCTTACCGCAGCCAGAATTCTTGTTGCTAAATGTTGGAAGGCAGAGAAATTACCCACTAGAGAAGAGTAGTAACTAAAATATCTGAACTTGCAGAAATGGATAAACTGAATATGATACTTTCAGGAAAAGATGGAAAAGCTTTTCAAAAAAGATGGTATAGTTTTAACAAATGGTTTGGAAAGAATGTTTAACGTAAACTCCAAAAAATTAGTTATGTACTGTATTTTTGTTTTTGCTTTTGTAACATAAAAATTTGGAGATTATTTAAAACTACAATCCTAGAAGCTCAGAAAAAATATATACCTCAGGTTAGGAAAGGCACAAATAGGTATAGAAAAAGGCCTGCAAACAAAGTAATGGAAGCTGTAAAAGGTAAGAAGAATTCCTTTAAGTGGTAGAAAGCTCGTCTCAGTGAGGCTGATAAAAGGGAACACAGGCTGTGGCAAATAAAATGCAAGTCTGTGATCAGGCAGGAAAAAAGGGAATATGAGGAGCATATTGCAAGAAACATAAAGACCAACAATACAACTTTCTTTAGCAGGAAACCAGGAAGCAGGAAACCAGCCAGGGAGGCAGTGGGACCCTTAGATGACCAAGGAGTAAAAGAAGCACTGTGTACTGAAGGATGATAGGGAAATAGCTGAGAAGATGAATGCATTTTTTTGCCTCTGTCTTCACTGTGGAAGGTGAGAAGTGCTTGCCCACTCCAGCACTACTGATTTCAGGAGGGGTGTTGAAAGACCTGAGTCAGATTGAGGTGATGAGAGAGGAGGTCCTACAACTGATAGACAACTTAAAAAAACTGATAAATCACCAGGCCTGGATGGCATCCATCTGAAAGTTCTGAAAGAACTCAAATGTGAACTTGTGGATCTCCTGACAAAAATATGTAATCTTTCATTAAAATCTGCCTCCATTCCTGAGGACTGGAAGGTAGCTAATGTCACTCCCATCTTTAAAAAGGATTCCAGAGGAGATCCGGGAAATTACAGGTCAATCAGTCTGGCATCAATACTGGGTAAGATGGTGCAGACTGTTATTAAGGAAAAAATTAGTAGGCACATTGATGAACAAAATCTATTGAAGCAGACTCAGCATGGGTTCTGTAAGGAAAGATCTTGTCTCACTAACCTGTTAATGTTTTTGAGGGAGTGAACAAACATGTGGACAAGGGGGACCCAAAAATTGACTAATTAATAGGAAGCAGAGAGTGAGTATAAATGGGCAATTCTCTGAGTGGAGGGTGGTAAGCAGTGGGGTACCACAGGGATCAGTACTGTGTCTGATGCTTTTTAACTTGTTCATTAATGATGTGGAGTTGGGAGTAAGCAGTGAAGTGGCTAAATTTGCAGATGACACAAAATTGTTCAGGGTGGTGAGAACCAGGGAGGATTGTGAGGCATTCCAAAGGGATCTGTCAAGGATGAGTGAGTGGGCGTGAACGTGGCAAATGGGGTTCAATGTGGCCAAGTGCAAAGTGATGCACATTGGAGCCAAAAATCCTAACTATAAATACACATTGATGGGGTCCGAACTGGCAGAGACTGACCAAGAGAGAGATCTTGGAGTCATAGTAGATAACTCACTGAAAATGTTGAGACACTGTGCGACTGCAATAACTGTGCGACTATGCTGGAGATTATTAGGAAGGGAATTGAAAACAAATCAGCCAGTATCATAATGCCCCGGTATAAATCAGTGGTGCAACCTCATTTGGAATACAGTGTGCAATTCTGGCCATCACACCTCAAAAAGGATATTATAGCATTGGGAAAAGTGCAGAAAAGGGAAACTGGAATGATAAAAGGGCTGGAACACTTTCCCTATAAAGAAAGGTTAAAGTGCTTGGGGCTCTTTAGCTTGGAGAAATGACAACTGAGGGATGACATAATCAAGGTTTACAAGGTTATGCATGAGATAGAGCAGGTAGAGAAAGAAGTACTTTTCTCCCTTTCTCACAATACAAGAACTCGTGGGCACTCAATGAAAGTTAGAACAGATAAAAGGAAGTACTTCTTCACTCAAAGAGTGATTAACACATAGAATTCACTGCCACAAGAGGTGGCAGCAGATACAAGCATGGACAGCTTCAAGAGGGAATTAGATAAACACAGAGTTCTTTTTGTAGCAGGAACTCATTTGCGTATTAGGCGACACAACCCTAATGTAGCCAATCCTCCAAGAGTGTCAGAAAATGCCTTTGATGTTTCTCACTGAATCCATTGTTTTGTGTTCCCTACCCTGCTTTGCGCTTGCGTAGCTATGCAGGCAGAAACGTGGGAGCTTCTTCCCTGCCGCTTTTCCTTATCACGGTGGCCTTGAATGTAGGCTTTGGACTATTCTTGTTTCGCTGAGAATTTTCCAGTCCTGGGAAGGCAAGGGGAGGGGGAGTAGTCTCCCGTTCATGAAGTATTTCTCCCGCCGGGAGTTCCCGCGCGAGTGCTCATGTTTCATTTGCTAGGCGCTTCATTGCATCACACTATAAGTTACCTTGCTTTGCTTCGCCCCCATTCCTGACAATGACCTCCTACTGTGGGTTTTAGCAAGATAATCCAATAAACCTTTCTTTGTGCAAGAATGACTGGATCTACTTGTTTTTAAACCTGACAGAAATTGTCAGGAATCGCATTATTCCCCCACCGTCAGTTTCCGCCGTCTACCACGATGAGCGGAGCTGGGGGGGGAGCCACGGGCGCAGTCCCAGTGACTACTACTCCGGGAGCCACAGGCGCAGTTCCAGTGACTACTACTCCGGGAGCCACGGTCCCAGTCACTACCGTGGCAACTCCAGTGGTCACTGTCCCGACCACCACTTTGTTCCGGTGACTACAACTACGGTTTTGGCAGCGCCAACCCCGCAATCAGCAGCAGGGTTGGTCACCCCTCCATCGATCAGCACAGTGGGTGCTGCATACACTCTCCCAATCTATAGCCCGGCCGGGCCAACGCAGAGTCAAGGAGGAGCGGTTCCACGAACCTACGTGCCGGGAGCCCCAACACCCTGGGACAAAGGGGTGACCTATCGCAGATCACGCGATTGGACTAAGAACCTGTTGGACACTACCCAGACAACTTGGACTATGCCGGGAAGCCAGAGCCGGGACAGCCTTTTGGATCCTAGAGGTAGTTTTGGACTTCCCCAGGGAAGGATGTCTCGAGGATCTCCCAGAACAGGGTCCGGTTCAGATACAGAGGCTCGCATGGACTCTATTCAAGAGGATACCCGACGTCTGGTAAGGGACATGAGCAAACTAATGCAATCCCTACCACAGATGATGGACCAAGCAATTCGAGCTCATCCGCTGACGCAACCTAGACCGGCACCAGCACCTGCACCACCGATGCCACCGGGACAGCCACCTCCTGCTCCCCCGGCCCCAGGGCCGGGCCAGCCAGCACCGGCCCCACCTCCACCGGCCGTCCCAGCACCAGGACCCGGGCCAGGGCAACCAGGACCTATCCAGCCACCAGCTCTGCCTCCGCCTCAACTCCCTGCTCCAGCACCCCTCCCGCAGCCAGTTCCAGTACCGATCATGGCCCCGGCCCCTCCAGTAATCCGCCCCAAGGACATGTTGGAGATCACGTTTGATGGAGATCCAGAAACTGTGTCCTTTTTCATATTGCAAGTAGGGAAATTTGTGCAGAGATGGGGCTATGTGTTCCCAGACGAGGAGCAACAGGTGGAGTTTATCGCTTCCAGGTTCCGGGGGAGTGCTACTAGTTGGTATGTAGCCCTTCATGATCTGGAGGCAGCGGAATTGGGGAATGTTGATGACTTCATGTGGGCCTTGAGAAACCGTTTCGAGGACCCGGGGCGGCCCAAAAGCTGAAGCCTTCCTTCGCACGTTCAGGCAAGGCAAACTCACCGTGCGGGAGTATTCAAGGGAGTTTCAAAGGCATGCAGTGAAAATTCGGGACTGGACCGATGCAGTGTTGGCTCAACAATATTGAATGGGACTAGCTGTAGACGTCCGCAACAATGTCCTCAGCTCTCAGCAACCTCGCACTCTCCAGGGATGGATGGAGGAAGCCGAAAAGCGGAAAGCCGCTTGCGTGTCATGAAACTGGATCTATCTCTGGGCAACAACCGTCCAAGTCTTGCGGCAGGCCAGGCCAGACCCAAACCAACCTCCACCCCAAGTGGGATGAGAGATCAGCGTATGCGACAGGGCCTCTGCCTGCGGTGTGGGGAAAAGGGGCACTTCGCCGCATCCTGCCTGAAAGGGGATCCCAATAGAGCCCTACCACAAGAGGAGCCCAGACGATGGCCAACCCCTACCCCAAGAAAAGGTACAAATGGCTGCTGGTACAGGGGCAATAAAATTTTTGTTCCAGAAGCTACCCGATCCCAGATGTTGCAAACAGCCCATGACTCAAAGTCTGCGGGGCACTTCGGATATGTAAAATCCTTACACCTACTGCAACGCGGCTTCTGGTGGCCCCGGATGAAACGGGATTTATCCCTTTATATACAATCCTGCCCAACGTGCAATCGTTGCAAAACCAGACCAGGGAAACCTCCAGGTCTTTTACAGCCTCTACCCACCCCGAGCCGACCCTGGGAAGTGATCTCTATGGACTTTATCACGGATCTTCCCCCCTCTAAACATATGACGGTCATTTGGGTGGTAGTGGATTTATTCTCTAAACAAGCTCATTTTATACCGTTCCCCAGTCTGCCAACAGCCAAAGTCCTGGCCAAAGCCTTCCTTCAACACATTGCCAGGCTACATACGTTACCACTCAAGATAATCTCTGACAGGGGGGTTCAATTTGTTTCAAAGTTGTGGTCGGAATTGATGACTCTGATGGGTATTGAACGTGCCCTCAGTACTGCCTATCACCCTGAAACTGACGGGCAAACGGAGAGAGTAAACCAGACTTTAGAACAATACTTAAGGTGTTTCTCTAACTATCAACAAGACAATTGGGTAGATTTATTACCACTGGCGGAGTTTGCGTACAACAACTCATGGCATGCTTCAACAAATATGTCTCCCTTCAAAGCTGCCATGGGTTATGACAGCCCCCTCTTCCCTTTTTGAAGCCCGGTGAGACGGGCGGGGAAGCCTCAGCATGGTGTAAAACTTTCCGGGACTCCTGGCCCCTAATTGTCGAGACATTGAATGAGGCCAAGGCACAGTACAAAAAGCAGGCAGACAAAAAGAGGGCGGGTGGCTGGAAACTGCAACCGGGAGACTCGGTCTACCTTTCAACCAAGAACCTAAGACTAGCGCAACAGTCCCGGAAACTTGCTTGGAAATATATTGGTCCCTTCAAAGTTTTAAGATGTATAAATCAAGTAACTGTACAACTAGATTTGCCTAAATCTCTTAAAGCAATCCATCCAATTTTCCATTACAGCCTTCTCAAACCTGCATTACCCCTGACTAAATGGCAACCTGAACTTCCAGCACCTCCCCCCTTTGATGATTGACGATGAAGAGCACTACGAAATTGCTGACATTTTGGACTCTAAGATTCTCCGTGGACAACTCCTGTATCTTGTTGAATGGGTACATTTCGGGCCCCAACACAGGGAGTGGGTGAAAGTGTCTGATATTAATGCACCTGATCACTTGAAAGAATTTCACACTCGATACCCAAATAAACCTGGGGGCCCTCATTCTCTCCTTCCTGAGTGGTGGGCGGGTGGTATTTTGGGAAGGGCAGAATGTCAGAAAATGCCTTTGATGTTTCTCACTGAATCCATTGTTTTGTGTTCCCTACCCTGCTTTGCGCTTGCGTAGCTATGCAGGCAGAAACGTGGGAGCTTCTTCCCTGCCGCTTTTCCTTATCACGGTGGCCTTGAATGTAGGCTTTGGACTATTCTTGTTTCGCTGAGAATTTTCCAGTCCTGGGAAGGCAAGGGGAGGGGGAGTAGTCTCCCGTTCATGAAGTATTTCTCCCGCCGGGAGTTCCCGCGCGAGTGCTCATGTTTCATTTGCTAGGCGCTTCGTTGCATCACACTATAAGTTAGCTTGCTTTGCTTTGCCCCCCATTCCTGACAATGACCTCCTACTGTGGGTTTTAGCAAGATAATCCAATAAACCTTTCTTTGTGCAAGAATGACTGGATCTACTTGTTTTTAAACCTGACAAAGAGCTTACAGAGCTCTTCTTACAGGGGCTACTGTAAGCTCTTGGAGGATTGGCTACATTAGGGGTGTGTCACCTAATATGCAAAGGAGTTCCTGCTACAAAAAGGGCCCTGATTATGGAGCAGAGGCCCCATCAGTGGCTATTAGCCACAAGGTATAGATAGGAACTCTCAGTCTGGGGCAACTGATGCACTGTATTCTTGGTGCTTGGGGGGGGGGCAACAATGGGAGGGCTTCTAGTGTCCTGGCCCCACTGATGGACCTCTTGATGGCACCTGGTATTTTTGGCCACTGTGTGACAGAGTGTTCGACTGGATGGGCCATTGGCCTGATTCAACATTGGCTTCTCTTATGTTCTTATGTTCTTAACATACTCTTCCTTTGCAGTCAATGTCACATTGATCCTCATGAAACTAACTAATATAAATAAACAGTGCATGGATTCAGCAACCCCTACTAAAACCCAACTTGCTGATTATATTGTTTGTTTGGATTTAATGCAAGACTACTTACACAATTTGCAGTGCAATTCTAAACAGACTTATACTCCTCTAAAACCATTGGTTTTTGTTTTAGGATTATATGTGCTAGGTCCATATGAATCTGGTTTTATGGGGGTTACAACAATCTATCCATCATGGTAAAAAGCAGGTCACTTTAATTCATCATAAGTAAGCCACAAACAAGGGGATTTGAGAAATGTATCTAATGCTTGTCATTGTAGCTGTTCTAGCTCTGGAAAACGTGACGCATTCGGCTAAAATGACAGGTACTGATTAACTAAAATTAAAATGAAGCTGGCCATTGTCATCAGTGACAGCCACCCCAAATCTTGCTCTAAGCTGAAGCAGAGAATTAGTATAGAAAAATCAGCCACTTCATAATTCAGGATTCTTTTGCAGAGCCTCTCCATAGCCATTAGTGTGAACTTCTGCAACACTGTGTATTCATATGCATGCTGCACACATTCACTTGCTGATCCAAAAAGAGAACCAAATGCAATACTGATCCAAAAAGAGACTCTTTTGGGAAAGGCAAGGCATATATCAAATGCAAAAAAGAAAAAAAAGAAAAAAGAAAGAAAAACTCTTGGGAATAAGGCAAACATTCAATGTAAGGAGTAGGAATGAAACAAATATTGAATTAAGCCAAGCATTGCCTTAGATTCCAAAATTGATTCTAACAGTGGTAGAGAAAACGAGAATGTGTTGATAGCTGAAGATAAAGGCAGGAGGGAAAAAATTATAATACTCCTAAACTTTAAGCTTTTGCCATTTGCAGTATTTATGTCAGACAATTTAAATTGTTTGGACACAGCTTTAATTAGCATAGCTGTGGCACATGTTTGCAGAAGAGAAGCCTTTTTAATAAATTAAAGAGTATTTGTGATTTCACAGCAATGGTAATTTGTTTGCATGTTGCTTAGAAAATCATCTGTTTTCTTAAAATAGCTTCCCACATTTTGATTTTAAATTAGTTATTTATTCTCAAAAGTCACCCCTTTATCTAATATCATGATTGCTGGAACATGTGACATGCCCGTATCTGTGTTTTCTTAGTAGAACCCTAAGTGGTAGCACTTACATAGGGCCTGAACTATGGAGGAAGGGAAGGTGCCCCATCTCTGACTGCTGCTTAATACTAGTCCCTTCCACTGGTTCTCATAAATCATAGCCCCGGCTCTGTTCTGACAGCATTGTACAAATGAGTCATATCATTCTGGTGTCAGTGTTGAGCCAGGTAAATGAAGAACAATCAACAAAGCAGTTGGGAAACTTTTGCTCTCTTCAGATCAGACCACAAAGTGACATTACAGTATCAATACTGCCTATGTTCTCATGCACACTATTTTTGGTTCCTATGATCAAAGTCAAAAAATCCCAGATCTGCAACTGTAACAATCTTCCCTTAGTCCTCTGTGTGCAAGAGAGGTGGAGAGCCAAATAGGAATGTTGCGAACTTTAAGGCAGGCAGGTTGAACAGGTGAGCATGTGCTGTGGTCAACTGTTGTCACTGCTGATAGGCTGAGCCTGATTCTTTCTGCATTAAAGGTAAAGGTTTCCCTTGCTTGAAAGCCAGTCAAATCCAACTCAAGGAGTGGTGCTCATCTCCATTTCCAAGCCGAAGAACCAGCACTGTCCAAAGATGTTTCCGTGGTCATGTGGCTGGCATGACTAAACGCTGAGGCACAGGGAACGCTATTACTTTCCCACCAAAGCGATATCTGTTTATCTACTTGCAAGTTCTTGCTTTCGAACTGCTAGGTTGGCAGGAGCTAGGACAGAGACAGGAGCTCACTCTGTCACACGGCACTAGGGTCTTGAACTGCTGAACTACAGACCTTCTGGTCTGCAGCTCAGTAACCTCTGCATTAGTGTGGCCCAAATGATGAGCTGTAGGAGGGGCAGTGTGGAGGAGGTACAGGATGCAATGGTGAATGGGGGAGGCTCAGGTCTTCTGGGTAGTGCTGGGGAGGGGAGCTGTGTAGAGGAACTGCAGAGGAGTTTGTTTGTCATGCCACCCCTCACATAGGGCATGGTACAGTGCACTTCTGTGCAGCACATGGACTGACATACAGGGTCAGACCCCCTCAGAGGCTGCTGAACAGCCTGCAGAGTTGGCTTTCTGCTCACAACTGACAGGTAGGGGGTGGGCTGAGAGCTGATGGGTGTTTGAGCCTCCCGAAGGAAACTACCTCTTAGTGCTAAGGTCATCCAACAGAAACTCTCTCACAGAAGGAATAGACTCTCTCACAAACAGGCAAAATCCAGCCTTCCTTGGTGTGGATGATTTTGTTTCATAATCTTTCTGTGGCCTCCTTGAAGCCAGCCAGCATTTTCATTTGTTTGTGTATCCTGATGTATTAGAAAGGAAGTTTTAAAGCAACTACTGAGGCACCTTCCACTTGACTGGCAAGTTTCTTTCCCCTACTAGTGTATGTAGTAGACTCTGAGGCAGGTGGGACTTCTGGGGTGGCAAGAGACTCTGCTTGTTAAACCAAATGCATGATGTGTGTGTGTGTGGTGTGTGTGTGTGTGTCTGTGTGGAGGGGGTGGGCAGGGCCAGCCTATGACATGCTGAGGCCTAAAGATAAGTCAAGCTTAAGAGGTACCATAGCATTCCCAAATTGGTGATTGGATAATTTTAATGCTATTTTTATGTTTAGAGACCCTTCATAAACTGAGGCCTTAAACTGTAGTCTACTTTGCTTGTGTATAAATCCAGCCTTGGGCAGGGAGGCAAGCAGCTGGCTAAAGATGTGTGAAATTGGGCTTGATGTGTGAAATTCAGATGGAATAAGCAAAGCAGTGCACTGTTGGAGACCAAATTGGCCTCCTCAGTAGGAGTGCCAGGTCTCTTCTGGCAAACAATGAGGGATGGGGGGACTCACCAAGAGAAAGGCCCAGGCCTTGTTGCCAGTGGCACACAGGAAGTGACATCATCACATCAGTGACTTCCTGTAGACACTCTGGTACCTGGGCAAAAACTCTATGGTAAAACTGGGCTCACAGCTAGTGGGGTGGCAGCATGGGCCTGAATCCCAAGCAGTGAATCGCTGCTGGGAAATGAGCCCACACACACCACAGCCCCCAGCCTGCTGGCAAAATACTCTTTTTGCCACTAGAGCTGTCTCCAGCCCCTCTCCCTCCCTGCTAAAAGTTTAAAAGGGCCCTCCAACTGGTCGGCAAACCACATGCTCCCCACCAATCAGCTGAAGCCCTTTAATTTTTTTAGCAGGGGGGAAGATGGTCGCGGCTTGGGGACAGGGCTTGGGGCGGGGCTTCCCCACTGGCCAGCTGGCCAGGGGTGGATTGGAGCTGCCTGGACCTGGGGGGACTGGCAACCCTATAGGGAGCAGGGCCTAGTGTTGGGGGGACTTAAAGAGGGGAATCTGGCAACCCTACTCCTTAGTCAAGCACATAACATTCTGAAAGATCCAGACCAGAGTGGGAGGAGAAAAACACAAGGACCCTTGCACAGAGGGAGGGCAATCACAGTCCCCATGCAGCCTCCTAGATCAGCAACCAACAGGGAGTCTGCCCCCCTCACAGTAACTAAAACACTGGCACCACAGCAATGTCTAGTACAGAGATTGCCACAGTGATTAAATTTGTTGGCCTTACTTTCTGCTGTAGGTTTGGATTCTGAAAAATGATCTGTATGTCAGCTGGATATGTCCCTACCATAGCCTGCCTGTTCCTGCTCACCAGCTACCTCTATGAACTAATCCTTCCTGCTGATCAGGCAGGAAGGAACAGAGGATTGAGCAGCCTCCTCCCAAGAAAGCGCTGTCCAATTCTCCTCAACTGAATGGATGGATGGGATTACATTACATGCATTTTTATGGATGGATGAGATTACATTTTGGAGAAATTGGTCAACTCTTTTGGATGCCATCAGGTTTATGAAGGATTCCCAAGTGGAAAAGAAAATTGTTTTGGTGGTATTTGTGCATAAAGACTAGAGGCTGATTTATAAGCTCTTTAGGAAGTGCTAAAAACAAAGAATGGTTATCTATATCTGGGTGCACCTGAGTGACCATTAATTACAAAAATAAATAGTAATGTAAAAAAACTTATCTGTAAATTCCCTATTTCTTTCCTTTAGCCTTCTGGGTATTATTAGAGCAAATAGGATAATATGTTAGTGGAGAAAATTGCCATTTATTGTGTGCTATACATTAATGGAGTTATTTAATATTCACATGTCTCTAATTTCCTGAACGTTAAGTGGTTCTCTTCCAAACCCTTTTATTCTTTGGGACAAGCATGAATTCATAATAGCATAAGGATGCCAATACATACAATACATAGCATTTCAGTTGGTTTATTTTCCTGTGTATTCTCCGAAGATGGCTATATTAACAATATCTGGTAAACCTGTAAGTATACAGGATATTCATTATGAACTTCAAAGTGTAGCTTTGTTTTGACCTAACTTGTATCTTGCTTATCAAGATTCAGAATTCAAAACTAGGCTGCTTTATTGCCTCTCTTTCTCCTTTCCTGCATTATTCTATATTAATTAATCAGGGTGAGATATATCAGTTTGATAATCCTTCCTCTAAGAAAAGACTTTATAGATTGTCTTGCCATCCCAATAAAATTTCATTCATATCTAAATGTATTTTTAGTCATTTATTAAAAACATTCCATCAAAACGTTCACGTCCAAGCAGACCCTCAGGGTGGGTTACAAGAAATGAGAAAGCATGAAACCCAGTATTAAAATAGAAACACAACCATTAATCAATAAAATAGCTTCCAATTTCTTCTTTTACCAACATCAGTAAAAACAAGCACCATCAAAACCACAGAAACAAATTAAACTGTAATGAATACTTGGTCAGATAATATATTTTAATACCTTTTAGGTCTTGTTCAGATCTATATTAACTTCACTGTGCTGGTTCTATTAATGCTTTAATGATTGTTTTAAATTGTGATTTTTTAAAAAAAAATCATTGATCTGTTTTTATGGTTATTGCTGATTTATTTTACTGTTGTTCATTGTTTTATTAGTGTTAGTACCATTTTTATCTTTAAATCTGAAGCTTCCTCAAGAGCCTTTTTAGGCTGAGAGTTGTGGATTAAAAATTGTGAAAGGGTTTAGGGTTAGGGTCTGTTACCTCTGTTCCTATGAGACTGTGTCTCTCTCTATATAAGAAGGATAATTATACTGAATTAATTTGCAGTTAACTATCAAGAGACCCACAGGGAAAGCACATTTTTACCTCCTTCTCTCCCCAACTCCATTGCTGCCACTCCTCCTACTGGTGCTGCCCTGTGTCTGCTCTTATCTACCCCTGCCTTGCTCCCACTTGCAAATCTCTTGCTTGTGTTTTCCTTCCTCCCTTTAGTCACTCCTTTCTTCTTTTTTTTTTAATGATCAACTGTATGGGGTTCCTAGGTAACGCATAATGCCCACTGTGATTTCATAGTTCTGGGTGTTTGTTTGCTTTTAAACTTTCATTTCCCCCCACTGTTTGGATTTTTCTGCAAGTCCCCCCTCCCACCCCTACTCCCATTGTGCAGACTTTTTGATCTACACTTTTGGGAAAGGTTCAGAATTAGATACAGAGATGTGAACTTGGACCAAGTATATATAAATTATTTTTACTTCCATTTACCCATTTCTTGAGGATGTTAATGGATGTCATGAACCCTTGTAGTTCTTCCTGGGTTTTTTGGGGTGGTACTGTTTGTTTTGTTTTTGTTCAGGGATTAGTTTGACTAGTCTAATTGGTGGGAGCAGGCCTATATAACTTGTGACTCCCCTGATCTCTACAAAGTACATGGATTCTCTCATTTACTAGAGGCAGCAATGACAGGGGAGGTTTCAAGCACCTGACCAGACTACTGGTTGTATCCAGCTCCATAAATCAGGATCTGTGAAGATCTGGTCAACAGCTAGAACCATGATCATTAACTTTGTTTTGTCTTTCCTACAAAATATCAAACAAGTGATATTTAGGAATGACACATACAGCTAAGACCATAAGAGCATCCATAATAAATTAGACTGATGGTCTTCCTGGTCTAGCATCCTGATTCAAACAGTGACCAAACAGAATGTCCAGAAGTTCTACAAGGCCAGTACAGTGGAGTGATTAGACTGTCACTGTATAAACTAGAGTAGTAAGTAAAGATTGAAGAAGAGAGACAGACCACTGATCCATCTAGTCCACAACTCTCTTTTCTGAGAGCTCTCCAGTATTTCAGGCAGAGAAAGGCCTTTCCATTCTTGCTTTCAAGCTGTTTCAAATGGCAGTGCTGCAAACTGAACTTAGGGACTTCTGTATGCAAAGTGTGAGTCATAGGCAGCCCCCCTCAGTAAAGGGCATTGTGGCCCTAGTTCTTAGGTGGGATGGGGAGGTTTGCTCAGATGCCAATGATCTCACTAGAAATCACCACACTCACTACAGATTTGGAAATAAGTAGTTTCCTGGGAGAAATGAAAGATTTTACTTAGATAAGTTGCTGGCTGACAAAGAGAAGGAAACTACTTTAAACATGGCAAAATTTGCCATGCAGGCTGTCAAAATCTGGAGGCAAACTATTAGTAGTTAGACAGTAAACAGAGATTTTAATTATTTAATAATATTTTATTCTTATTCCTAACAATTTAATGTTTGATATTCTGGATCACGTCTGTATGTATTTTAATGTTTTATTGATTGATGTCTTTTCTGTTCCTTTATGTATTTGGTCAATGACCGTATCAATAAATTGATTGAAGTGGAGTAAATTGGCCACAACTTTATTGGTTACAGCTGTAAGAAGCATTGGCACAGCATGGGTCTGCCAGATCTGATGCATCAGCTGACCCACTGCCAGCTGCTGAACCCCACTACCCAGCCAGCCAGCATGGGTGAAGACTGCAGGATGGCAGGTTGTTGGGGATCACTTGGACGCCTGCCTTTTTGTGGCCATGAGGGCACACGCTGGTAGTCCCTGAGCACGCTTGCTCCCGTCAGCCCTCATGCCAAGACCTCTTAAGATGGTCCCCATCTCTGGTGAATGGCACGCAGGCCCATTCCCATAAACATATCTGGCCCCATGCTGTTACCGTCTGAAAGTTGTAACAAGCCATACGGCAAACTAACAGTTCAAAACAGCACAGCAATGAAAACATTGTCCTCCCTCCCAGTAAACTGCAAATCTACCCCATTTGGCATGCCCAGAGGGTGGGATGGTTGGGCAAGCTGCTTGGCAGCAGGACAAAGGCTGGGCAGAGGAGGTGAGCAGCTGGTTTCCCCTATTTAACTCCTCCCCTCTCCCTAGCCATCCCAGAGCTCCACTGTTGGCCCTGGGGAGGGAGGAAGGAACAGCTTTTTCCGTTGTACACTCACTCCACCCCCACCCAGCATCCAGCCACCTCCCTGTCCTTTGCCTAGTGCTACAAATGGCGGGCCACACCGAGCTGGGCCCTTTGTGCTTATTGTAAATGACCTACAGTCCCTTAATCTAGACTTCTAAGGCCTACTATCCTTTCTTTATACTGAAGGAATAGTTGGTTCAAATTACCAACAAAATGCAGCAACAATATTGAGAAAAGCCTACATGCAGTAGTGAACCTGAATGAGAAATTGATGCCTTATTTATTAGATGGCAATCACCTGCATAATATGTTGGAAGATAAATGGCAAGCCATTCTTTCAGGATCTCAAGGCTCAGGAAAGATGTTGCACTTGACATAGTGATTATTGATAGCCATGATAAAGTTCTAAACATCGAACAATGAAAAACCCAAAAGCAATACTAAAAATGGTGGAGAGGAAAGTGGAAAATTATGGGAAATGTTACGGATGTTTCATCTCAGTACCTCTGCCTCATTATGCTATCAGAAAAATGTAAAATACATAGACTAGATAAATGTCTTATTAAGCCTTTCAGTGCTTCTCTCTGGGAGCTTGGTTGATGTACTTGAATAATGAAAAATGTAGAAGTGCTTTTATCACATGGTAAAGGCGGCAGCACTGACAAACCGATTTGCTTCTAACTGTATAGACTAGCAGGGAGGAGAAAAGTTACATGTGGGCTAGCATTATATATATTTACTGGAGTAGTTTGTAAAATACGTGGTAAGCTTTTTAAATAACTTGATAGGAATGAGTCAGGATCTTTTGATTTCAAACTGATTACCCTTTTTGACTCTGAACACATTCATGATATCTTTCCACTACTAATACTATTCCAAGTTCTGTTCAGAATTTTGTAATATACATTTGGTAGCTGATTTCAATACTACATTCCATGCTAGGATCTTCAGGTTAGTGTCGTGCCTTGAAGTTTAAGGGTTCGGTCACATGGTACTTTTGATCGGGGTTCGCCGCTGTTCCATCGCACATTTAAATTTCACGTTCACATGTGCCAATCCGCCTCCCGTGTCAAAGCAGGCTTACTCTCGCAATTGTTCCGGTTTTTCCTGCCCCTGGAAAATCAAGTATTTTCCTGGCACTTGTGCTTTGAATGCGTGATTTCGTCCATCTGGGCAGCCATCTTTCACAATGATTGCGATTAGGGCCATCTGACCACTCTTTGTGCATTTTTGTTTAAACCTTCCGGTTTGAGCACTTGAGTAAACATGCGCTTAATAAATCCATTATTATACATTATTTTATGTTCAATACATTATTTTATGTTTAAAGATAATATGAATTTGTTGTAAGAAACAGAAGCCCCTTCCCCTGGAACTGTCAGAGCTTACAGCACCCTGGAGGCAGGAATGAGAGGCAGGGGCTCCGGCAGCCTGGACAGGGGCCGGCAAGGTGGATGGCAGAGATGGTGGGGCTGAGCCTTTTTTTGTGGGGCAATGGCAGCAGCAGCAGCGGCACCATCCCCCACAGTGGCAGCAGGAGCAGCAGCCGCCCAAGCCTGCCCTATGGCTGGCAGGATCGTCTGGAGGGACTCGGCATGGTGGAGGCTCCACCGCAGCCCCAATGAGCCAAGCTGAGTGCAGTAGCCTTCTCGGCAGGTCTTCCTTTTCCCGTCCCTCTGGGGCTGGTCAGGCAAGCAGCTTGCTGGAGCAGTCAAGGACAATTTAGCCAAGACATCAACACGGGTAATGCATCAGTAAAGAAAAAAGGATAACCAGAGGACGACAGCTGATTTTCCTTAGGAGCTGGCAGGCGAGCGGATAGTGGAAGAGAGGGGCCGGCTGCATCTAATCAGCCCAACCTGAAGAAAAATGTTCCCAATTTAATTAAAGTGGGAACAAAGCGCGATTACCTTGCTGGTGTGACCACAGCCTAAGAGTGGGCAAGGACCAGTGTTCCCTCTAAGCTGAGTTACTGTGAGCTAGCTCTCAGTTATTTAGCCTCCAACGCACAGATTTTTGTCTTAGCTCGGGAAGGATGGCTCCAGAGCAAACTAATTTATGCAATAGCCAGATCATTTGCTTACAAGTTTAATGCCAGTAGCTCGCAAAGTAGAATTTTTGCTCACAAGACTCCACATCTTAGAGGGAACATTGGCAAGGACCACCATGGGATAGACTGGCAGGGGCAGGTTGGCCAGTATGGTGGAGTGATTAAAATGTCACTGTATAGACTGGAATGATTCAACAGGAGGACAAGTTTGAACAGTGTGAGCAACAATGTGATCATGCAGTGTAAGATTGCAATAAACAATGTAAATGTACAGTGCAATAAGACTAGGAATGCAAAATTACATGACCATGTGAACACCAAACTGCTTCGGCTGGCATAGCATGTGTCATGCATAATGAAGAATTGCAAAGATACAAGCAAGGATTTCTGTCCCACTACAGATCAATGCAGTTACAAGAATGCCCTCCTGAACATTTCTGTTTTGCATATTTTGTGGCATGATAGTACTGTGGGAGCCTTTCTGACTTTCTCAGGCTCCACAAGGTGGAGGAGCCACAGAGAATGGGAATGCCATGGCATCTTACCAATCTTATCCATTTGCAGTGAGAAACCATTACAAGGTTCTGTTCAGATGACCAAAGTTACCATGGCAGAGAAGAAGAAGAGTTGGATTTATACCCAGCCCTTCACTTGGAGTCTCAGAGAGGCTTACAATCTCCTTCCCTTCCTCTCCCTACAACAGATGCCCTGTGAGGTAGATGCAGCTGAGAGAGCTCGGAGAGAACTGCTCTTGAGCTATCAGCTCTGAGAGAACAGTGACTGACCCAAGATCACCCAGCTAGCTGCATGTGGAGAAGTGGAGAAATTAAACCTAGTTCTCCAGATTAGACTCTGCTGCTCTTAACCACTACCTAACTGGCTCTTAATCACTACACCAAGCATAATAGGAGAGGTGGTCCTACAGGTATGTGGGATCTAGGCCATGAAGGGCCTTGTAGGTGATAACTAGTACCTTGAACTGAACCTGGTAACAGATCAGTAGCCAATGGAAGGACTGCAGGATGGGTATAACATCATGTTCTGTCTGGCACCCACAGCCCTGTAGCTAGACGATTTTTGGTAAGGGGGCACATCACCAGAAGTGACGTACCTGAAGTGATGTCTCACCTTGAAGGTCCAAAAGACATGAGAAGAGAAGGAAACAAGCTTTGTTCAGGGAAAAAGTCTCCCCCTTGCAATAAGGTCATTCTTATGGTCTGCAGAGCAAAGTGACGTTTTTGCAAGCGGTTACAAATTTGCACTAGCACTTTACACTATGTTTTATAAGTATTTTGTTGTGGTTTTATTGAATTCTGTGTTTTAGTTGTTCAGTATATTTTATGTAAGCTATCCTGAGCCTGTCTTGGTAGGGAGAGCGGGATACAAAATAAATAAATGGGGGGGTATTAAAAACCACCCATAAATTGGGTTATTTCCCCCTTTCCCACTAGTAATCAGACTGCCACATTCTGTACCAAAGGGAGTTTATGAGTTCCCTTCAATGGAAGACCCATATATAGTGCATTATAAGAATCTAGCCTCAAGGTAACCATGGCATGGATCCATGTGGCCAGATCAGCCCAATACAGGGCCAACTGCTGGGCTAGGTGGAACTGACAGAATGCTTTTTTTTGCAATTGCACTGACTTGCTTCTCCAGAAGTAATACTGCGTCCAGTGTAACCTCTAGACTATTAACTGAATCACAGAATGTCAGCTGGACCCCATTGGGAGCACAATGTTTTCCAAGACCTCAGCCTTCCTGGCCAGAATTCTTGCTGTCTTATCAGGATTCAGTTTGAACTAGTTCACCCTTAATCTGTTAACCACAACATTAAGACACTGGTTTAAGATCTCTATAGAATTGCCAGGTGTTTCAGAAAATGAAACATAGAGCTGGGTGACATCAACATATTGATAATGGCCTACTTCAGATTTGAGAATGACTTGTAGAGCTTTGGGTGGAGCAGCACTACTTAATTTGCATATTGGTAGGAGTGTATGTAGTTAGTTTGCTTACTGTAACTTTGGTAGGGTGTGCAGCATGGGGTCTGGTAATTTTCAACCTGGGAGATGAAGAGCCTTGGGGAGGACTTTTTAGAAACCCCTGTGTTCTGTTCGTTTCAAACTGCCTTGTTTCTGAAAGGCTTGAGCTGAAGAAGCAGTAGGCATAAGTTACAAAGAAAGCAAGTCTCATTGGATCCCCATTCAGAACCCTGCTGCTGAGATCATTTCTTCAGTTGTGGTCTCTCCCTCCTAGCCTCTGTTGGCTGAAATCACTTCCCAGGGAGCAGAGTGGGCCTCATAATTTCACTTCACCTTGGAGGCCTGAATTGGAGGAATGGCAGCTGGGCCAGATTCTGCAAGGAAACAGCACTTCCAGGATACTGGCTACAGGACCACTTGTGCCAAAGCCCCTGCAAACCTCAAACCACTCCTGCTCTGAGTACTACCCGTAAGGAATGATTTAAGCCAAGCTTTTGCATTTCAAATGCTATTACAGCAGCAGTGAACATAATACAGAAACATCATTGCTTGACCAATGTAAGAACTTAGGCAGTTTTTATAATGGACTGACATAAGAACATAAGAGAAGCCAATGTTGGATCAGGCCAATGGCCCATTCAGTCCAACACTCTGTCACACAGTGGCCAAAACTACCAGGTGTCATCAGGAGGTCCATCAGTGGGGCCAGGACACTAGAAGCTCTTGCACCACAGGAATTAAAATTCCCAGTTGACATTGGTTACTATTTCTCTAAAGTCCACTTTATTGGGATGTTCTTTAGGGACTCAGCCATAGCTTTTCTTTAGCAATAGAGTCACTAAGGATTTCCAACAAAGGATTAATCATGTTAACAGCCATACGATTATTTCCCCCACATATAGTTTCCTTCCTGTTGCTGCTTTTAGTAGTATTTTATATATTTTAGCTTTTATATGATTGTTTTTATGCTACTTTCCTCAATTTTATGTTTAAATCGTGTACCTTGCATAGTCTATAGTAGTTTCTCCTTTACTGCAGTACTAAATACTGTGTTTGGTAAACGTTTGAATTCTTTGTCTCTTTTATTCATGCCCCCAGTGAGTTGTTAGTGTAGCCAGTTTCTTATCTATTAATAGGTAGATGGAGCAAGAAAAAGGGTCAAGTCCTTACAGCATACAAATGTAATGGCAACTGCATTTTCTATCACCAACCCACACCAGGCTTCCTGGTTGGCCTTCCACAGACTCCCCCACAGTCTTTTCTAGCACAGTAAGAGTCAAATGGTATAGCATAGTTTCTGAGTGAATGTACAGAAAGCAAAGTTAGATACATATGCTGGAAATATTAAAGTTGCCACTGTTGTTTCACCTTTTAAAAAAGAAGCAAATTGGAAGTCCCTTGTCAAGAAAAAAAAAAAGGTAGAGGAATTTTGTGGGAAGCCAGATCAGCTGAAAATTCCTTAAATGAGTTGAGGATTTTGTGCATCCCAAGTGAGCATCTCTGTGGACTATGCCTAGCTTTTCCTATGCAAAAACATGTGAATTGTGTAGAAAGCTTGTTCCCTTTCAGGCAGTTAAGTGATGACTAGGAATGTAGATTGCTTATTATTTATTCCCCATAGCCTGGAATATTTCTCAGGAAACTTACTGAGAAAGAGGGTACTCATCCAGCTTATGTCACAATAAAGATTTACCTGTGGGAATTTGTGAATTAGGCCTTGTTGCCTTGTATCTAAAATGTCATCATTGAGGAAAGCTGAAGCTCTCAAGCCAGGAGTTTGGTTGTTCCTTTCTCAAGTCTGAAAGTTCTTACTTGGGTCTGCTTTGCTGGTCCTCTGGCCTGCCAACATGGACTTCTATGAGAAGGATGAAAGGGAGGTGGAGATTGCTCCACCCTGCTTATGAATGGTTTCAGGCAAGCCCCTAGAATGGCATGCAGTGTGTTTTCATCTTTGTATGGGGTGAATAAGCACTCTTCTGAAGACAAAATCCTCAATTCTTGTGACGTTTTAAATTTAACCTTATATGAATGCCGATTATTTTGATCTTCTGATGATCTGAATTGACTCTCTGTCCTCAGGTACTAGTCCCCAAATCAGAGCATTGTCTGAAGCTCTAATTATCTGAATACAGGCTGTGGATAACTGTCAAGATTCCAGAAATATTCTCAATATTTAGCATCTTCCAGTGATAAGATTGCTTCCTCGGGTTCTGCTGACTTCTGAGTGGTGTTCGGTGAAGTTTTAGGCTTTATGTTACTGGAAAAGCTGAAACATTTATAAATCCAACCTTTGTCTAAGGTTGAAGCTCATTCGGATGAATGCTAGATTCAGAACATATTGGCTGTATGTTAGAATGAGGAAAGTGGGAGACGAAGAATACTGGGAGAATTATAGATAATTAGGAATTGATCTTTCACACATGTTCAAAAGATGTGACACAGCTATTTTAAGAATACAATAATGATTAGAAATAAACTTTTAATAGCGTTAGCCCAAATGCCAAATTTTTCAGACTTGGAAATTGTAACACTGTATGCTTCAAGAACATTTTCTGCTAAGATCGAGAGTAATTGCTAAAAATACACAGATCTTACAAAAATGGAAATGAACACAAGGTTTGCTTGTCCCAAATTAGTACAACAGATTGAACAAGCGAATGTGGCCTGGAAGAATCTGTACTTTAAACTATAGATGAAAAGCTCAGAATAAATTCCTAGAAATAATTGTTTATAGAAATGTACAGAGTCTTATGTGTTCTGGAATGATTTTCTCACTTGCTGTAGAGAACTAACATTGTTCCTTGCTGTAAATCAGGGTTATTTCATTCATGAAAAAAGTTTAGGAACCAAGCACTTCCCCATTTTAAAAGATGATAGGAATCCATTGTGCTCAAAAATGGTGGACAATGTTGCCATAGAAGGTTTGGGGCTTGGGAATGTTGGCAGGGTGAAGAATGCAGGCCAGGATATCAACAATGACAACTTTATTTATTATATTTTAGCCCACCTTTTTTTCTGGAACTCAAAGCTGGTAGTTCATGGCCTCATTTTATCCTCACAAACTATTTATTTATTTATTTCATTTATAGCCCAGCTTTTTGGCTGAGACACAAGGTAGATTCCAAAATATATATGAAGTAGTTTTGGAGAGAGAGAGAGAGAGAGAGAGAGAGAGAGCGCAAAGTCACTCTGTGAATTTTAGAGCTAAATAGAGCTTTTGACTCAAGTCTCCCCTCCAAAAACCCTCAGTGTAACAGTGAATGCTGTACCATTATAACAGTAGACTAGCAATAGTGGAAGACTGTAAAAGGACCCCATGATGTGGTTTGTTCTAACTCAACTTTTCAAAAATGGGACTATGCTGGCATTGGAAGGAGCTATATGATGGGCTCTTCCCACATAACCTGTATCATCCAGTGGTACTGAGATGGTGTGAAACCGACAATAACTTTTGCAGAAGTGAAAAGATAGACCTGTTATTCCCCACACACAATGCTGTCTGCAGATTTGGAAGGCCTTATTAAATCATAGAAGGCCCTCTCCCCCAGTGATCATTCCCTCAACTTCAAAGCATTTTGTGTGTGTTTTTTGTAAAATACCTTTGGAGAGGGTCCCAAATGTGAATGCAAGAATTTATTTTTATTTTATTTTTTAAAAAAACACCACTTAGGCTGCAGTCACACACACTAAATAATCCACTTTCAATGCACTTTCAATGCACTTTCCTGCTGGATTTTGCCACTTCACACTGGCAAATCCAGTTGAAAAGTGCACTGAAAGTAGATTGAAAGTGGATTATTTAGTGTGTGTGACTGCAGCCTTAATTCAAAATTGGTGAGAGAAAAAAGTATATGCCTAAAATGGAGATCATTGCAGACAGGTACAAACTCCTGTGGGCTGAGCAGTGTGTACAACAGGGTTTGTTTACTACCTATCTGATGGGTTATTTCAGGCTTTTCAATGTATAACAAAATTGCCTAGGCGTTCTGACATCTTAGTTTATGGTAAATAATTATCCCTCCACTTTTCCCCTCCCACAAGGCAATGAAACCATTTTAGAAATTGGCAAAACTATCAATCTGATCTTGTGGCTTTTGGAGAGGACATTTTTTTCAGATTTTAAAAGGGCTGTGGTCCATTGGGGAAGTCTAATAAAAATCTCGATAGAAAGAGAAGTTATCTGGTATTTGCATAACTCTGATAAAATGAATTTTAAGAACTTCCCCAGTGTTGTTACATGTAAATTTGACGATAAGGTCAATAATAGCAATGTCATTAGAACACTCTTGAAGACAGACTGTCTCTGAAGGGCTTCCCAATAGTGCAATATAAATTAGATTAAAATCCATTATTGAGTGTGGCACTAAGACATTACAAAACAGATTCACTAGATAAAAGTGTTTTATCATGTCTATTTTCCAGCAAATATAACTGCATTTCCACCACTGCTTTCCACTTAAACACTGCAATGGCATCCCCCTTTGTCATTAAACAAGATTAAATAGAGATTCATTGCATAGATTTTCAAGTTGTCACCTCTGCGAATGCTGCATTATAAGGTGTAGGTTTATTTGCAATTTATAGTAAGCTACATCCTACCTTGGGTGATATATGAAGCAGAACTCTTTGTATGATGTTGGACCAGCATGTAGTGAGCTTTTCCACCTGAAATCCATGCCACTGGCAGCCACCAGTAAGAGCAGAAAAAGATCCTGCTCCAAATCAAGCAATGAATCTGTTTCATGACATGGGTGATAGGCAGGAAACTTGCTACATGAATCCTCATAGTCGAAATAATGCCTAGAATAGCTTTCTGCCATTTTAAAGAAGCTTAATGAAAGATCTGCTGCCTTCCATTGAGAGAGAGAGAGGGAACTCACTCTGAGTTCATTTCCAAATATTTAGTAGGGATGGGCATAAATCAGCTCACAAACTAAAGTTGGTGATTAATTTTGGCCAGTTCATGATTCACAAACTGAAGTTCGTGGCAGGTCCACCAACATTCAAGCAGTTTGTAGTGGTTCATGCAGTTTGCGAATGGATACATTTCCAGATAAACCATCTCTGCTCAACCAAAATGTTTACCAAACTTCAATGCAATGGGGGAGAGATTGTAGAGGAGTGGGTTGCAAGGTGAGGTTCCCTTTGCATTTGGTGTGTGTAGCTTACACTTTTGAATTTGCACCTGACATTTCCCCCAAAAGCACTTTCCTGGGGGCATCTTCTTGGATGGGCCATAACTTGGATCCCCTAAGTCCAATCTGCACATAACTTGGAGGTCATGTACAGGAGTATTGGGGGGTGGCCTTTGAATTTGATGGCTGTAGCTTGCACAGGGTCCATTCTGTACACACCTGAACCTGCTCCTGTCATTTTCCCAGAAAGCATTTTCCTGGGGCACCTTTGTTGGGGGGCCATCCTGTAAGTCCAATCTTCACCAAATTTGGAGGGCACATAGAGGAGAGTCAGCCAGAGATCTCCTGTAAGTTGGTATCTCTAGCACACTGGATGGCCATTCTACCACATCATGAACCTCATGAACTGAATTTGACCCCTAAACATTCATGATGGTTTGTGGCTCATGAACTGGGCACACCACAAACTGAACTGCATTTTCCTATTTGTACCCATCCCTAATGTTTAGCTCAGTTATGAATTTGTAGCTGGCCCTATTCTTTGGTGTGCTCTGATCTGGATGGCCTAGGCTAGCTTGATCTCCTCAGATCTCAGAATCTATTGCAGGGTTAGGGTTAGGGTCATCTCTGGTTAGTACTTGGATGGGAGACCACCAAGAAAATCCAAGTTGCTACACAATGGTAGCAGTGGCAGTGTTTCTTGACATGCAAATCCCATGGGATCACCATAAACTGGCTGTGACTTGACAGCACTTTCCTCTCATAAGAACATAACAGAAACCAATGTTGGATCAGGCCAATGGCCCATCTAGTCATCTAGTCCAACATTCTATCACACAGTGGTCAAAAAATACCAGGTACCATCAGGAGATCCAGCAGTGGGCCAGGGATTGGTGCATTCTTTGGTGCATCCAAATTGTACCTGCCCTAACATCCAGGCCTCAGCATATTAAATATTATTGAACATTCCTAAAATCCAATAGTATGGGATGGTATGGCTATCCCAAGTAAATACACCTTGCAGAGTCCTTGTAAATATGATACTCGTGAAATGGAAGTTCCTGTGGACTAGTGGATAGAGCTCCACATGAGTTTTAATTCTGCTTGATGTTCTGAAACTTCCTGGTTAACCCTTTAACCTTTTAAAAGTCTCTGTCTTTCAGCCTACTGATGCTGCAGGATCATTAAATCCTATCTTCTGAAAACTTTTGAAAAATGGGTGGAAAACTAATATGGCAAAAAACTTAACAAAAAAACTTTAAGACCCCTGATATATGCAGATGTTGCAGAAACTTTTAAAGAAAGAAAGAAAAGAAAACTTTTAAAAATTAAGAAAAACTGCCCACATTTTCCTCAAAAGAATCTTACATGCAATTCTGGGGGAGGGAAGCTCTACCCTCCTCCCTATTTGTTTTGCAACTCTTCCTGATCATTTTAGCCTTTAAGGGTTTCTAAAAACACGTTGAGAGCTTTCTTCCAATCATGGATTTATAATAATTATTGCAGCCTAATCATAATTTGAGAAATGGATTAATTTGCTTAATTGATTAGAAAACCTGATTGGGGCTGAAAGAGCACGTAGGTTGCCCATGGGAATTTGATCAGAAGAATTGTTCCATTTTAAAAAAGAGCACTCAAAATTAAGCAGATAATGGTAATCTTTACTTACAAAAATAAATAAAATACAGGTTTTAAAACTGAAAGACCAATGGGGAAGTCAGGGAAGGAACAAACCCACAGTAGGTGGTTAAAAAGAATAAAATGCCATGATAGTATTAGTAGCTTTATGTAAGTCTACCAGTTTCCATGGCAATGCTTTATAGAGAATGAGAATAGTGTCTGACCCTCTCTGAATAGAGCTGTGTTGGATTTCAAGAACAACTCTCAGTGAAATTTTTGAATTTGGGATTTGTTGGGAATCTAAATATTCTGCCTAGAGGGTATCAGTTTTGGGGGGGAGTTCTCAAATTTAGAAGGTAGAAATTTCAGCTTTGAATGTTGATGAATGCAGCAGATTTTTAAAATTTCTTTTGCTTTATAAATTTTGTTCCTACTGTACCATGGTTGCCAGTAGCAGCTTGTTGAATTGCCCTGAAAAGCAAGTCTCCTTGGTTGCACACTTACTGTTGAAAATTAACGACACTAACAGAAAACAGCCATAGAAATTCTGAGATTGGAGAGCTCCAAGGAAATGTCTTTTGTTTTCCCTCACTGTTTACTTATTAATAAGTTTAGACTACAGAGAGAAGAAAGCCATTTGTATACCAGTTAATTTGGCAACTGTACTGTAACATACCATGAACAGGATAAATTAAGGCCTTTACACCTTATCAGTCTCAACTGCATTTATGCTACTTCTAGTCCTTTTGAAAGACAGAATCACAAAATCCAGTATTCGTGAGCAAAGAACAAGGAGAAGGCTTGTGGGATTTTAATGACTTAACTGGTTTACAGAAGAAAAATCTTCTGTGGACTAATGGACTTGGTTGTGGGAAGAATTGCCTTGCTGCAGAAAAGACAGTCTTGCAAAGGGGTAGCAGTCCTGGGATGTTTGCCTTAAAAAAAAAAAGAAGAAGAACAATTTTGGATCCCGGATAGTCCCAAACAAGAGAGGAAAACAGAGGCACCAGAGGCAATAAAACAAAAATGAAATAAAAAAGGTGAAAATGTGGAGGTGAGGAAGGAGAGGGAAGATTAAGACTGGGGCAGTTGTAGCCTAAATGATATTAGTCACCTTTGAAAAGGAAGGAGGGAAGGAGGGAAGGAGGGAAGGAGGGAAGGAGGGAGGGAGGGAGGGAGGGAGGGAGAGGAAGGAAGGAAGGAAGGAAGGAAGGAAGGAAGGAAGGAAGGAAGGAAGGAAGGAAGGAAGGAAGGAAGGAAGGAAGGAAAATGTGCACATCCTAGAGTGACATCCTTCATCCAGATGCTTCTAATTGTTCATGTTGACAGGCATAGAGAAAATTTATTTTTTAAGCTTCATGTATTCATGTAACACACTGAATAATGCATGCACATTTTTGTATGTGTTCAACTTCCCTGATTACAAAAGCTTCTTCTAAGTGATTTGGTTCAAAGTGGTACATCTGGGTCCTGATCTGGAGGTGCATGCATTTAACCCAATCACAGAAAATCAGCAGTCAGAACCATTTAGCTGGGAAGCTCTAGCTATAGTTCAGGGGTGCCATACATGATTTTTGGACAGGGAAGTGGAACCCTACATGCATCACCATTGGTACATGTGTTTCCTCATCCAGCTATGGGTAAGCATATGGAAGACTGCTGTGGCATATATATGGACTGGGATTGGGACAATGGTATTGCGTCACAGGAGGTTCAAGGACAGAAATCTCTGTTGAAGCTAAAATGAATGATTATAGCACAAATGTAAAGCAGTCTTTTGAAAAATAATACATGGTTATGCTAGGTGATTGAATGCCCCTTTATGTGATATGCTGCCATACTGTCTTAACTGCAAAGTTTGGCAATATCAAACAATGAAAAAGGTACATTGAAGGGCGGGGGCACACGGCTATGTAATTCTGCTTGTTATGGCTTTATTATGCTGTCGTCTTAAATGTAATGTGTCTAAGCTGCCACCAGGCAAGAGCCCTTTGTGAATAAGCTGTCAGCTTTAATTAGGTGGGATATATATGACCATTTACTAAAAGGGAATTAATCTAGCCAGATTTAAGATGGTTTTAGCCACATATAGTTAGAGATAGATAGACGGAAGTTGCTTCCACTGACATCATTGTTACTAGTACTGCAATCCTGTGTAGAGTTATTCCAGTCTAAGACTGTTGATTTCAGTGGGCTTGGACTGGAAGTAATTGTTCATACGATTGCACTGTTAAATAGGCTTGGCTTTGGCTGGAACTTGCCTAAAGTTTGTCAAGAAGGATTAGCAAATCCAGTTCCATAAAATGTAAAAATGGGATTAATCTCTCTGTGAATGATGAATTTGGCTTTAGTTCTCATTGCACAGATCGTAGTGTTTTATTATAATTTACTGAATCCTAAAATAACTAAAATCTTGTTTTTCCTACTTCTTTATCATGTCCCAGTGCAGACAGTCTTTATGAGTGCACCTTACCTTTCTCAGATTGCCTCATTTACTAAAATCTTGGCTAGGGGTGTGCAGAGAGTTTTTAAAATTTTAGTCTGGATCCTAATCAGAAGAAATCCAGGTCACGTTTTTAAAAACTAAAATAAAGCTATTTATTAAGTTATTAAAATTCAGTTTTCGTTTTCATTTTCACAAATTCCTAATTTTGCCCTCATATATTTAAAGCCCACAATAGAAGTTTTCCTACCCTAAATCCCTTGGTTTTACTACCTACAGTTTAAACGTCTTCTACAAACATTACTATGTAAAGATGAAATAAGAACCCAATTGACAGGTTTTGAAAAATTAGCTATAAACGGTGAAAGAAATACATTCTCGAAGATATATAATTTTCTATTAGATGCTGATAGGAAACAGCGAAAACATTTGTTAAACTCTGGATGAAAGACTTGGAAGCCCCAGTAAGCTCAGAGGTTTGGGCATCAGTGTTAAGAAGTGGTTTAAACCATAGGCGTAGAATTTGCGGGGGCTTGGGGTGTAGGCCATCCCCAAAATTTCCCAGGGAGGACTCAGCCTCCCCCGGGGCTTGCGATGCTTGCAACCCCCTGCCGCATCCCCCTTCCTGCTTTGGAAGTGGAAGGGGTTTTTTTACTTCACCCTTCTCCACGAATTCCCATCCAGTTCAGACCAATATGGCCATGGGGAGTGGTCTCCCCCATGCAACATCCAAAGCTGGGGGGAGGGGGGAGAAGGGAAGGGAAATGCCATCTGATGAGCAATCTGAAGGGCGATGTACTAAAAGGAAGGACAGGATTGCCCACTGGAAACAATGGGAGAGGCTTGAAGGCCCATTGGAAATAATTGGAGCTGGGAATGCTGACTGACTTGCATGGACTCCTTTGAAATACATTACAGCACAAGAAGAGTTGCAAAGAAAATGCAGAATGGATTTTCTGTTAAGGTCTCTGGAATGGCAGCTTCCAGAGTGGAATGATAGCCCCTGGGTATAGTAGATATGTTCTGGAACTGGAATGACAGCCCCTGGGAGTAGCAGGAGTATTCTGGCACTGGAACGGCAGCCCCTGGAAACAGAATCTGTGTGCTGGGACTGGACTGACGGGGTCTGTCATTCCAGTTCCAGAACACATCTTCAACCCCCAGTCCCAAAACACTTCTTCAACTCCCAGGGGTTTCCATTGCACTCTGGGGGCTGTCATTTCAGTTTCAGAAAACATTTGCTACCCCCTGGGACTGTCATTCCACTCTGGGGACTGTCAATCCAGTTCCAGAATGCTTCTGCTACTCCCAGGGGCTGTCATTCCACTCTGGGGGTGGTCATTCCAGAGATCTTAATGGAAAATCCATTCTACATTTTCTTTGCAACTCTTCTTGTGCTATAATGTATTTCAAAGGAGTCCATGCAGTGATATGAGAGCCAATTGAGCTGTGGGTCCATTTCATGCTACTGACAGTAGTTACACATTAGGCCTCACCCAAATGGTTCTGGGCATTAAAATGCACTTGCTCTGTGATGATGGAAAGTGCTAGCAAGTCATAGTCAACTCATGGTAACCATGTAGGGTTTTCAAGGTAAGAGACACTCAGGGATGATTTGCCATCATGCATCATGTCCCTGATATTCCTTGGAGGTCTCCCATCCAAATACTAGTCAGAGCTGACCCTACTTAGCTTTCAAAATCTGATGAGATCAGGCTAACCTGAGCCATCTGGGTCCATGGCGTGCTGCTATGTGGGTGCTTCCCAGGCAATAATCTTCAAACTGTTCTTGGGACCCACAATCATTAGGAAAGAGCCATGTGATAGAAGTGTAATAATAATTTACTCATATTTGCAAGAGCCAATAAGATTTGAGTCTGATGGGGGACTGGGCAAATTGATCTAATGAACTGAAAGAAGAGAAAGTATTATCAGGCTCAGTGGCTAAGGATTTGAATAGAGCTCTTTATAGTCCAATCCTGAGGACACTTCCCTGGGAGTAAGCCCCTTTGGATAGACCTCAGTAGGATGTCTCTGTTAGACTGATGGGGAATTGTTATAGGAAGGGGATAAACAATTAAAGTATATGAGAGAGAGACAGAGACACACAGAGAGAGACAGAGAATGTCTGAAAGTGTAATACAGATTTATGTGGATTGCCTCCCCTATTATATCACACAGACCTTGCAATAGCATTGTAGCTAACCCCACCTAAGAAACTTCCATGCTGCTTCTATAATTTCTAAAATGTACTTCACACCAAATGTGCATTTCCATTCCTTTCTAATTCCTCTCAACTATGTACAGCTTTCTATGTCGTGCTTCATTTGGACTGCTTTGCTTTCTCAGGTCCTAGCCTCCTTCTTTTCTATAACTATGGATCTACAACCCCTTAAGCCTTGCTGCTTGTCCCAAATTTCTAAAGTCAGACCAGTTTGGCCAGTGGCAACCCAAATGCATCAGCTTGTCCAGGAAGATCAACTAAATACCATTAGAGGTTTTGTCACACTGCTACATCACTTAATGCATTACAATATAGGTTCATGTTCAGGCTATAATTTATGATGTTTTAGTTTGGGAAGATCTGTTTTCTTGGTCACATCAGTTGGTGCTATTTTTCTCCTGTAAACTCTTCTTCCATCCCAATGGACTCTGCTGCTCACATGTTGTCTGTCAGTCCCCTCTTTATCCCACCCTTCCTCCAGTCTCCCTTCCCTTATATTAACCACACAACAATGGCAATATCACCTAGCCTGATGAAGGGAGCTTTGACTCTTGGAAGCTTATTCCCTGAAACTCTTGTTGGTCTCTTATCTGCTACTGGACTCAAATCTAACTGTCCCAATATCACGGAGTAAGTGTCATGCAAAACGTAGATCTGAACACTGGTCTTCTCAATCCACACTGGTCTTCATGCCATTGATCCAACTACTTCAGCATAGTTTGGTCTGATACAGGTGATCTCTAGAGACTCAGACGAATATCCTTTCCAACACCTGTTCTCTTAGACCTCCTTGGTTTAAATCTTTATCCTTTGGCACACAAAGCATGGTCTCTCTACCATCAGTCCATCAGTGTCATCATTGTCTACTCAGACTGGCAGTGGTTCTCCAAGGTTTTATGTAGAGGATTTTGCCCACCCATGCCATGCTTTGTTTCTGAGCTGTTGGGCCTGGCTAGGGGGGTTCTCAAGGGTTCCCAGGCCCCCCTAAATTTCTGGAGAGCCCCTTCCTAAATCCCACATGGCTCCACCTCCATAAATAGTGATAATGGCCTGTAATGTCACTGGCTCCTCCCCATGATGTCACTGGGCCTTGGTTCTTTTAAGGACCTGGCACAGCAATGCCTCTGGCCCAGCTCCAGCCCCCCCCCCCCCGAGAAATTCGAAAGTCTATGCCCTTGGTTTAAACTTCTCTGTAAAACTTTCTGCCAAATAAAATTTAATAAAAATGCTGTATCAGTGGTACATATCTCCCTATAAATTAGCAAATATACCAAGGGGCTACCAATGCCAATTTTATACACATCTGGTGGGAGTGTAGGAGAGCAACAGAGTTCTGGAATATGATCACTACAGTTATCTCTAAAAGTATAAGGAAAGAGCTACCATTATCCCCTAAGGGTTTTTTTTAAAAAAATCATGTAGATTTCCCTTCTAAAGACTTTTGTGAATTTGTTCTAATGCCATAACAATCTGCAAGGCTAACTTTTGCTCAGAACTGGAAGAGAAACATCATCCCAAAGAAAGAGGATTGGTTAGAAAAATTAGTAGAATGTATTTATCTATGTTAACTAACTTGTCTACTACATGCCCAAATGTCTGATAAATTTGGAAAACTGAAAGCTTTCTTGTTTGGAATGAGGAATTAATTTCAAGCTGGTATGATTGATGTTTTATAATAGTTTTGTAGTTTGTATTTCAGAACCCTTTCTGTATTAGTTTTATTTCTGTATTTTAATCAAAAATAAACTAAAAAATATCTTTGCCCTCCAGAATGCCATTGAAATGTGGTTTGCTTTTACTGTCTTGTTAGAATACAAGGCATGATAGGCTTTCTGGCCTAGGGTTGCCAATTCTCGGTTGGGAAATTCCTGGAGATTTGAGGGCAGAGCCTGGGGAAAGTAGAATTTGAGGAGAGGAGGGAGCTCATTTGGGATGTAATGCCATAGAGCCCCCCCTCTAAAGGGGAACTGATCTCTGTAGTCTGGAGGTCAGATGCAATTCCAGGAGGCTGGCAGCCCTAACTGTACTTCTGCCAGACCATAGTGGAAGTCCTGGCAGCCATATCCTCCAGTAGTCCTGCCTTTGGAATACTCAGTGTGTGTATGCACATTTTTAAAAAAAAAACAATTGGCAATTGAAAGATAGACCATTTTTTGGTGGTTGTTCACCATGCAGTTTTGAGGTCATCTGCCATAACTGTTGTACACATTTCATAGTTTTTCACGCTTACCAGAAAACAAAAACTCCAACATGTTAAATGATTACATACATCTTCTCCACAGTCACTTCTGGATTACCAGAAGTTCTTCAGCATACCATGTGGAACTGTAGGGTTATCCATCTGTTAAGGATTTGAACTTTTCAATTGTTCTGCATATGCATAGGATCAAGTGATTGAAATGTAAAGTTGTAAAAAAGTTACTGTATAGGATTTTTAGTTTGATATGATGGTAGAGATTCATATTGGCTGAGTTCAGACTGGCAGTTTGCCCTGCTATACCCACATTTCAGCCACGTTTTACAAGCATATTAAAGGGGGCGTTCACACAGGCACATCTGCCTGGCGTTCCCCACCCGTAGTCAGCCCGTGCTGTTCCGCTTTGCTCCCACATTTAAAAGATACCTGGTAAAAGTGGTAGCAAATCCCTGAAGGCCCATTTACCCCGCTTCATTCCACTTCCAGGAAGTTTGAACGCCAACCCGAAAAGCTGGGAGCAACCCACGTTGTGTATAAGGCAGCAGTGATATGATCAGTTGTGCTCCGCTCTACCGCCCAATGCGGTGCCGGCACAACGGCTCCCCCCCAAATTGGCTGGATGCGCACATGCGCACATAGCCAAATTACCACGGAAAAGTCATTTACAGCCATGCCTTCGGGCCAGCAGTCTGAATGCTCCTGTGTGCCTCCTCCCGGTATGCTCCTGCATCAGTTGGTGCAGTGTGACCGGGAAAACCCAGGGCTTTTTTGCCATGACTGGCTCCCACTTCAAACTGCCAGTTTGAACTCAGCCACTGTTGATTCTGGCAGTGGAAAGGAACAGTCCTCAGAGGAAAGTCTCTTGAAAACAAACCTACACATCAGTGATATACTTTTTTAATGTACATTGTAAAACTTTAATTTTTAAAGTTTAAAGTTTTATGGTTTGGAAAAGGCTGCCCCCCCCTTCTCAGAGCTGAATACAACTTACAGCCAGCACAAAAGCAAGTGCTACGCTACATTGGTAATATGCTTTTTCTTTCTTCCCTCCGCTTTTAACAACATATTCAATAAAATGTTGTGCCCGTTGTAATCCAACCTTTATGCAACATGACGTGCGTATCAATTTCCTTTGGAAAAAGAAGTTGGTAAACTCCTGCATCATTCCTTTCAGTCATATAATTTGTATAATTTTCAGAACGCAGCAGCCCTGCAGCAAAGCCTTCAATGAATTATTTAAAAGTGCTGAGAATTGCTTTATCCATGTAAAGAGCTAAATAAGGACCATATAATTCTGAGTTATTAACATATAAATGCAAAAAGGGAAAGTGTTCGCATATAGGTCTTTTAGAGAGAATAATTGTTTCCTCACTTTAACAAGGTCAAATAAAATAGAAAGAAATAAACTTTGGATCCACTTCAGTTCACGCTGTTATGCATTTGTCAATACTCCTGTAAATAAACCCTTAATAAAATTGCTGAGGGTGTTAGGAAGCAGAAAACAATAGCCAGTGAAAAGTCTGGTCTGATGCGGACTGAATGCAGTAAACAGTCACACACACGCACCCTCTAAACATGAAGATCAGATACAGCAGCAGAGTACAGTTTTAAAGTAATGTGCCATGCACACATCAAATATGTCCCACAGTGGCACATTTTTGAAAGTGATGTAGACATACTAGAGATAGTCCAGGGGACAGCCAAAGCATTTTTAAAAATAGGAAAGGATTTTTTGGGGGAAATATAGCACCATGAAGAAAAGTTGTAAGCACAATACCTGTTTGAAGTAGACAAAGAATCTAGACAAGGGGAGGATGAGTATAGGACTTTGACCTATAAACAGGGCAGAGTGTTTTATCAGGTATTCTGTTCTTCCACGTTAATGCAATTAAGCCGACACAGGGATATTAAGGGTGGGAATGCGTGAGGGGATTTTTGGGCCATGGGCTAACCAACCATAAATTGGTGTGGTGACATTGCAATTAAATCTACTTCCTGAAATGATAAGGATAGGTTCGAATTAATTAGATTAAGCCTGTTGCAGTACAGGAAGTTGGGTAAATATAACCAAATATCAGGACTTGCTGATTTACTGCTTTCAGAAAATGGAATTCCGTATTTCAACAGTACTCTCTCTAGGTACTATTTAGAAGAGACTGTCATCAGCACATAATTGCATGTTGTAGGACTTTTGCAGAGTCAAGAGGTAATAATTAAGTGCATGAAATATACTGACTTTGAAACTACCTAATAAACTCCTGTTGGCCATTTTGTAAAAAAATAGATTCTAAAAGAAAACAACAGGAGAAAAGATCAAGTGGAAGGAAACCATAAGAGAGCCAAAAGGTTCTGCCAAGATCAGTGTTCTACAGTGTTGCAGGCAGCACTGTTTGTTTACCATTTAGGCAGTGACATATATGAATAATGTCTATGGCATCATGTTGTATATGGTGCTGGTTTTATTGCAGCAGCTGATTAAGACTTTCCTTGCCTGATACATCTTTCTGCATTGTGTAGGTTGTCCTTCAGTGAAGGCTCAGGTCCTATAGTAATGTAAGGAAAAGCACAATAGCTTAGTAGTTGTAGAAAGAAGGTGTCAAGGATGTCCAACTATCCTGTGGACAAGTGTGAGGCATGCAAGTGGGTGAGCATCAATAGCACATGGCAGTGCCTTTACACTACCAAGTTTCCAGATTTTGCCATCTGCCAAGGCCAGACCCACTTGCCATGTTGTGTCTCCCTTCTTTCCCTGCTAAAAGCAGGGCCGGCTTCACCCAGCAGGAAGATCATGCAGAGATAGATGGATTTCCAAAATCAAACTGAGAACTAAGGAGCACATATTAGTATTATATGTCTTAATATATGCTAGTTTCACCACCTTGTATCTAAGGTAGGGTTGCCAGCTCTGCGCTGAGAAATACCTGGAGCTTTTGGGGGGTGAAGCCTGGGAAAGGCAGGGTTTGGGGAGCAGCAGGACTTCAGTGAGGTATAATACCATGGAGTCCACTTTCCGAAGCAGCCATTTTCTCCAGGTGAACTGACCTCTGTCACCTGGAGATCAGTTGTAATCCCAAGAGATCTCCAGCAACCATTTGGCAGTTGGTATCCCTGATCTAAGGCCTACCCTGAAGCCCTAAACTGGCTCTTACTGGTGGTAACTGAGTGGACACATGGATACTGGCATTTCCTCCTAAGGAATTACACACACACACACACACACACACACACAAACAAACACACATTTTGTTTTTGAGCTACAATGCAGTAGAAAGCTTTCTGGTTTGCCACTAAATTAGGCAGCCACAAAAGGTACAGGCAGGGGAAAGCTGGAGTGGAGCAAGTGCAGCAAGGAGAGTGGTTATGTGAATGACTGATTGCTTACATCAGTGCTTGATACTCTCCAGAGCTAAAAAGGCATCATACAGTGCAACCTAAGAACACTTTTCCCTGGAGTAAGCTCTGCTGAATAGGATTCTGAGTAGGCCTTAAGACTGCTTTCTTCAGACTGAATTGTCACATTGAGGCAACATAATAAGAAAGGGAGAGGAGATCAACATTATAAGATTTTGCCCATGCCACAGGTTTTACAATTGGCAACCTACCTAACCCAACTCTAACATAAATTTATCCAGCCTTTCTTTGAGGCATACAGGTATGCTTGCCAGGTCAAGCCTGGCAACTGGCAGGGGGGCTGGGAGTGGAACATGAAAGGTACATGTGATGTTGACAGTCCCACTTAGGTTGCTATGTCACTTCCTGGTACAAACCAGAAGAGATAAAAGGGAGCTCTAGGAATCACCAGAAGCTTCCTTATGTCACTTCTGGATTTTACCTGGAAGTAACATAATGATGTCATTGTTTTTTGTTTAGTTTTCTTCTGCCACTGCTTGGAGTGGCAGCTGGCAACAGAGCTTACTGGCGGGAGGCCTCCCGCCAGAGAAGGAGGCCTAGGAAGCCAATGTACAGGTGGGGAAAATTGTGTCATGTTCTTAGACACTGCTTAGTTTTCATGTTTAACCATTTGACCATTATTTTCACATTTCTCTCAGTTGCGGTAGACAGTGTTTGATATTTATGAATAGTGTGAAATTTTAAATGTAGAAAATTGTGGTCAAGTTTTCATTGCATATTTCTTTTGTTTCATTTTTGTACTTCTTGTTCCTATGCAAAATAAGTGACCTGAGCATACTTGGCTTGGATTCCTATGAAAATCATTACCTGTGTAAAACCAAAGTTCGTTAAATTATAAAGCTTTCCTAAACAACCACAGCCAAACTGCTCAGAAATGATTAACTTTATCCCCTTTTTAAATGGTAATCACTTAATAGATTGGCAGTGTGGTCCTAAGCAGAATTATACCCTTCCAAGTCCATTGAAGTCAGTGGGCTTTAAAGTATGTAACACTACTTAGGATTGCACTGAAGTATACAGAAAGTATGTCATTCAAAGCTACAACCTATCCTTTCAATGATAATTACAAATATCAACATTAGTTTCTTCAGGGAAGGATCTTGATTTTAAAACACAGTATACAGTATTTGAAGTCTGTCCACCACAAGAAACAGGTTTATTTAAAATAAACACCAGCTTCCTAACTACAGGGATCATGGCTGACCAGTAAATTATTATTATGTTACAAAGCACTTATGAAGGAACAGAAAAGAAATAGCCTGAGGGGCTGGATAAAAAACATTTGCATATATTTTATTTTATTTTATTAGAAAGTAGGTACTTAGGTTGGGCTTGGGTTGCCCACATTATGGGCTATTATGCACAGGTTTTTTCCCTTGCTTTCACGGTGCATGTCCGCTGGATTTTCTTTGTTATTCTGCATTGATTTTCCTTCTCTCAGCACTCAGTTCACTTTCTCATTGCTGTTTCCCAGGTTTTCTGAGAGTGCTTTTGTGCCAATTTCCCCCTTGTTAAACTTCCAAGCTGAACGTAATTCAAAAGCATACAGATACCCTCAGATTCCACCTATCTTTTGCTGCCCCTCAAAGGGGGCAACTCACACTGAGGTTGTTCTGCCCACTCTGAACCTTCTCCCACCCTGAGTCTAGCAATATGAGACTACTGCTAGTCTCAGATGGCTGAATAAAAAAAATTAAAATGACATGGGGGAAGTTTAAAAGGAGCTGCACAAGGTTTAGTTTCCTGCTGGTATTGACTTGAAAGGGGTATGAGAGAGGAGGCAAACAGCAGTGTCCTCAGTGCAGGGCCAGCTCACTCACTAGGTGAACTAGACTTTTGCCTAGGGCAGGGCCATCATGGGGGCGCCGAACTGAGCAGGCCTTCCCCCATCCCTGCCAAAAGCTTGTGCTGCACACTCTGGCCACTGCCATCTCTTCACCCCCCCAATTCCTGATGTGACTACCCTCCTTTCTTCTGCCCGGGTTGCGAGGGGCACAGCAAGACCCTTCCCGCTGCTGCCCACCTGCTCCCTGCATGACTTTCTGGGTGCCTGCTCCACAGAGAACCTTTTCACTGCCCCTAGGGTGCAGAACTCCGATGGGTGCAGTGAGGCCCCTGCCACTGCTGCCCACCCACCCCCAGCATGGCTTTTTGGGTGCCCACTTTGTTGCCTCCACCTCCTCCTCCAGCGTGCTCACTGCAAGGCACACACAAGAGACAGCCCACATTGGCCCACTGTTAGTGAGTTCAGTGCCCCAGCCAGCCTCCTCCCCCTCCCCTGCAGGCAAGCAGATGCCAAAGGCCCGGCTCATTCACCTGCCCCCCCTCCACACATGCAGATGGGGGGAGTGTGGGGAGATGGATGGTGCCACTATGCCCAGTGGTGGGCGAGAAGGCATCCTGCTTTGCCAGTCCTCCTCATGACGAAAAGGGGGGAAAGAAGCGTGGCCACAGACCTCCTTCGACACTTGGCGGTCCCTTCCACCAACGCTGCTCCCCCTCGCACAACTCTTCCTGCCTTTGGCCGACCCAACCCGGTGTGTTAGCATCCAGCCTCCGCTCCCACAGAGGCGGGCTCCCTGGACCACCATCCCCGGCCACACTCCGCAGCTCTCCTGCCTCCAGCCCTGTCCCTGGAGAGCCATGCCGACCCCCCCCCAAGAGAGCACTGGGTGCCTGCTGGGGAGGGAAGTCGCCCTAGGGCTCTTTTCTCCCTCCACAGCCATTCACAGACTGGCAGGAATGGGGCAGTATCATTTAATATTTAAAAAGGACCAAGCAAAATTATACATCGTGCAGGCTCTCATGTTCTCCAGAACCCTTCATGAGGCTGGATGTTTAAAACACACACACTTTGTCTGCAGCCTGTGTAGATTATATAGATCTGTGGTGAGGGGGGATGCCACAAGGCAGCCTCGCTTTGGAGGTCACCGCAAGCTAGCCTCACCTAGTGCACATAAAAGCCTTGGGCCAGCCCTGCCCCAGTGCAAAAAAAAAGAAGAAGAAGAAAGAGGATTTCAGTGCTGCATGCAAACAAAATTGGGGGGGGGGATTGTGAGTGCAGAATGAAATTAACATGAGAGAGAGACACTGGAGTGGGAAGCCTAAAGCTTTGAAAACATTTTTCCCTTTAATGCTTTAGTGAACAAAGTTGGGGGGGGTAGCCATTTTGGCAGTCTCTGGAAGTCTGACATTAAAATGGTAGCTGAGCCACATGGACCTTCTGCAAACTGCCAATTGTAAGAATCACTTGGGATCGATCCATTTGGAGGACAGAGTGCAATCCACACAGGACAGGCTCTAAAAAACTGCCAAGATCATGACCAGTGTGCAAGATCTAATTAGAGAATCACAAAGAGAAAACCATGCACATTCGCAAGCAAGGGCAGGAAATTAACCTTATTATGCAGCTGCGCAAGGACATCGGAGAAAATACCCCCCCCCATTTTTTTTTCAATTTATTGGCACAAGACTAAGAAAGCACTCCAGAGCTTCTGCCAGAGGACTCTACCCTCATACAAATTGCTGCCTTGTGCAAAGCACGGTGGAGTTGCAATGCACAGGCACACATGTGCGTGCACACACACATTGCCAATTATCACAGTTTGCAGTGCCAGTGTCAGTGGGTTCTACCATGCATTCCGTACACTCAACATGTTTCCCCATATTATGAGATCGTATGACTCTTCCCCATTATTCACGGTGGCAGATAAAACAGCAGAGAATCCCCTAGTGCTCGGCACCATGGAAAATGGGGCTTTGCAGCTGCTTGTCAGTTCTTTAAAAAGTCTGGCCAGTTTCAACATTAGGTTTCCCCCTTTGCTGTGTTCCTTTTTGTTCCCTTTCATTCAATGAACTAATGCTGAAATGTATGTGCAAAACCTGAACTAGGAGGATTTAAATGAAAGGCGCTTGTTGGATGCTGCTGCACAGCTGCAATAGGGCAATTACATTTTTTTTTTTAAAAAAAAACAACAACTTTGAATGCCACCCCCCCCCCAAACGTCACAGGTGATGTTCCACCCCAATTTAGAAAAGTGTGTGTGTTTTTTAATGGTAGCTGCAGAATAAATACACTGGAGGAAAAAGAATGGTGTGTAAGGCGAGCACAGAATCCGAAGTCAAGATTAAAGGTTTACTGCTCTGAAAATCTGCAGTAAGATGTGTGTGCGTAATGAGCCTAGGGGACATACACACACTCTCCCTCTCCCTCTCCCCCCCTCAAATAGATCTGTAGTCTTTGAATTTGCTGTGTGGGGAAAATCAAAGGGCAGAACAAACACTGTTTTGATATGGCTTTGAAGATGGTAACAGCTTCTAATAGAGAAATAGAGGCTTAAGGACGGCAAGGAAGTAATGATTGACATAGCACACCACCCAAGACAAGTTTACCTTTCAATGAGGAAGTGGGAAGGATGTTTCCAAGTACAAAAAAGCAGTTTAGCTGTGGTAGATCTCAATCTGTCATCGTGTGTGACACCCATTCTTTGTGGCAATGACATCTTTAGAACCCAAAGGGATATTATTGTGTGCTCAGATCCTTCCAAGAGTAAATGTTTTGTTGGCTAAGAATTCTAACTTGTATCCTTTTCAGACAAAAGTTTTGAATTGACTTTTTCATGGTCGCCAAACCTCCTCTGGGCGTCTCTACTGAGCCAGATGTGTGACAAAAAGGAACTAATGTTGCATTTCAGCAATGTTCTTTAAAGTTATATAAACAACATGCTTTTGGTAATATCTAGAGGTTGGATTGGCATGTACTGTTGATTAAGTAAGTGATAACCTAAGGGAAACCAGCCAAGAATGTGTGTTTAGAATATTCCATGGGCACAATTTAAACTTGGTTAATCATGTTGATTTTGATGGGAAAGTTAAGTACAGGCTTAATTCTGTCTCATTAAAAATCAATGGCACTTAAAAGTACTTTGCATTGGCCGAATCCTATCCCATGCCATGGTGAAAATATCCGGATTTAGTACTGTTAGATGAAAAAAAGTAATGCAGCACAGTGAAGATCTCAGAGAAGGAATTTCCTGCTTCCCTCTCCTACTGCAGCTCACTGAGCTCTTTGGAGGTCAGCATGTCCTTCAAAATAGGAGGCAAAATGGAGGGGTCTGAAGTGTGAGAAACACATCAACAGATGGAAGTGCCCTTCCATTGCCAGAAAAAAGTGCTGAGATATAAGCCAATGTCTGATAAGCAAAACCCTTCTTGTTTTGTCTCTTTCTCCACAATTTGTAATCATACTCATTTTTTAATGTGTTCTGGTTTATCCTTTTGTTTATGGTGATTATATTCTTCTGCATTTCAACAACAATCCCTAATGTTTTGCTTTGAGGTTTTAAGAAAAGTGTGCCTAGTTGGATCCATTTCAAACAACTGCTTGGGTCATGGATAGGGCTTCTTTAGATCACATTTCATCTTTGCCTCAAACCCACTAGCTAGGTAAGTCATATGCTGATTTCCCACTACAGCTGCCTCGGTGTTGCGCCACCGTTTGCCCCGACACTATTGGTCAATTTCACACCCGAAGCCGCGGGGCTGCATTTTGACCCGCAGCTTCGCCCAATTTCCCCCGCAGTTTCGTGATCCTGTTTTTTGAGGATCACGAAACTGCGGGGGAAATCGGGGGAAGCCGCGGGTCAAATGCAGCCCCACGACTTCGGGTGTGAAATTGACCAATAGTATCGGGGCAAACAGTGGTGCAACACCGAGGCAGCTGTAGTGGGAAATCAGCCATACTCTCTCAGGTTATCATTATCAATAGGGTGATTGTAGCACTGGCCAAATTTACAGGATTACAAGGTAATGACTTCATTCACATCTCATGCAATATTATAGTTTAATTAAATCAATTATGGTTAGTGTGATTTCTGAACAGGGCTACTCCACTGAACTATAGATTCAAATGGGTAGCCGAGTTGTTCTGAAGCAGCAGAACAAAGTTTGAGTCCAGTGGCACCTTTAGGACCAATGACATTTTATTTAAAGTATAAGCTTTCATGTGCATCTGAGGAATTGTGCCTGCACACAAAAGCTTATGTCTTGAATAAAACTTGGTTGGTCTTAAAGGTGCCACTGGACTCAAACTTTGTCCCACTGAACTATGTTTAGTTAAGGAACATCAAACCAGGATCTGAAATTATGTTTGCTTATTAACCAAAGTTAGTTATAACTATGGCTTCACAAATCTGGACATCTCCGGTTTGATTCCTGGTGCTGTGTTTGCTGCAGCACAGGCTGGGATGCCAAGTGAGGATCTGTAGGACAGGCATAGGAATGAAGGCAATGTCACTTGCATTTGCACAAAGTGGACACCAGATTTAAATGACTGCCAGAGATCAGAATCCTTGTTTCATAACCTAAGCACTGTTAAAATATTTGGATGAGCCATGAGACTGTTTTAGTGTTGTTTTTATCTATTTTTTTTCAATTTTACTTCAGTTAATAGTGGGTTTTTTAAATAACATTATATTCTTTTTGGAAACCTCCTTGAATGTTTTTTAAAGCAGAAAGGTGGGATATAAATCTTATAAATGAAAATGAGTGGCAATAAGGTGTTAAAAGTTAGGTCGCTTACAAGGGAAAGAAAGTGCTTGAACGAATTGTGCCTATTTTAGCATTATCACTGAGTACTCGGACATGTTACACAAAGTCTTTGAAAGAGAAGTCTGGTTACAGATATTCCCAAACAGTAACATAATGGATGACTTATTTGGGGACCCCACAGAACATCCATGGCCACAAAAAGTCTCACAAAGTCTCTTATTTTAGGTTTTGAAGCTCATTTGCCTTTTAAGTGATGCTCCCCCCTGTCAAGAAGTCTTTCTTTTCCATCAAGTGTTGTCATTAGGAAAGAGGTTATCCTTTCCCTCGTCCTGTCAGGTGAAACAAAGAACTAGTCTGGTAGGCTGCTAGCCAAGACGCAGAAGATCACTGGGAGGTTAATTTACTTTATTTAAGCTCCTAAGTAGAGGGAGGTTTGTTGTCTAGCTTGAGAAATCATCTAGATCTCGTCTTGGTGATCTTTGGGAGCTGAGGCATTCATTAAGCATTTATCCTTCTGTCCAGTACACAGCAGTGTCTCGAGTTGTGATGTTAAGGTGTCAAAGATATTGTGAATTTCCTCTGCAGCATCTCTCACCTTCTGACAATGCCTGGGAATGAAAGAAATACATTTAACTACTAGCTGTATATTCATTTCTCCCCATATATGAAGGAAAACAACTGAGACCTGGGGTTTATAGAACAGCTGTACCCCTATGAAACTAATATGTGCTACTATATTTGTGTGTTCTCAGTAATTGCATTTGATGCAATTTTAATTTTGTTACTGATCTTAAGTGTAGAAAGTAGAAAGACATTGTTGCATCAAAAGTCATAAAAGATATCTCTAACCCCTGTGAAATATTTATGAAATTCACATTGATCCAGAGGAATATATCTATATCTAGAGTTCAAGATGGGCAGAGCCATGAACTAGGCAAATAAAGAAGCCATTTTAAACCATTTGTCAGTAGAATCTATTCAAGCATTGTTTGACTCTGGCTGGATGGTTTAGGCCTGTCCAAGTAGCAGTTGTGCTAATCTGGTGGAATTTTGACGTTTTTACTTTCAGCATTTACTTCTATATCACAAATTGCTTTTGAAATGTCCATTAGTTAAAAAGCAGTTTATTGTGTGCTTGAAGAGAAGCTGCTGATTTGGGGGGAGGAGAGCTGTAATGGGGTGAAATATTGCTCTACCAGGATCCAGGCAGGAACTGCAATTTCCAGTTAGGGTGGAAACATTTCTACTAGTTATTTAGGAGCTGTTGCTCTGGCTGATTGCAGGCCTGTTCTGTAAACAGATGAAGGGTGGACATAGCACAATCTGTGGTTTTTAGCCATGGAATGTTCATCTCTCACGCCGAGAGGCCACAGCAGATGTTCTTGGACCATGCTAGGTCTTGTCTGGAGTGCTTCTCTTGCTCGAAACTGTTTCCTTGCCACCGAAGTCAGTCTGGAGTGCTTCTGAGACCTATAGCATGTTTCAGCATATTGCAGAATCCAATCTGGAATTTTCATATCATGGAATGGTTTCATTCAGCTCTACCCAATTACACTAAAGTTAATAAAATCTAAATCCCATTTAAAATAAATTGGACTCATGTTAGTTACAACTATGCCACTTCATACGGTTGCCAAGTCTGAAAGGTCAGATTCCAGGAGATTTGAGGGTAGAGTCTGGGAAAGGGAGTGGAGGACTTCAAGCAGGATATAACATCATAGATTCCTCCCTTCAAAGCAACCATTTTCTCCAGGAGAACTGATCTCTGTAGTTTGGAGATCAGTTGTAATTCCAGGAGATCTCTGGTCCTCACTTGGAGGTTGGCTGCTCTATGCACTTGGCAGATCCTATGTGACTGCCTGTGGGAGTGACTCCAGGTTCATAACCCAATATGGTTCATATGGATCAATCAGTTGTATGGACCAACTTCTCTACATGATACCTAAAAGTTTGGCCACAATGAGTTGAACTCTTGTAGGAACTGCAAAGGGGTAGCTTTCTGTGATTCTGAACTGGGAGGTATCACTTCCAGGAATGTCATTGGCAGTCAGGTGTGACTAATTTATTTGTGATGAAAGCCAAGGATTGTGGTATATCTAAGATTTTCAATGAAAGGTTTGAACAGAAAAGGAAACTAACCCTGACTTGAGAATACTCATACCTAAGAACATAAGAGAAGCCAATGTTGGATCAGGCCAATGGCCCATCCAGTCCAACACTCTGTGTCACACAGTGGCCAAAAATACCAAGTGCCATCAGGAGGTCCACCAGTGGGGCCAGGACACTAAAAGCCCTCCCACTACTGACCCCTCCAAGCACCAAAAATACAGAGCATCACTTGCCCCAGAGTCCCTATCTAATAACAACCGATGGACCTCTGTTCCGTATGCTTATCTAATTCCCTCTTGAAGCCGTCCATGCTTGTAGTCTCCGCCACCTTCTGTGGTAGTGAATTCCATGTGTTAATCACTCTTTGGGTGAAGGAGTACTTCCTTTTATCCGTTCTAACCTGACCGCTCAGCAACTTCATTGAGTGCCCACAAGTTCTTATATCATGAAAAAGGAAGAAAAGTACCTCTTTCTCTACCTGTTCTATCCCATGCATTATCTTATAAACCTCGATTATGTCACCCCTCAGTCATCATTTCTCCAAGCTAAAGAGCCCCAAGCGATTTAACCTTTCTTCATAGGGAAAGTATTCCAACCCTTTTATCATACTAGTTGCCCTTTTCTGCACTTTTCCCAAAGCTATAATATCCTTTTTAAGGTGCGGTGACCAGAACTGTACACAGTATTCCAAATGAGGTCGCACCATTGATTTATAGAGGGGCATTATGATATTGGCTGATCTGTTTTCAATACCCTTCCTAATAATCCCCAGCATAGCATTGGCCTGTTTCATTGCAGTCACACACTATCTCGACATTTTCAGTGAGTTATCTATTACGACTCCAATATCTCTCTCTTGGTCAGTCTCTGCCAGTTTGGACCCCATCAACGTGTATTTATAGTTAGGATTTTTGGCTCCAATGTGCATCACCTTGCACTTGGCCACATTGAACCCCATTTGCCACGTTGACGCCCACTCACCCATCCTTGACAGATCCCTTTGGAGTGCCTCACAATCCTCTCTGTTTTTCACCACCCTGAACAACTTTGTGCCATCCACAAATTTAGCCACTTCACTGCTTACTTCCAACTCTAAATCATTAATGAACAAGTTAAAAAGCATTGAACCAAGTACTGATCCCTATGGTACCCCACTGCTTACCACCCTCCACTGAGAAAATTGCCCATTTTTTACTGACTCTCTGTTTCCTATTAATTAGCTAGTTTTTGATCCTCAAAAGGACTTATCCTTTTATCCCATGATTTTTGAGTTTACTTAGGAGCCTTTGATGAGAAACTTTATCAAAAGCTTTCTGGAAGTCAAGGTAAACAATATCTATTGGGTCCCCCTTGTCCACATGTTTGTTCACCCCCTCAAAGAACACTAACAGGTTAGTGAGGCAAGATCTTCCCTTACAGAACCCATGCTGAGTCAGTCTCAATAGTTTTTGTTCATCAGTGTGCTTACTAATTCTTTCCTTAATAACAGTTTCCACCAATTTACCCAGTATTGATGTCAGACTGACTGGCCTGTAATTTCTCAGATCTCCTCTGGAACCCTTTTTAAAGATGGGAGTGGCATTAGCTACCTTCCAGTCCTCAGGAATGGAGGCAGATTTAAGGGACAAATAAGTTAAATACCCTTGTTTTGATTTATGCCTATGTAAAAACAAATTTCTGCTGAAAATACATGAAAACAAAAAAAATAATGTGTACCTGACCACACAACAAATTTCTCCCCACCCCAGTTCCACTCTTAACTTCATATGTCTTTATTCAACCATTTCATTCTTTCTTAGTCTGCACAAACAGATTCACTTCTCAGCATGACCCAAAGATATAATAATGCAAAAAGATCAGTGAGTTTTTCCTTAACTAGTCTGGACATTAATTTTTATGTCCCCAGTAACTGGAAATTTCCTGTATATCAGAACCTCAAAACAATATGCCTCCTTATTTTGTGGCAGATCACCAAATTTTATATCTTCCATAGCTTTTCCCATTGCTGAAATGAAATCTCCTTCCAGAAATTTTGCAACCATTTCACCATACATGTCTTGACTTGTTCTATTTCTGTGTCATATTGTAGAACTTTGTAGATATGTTGTAGAAGATTATCTTTTTTGTTCAATATTATATTTTCAAATTGAGTCAGGTTCTTTAGTCTGTCGCCTTCTTGATACATATCTTCTTTAAGCCTTGATGAAAGTTGGATATGTTAACCATTGTGTCTTTTTTCCTTCTTCATTAATAGCTTGCCAAAATTTATTTTTCCCATGTTTATTGAACATATCTTGATACGTTATAAAGTTATTATCTCATTAGGAGATATTTTTAAAGACTGCCATTATCAGTGTATTATGATACCTTAAATATGGATTTTAGAAGTTGTTGTTGTTGTTGTTGTTGTTGTTGTTGTTGTTGTTGTTGTTATTATTATTATTATTATTATTATTATTATTATTATTATTATTAACCAAATGATGAGACAATCAATAAATGTTGTTTTATTAATTCTACAGTTCTTAAGTTTATAATTTATAAGAGGTTAATTAAAATCCTGGTCCCCAGTCCAAAGCCTTCTGAATGTAATGGAAACATCTGTACCTATGGTACAGCCATTGTACTCTGTGACCAGTTTTCTCAAAAGTCATTGTTACCCCAGAATACAGAGTCAGGTCTCTGAATGCACAGTTATAGGAAGAGCAAAAACAAGGGAATCTTGAGCTGACCTTTTAATGTGACTGAAGTAACCCAGCACTGACTGACTTTATGTAGACAAAGGACTTGTGAAAGCCCTGTACCCAAAAGATTTCTTTTCTGAGATCACCCCCAAATCTAAGCCCATTTTTAAGCACTCAGGAACATTCCAGAACCTCCAGATAGGACAACTGGGCATACTTCCTGAGTGAAATAATAACAGATAGGGCTGTCATAGATTAATGTTAGCCGAAGAGTGACCATTGATGTTGCAATCCATACTCCTTAGAAGGGATGGACATGAACCTGCTCATGAACTAAAGTTTATGATGAATGTTGACCAATTTATATTTGTAGGCAGATCAGCTTGCATGAACTTTCCATGAACTTTCAGGCTGTTTGTGGAGGTTCATACCAGTTCATAAGCGGAGATGTTTTCAGACAGTCTCCCCTCAATCAAAATGTTTACATAACTTTCAAACAACAACTTGGAAGGAATGTAGAGGAGCATCTGGAGGAGGTCCCCTGCAACTTTAATGTTTCTAGCTTGCACAGGATACATTCTATGCACTTCTGAACCTCTGGAACTTGTACCTGTCAAAATGATCCTTTGCAAGCTAGAGATACCAAAATCTCTGGGGATCACCAGCTAATTCTCCTCTACTTGCCTTCCAAGTTTGGTGAGGATTGGATTTACAGGGTCTGAGTTACACCCCCCAAAAAGGTGCCCCCAGAAAAGTGCTTTTTGGGGAAATGACAGGTGGTCATTTCCACAGGCAGCAGTTTCCTAGGGCACATTCTTTGGGGGCCTGTAAGTCAGATCCTGTAAATTCAATATTCACCAAACTCGGAGGACAGGTAGAGGAGAGTCAGCGAGAGATCCCTTGTGAGTTTGGTGTCTCTAGCATGCTGGGTGGGCATTCTACCATCTCATGAACCTCACAAACTGGTTTGTGAGGCTGCTAAAAGTTCATGATGGTCTGTAGTTTGCAAATAGGACACGCCCCAAGCCATGAACCATATTGCATTTTTCTGGTTTGTGCCCATCCCTCTTCCTTAGGAATAAAAGAAGGTATTCCAAACATCCCAAATTAGATTAGTTTACCTCAAGTTTCTACCATATGCTCCTGCATCTTGGCCATCTTTGTATAGGTTTTTACTGCATGTTTACACAGTATATGTACTGGAAACTACTGTTTCAGTACATGTACACACAATAAAAACCATGTGTACAACTGAGACATATTAGAACCTCTACATGCCTCCCCCAGTCCCTATGGAGAACTACCTTCTATTCTTTGTTCTTAATTTTAGGAATAGTTAGTGGTACTAAGTTTTACTGCATTTGAGACCCTGAACTGTAAATGCTGAAATACCTTTGAAGAAAAATCCCATTTCAGTGCAAGCTGTCCGGATTTTTAAATTCACAATGAAACAGATTAAGTCATTATATTGCAGCACATTCACAACAAATTAACATTCAAAAGTTTGCTTCCCACAGGTAAAGCTGTAATTTGAATGCAATTTGTTTTAGTTTCCCACTGACTAGAACCCCAGATGATGGACAACAAAGGGTCTATATAAAAGTAACCTCAGGCGTCCTGTCTTGAGTTTAGACAACCCGTACATAAAAGATACTTTAGCAAGTTCAGAAATCTTGGCAGAAACCCAAAACTAACATAAGTAGCAACATTCAAGAAAAATATGTGAAATGTTATGTCAGATCAAGACATTATATCTTGCCCATGGTAAATAAGACAGTGTTTGCTTATACTGCATACAGAGACTCTACTACTGTGTGTTGTACTGTCTAAAATTAGTACCAATAGACAAACACATCTAGCTTACAATTTTACCTTAATTTGTTTTTCAAAAGCCATGTAAGAATACCAATAGTTTGTGTGTGTATATGTGGGTGAGTGAATGAAAGAGAGAGAGAGTTACTATATGTAGTGAAATACCCTTCTACAGAAGAGCACTAGTAGTGCATATTTGGTAAGTAAATAAATGAAATATGCCCTGTTCATTAAGCTCCATAAGGGTGCCTAACCCAGATGACATTTCCTTGGACTTTTGGATACAAATTGACCAGGCCAGATCTGGTAGTGTTTTAGCAGTACTGTTATTTCTGCAGCTATGCCCTGCTTTCTGTTTCCTGAGGTTATAAAGGATAGGAGGGGAGACACACTGAAGGAAGGGACTGACTCAAAAAATATGAGCCTGCCAGGCTTTGTGTTCATCCAGAGCACTTATTGCATGTTCACACTGCACACCATCATCCATGATTGTTGTTCTGTGCAAAGTATTTGCCTCAGTTACATTGCTGGATCAGGCGCCTGGGAAGGTCTTCCATTCTGTGGAAGCAGGAGCACTATTACTTAACTAATTCCAGCTAAGGGATAGGAGAAGGTTCAGATCTGTATGAGAGATTGGCACCATGGCTCAGTGGAAGAGCATCTTTGTTGCGTGCAGAACATCCCAGGTATTTAAATCCCTGGCCTTTTCAGTTAAAGGAATCAGATAGTTAAGTGATAGGAAAGACCTCCAACTGAGTCCTGGGAGAGCTGCTACCAGTCAGTGTAGACTGCGCTAACCTTTATAGGCCAATGGTCTGGTTAAGTTAACCCAATTCACAGGTTCCAGTGAATGCACATAAAGAATACAAAAATGCACAGAAAGAATGCACAGTCAGTGCGCTAACCTTTATAGGCTAATGGTCTGGTTAAGTTAGCCCTGTTCACAGGTTCCAGTGAATGCATACCTGTACTTTATGCGGACCCTTTACTTTCTATATACGATTTGGCAGACAGACTTCTCTGTGAGGGGTACAGTTCTTTTCATCCCAAAGAGGAGGAAGGTCTAGATGAGAATGAGATTCCCACTGAAACCGGTGTAACTAACAACTAAAACATTTGCTAAAGTGATTGACATGCTTCTTCCTGTCTCTATAGATCTACAAGGATCAAGTAGAAACATACACCTCCAAATTAAAGTCCATTTCATTCTGGGAATGCCATTGTTTATGAGCTACTGACCCAAAGTTAGATTCTAGATAATCTCAGTCCTGGCCTGTGGTAATAGTATTGATTATTATGCAGGGCTATATTTGGGCAGGAATGCACAGGAATGGAGTTCCGGCTGGCTCCCAAGTTGGCCATGCCCAGCAGGAACTCATTAGCATAATAGGCCACACCAAACAGCAGAAACTCATTAGGACTGGCTACATTAGGGCTGTGTGGCCTAATATGCTAATGAGTTTCTGCTGGGCTTTTTCTACAAAAAAAGCCCTGTCGTTATATCATTTGGGCCAAGTGATTGAGTTAGTCATGATTCTTACACATGGAGTAGAGCAAAGTGGCAGAATGGAAGAATGTACTGTATTGCGTCAGACTGCCTTTGGGCATCTCCAGCTTTGAATGTTTCTTGCATTAAAAAACAAAACTAAACAAAACTCCTTGCCAATGGAAAACTAATGCAGCAAGAGCAAAGGCTGTGCTCTTCCATGTTTGCTTGCATTACTGGGTTGTCATTTGCAGGGAGCTGCTATCATAGGGAGCAAAACATTTTAAAATATTATCCTAAACCTTCATTCTTAAGCAGGCACAGTCTGTTCTGGCACCTCAAGTCTCTCAGTCCTGAACATAGGAAGCTGCCTTGTATTGGGTTAGGTCCCTGGTCTATCAAGGTCAGTACTGGCTGCTCTGACTGGCAGTGGCTCTCTAGGCCATTGGTGGCCAAACTTGCTCAACGCAAGAGCCACATAGAATAAACGTCAGATGTTTGAGAGCTGCAAGACATGAACAAATGTTACACACACGTTTTTATTTTTAAAAACATGCAGATTTGCTTTTTATTAACATTAAATGAGACTGCCAAAAATAGAAACAAAAGGGGTAAATACAGATATTGATAATGATATTTATTTGTCCAATGATATTGATTTGTTTGCTAATGATATTTATTTGTCTGAGAGAGAAAAAGAGAGGGGTGGAAAGAAGGAATGAAAGAGGTGGAAAGAAAGAGAGAGAGAGAGAGAGAAACCAAGAAAGCAAATAGATGGGAGGGAGGGAGGGAGGGAGGGAGGGAGGGAGGGAGAAAAAGTATGCCTCCCCTTTGCTTCCCCAGCTGCCCTTCCGGGAGCTGCACAATATGTGTGAAAGAGCCGCATGTGACTCCTGAGCCGCAGTTTGGCCACCCCTGCTCTAGGCTTTCAAGTGTGTTCTTTTTTTCACATCTCCTGCTATCAGATCCTTTGAGCTGGAGATGCCAGGGATAGAATCTGGGATCTCCTACATGCCAAGCAGGTCATCTGTCCCTGAGTCACACACACATACCATTTCTTCTGCAGGTGTGCGCCAGGTCTTAGTCCAACATTCAGTTTGCAGGATCCATCTTCCAACTTGGCTGTGTGGGAACAGTCTTTTTCTGTTGTGGTAAACATGGAACTGTGTAATTATGAGAGATGGACGTTGAAATGAAACATGACGAATTACATGATTTTTTTAAAAAAATGTTTGCATCTTTAATAACGTTTAATAGAAATGTTTATTCTGCCATCAGAGAAACAAGAGAAGAGGTGAAAACAGGATTTATTTAAGATGGCCAACTTTTGCACTTTGACATGTTTAACGAGGAAACAGCTGGTGCTCTTATTAATTACGTCTGTATAATTGACATCAGCCTATGATGTGGCTTTGGAATTTTATTACATATAGATGTTCTGATGACTCTGTCTTCGCATCAGTCGTGGCTGATCTAATGATTGCAATAAATAAAGTTAATTTATTAATATGTAAAAGAAGACAGGTGGGCACAAAAGAAGTATGAGCCCAAGTATGAATGAATACTGTTGTAAAAAGTAAAAGGGAGACCGTATGCCCAATAATTCCTTTGAGCCTCAAAATACAGTAGACAGAGGAATGAATGACAAAGTAATGTCTTCCTCTCCTTAGCCTCACACTTCAGGTTGCCACATATGGGACCGAGTCATTGTGTTTGGGGATTTTTTCTCTCTCTGATGTGATTCCATGTAACAGATCCGGCATCTTCCATTCTCTGTGTCTGTTTTCGCCCCTCGCTGTCTGATGACTCTCGAGCCTGCTATGCTACCATGGGAACCTGCATGAGACAGTGGGCTTCCATTACGTTCATTCCCTTTCATCCTTTTTGAAAGCGAAGTGAATTTGTTCAGTGGTAGTTGGCATGAAAATGTGTTCATTTTGCACATACTGTTATTCTGATTCTGAGCCAAATAATACTGGACAGGACTGGCAGGAAGAAAACACACACACACACACATTCTGAATTTTCACGTTCAATGATATTTATGTATTTGTAGAACTTTAATCTTCCTACGTCTCCTTATTATCAATTTTGGAGAATCTGAATTATGCAGGTAAGTTGGTGGACAGAGCAGAAACTGATATGCCGAAAAATGTTATTTCATCCTGGTATTCACTGGATTTCTAGAAGGTTCCCTTCCAGATCTAGATCAGCTTAGGTTCAGCAAAGTGGCTATTATGTGCCTCAGAACTATTTCCTAGGAAGTGACTGCTATGCCGTATGCTGTACTGTACTCTGGAAAAAATATGCATGACGCTGTTGAGTTTCTAATGGTATGTTGCTGAAAGAGGCGATGCAAACTTTTACCTTGAAATAATAAATCCAGGGCATGATAAAACAACACGCTCACATCTCATTTTCATGGTGGGCAATCACAGTAACCTATACTCCCAGACTTCCTGCCAGAGCCAATCAGTCTATGTATCACATCATTTATATTGCCTTATTGATCTATAATGCCCTGGGGTATGACATGTGAAACCAAGGACTTTGCCCAAATTACCTTCTACTGTCATTTGTGTGTTGAAGCTCAGGAATGGACCCGAAGTAGGAGGAAAGGAGCATTTTGACTTCAGTGGATATGGGATGTTGAGTTTCTCTAGGTTTGAGCCTTGTAGCCTTTGGCAAAGTGTCCAGTTAGGGCTATAGATTTAAGCATAATGATTCAGACATTCTGAGCCTATTTTTGTTTTTTAACTTATGCTTCAAGGTAGAAAAATAAGAAAAGCGTTGTGTTTCCTGATTTAACAAAATGAGCTAGAGTGGGATTACAAACGGAGACACTCATGGAGAGAGCTGGTGGCCAGTATGGTGTAGTGGTTAGAGTGTCAGACTAGGATCTGGGAGACCCAGATTTGAATCCCCACTCTGCCATTTCACCTATGGCCCTGCTTCCCCTTGTGCTGCATTGTGAGGCAGTCCTTTCATGCAGAGTGCATTTCTCAGTGGCAGAAACTTCTGCATTTGCAAGATCAAGTGTCAAACTGAAAAGCACCAGAGAAAAGCTTACTGCAGCAGAAGACCATGTCTGCAACAGAGGAAAAAGGGAGCACCAACAGAAGCATGGCTTTGAATCTAGGTGAGCCAGATACACTGGTGATATTTTGCCCTCAAGCCTCAGCTGGTGGGAATACCCTGTTGGGTATTGTTCTGGGATCAGTAGTACCATCAAGAGTAGACTTCAGAGTAGAAATCCAGGGCTTTGTCTTATGGGTCCAGCATGAGTCTATGGTTTCATGGGTTTATGGACATTAGGGGGGCAAGCCGAGCCTGGCTACTGGTTGGGACGGTTGGGGCAGGGAAATGGGGGTTGGCTGGGGTTAGCAGCATTGCCTATATTGATATATCAATTCTGGGGAAAACTAGAAGTGATGTAGCATAGCTCTAGGAATCACTGTCTCTACGGTTTTCCCCATTCTAATTTTTTTAATTCTCCCACCACCGTACTGAATGGGGACAGGCAAACAAGGCTGCTGGCAGGAGGCCTCCAATCTAGCTCTACCCTCTGGAAATTTATGCAGTCTGCAAAGAGTTATTTAAAGGTATTGCAACTACATTTCCACATGTTGACAATTGCCAGCTCATTTGGTTTGAAATTATGGGAAGCTGTCATGCTTTCCACCTGTACACGTGATGAGCAGGCTGGATGGAGATCACTGTATGAGAAGGAACTGTGGGCATGTTTACAGAGGATATTTAGTTAAACAACTATTCAAATCCTTTTTGTACTGAGTATTTTTATCTTCTTTCCCCTTTTCTAAGAAACATCCTCCCAATCGCTTATTGGATTTTAAACTCTACATCTATACAGTAAATACTAGATGGAAGTGTTTTCTATGACCATCTATCATAATGAGTTACAGTATCTGTTTGTTATTGTTATATCTAAATTAGACAGCAGTTATATCCCTACATGGTGTTTCCAGGTACTGCGTCGTTCGGGAGGCCATGAGTCATGACTGCCGAGATGGGAGACAGTCTCGAGCTATAATAGCAGAAGAAAAGCACATTGTTGAATTTTTTAGTATGCCATTTTACATGTGCTTGTGTCTGTGATGCAACGTAACCTCATATAACCTCACTTGACATTATGCTGACGAAAGTGTCTTTCTGTGCCAACTGCAAACAAGATTTATTCTCAATATGTAATTTAACAAAAATCCTTGAAACATTTCCCTACAGTGCAGTCCTACGCAGAACTACACTTCTCTAAATTCAGAGAAGTCAATGGGCTTAAAAGGATGTAAACCCGTTTAGGATTGTACTGTGAATGTACTGTCTCAACCCTAACTTCTTTCCTTCTACAAACAGCAATACTGTTAAAGTTTTTAAAAGCATAAGGGTAGAAAATCATATGTTCTTGAAATAATATGTTCTTGGGCCTGTTTTATGGGACAAAATCCAAATATGTAACAAACTATTCCAGTTATCTTCTCTAAGTTTTCATGTCATGTCCTCCCCTATCATGAAGTCAGTATTAAAAGAAAAATGAAAGACTTTTAGAATGAAGACAGAAAAAAGCAGGTCATTAATTGATTCCATATTCAGTTCCGTGTATTTATATGCTCATTCTACCTTTACTGATGTCAACTGCTCAATTTCTGGTGAAAGTTTTGCTAAAACAAGAGCTCATTTCCTGCAGGAGCACACAGGAGCGAAGCTCCGGCAGTAAGGCGCCCAGGGGGCAGGCACATGCAGCAAGCCCTGCCCCCTGCTCCCAGCAGCCCCCCCTCAACTTTCCTGGCCTGCTGGCTGACCCAGCGGAGGGCTGCTGTGAGCTGGCCCTCAAGCTACTCCACCACTGCATGGGCCATGGCATCCAGGCCACCCAGGCTCTGCCTGTCTTCATGCCGGCCCTGGCATGGAGCCTCTGCAGGGCGGGTCCCGGCAACTCCTGCAAGGCCTGCGAGGAGCTCCATCCTGGCCTCCTGCACCTCTTCGGCCTCCTCCTGTGCCTCTGCCCTGCCCTGGCCCCCTACCTGCTTGAGGCCATGTGTGTTCTCCACGCCACCCTCCTCGACTCACAAGCAGCCACACACTTTCCTGCACTTGCTGGCCGTCCAAAAGAGTCCAGTGGCACCTTTAAGACTAAGGTTTATTCAGGTACAAGCTCTCCCTCCTCTGTGGGGGCAGATCTGTGCAATCCCTGCCCCCATAGCTAGCAATTCAAAAGAGTCCAGTGGCACCTTTAAGACCAAGGTTTATTCAGATATAAGCTCTCCCTCCTCTGTGAGGGCAGATCTGAGCGCTCCCCCCCCATAGCTAACAATCCAAAACAGTCCAGTGGAGCCTGAGCGGTGGGTGTTGCCTTCTGACACACTTCCAGTGATGTCAGGGGGTGTGGCATATGCAAATAAGTTATGCTAATGAGCTCCTGGAGCTCTGGTGGCTCAAGTGGTTAAGACGCTGAACTGCAGGCTGTGGAAGGTCAATAGTTCAGCAGTTCAAGATCCGAGAGTGCCGTATGACGGGGTGAGCTCCCGTCTCTAGTTCCAGCTCCTGCCAACCCAGCAGTTCGAAAGCAAGAAATTGCATGTAGATAAATAGGTACCACTTCGGTGGGAAAGTAACAGCGTTCTGTGCACCTTGGTGTTCAGTCATGCCGGCCACATGACCATGGAAATGTCTTTGGACAGCGCTGGCTCTTTGGCTTTGAAACGGAGATGAGCACCGCAACCCTAGAGTTGGATTCGACTGGCTTTCAAGCAAGGGAACCTTTACCTTTACCTTTAATGAGCTCCTGCACCTATTTTTTCTACAAAATGACCCCTGGCTAAAACAAACCAATAGTTTGGAAGACTGGGATTCCAGGCCAACATTTTAAAAGCCTGGGCTTGTCTTGGGTATTTGTAAAGCACAGAAGCTAAAGCCAGATAAATTAAAGGATTTGGTTTTGTTTTAAGCAGGCTCAAATCTGTACATCACCAAGCTGGTGAAATTTCTCCTGCATTCAAAAGCTGGCCCCACCCCTGATAGCTGCTCCTTTAGCCACTGTCTACAGAGTGTCCTTTGGGCACATGCCTAGACTCTTTCATGCAACAGGAAATGCTGGGAGGGGGGATGGTCCTGCTACTCACATAGAAGAGCCCACACACATATGTGTTTAGAGTTCTTCTCGGTCTTTGGCTGAACATGAAGACAGTAGAAATATGACCAGTGGGTGTGCTCTTCTTCCTCTCTAAACTAAACTTCTGTAGAAGATGCAGCTACCATGCACGTACATTCTGGAGCTTTTATACATATGATTCCACCTCCCCCCTGTGCATTGGGGGGAATTTCTGCACATGTGTCAGCTTTGCTGGATAAGGGCACTTGTGTGGACTTGGGGTCACACTGATTTGCATAGGATTTACATCAACGTAATATGTTTAGAGTTGGGGTGAAAGCAGCATATGCAGAAAGACATTTGCAACTGCAGTCACATCACTTCACTGAGGATTAGTCAATCTGTCATTATGGTGATTTTCCTTACTGATATATTCTATGACAAGCCTGTTTTTCTGGGGGGGAGGACGACACGACACACAGAGGTTGTATGTGCAAAAGCAATGTTTATAATGACTTACATTAAGATTAACAAAGGTGACACTAAAATACGTTGTGTCTTTGACTCTAATGATGAAAAGTTTGATTTGCAGTATGTAGTATAATGGAGCAAGTCTGACGAGTCTTCAGGAAAAAAACTGCAGCTGGTTACATTTCAGTATCAGAGGTGATTAATTTGGGCTATAGACATGAAAACCCATAAATAAATAATGCACCAACCATTCTCCCCCCCATGCCTCCTTGATTTACAGGAACAGAATGCTGTTTCAGAGAATCTTAACCTAAACTCTAAGCATATACAAAGAAAAGCGTTATCACTTTAGAAACTGTCATCTTGTTTTTCAGCAAGGAAGGAATTCTTTTGCTCTTACTTTTCTGAAATGTAACTTAAAAATGAGGAGCCTTGTATTTATTCTGGTCAGCTAAGCAAAAGAGCAGAACATACATGGAAGGAGGCAAATTTAGAATAACCTCCTGAAATGAAAAGTTCATACAAAATCATTAAGAAAGTTTTGCAAGCATGTTGTGAAGATCTGGGGATTCAAGCAAATGATTGATACTCTTGGAACTGGGCAGTAAGTAAGGCAAATGAATATGAAGTTTTGAAGAATTTTTTGGATAGTTTGCACCAGTTTATCTATTTAAAAGCATACAGTCCCCATTTATGGAGAAATATGTATTATCTGTTAACCTGAGTTTTTGATGTGGTTTAAAGGTTGCAAGAAAAAATTCTGATTATTTTAAAAAACAGCTATTTTGCCTTTTGATTATAAAACAAAGTGTGGAAGATGAGAAGCGTTGTTTTTTTCAACCAAGTGAGGCCTGCTTCCCAGCTACACTTGGGAAAAAATCAATAAGATACTTATATAGAAGGATTTAAAGTTGATAGCATCTAAACAGGCTTTGGAAACTATTAACTAACCAGTCAAAGAAAGGAATGCATTTCTTTGGACAGAAATCAAGATAGCGAAAGCATAAAATTATTAAAATACATATGGTTATATGGACCGCTGATTTATAATGTAAACTCTGTTGTTGTTTCAGTACATACTAAGCGTGCTAACTAAATTCAGAGGATGATAGCTTATGTATGAACTGAAATCTATAGCCCATTTTGTTCACTTAATTTAAAAGAACAAAGGGATATATTCTCCTATGCAGTGGTTTGTTTTCGTGCGCCTCTGTATTGTACTGTGCCATGTTTCTGCTTAAAACAATGAAAAACTGACATTTCTATTTCACATTTGTCTCCAAAGGCTTCACAGAGTACGGTAGTCTTTGCCAGGGAATCTATAAATCCTACTGGGGGGGGGGGGGATGAGTCCTAAATTTCCACATCATAATTAGGGTATATACTGTGTCTCCTTGAAAGGAAGACTACCCTGAGTGTAAGACAGCCCCATTTAAAATGTTCTGCGCGCGCATGCACACACATACACACACACACACATTATTGGACATAATTGTAACTTGTACGACCCCCTCACAGCAATAGCTGTGAAAAAGAACCTAATCATGCATTTGAGTAAAAACTGTGTTACTTTTAAGGATTGAGTGCTTTTCCTTTTTTCTAGCTGTTTCCTCTCCCCCAGTTCTTACTTAGGAAGATCTTTGTATATATCATATATACCATATGGTGACATATCTACTGTAATCCAATCTGAAATTGGTTCTGAATTTTCTCCACGTGACATGCGTTTCAGACTGCAGTGAATGAAGCTGCTTGAATGAAGTTGCGTTTGTAACCTGTTTGTCTTTGTGTGAGGAACAAGATGTGCCTACATAACCTTGTCTGTAGAAAGTTTTATTCAAAAGGGTTAACTCTTTGAGTGCCCCCACCCTCTTACCCTCCCCCTTCTGTTTTGACATTTAAATATATGGATGGAACACATGCTGAGGGAAACTTAAAGGGAAGCTTTGTACAACGGAGGCCTGAAGAAATCAAAACAAGAAGCTTCCAGATCACTTAAAACAAACAAACAAACAAACAAAAACCGATACCAGGAAAAATTAATCAAAGCAGCAGATCTTGCCAGAAGGTGTGTAATATAGTTGCAATATTCATTGTGTGCCAAAATAATTGGCTTTGAAATTGCACTAAATGCAAAATATTGTACAGTGATATTTATAATTATTGATGGTATTCTTGCCACCTGTGTGTCTGTCTACATATCTAATGCATATACACATTTTTGTTCCAAAAAGTGTACACATTGATTTTTTTAAAAAAACATGTTATCTGAAATCAAACACAGAATGTAACTGATCTGTTCTAAACTTTCCACTGTTAAAAATCTTCAGTTTTTTGTAAAGCAAAATATATACCAGGGCTTTCTTTAGGAGAGTAAAAATGGCTTGAATGAGAGAACAAAATTATAAGCCCATTTAATGCATGTGAGAAAAAGGATTATTCAGTTGGTCATGTACTTGTTTAAAAATAATCTAAAAGGGGATCCTTTTCATATAAAAATGCAATCAATTTCCCATATAATCTATCTGGAAAAAAGTCAATGGAAATCTTCCAAGATATGTGTTTAGAATCAAGGTGTCAACCTGATTTATACTGTGAAGTGTTAATGGAAGCAAATCATAACAATATTTTGCATTAAACTCTCTATGGTGAAATTCCCAGTACTATCTATATAACAGCAACACGGAGGAAAATCGGGCTCTAGTTCCTTTTTTTATTTTAAAAAAGTTTACATTTCAAATGTCCTCTGCTATATAGAAAGAATAAGACCCTCTGTTTTCTCTCCTTTTTCTTATTTTAATTTTTCCTTTCAGGCTAATGATTGCCAGAATCTAGTAAGCAATGTTTGGGGGGGGGGGATCCTGGCTGTAAATGTGCACAATATTCCATATTATATACATGTCATTTCTGAGCACTGTTGGAACGATGCAGTGTCAAATCTGTATGACAGATTGAGGTGAAATCTGGGAAGGGAGAGCTTGTGAAGATATAGCCCTGACTGAGTCAGGCACCCTATAGAATTTATCCTGCAGGCTATAAGTAACCAGTTTCATCACATAAAAGGAGGAGCAGAACTGGGATAATTGTCTGCTAATTTAACTATCTCATTTGGCTGTACAGTGATTCACATTAAATTTCAGAGTAACAATGCCATCTAGTGATTAAAAGCTAAAAAACAGAATTTTCTTATTTTCAGTTCCATCAGCTGAGTAAATGGCTGCCAAGATGCTTCATGGCTTCTAATGCTCATTTTATTTTAATATTTTGATGCTTAATCAGCTAACGTCTAGAATGCAAAGCAAGCAAATGCTTAAAAAACACCCTGAACTGATTTTCTGACAGAATGGAAACCTTTTGTATGTATAAGGGCGTGTAGAAGATGAAACACCCATGGAGAGTCTCCATTAGTCTCAGAGCTAAGATTACAGAAGGAACATTAAAGATCTGTTTATTCAGGATACCTTTCAAAATAGTTTTACCTAAGATGGGTTATTACTTGTGTGGTTATTTCTTTACAAAAAGACACTCTGCTCAAGTCTCTCTAGGAAAACATGGCATTCACTTCCACCCTTCTGTGTTTCCCAGCTTTCACACTGTGGCTGACAATTCCATGCCATGAAAAAGAACAGGTCTGTTTTGGTCACAGGGCCATTTGCCTTCCTGTAGCTGCTTTCCATCTCTGTACTAGATGGTGTAACTTTGCTGGCAAACCACCCAGCGTTACGAAGAACCACTTAGTGAGCAGAACATACATTTACCTTGTAGAAATAGTGCCAAGTACATGGCTTGAGGGTTCTGCTGTGACGCTGGGTTGGATCCTATTCTTTCCTTCTGCTTGCATAGTGATAGCCTTCCCTTGAAGTATGTTCCTTGACCACTGCGCATGTTCTCCTTGCACAAAATACTGAAAAGCTCATTGCCTGGAATTTACAACCTGAAGTCTGCATTAAAAATTGAAAGATCTTTTCACAATCTGCCCTGTATACTCTCTGTAGATATATTTTCCTTGACACAACTGATCCAATAACTTCCAGTCTGTTGAAAAGGGATGATCTTGAGAAGGCATTCAGAAAAGAGTAATGGAGGAAAAAACACATCTCACACTTGCAGACTGATGCCTCTGATGAAAACCTGATTTGTCAGTTGCTTCCTAGAGAGCTGAGTGTAGCATGTTGTTCAGGCAGATCTCAGAGAAGTAAATGACTATATGTTTTTAAGTAATTAAGGAGAAGAACACTGACCAGATCAGACTAAGTCCGCTCTAAAATGCAGTACTTCTCCCAACAATGGCTAGCACAAGTAGCCCTGAGATGGTCTTTAGCAAGGCATGATAGGAATATCCACTCTCCATTTGGGTTTCCACATCTGGTTTTCACAAAGGTTTACTGGCCTCAAACATGGAGGGTTTTTTGTTTTGGTATAACACTTAATAACAATTATATCATACAGGAATTTGTTTAAGACTTTTTAAAGCTATCTAAGCTAGGTAACATCATTGTACCCCATAATGAATTACATCAATTGTTTGCAAAGTGTTCTCATTCACCCCCTGAGATTACTGCAAAACAATTTCATTGGAAACTATCCAATTCCACTGTATTGAAAATGAGAATGATTTCTCTTGTCTACTTGGTTCATAATCTTATAAAGCTCTGTAACGTTCCTCCGGTCAACTTAAAAAAAAAAAACTTGTAAAAGCCCCATCTTCTTAAGTTAGTGTTTATAGGGACCGTATCCCATACCCTGATCAGTTTAGTTCTTTAGTTTTACTGTATTCTTTTCAAGATGGAATTATAAGAACTGTACACAATTTATATATTTCTTCATTCTGCGTATGCTTACTCAGAAATATATCTGGGTTCAATAAAGCTTGAGACAGAGGGCATTTGCATGGCTGTGTCACTGGAGAGACCAAGACCTCCTTCTTGAGCAAAGTGTTCAAATGAGCTGTGGCTATGTATTTCCAGGCTTTCTTAGCAGAAAGTGATTATATAGACCCATCTATATACCTGGTTTCAGGTATAGAGAGGAACTGGCTTGGTCACTCTGGCTGATGATCTTTCCTGGGAGAAAGATAGGGAGAGTATATCCCTGCCTGTTTGTCCTGTCAGTGGTTTTTGATACCATGGACTACAGTAATTTTTTAGAACAGTAAACTAAGGTGATTTCCAAGGAACCACATTTTGCTGTTTCTACTCCTGACTGAAAACCTGGTTCCAAAAAGTGGTGCTGGAGGACAACTGTTTGGCCATGCAGCAGTAAAACTATGAGGTTCCACAGCAGTCTGTCCTCCATGCTCTGTAATATCTATATAGAATCATTGGGAGAAGTTTTCTGTAGGTTTGGGCTTCGATGTCATTAGGTATTTTCCCTTTTTCACTAAGTCATGTGAGACAGTGAAGGTCCTGAGTGTGTTTGAAGGCAATAATGGGTTGGAGGAGGAGAGCCAATAGACTGAACCTCAGTCTTGATAAGGCTGCAATGATGATGATTGACAATAAGGCCAAAGGAAGATTGCAGAGTCCACCCTGTTCTGGATTGGGTTACTTTCCCCCTTAAACAGCAGAAGTAACTTTGCCAGCCTGTTGGAAGAAGCTTTTACTTTTCTTGTCTCCCCCCCCCTTAATCTCTGTACATTGTTTTATACTTGTCATGTTGCTGTGTTTTATTATTTGCTGATTCTTCAGAGCCGATCTTGTACTGAAATAAAGTTTAATCAAACAGAAAAAGTGCAGACTATAGGTGTGCATTCGGCAATAGCTGAAATGAAAAAATACCCAAAAAATACCTTATCGGTATCTATCGGGTATCTCTGATCTGTATTTGGCTACCGGTATAGCTGAACCCAAAAAAGCTGATATTATCTGGCTTTTTTTCAGCTTCATTTTGCTATACCAAAAAAAGGTCAAAACCTAGCAGCCTGAGCCAGCAGTCAGCTGTTGGGTTTAAATGCCATTCTTTTCCTTCCCCAGATTCGGGAGGGAAAGAAAGGCATTTTAAACATTCCTGAGTTCCCTGCCTGAACTTCTCCAGGTGCCCCACGGCTGCAGGGCACCTGGAGAAGATCAGGCAGGGAACCTAGGCATGTTTGTTCAGGCTCAGGGAAGGAAGGCAGCATTTCTGCTCAGGCTCAGAGAAGAAAGGCTGCTGCAGGCTGGCTGGAGAAGCAAAGGGCAGGCATGCAGACATGCCGCCTTCCTTCCCTGAGCTTCTCCGCTTTTGTGGAGAAACTCGGGGAGGGGGCATGTTTAAATGCCTTTCTTTCCCTTCTCCAGATCGGGGAAGGAAAGAAAAGCATTTTAAACATTCCTGGGTTTCTTTCCTAATCTTCTCCAGGTGCCCCACAGCACTTGGGACATCTGGAAAAGATCAGGCAGGGAACCCAGACATGTTTTCATGCCTGGCCTTTGCTTCCAGTTTGGTGCAGTGGTTAAGCACTTGGACTCTAATCTGGTAGAACTGGGTTTGATTCCCCACTCCTCCACTTGCAGCTGCTGGATGACCTTGTTCTCTCAAGGACAGCTCTTCAAAGAGCTCTCTCAGCTCCACCTACCTCACAGGGTGTCCATTGTGGGGAGGGAAAGAGAAAGGAGATTGTAAGCCACTTTGAGACTACAAGTGAAGGGCAGGGTATAAATACAATCTCTTCTTCTTTTTCTTCTTCCTCCTCCTCCTCCTCCTTCTCCCCCTCCCCAGGCAGCCCACCATGGCAGGTTGATTGGGGAAGGGATGGGCAGGCATGCAGACATGCCTCCTTCTTTCCCTGAGCCTCTCCGCTTTTGTGGAGAAACTTGGGGAAGTGGAGGGGCATGTTTAAATACCTTTCTTTCACTTCCCCAGGCCTGTTGTTTGCTTCCCCAGCCAGCCTGTCATGGCAAACATGCTCTCTTCCTTCCCAGAGCCTCTCCGCTTTTGCAGAGAAACTCAGAGAAGGGAGGGAAAGGAGGGGCATATTTAAATGCCTTTATTTACCTTCCTGAGATTAGGGAGGGAAAGAAAGGCATTTTAAACATTTCTGGGCTCCCTGCCTGCCGTTCACCAGCTACCCCATGTCAGCTAGAGAAGGGAAGGCAGAGAGCCCAGGCTTTCCCTTGTCAATTTCACTCACAGCTGACTGGCGGGGAGTGAAACTGACAAGGAAATCTGTTAGGGCTCCCAGAGGGAAAGAAGGCACCTCTGGTGGTGTATATTAGACCCGAATATATTTGGGAATACCAAATATTTTCCCAATCCAAATATTTTACCGGCATTGGGCATTGGGCTGGGAAAATTCAGCATTTACTGATTTTTGGGGGGGTCTGATTTACCCAAAGCTTTTATAGATGGATGGATGGATGGATGGATGGATGGATGGATGGATGGATGGATGGATTGATAGATGGATTGATAGATAGATGATAGATAGATAGATAGATAGATAGATAGATAGATAGATAGATAGATAGATAGATAGATAGATAGATAGATAGACAGATAGATCCACACACACATACATACTCCTAGAGCAGACTGAGGGATATTTTCAGATCCAGGGCTATAGATGAAGGTACAGATCTTTTCTCTGTCACTTTGCACCTTTAACCTGCTTTTTCTGGTTCACCTATTGCAGCCCTTCGTGAGACGTGTGATTTAGCCATGATTTGGACTGCTGAAATATGCTCTGTTTTAGGCTGCTTTTTAAGACTGTTCATGAGATTATACTGGTTCAAAATACACTGGCTAGGCTGCTAGCAGGTACAAGTTCCAGGGGTTACTTACCAGTTCTAAAATACTTCCCACTGGCTTCCAGCTTTCTTTTTATTTTATTATTAAGGCAAACTTATTCCACTTTTTCCCCCAATGAAGAAGCCAAAATAGCTTACAAAAATAACAAAATTCAACGAACAAACAATGTAAACAAAGTACAGTTTAAGAGTAAAGAAATACAACAAATTGTGTTCTTTGGAGCCAGATCAATGCATAGCTCTTCCCACAGGCTCAGATATCCCTGCCTCATCATCCCTAGTCACTTCTTTTTTAAAAAATAAAAAGTCCCAGATGCTTTTAATTTTCATTTTGGTTGTTCTTTTCTGGACTTATTTGAGATCTTTGATATCCTTTTTGAGATGTGTTGACCAAAACTGTGCACCATATTTCACTCAATTCAGTTTGCAAAATTCTATTCAGTGATGTTAGCCTGCAGGTATTGACAGCTCTTCTATGTGCCTGAGATTCTTCCAGCAAGGGGGATCCTTAAATGACCAGTTTCTGGATCATGGTAAACTATCTTCTTAATATAATAATTCCCTTACGTATTAGCCATTTCCATCTCTCCCTCTGGCTGTGCAATGTGCTCCATCAGCCATTGGCCCATCAACTGCCACTCAAGAGTAATCGTGTGCCATTGGATGGATGCTGGGTCTGCTCCTCTTCCCTGCCCACTGCCGCCTCAGCCACTGTTCCCTGTCAGATAACTGCCAAACAGCTATCTCTCCTGATGAAGACACTTCTCCTGTGGTATTAACTTTCCCTCAGTGGCTGTTGCTAGGCAACCAAGCTTGGTTCTTTTTTTATAACAAAGATTTTTATTGGAATATATTCAACATTGTTAAACACAATTTCCAAATCAACTTATAAACTATATCCCTTCCCCCTTCCCCTTCCCCCAATAGGCTTCCAACACTGCTATTGCCAATAACAAAGAAAATTTAACAGTAATCAGGTTTAAACTTATAGCAATCGATAAACCAGGTAACATATTTTTTGTGTACAGAAATCTGACTCATCTAACCTAATTCCATTTTCAATAAGAATCAAGATTATACATTTTCCCTTTCATTTTATATTCAGTTTCCATATATATTTTCAGGTCTTCCCATTCATTTAAATACTGTTCTGCCATTTGTCCATTTAAAGCAACCAAGCTTGGTTCTGTCCATAAAAAGACAAAGGAATGAAGCCCTTTCCAGGCCTTTGTGGGGAACTCATCAAGGCCAGTCCTGACGAGGGTTGCCAACTCCAGGTTGGGAAATTTGAGGGGTGGACCCTGCAGAGGGTGAGGTATGAGGAGGGGTGGGACCTCAGACAGCTACAATGCCATAGACTCCATCCTCCAAACCAGCCATTCCCTCCTGGGGAGCCATTGTTGCTAATCTCCAGGTGAGTTATCGAACCGACAAACACAGTGATAAAAATGACAATGACATTTAATGAATCTTATGAACATCAAATTATATTACAATTGAAACTTTTACATTATTACTAAGGAAATTCTAACATTCTCAATGAAAAGTCCTTCATCCTCAATGAGTACCCAGTTATAAACTCATTTCACCAATGTTCCTCAGGGGTAATCTTATTATATTGGAAGGTGTCAGCCTTTTGATACAGCTTAATTTACAGCTTTTACTTTCTTCAAAATTTTCAGCTTAATTTCTTCTTTATTTTCTTCAAATTGTCTTCTGGTTCCATTTTCAAATTATTACAGCTTAACTTCTTTTTACTTTCTTCAGATTATCCTGGAACAAATGTGGTTATTTAGTATGAAAAGAAACATGAAGCTGAATGGAATATTGTTTTGTTGTAATTTTAAATTATTTTAAAAATTTAACTTTTAACTTACTTCTAGTTTCATTTCAAGTGTTTCATTTAGAAGCAAGCCAGTTAATTTATTCTTAATAGCAGCAACCAGTCCTGTTATCTATCTGGCTGGAGGCCTTCTTTTTTTTAAATGGCTGGCAATTGCTCTCTATCTCAAGTTGTTGGTTCAATTGCTCTCTAGTTGTTTATAGTGGAAGCACATCAGTCCTCTTTTCTACCCAACTAGAAGCCTTCTTTTTAAATTCCAGGAAATGTAAGGGATGGAGCCTGGAGAGGGTGAGATTCAAGGAGGGGTGGGACCTCAGACAGGCACACTGCCATAGACTCCAGCCTCCAAACCAACCATTTCCTCTTGGGGAACCATTGTTCCAATCTTCAGGGGACTCTGTGTCATTATACTTTGCTGAGGTTGCCACAGCAGATTGACGATGAATGCCCAAGGCTGGGGCACTCTCCCAGAGCCTTTTTATAGAGCTCATTGTATTTCCACAATGGGCCTTATTCCTAGTTGTGCTAGTATTGTTCTTTTCGATTTAAAAAAATCAACAGTTTTCATCATGACTGAGATTTTGTTTTGTTTTTGCTGTTCCTTCTTAGTATTCCTGATTATGTTAAAATTGATTTTGGTTAGGTGTTCACTTTCTGAAAGTGATGGGTAGATAGCCATCAAAAACTTTGCCTTAGTGCTTTTTTTTTTTTTTTTTTTTGCTTTAGCCCTCAAGGTGGGTGCTAGTGTCTTGGTTTATTAGAGAGATGGGTGACTTGGAGTGTGCTGGGAAACCTATAAGGCAGTATTGGTGGAAAAATTGGAGTGAATTTGACAGAGCATACTATAGAACTCGTTGGAAGGCCAGGTTGATAGTGGTAAAGAAATCATACTACTCTGCTACCATTAGATCAGTTAGCTCACAGCTGGGCTGCAGTCACACACACTAAATAATCTGCTTTCAATCCACTTTCAGTGCACTTTCCAACTGGATTTTTACTGTGTGAACTGGCAAAATCCAGTTTAAAAGTGCATTGAAAGTGGATTATTTAGTGTGTGTGACCACAACCTTGTTTATTTGGAGGACTCATTTGTCCTAAACTGCTTTCAGTCTGGCTTCAAGAAATGCTATGGGAAAGAGACGGCTTTAGTTGATGATCTCCATTTGAATGTAGACAAGGCGTATTGTTGCCCTGCAAGGCTTTTTAGCCTCTTTTTGGACTGCAATAAAATAATAAACTGTGCCAGTGCGTGTGTAAGGAACTGAACCACATGGTAACCTTCCCAGATGCCAGCAGAGACTGCACCCAGGCAAGAGACGTGTCTCCTGACCAGCCCAGCAGCTCCAGTGCCCAGCAGAGGTTACCAGCCTGTTTCTCATGAAGGAAATATGAAATAAAACCAGTACACACCAGAGCACAGTAACATGTTTTGATAAAATACCAGATATAGGAACTCCAAAAACGCCATTGAGAGTTCCTTCTACAGCAGGCAGCCTCTTTCCCTCCCCCACCTTCACCTGCAAGACCTCACGTAGCCTGGCAGGGTCTATTCATCGTTGCCTAGTTACTGATTGAGAGCCATCAACATCCGGGCTAAGGCCATCAAGAACACAATAGAATTGGCCGGATGACTCATCCTGGCTATCACCTGGTGTCAGACATGAGTAAGTTTCTAGCTCTCAGTATTGACCATCCCTCAGGCACACCTCCACACACGTCCCCTACATCTTCCAACCAATAGGGTGCTTTCAGGGACGGACTACCAGGAGGCGGGAATCAGGGAGGTAACCAGCCCCCACCTTCCTGCTTATAAGGGGATGCCAGACCACAGGCCCTCTCTCTCTCTACGACCCCTATCGAACCTTTGACCCTCTTATGTCCAGCTTGCTATCCCCCAACCCTTACCTCCATCTTTAAACTCTGGTCTGCAGGCCGAGTTTCCACGTGACAATCTGCTGGTCAGACCACGTGGCCCCATTTTTCTTAGTTTCTTTCCCCTCCATTTTTCCTGAGGAACACTCTGCACAAAAGGGACCAGTAAGTATTGCCCACCAACAAGTTACCTGCTAATGCAAATGTGCTTTGCCTCTCTCTGTATTTCTTAGGCCTTGAATAATTGTGTGTGAGCTTGTGTAATTGTTTGCGTGTGCAGAACTTCAGTAAAAGACTTTATTTTCAACCATAAAAAGTCTCCTGGTCTGTTACCAACACCTCCCGGCGGGGCTGACCTCTGTATACACAGGTGTTTCGCTCTCGCAGCCGATTGCTTATTAATAATCAATCAAATTCCCCTCGTTATTATTCATAATAACGCGCAATCAGGCTAACAGTATGTCTCTCAGTTGCTCTTGTTTGACTTATCACCAGTCTTTGATACTATCAACCATGCCATCTTGTTGAAAGATTTTGAGATAGAAGTTGGTATTCTGGGATGTGTGTGGTTTAAAAATTTCCTTATGGATCAGATTCAGAGGTGGCTGTTATCATCAATATGGGAAGTCCACAGGGCTAATAAATGTTATTCTTCATGCAATTTAATCTCTATGTAAAACCCTTAGAAGAAATTATCAGTATGCTGAAAACACCCATTTCTATATTCCATTGTCTAAACTGCTTGGAGCAGCTGTAGTGGCCCTGATCCAGTGCTTAGTGGCTAAGTGATTAGTTGAAACTGAATCCTAACAAGACAGAAGTGATGCTTATTGAGTAGGCTGAGATCTTGGAGAGTATTATGCTTCCCACATCTGAAGTTGTTCAGCTGACCCTTGATGAATCATTTAAAAGTCTGGGGTTATAAATGAACCCATCATTATTGCTGGAAAGCCAAGTTATTGCAGCTGCAGAAATTGTTTCTTCCCAGTTTCATTTAGCCTAGAAGTGACTCCCTACCTTGATCCAGTTAATCTGACCATGTTGATCCATGGCACAGTAACCCTGAGGTTAGATTATTGTGATGTACTCTGCATGGACTTGACTTTGACGACAGCTTGGAAGCTCTAGCTGGTACAGAATGCTGCGACTTGATTGCTGTTGGGAGTAGGGATTAATTCCCCCGGAATTACAGCTCATCTCCAGACTACAGAGATCAGTTCCCCTGGAGAAAATGGATTCTTTGGCACTGTATCCCACTGAGGTCCCTGTCCTCCACAGCCCCATTCTTTTTTTGTGGCTCACAACTTGTGATGAGGTCAGGGAGGCTTCCACACTTCTGTTTCTCCACATATGTACAATTGAGGACTTTTTAAATAAAGGGAACAATTTGTGCAATTTTAGGTGTTTTTCATTGCATTGCTCATCGTATATATTATACTTTTTGGTTGCATTTTTCTTCAGTTTGTTAATCCTGTTTTATTATTTGTGTTAGATAGTTTCCTAGATCATTCTCTAATTTTGTTATCTAGCTTTATTTCATTGTTTGTTATACGTATTATAGCATTCTTGTGGCATTAGTTTCAGCAAGAAAGGTGGACTAGAAATGAAGTAAGGAAGTAAATAAGTTCTAGAGAGGGAGCTAAGGAAGAAGGGAGAAAGATGTTTCAGTCCCACTCCAAGCCCAGAAGGTGGATAAAGCCTTGTAGATTCACTGGCATTGTGCCCAGGAACACTGCTGCAAGACCATTCCAGGCACCAGTGCCCAATGATAGGTGGCTTTCCAAGGCTTCCGAGCACATTTCCCAAAACTCCTGGCAACCAGGATGCTGTTGTGAGCATGTCCAGAACATCTAGAATGGCATTACATTATTACATGACATGTAACTTCCCAGTGTTTCTAAGTCCTTAGTAAGGCAGTGAGCAAACAGGGCAGTGATGTTCTCTTGCACACCTATTGTACCCTCAATCATTATTACATGAAATTATTTCACAGCAGTTTCTTGATTCTGGAAAGAATGTTATGGAGCATCACCAGGATAGATGCTATGAATGGTATATCTATGTGATGATACCCACATGTTTTTAAAAGTTTAATTAACATTTGTAAATATCTGCCAGCAGAGTTAGGTCCATTGGATGCTGAAGCAATAGCCTGACGGGCTACTCTTAGTGGTGGCAGCAGCAGAAAGGAAAACACCAGACAACCATTGCCTTTCCCCTGCTTCATTTTTTTTCCTGAAGAGATACTGGCACAAGCTCCTTTAGCTGCTTCTCCCTCAAGCAGAGAGGGTGGAAAGCTGCACAGAGTCAGTCAGACTTTGTGGGCTGTTACTAACACCACTGTTCAGAACAGCAGCTCTGAGCCTGGGGCAAGGTCAGAGCAGGTCAAGAAGATGAGCATCCTTGTTGGATACTAAGCATGAAAGATCTTTCACTTTTCCTTTCCTTTTTTGTAGTGAATTTTCACAGTGCCCTGCATCCCATGTTTTTAGATTTCTAATTTAACTAGGAAAATTTCTAAAATTAATCCAGGAATTAGAGCTTTGGTTCACGTGTGTTTTCTTTCCATTCTCTTATCAGTGGGCATTTATGGACTGATGAATCACTACAAAAAGTGGTCAATATACATATAGTGGCACCATGATTCTTTTTATGTAATGTATACTGGTACAAACCAGTTTGGTGTAGTGGTTAAGAGCGGTGGGCTCTAACTTGGAGAACCAGGTTTGATTCCCCACTCATTCACATGCAGCCAGCTGGGTGACCTTGGTCCCAGTTCTCTCAGAGCTGTTCTCTCAAGAGCAGATCTCTCTTCTTCTTCTTCTTCTTCTTCACAAAGGGAGCTTTAACTCTCAGGAAACTACCCAGGAAATCTTGTGAGTCTTTAAGGACTCATATCTTGCTCTTCTACTACACACCAACATGGCTACTCACCTGAACTATCACCAACAAAAGAATCTTTATATAAGAGTATCACCCAATTAATTTTTGTGGTTTTTTTCCAGTATTGGTAGACAGCAGGAAATACACATATGAATGGAAGGAATGGAAGGCTGCAAGAAACAGTGCTTTCTATGAAATACAGAAATGTAAAAAAAAAAAAAAAAGGAAGGAAGAAAAGAAAGAGCAACACTTATAATGTTTGAATTCCCTTTCAAAAACAAGACTGGGTCATTCAGAACTTTAGGAAAAATCTGGATTAGGTGAATTTCAGAAATTTTCCTGTCAAGCTTCCCACCGTCCACCAAGCATTCCCTTCTGTTGATTAGTACATGGCTAGCACAGTAATCAAGGTGGTCAGCATAGTGCATCATGAGGAGAAGAATCACCATGTCCCATAGTATGTCATTGTTTTGTAGCAACTGCCTCCTGTTTTCCATTCTCCACTCCCAGCTCTTCTAGGTCTCTCGTCCTTCCAGATAACCAGTTTAGGTGGTTATTATTTGTTTGTTTTAACTGAAACAGCTCCCTCATGGATCACTGCCTTGTCGTGGCGAGGGGGCTTGCGTGGTTCGATGAGGCTGTGGGCTATGCCGTGGAGGGCCACCCAGGACGGACAGGCCACAGCAGAGAACTCAGACCAAGCGTGATCCCCTGGAGAAGGAAATGGCAACCCACTCCAGTATCTTTGCCAAGAAAACCCCATGGACAGTAACAAAAGGCTAAAAGATATGACGCCGGAAGATGAGCCCCTCAGGTCGGAAGGTGTCCAATATGCTACTGAGGAAGAGCAGAGGGCAAGTACGAGTAACCCCAGAAAGAGTGAAGCGGCTGGGCCAAAGCCGAAAGGACGCTCAGTTGTGGATGTGTCTGACGGTGAAAGGAAAGTTCGATGCTGCAAAGAACAATACTGCATAGGAATCTGGAATGTAAGATCTATGAATCAAGGTAAGCTTGACGTGGTCAAAAATGAGATGGCAAGAATGAACATTGACATCTTGGGAATCAGTGAACTAAAGTGGACAGGAATGGGCGAATTTAACTCAGAAGACCATTATATCTACTACTGTGGCCAGGAATCCCGTAGAAAAAATGGTGTGGCCTTTATAGTCAACAAGAGAGTGAGAAAGGCAGTATTGGGATACAATCTCAAAAATGACAGAATGATCTCGGTCCGAATCCAAGGCAAACCATTCAATATCACAGTAATCCAAGTCTATGCCCCAACCACTGCTGCAGAAGAGGCTGAAGTGGACCAGTTCTACGAAGACCTACAACAGCTCGTAGAACTAACACCAAAAAATGATGTCCTCATCATCATAGGGGACTGGAATGCTAAAGTAGGAAATCAAAAGGTAACCGGAATAACAGACAAATTTGGCCTTGGAGAACAAAATGAAGCAGGGCAAAGGCTAACAGAGTTTTGTCAAGAGAACACGCTGGTCATAGCAAACACCCTTTTCCAACAACCTAAGAGGCGTCTCTACACATGGACATCACCAGATGGGCAACACCGAAATCAGATTGACTATATAATTTGCAGTCAAAGATGGAGAAGCTCTATCCAGTCAGTAAAAACAAGACCTGGAGCTGACTGTGGCTCAGATCATGAGCTACTCATTGCAAAATTCAGACTTAAATTGAAGAAAGTTGGGAAGACCACAAGGCCATTCAGATTTGACCTAGATCACATCCCCGATGAATATACAGTAGAGGTGAAGAATAGGTTTAAGGGACTAGATTTGATAGACAGAGTGCCTGAAGAACTATGGACAGAGGTCCGTGACATTGTAAAGGAGGCAGCACTCACCGCCATCCCAAAGAAAAAGAAATGCAAAAAAGCAAAGTGGCTGTCTGATGAGGCTTTACACATAGCAGAGGAAAGAAGGAAAGCTAAAGGCAATGGGGATAAGGAAAGATTTGCCCAATTTAATGCAGATTTCCAGAGAACAGCAAGGAGAGATAAGGAGGCTTTCCTGAATGAACAATGCAGAGTAATAGAGGAAAACAATAGATTGGGAAGGACTAGAGATCTCTTCAAGAAAATTGGAGAAATCAAGGGAACGTTCCATGCAAAGCTGGCCATGATAAAGGACAAAAACGGTAGGGACCTAACAGAAGCAGAAGAGATTAGGAAAAGATGGCAAGAATACACAGAAGAACTATACAAGAAGGACCTCGATGTCCTTGACAACCACGATGGTATAATCACTGACCTCGAGCCAGACATCCTGGAAAGCGAAGTTAAATGGGCCTTAGAAAGCATTACTAACAACAAAGCTAGTGGAGGTGATGGTATCCCAGCTGAGTTATTCAGAGTCTTAAAAGAAGATGCTGTTAAAGTGCTGCACTCAATTTCCCAACAAATTTGGAAAACACAACAGTGGCCACAGGATTGGAAAAGGTCAGTTTACATTCCAATCCCAAAGAAGGGCAACGTCAAAGAATGTTCAAACTATCGCACAATTGCACTCATTTCACACGCTAGCAAGGTCATGCTCAAAATCCTACAAGCTAGGCTCCAACAGTATGTGGATAGAGAACTGCCAGAAGTACAAGCTGTGTTTCGAAGAGGTAGAGGAACTAGAGATCAAATTGCCAACATTCGCTGGATTATGGAGAAAGCAAGAGAGTACCAGAAAAACATCTACTTCTGCTTCATTGACTATGCTAAAGCCTTTGATTGTGTGGATCACAATAAATTATGGCAGGTTCTTAAAGAGATGGGAGTACCAGACCACCTCACCTGTCTCCTGAGAAACCTGTATAAGGGTCAAGAAGCAACAGTTAGAACCGGATATGGAACAACTGATTGGTTTAGCATAGGAAAAGGAGTACGACAAGGATGTATATTGTCACCTTGCTTATTTAATTTATATGCAGAGTACATCATGTGAAATGCTGGCCTGGATGAATCACAAGCTGGGGTTAAGATTGCTGGGGAAAAGATCAATAACCTCAGATATGCAGACGATACCACTCTGATGGCAGAAAGTGAAGAGGACCTCAAGAGCCTCTTGCTCAGGATGAAAGAGGAAAGTGCAAAAGTGGGCTTGAAGCTCAACATCAAAAAAACTAAGATCATGGCATCTGGCCCCATCACTCCTTGGCAAATAGAAGGGGAAGTCGTAGAAGTAGTGACAGACTTCACTTTCCTAGGATCCCAGATCACTGCAGATGGTGACTGCAGCCATGAAATTAAAAGACGCCTGCTCCTTGGGAGGAAAGCGATGGCAAACCTAAACAGCATGATAAAAAGCAGAGACATCACCTTGCCAACAAAAGTCCGCATGGTCAAAGCAATGGTATTCCCCGTAGTAATGTATGGCTGCGAGAGTTGGACTATAAGGAAGGCTGAGCGCCGAAGAATAGATTCTTTTGAACTATGGTGCTGGAGAAGACTCTTGAGAGTCCCTTGGACTGCAAGGAGATCAAATCAGTCAATCCTAAAAGAAATCAACCCTGACTGTTCCCTTGAAGGCCAGATCCTGAAGCTGAAGCTCAAATACTTTGGCCACCAAATGAGAAGGGAGCATTCACTGGAGAAGACCCTGATGCTGGGAAAGATTGAAGGTCAAAGAAGAAGGGGACGGCAAAGGATGAGATGGTTAGACAGTGTCATCGATGCAACGAACATGAAATTGAGCAGACTTCAGCGGACAGCGGAAGACAGGAGGGCCTGGCGTAATCTGGTCCATGGGGTCGCGAAGAGTCGGACTCGACTGTGCGACTGAACAACAACAACAACTGAAACAGACAGACACATGGGAACTGTTCAGTCTGATCATACCCACGTTTCTTCAGTAGCCAAGTGCCAGTGAATTGGACTTCCTTCAAACTAGGAGTGCAGAGGTTTGTGGTGTTCCTTCTGTCCTGTAGAGTTTGTGTGAGCTTCATGGAAATATGGCCATGACTCACCGCAATGGCCAGGATTGCAGTGCGGGCACCTGAGGGTCTGCAGGAGGCGTTCCTGCCCTGACCAGTTGGCCAGCAAAGGCAGGAGCCACCATGCTTGGCTCTGTGTCAGCAAGGGGCTGGCTCTGGTAGGTGCACTGGGGTTTTTTTTTGGCAGGCTTGGATGTGAGACTCACTAGGGCAGTTAAACCAGGCTGCCTGTGTCCTCAGCAGCATGGTTTTTCCGGCTCCCCACCCTCCCTCCCATTTTATAATGATGTAGATGTGTTTTTATCACAGCTTGAGTGGTTTTGGGCATTGGGGTGGATCCTTTTGGGGGGGAGATGGGCCTGCACATCCACCTCTCCTGTTTGGGGGACTCCAAAGTTTGAGCCACCACATGGTATGCCCAGCTTGGGGCTGTTCATGGGCTCACCCCAGGTGACGAACAATACCACTCAGCAGCACCTGCCCTTGAGTTACCAACAAATACTGTCACTCTCTGTGTTCTCCCCATCAGGCGGGCTGTGGAATGTCCATCGAGCAGCAGGTGGGTGGCTCAGTACCCTATGCTTTGTCAATGCTCCTTGCATGTAATCAATAAAAGCTGTGGCCTGCTTTTATTCCACAAAAATGTAGTGTTGTGTATTTTGTTACTCTGCACAAGAAGTTCAAAACTAAGAGGCAAACTGGAAGAGAAGTGGCAGAGAAAGGAGGGAACATGATAAGGGAGAAAAAGAAGGATACAATTGATTGTTTCACGTTACATTGAGTAAGATGTTGGAGAGTTATTTTACCCAACCAAAGATTTAGCAGTTTTTAGTAATCCTAGATAAACAGAGAGAAATAGGTTTAATCCAGTTTCAGATCAAATTAAGTAGCTTCCTAAATGATACTCTTCTTGTAGCGGAGCAAGTTAAATGAATGATCAAATTGTTTTGCGTGATAATATTTTATGTGCTGTTATTTAGCTTCCAGAGAATATGCTGATTAAATTCCATAGGCGTTGTTTTTGTGGTACTTTGCCCACCATGTGATTGTGTGCACATGCAGGTTTTACACAAAATATTTGCTTTAATAAGACAGAGCAAATTATGAATTATGAATTACATTTCCAGACTGAGTTGTATTTATCTTAGCATTGATCTTTTTTGTATATAGATTTTACTTACCTTAGCACTGTTGCCTTACAACAAGCCTCAGTCGCTATTACTACTAAACAAGTTTCCACTTTAATTCTAGTTTAACTAAAATGAACTTTGGTGCCACCATACATACGATTGCACCAAGGATCTTTATCTGCTCTGTTTTTAATGATGTGGCCATGCATTTCTCAGCATTAATTAAAGCACCATGTGAAAATAATCTTGATTTTATTGTGCATATATTCATAATCTATATAGCCAGCCTTTTGTTTTCTTTATATAACATCATTTCACATCAGACAGAAGGCCTCTGGGAAAGTGAGGAAGGGAAATAGGTTGGGGTTGGCGGCATTTTAATCTTGTAGTGAGAGCAAAATCTCGAAGCTTGGGCACATCATGCAAGCAAAAATCTCTGTACTAAATTATGGCATAGAGGATGATTCCTAGTACATCAATCGCTCTTTGGAAATAAGAACAGCCCATTTGAAACTTTAAAATCCCCACAGAAATTTGGATGAGAATGTTTCAGAAGTATTTTTAAGTGGGATCAAAGTTTTGGAAACTGTTTTCATGTTTGAGCAGCCAGTGATTTGGTTTACATCCTGCTTGTCCATTTTGAGTAGAGAAGGGCACAAAATGGCTCATGCACTAAAATTTGTGACGAATTTTGGCCTGTTTGTGGTTTGCAAAGCAAAGTTCATAGCAGGGTGACCGGCATGAACTTTCTATGAACTTTCAAGCTCTTTGTGGTGGTTTGTGGTGGTTGGTGAATGGATACATTTCCAGACAGACTGTCTCCACTCAGTTAAAATGTTTACCAAACATCAAAGCAACAGTATATGTGTGGGGGGGTGGCATTTCCAGCCTTGGAAACACCAGTAGGGGGCCTCCAAATCTTATCAGGCACTGCTGGCTGCTAATACAGAGTTCCCATTCTCTCTATGAGCTGAGAATGCTATATATACCCTCAGCGCAGCTCCGCACCATCTCCTCTGTTTGGTGTTGGCAATTAGAGAGAGAGGCAGGGAACTTTTTAAAAGGAGAGCACATTCATTTATTCCTGATTGTGATAGGCTTTGAGTGTTCGGTGAACTCAGGACTCCGAGCCACCCCATCTCTCTGCTCATGTCAAGTGGGCATAGCTACTGGATGACTTGGCTGAGGACTCATACCCTCCTGACTGTGAACTCCTCTACCATGCTGAGGTTTGGATATTAGTAGACTCAGTGTTCTCAGCCACCCAGTCCTTCTGCTCATGCTGAACAGAGGGGCTTAGCTACTGGGTGCCTTGGCTGAGGACCCATATGCTCCTGATTGTGAACTCCTCTCCCTTGTTGGGGTTTGGGGGATAGGTGGACTCAGGGCTCTGAGCTACCCCATCTCTCTGTCATGCCCAGTGGTGGGGGCTGAGAATGTCTCTGGACACTTCTGGGAGGACGGGAGAGAAGACTCATGGTCACGCAAGAGAGATTGGGCCAGATGACTGCTTTGTGTGAGCAGTACTCCAGGGGATCGGTGTTGGTGGGCTCAGGGGACTTGGCAAGGTACTCTCTCACCACCACCAAATTCTCTGCCATTGCATGCCTGGCATTCCCACTGTTGCTAACCTCTCAGTTCACCACCACCAGTAGTGGGGATTCTCCTTGCTGGCCTCCCAGGGAGAAGTGCTAGGCTGAAGCTCCTCCTCCTTCCCAGCCTCTTCCACCCACCGTTCCTTCTGGCCATGTCTGCTGGTCTGTGGCCTTCACACTTCTCTGCAGAGTTCATACTTCCATTGCATGAACTCTGCATCCTGAAGATCAAAGCTGCCTTTTATCCGGGGGTCACAGATACAGGCCAGCTTGTATTCCCCTTTCTTGCAAAGAGGATGCAACCTGGTGATGATGCCCCACCTGCAACCTCTCTGTCAAGGCCCTGACCCATAGGAGAATAGCGGTTCTGTCAGTGCCTGGTTGCAGTGGGGAGGCCATTGCCTGGTACAGCCCTCAAATCAGGGGGATGATGTGCTCCAGACATTGGTGGTGTCCTGGAAGGGCTTGAGGATACACTCCATTTGAGAGAGGGTCAGCCAGTTGTAGGAGCCGATGCTGAGCTTACTCTTCCCCATGTAAGATGGTCATGGAAGGGATGACATCCTGCACCACACTCTTCTGCTTCACCAAACATGCAATCCTGGCCTAGGTGGAGTTCCTCATTCCTCTCCCTCTACTTCTCGTACAGCAGAAGGGCAGACTTGATGCTGTGTGAGAAGTGGGTAACCAGGTGCTGGCAGGTCTCTAGCAAGGACCCCATCTTGAGAGGGGCAGCATCCCAGGTGGCCTTCACTGTGCTCCCATCCCCAGAGCATCCTTCACCACCAGGGAAACGTGTGCTAGGCAGATGATGCCCTGGAGGCACACAGCCTTCACCACTGCCAGCATGTTGGCACTAGTGCCTATGACCATGTGGCCATGGATGATGTTGCTGCCACCCACTCACTCCCTCAGACTACTCCGTATCATGGTGGAGATGTTTTGCACTGTGTGGTCTGCATCCATCCCCTACACAGGGAGCAGAACCATTTTGTAGCCCGGTGGCAGGACCGTCCTCTCCTAAGCCATGGGCCATGCCCCAACAGACCTGCTGGCTGCTCCAGAGGTCTACTATAAAGTGCACAGTTCTGCATTGTGCTCTGGAGAGCTGAGCCTTGACCATGGCCACTGCAGCTGTCAAAAGACTGTCCTCCACTAGAGGGAAGAGTTGGCCATCTGCAGCAATCATTCTGCCGACAAAGTGAGAGACTCCTTCCTGGGTCCTTCACTTAGCCCTTTTCATCTCTTGGAGGGTGGCCTGCCTTGATGTCCCACTCACAGCATCCTGAGTGCAAGGAGCCTTTCTTGGAGGAGCCTCCTGCTCCCCCTCCACTTCCCCCTGCTGAGAAGGAGTGGGCCTCTTCTTCTGCTGACTACCACTCTTTCCTCCAGCAGCAACATACTGAGGTGCACCCTTTGCAGATGCCTCCAGACATGGGTGTGGCACACCTTACACTCTGCTACATAAGGATCACTGGGGAGTGTGCGGAAATGTTTTCAAACTGTGAGCTGGAAACAGGGTCTCAGGATTGGAGAAGATGGGAGGCACAGCTGCTTTCTTGTGCTGGGCTTGGAGGGGCCATGGAGGGTTGTACTAGAGGTGGAAGCAGCAGTTGGGATGTGGTAGGGGAGGATGCTCTCCCCATGCCCAGTTGAATCACTGCTGTCAGAGTCCTCCGCTCCAAAGAGTGGGCAGTGCTAATAACTCTTTTGCCTCTGTGGAGAGCCCCAGTAATAGATCAGGGGAAGGAGACTCCAAGCCCCCTGGTGATGCCCTCCTAGGGCTGGGCTCCAATAGGCTTGCAGGATGGGTTTGATGTCCAGGTCTGGGGGCCTGTGGTATGCAGGGTGTGTAGGAATCCTTCCCCCCACAATAAGCACACTTTGCACCCACTTTCACCCTCAAGTCACACAGAGGTGTTCACACCCAGGAGAGGTGGGAGGGTTTAATGTGGGAGACCCTTTTGGGGAATACATAACTGGAACCCCAGAAATGTAATCTGCCCCCAACTTGGAGAGATTGTAGAGGACTGGGAGGCAGGGTGAAGTTCCCTGGGTGGGTAGTTTGCAGGACGTCCATTATGTACACTTGTGTACATTATGTACATGCCTGACATCTCCCCCAAAAGCCCTTTCCTGGGGGCATCTTTTGAGGGGGCAGAACTTGAACCTCCTAAATACAATCTGCACATAACTTGGAGGTCATGTAGAGGAACATCAGGGGGAAGCCTCCTGCAAGTCTGATGCCTCTAGCTCACACAGGTTATGTTATATACATTCCTGACTCTCCTGAACCCGTGCCTGTCATTTCCCCAGAAAGCACTTTCTGGGGGTTGCCTTTTTGAGGGGCTGTAACTTGGACCCCATAAATCCAATCCTCACCAAACTTGGAGGGCAGGTAGAGGAGAGTCATCCAGAGATCCCCTGTGAGTTTTGTTTCTCTAGCACACCAGATGGGGCATTGTACCACATCACAAACCTCATAAATTGAACTGGTTCATTCGGCGTTTAAAGGTCCATAACAGTTTGTGGTTCACAAACCAGGCAAGCTGTGAACCAGAAACTGAACCATATTTGCTCAGTTTGTGCCCATCCCTAATTTTGAGCAGGGAGCTGAATGTTCAGCAAGCAGTTTTGGTTTCTTGCAAGCAGCTCCAGCCTGTTCACCAGGTCATTTCCTGTCCTGTTTTGCATAATGCATGTTAACTTCCCCACCCATTGCCCACTGCCTTACTGGGATCTGCTACCAATTGTTTCAATGAAGCAGTGAGGGAAAGCAGATATAGATATATACTTGACGCATTAGGTTATTAATGAGAGAGGTCTCTCTCAGTCTGACTTCTTAACCGTTACGCAAGATTTCTTTGTTGCTTAGAGACCAATTTGAAAAGGAAAAAGAAGAAAAGCTGTGCATGGGTAATATAATATCTGGACTTGGTTCCCTTTTGCTTCTTCCTGGGGTCTAGATTCTACATTGACTGAATTCTCCTCTTCGATGACCATCCTAGGATGTCACTCAAACATGCTTTGGTTACCTTTGCATTTCAAGGGTTTCTGGCATTAGGCTGCCTCTTGTACTTTTATCTCCCTGGCAGAGGTCTGTCCATTTCTTGATGCAAAAGAGGAGCTGGATGCAGCCTGAGATACAGGGACAGGCCTAGGAGCTAACTAGGATGACTGGCAGTTCCCTTTTGTGTTGTATGTGGGCAAGGGAACAGGGTTGCCTGAGTCACCTCAGGTTTTCTGTCAGCCCAAGTCCACTGCTCTGCTCTCGTCTCATGATGGAAGTATTGCATTTTGAGTCTCGTGGCTACAGGGGTGTTATTACAAAGTTTAAGGATGAGCAGACTTCCCTTCTTCCTTTTCATTGCTTTATCATTTTGTAAGTTCTCTGATTCCATTCCTCCTTAATTCTTATTTAATTTGGAGAATTTGGGGCTGGTTGCTGTCTTTCTCAGCCTAACATACCTTACAGGGCTGTGGTTGTGAGGATAAGATGGAGGAGGGGAGAACAATGTTCTAAGCCATCCTGAGTCCACATCTGGGAGAAAAGTGGAGTATAAATATCTAAAACAAATGGGCAAATGGGAAAAAATTAATCATTCAGAACCACAAAAAAAGGAAGACATTCAAATGAAATAAATTTAGTAAATTTCCCTAATTACTCATAAAGTTCCCAAGACTGATTATAAATGTCTAAGACATTATGTTTGTTCATCTGAAGATGTTATAAATGTCCTGTGTTGGGATTATTTTGAGCTTTAGTTAATCTGGATCTCAGTAATACTAGCATTTGTCTTAGGATGTAGTATTCTGGCTTTTAGTGTCCAACTTGTACATGAAGTGGGTACCCGACGGCACTTCAAGCCATTCCATTAGACCCTTAGTTTTATGGGGAAAGTGAGCAAACAGTAGACACCAAATAATACCACTTGAATTAGGTCAGCATGTAATCCAGAATATTTAGATTAGTTTTCAAGCAGATTTTGTTCATGATCATCTGGTTTTCCAGGTTATATTTTAAGTAATAACCTATAAAATAATCTATGCACAGGGCTGCCAAGGGAGAGGGACTGGGGGACACACAAAATTTGGAGGGCCCAATGTCAGCTTGAGGGGCCTCAGCTGGGCACTCCGACAGCCAACACAGTAGAGTTTAGCCGCTACTCTGCCCTTTCTGCTGAGATCTCTCGCTCCCTCTCCCTCTCTAGCCCATTCTGCATCTAGCATTTGCTCCATTGTGTTATCAAACCCACACTGAAACAGAAAAAGATGTGGCTCAAAAATCTATGCGGATGGTACCATAACACCAAGAGATCAAAGGAAGTGAAACCGGCATGCAGTGTGGAGGCTTCCATTAAATCCAACAATCAAAGAAAGTGAAAGTGGCATGCAATGTAGAGGGGAATTTCTGTTCCATCATGGGTTTGGTAAAACAGTGGAGCAAATGCTAGATGCAGAATGGGCCTCTCTCTCACTCCCAACAGAGAGTGAGAGAGGGATGCTGGAGGTTGGCTCAGTTTCCTCCGCCTGCCTCCTTCCAGCACCTGCGTAGCTAGCCAACCTCATACTCTGCGCACTGGGAAGGCAGCAAGTGGTGCTCCTTCTCCCTTGTATGATGACCTGCATGGCAGCAGCCAGTCCCTTGTCTGTCCTCATCCTCCTTGCATGATCTGCCTTGCAAAAAAACCCCTATTTGTTTACTCTGTTCCTGTTCCATTTCCTGAGCTGCATAGAGAAGATTCTCTACCACAAGAACAGGATTGTCCTTTGGTAAATGAGCCCCTAGCTGGAGGCATTCGAAGAGGTGGGTGGGGGGAGGGGAACTTCTCAATTATCTCTTGCCCAAGAGAAGAGTATGATGGAGGGGGCAGGGCTGTTAAGACTCATGTTGTGATGCTGGAGAGGCAAGAAAGTTTCCAGGCAGTTTCTCAGAATGAGCATCACTGGGAAAAGATCAGTGTCTAAAAAGCAGTGGGAATTCCAGATAAAGCTGCCAACTAACCAAGAAAGAGGGTTGGTTTACATCTCTGTCTTTAATGGCAGCCTGAGCTACAGAAATCATCACGGGGACTTTTGACAAAGCCAGCACTTATTACTGACTTGTTCCTGCAGTTCGTGCTGCTGTGAGATGCACAGAAGTAAGAGCTAGTAAGAAAAAAGTTGGCAACCCCTAGATCTGGGTGAGGATAATTGCAGAGGATTGGAGGGGAGGCATCTGGTGCTGGTGAATGGAAAGGGATGGATGCTGCATGGATTTGGGGATATGGGAATTAGGGAGAATACCAGCCGGGTGGCCAACTATATACAGACCAGGGGAGACACCCCTAGGTCCTACTGGTGGGTTTAAACTTCCCGCCACTGTTCCCATTGGTTCCCCAAAGGAAGATTCAGGAGCGTAGTCTCTATTGTTATTTGGGACTCAAGCTCCAGCTGTGTCACTGTCACCCTGTGTCAGTCAGCAGACACAACAGAGAAGAAGTGAGGGAGAGAATTTAAGGCTGCAGTCCTCCTGTGCATGTTTACATGCAAGTAACCCCCTTCACTGTCACCCTTTGAGTAAACAAGGACAGGATCCAGCTAACTGGAACAAGGCCTAGAAAAAGGGAATGTGCTTGGTTTTTTTAAAAATCAGAAATCTTACACGCTAGCTGGGAAAGGAGAAAGGGGTGGTCTCTCTCTGTTTTCTCCTACTTTCCCCTTCTTTTTCTTTCTGTTTAAGGAGGCAGCAGAAGGGAAGGGGGAGGGGAAGGGGAAAACTGGAGCTAGTTGGATTTCAGTGTCCAGGGTCCAGAGTTGCTTTCCAAATTTGGTGCAGATACAGGATTCTAATTACCTGCCAGGACTTGTTCTTTGTTTCAGAAAACAGATGCTTGGGGGGGAAATGAAAATGCTTGTTAAGAAACACACCTACAGGTACCCTGGTGCCCATGAGTCCAGTTGCAAAAAAGAAAGTACCTATTAGCTCTTATCATCTTCTCCCTTCTTTTCCAAAGCGTCAGTGAAACAGAGAGAGGGAGAGCTCGCAGAGTGCTATGAACTAGATTTCCTCAAATTTGTCTCACCTCATTTAATGTTGACATGTGCTAGATGGTTATTATTTGAAAGTAGGTGGGTGGGTGGGAGGGTTTGCACCATATCTTATTGCAACATGCACTGTGTAAATAAGTTAAGTAAAATCTGCTCTTTAATCATCGTACCCATTTTCCTTTAATGTTTCTTACATAGCAAACAATTATTATTCTATTCATGGATGGTAGCAGCAAGCCGATAATATTTGGTCTTGTTCAGGATCACTTCGGGGGGGGGCAGATGGAATCTTTGTCTGGGCTGCCCATGATGCCTCTTGGCAGCCCTGTCTATGCAATAATTTTATCAGCACTTCAGAGCTGTAGCTATTTTCCTTTTTTATCTGGGTGGCCTATCTCTGTTGTTTGGGATTTGTGTTAAAGTTGAGTCTCATTTAACAGTTACATCTTCTGCAGGTGTGAGCATGTGGGGAAACCCCTAGCAGGTGCTTCTGTGTGGCAACAGCATCCTCTTCTGGGCATGCTCCAGATCACAGCTTGGCATCTGTGTGATTGCTGTGACAGACTGGTTCAGAAAGTAAGGCATTTTATGCTGCTCTGTTCCATTTTTTGGAAGACTCCAACTCTGCCTAGAATCCTCTCACCGCACATTGACTGTAGTGATTTTGGTAATAGAACAGCAAGTTGCTGACTCTTCAGGCTGAGAAAAAAATTAGAAATAGCCAGAGCTAAATAGGCTCGGTGGGAGGGAAGGCAGCATGGTACAGCCTAATCTTGTCAGATCTCAGAAGCTAAGCAGGGACAGGACTTGGATGGGGGACCACCAAGGAAGACCCTGTAGAGGAAAGGCAATGGCAAACCTCCTTTGCTTCTCACTTGCCTTGAAAGCCACTTGTTGGGGTTGCCATAAGTCAGCTGTCACTTGACAGCTCTTTACACACAAACACAAATAGGATTGGAAAGGGGCAGTGACAGGGAAAGAAAAATGTGAATAACGATGGAATGCAAGCCCAAACTCATGCTGAGCTTGCGCTGGTGCGAGGGGGGTGAATTGCCTCCTCGTGAGTCAGGGAAGAGAGGGACGCCTGTGCTGCAAGAAGCGCAGTGCCAGGCAGGGGGCAGAGCCAGCCTATTTAGGCTTGGTTCCTGCCTTCTGCCCCAGCAGTCTTCTCAAGTGCTTGGCTAAGGCGAAGCACGAGCATTGTGCTGCTGTTGGAGGCTTTTGGTCTTTTGTAGCAGCAGCGGCGTGTCAGAGGAGCCTCAGCGGTCAGGCAGGCTTACGAGCGTGGTGTGGTGACTGCGTGGCTGGACGGCATAGGCGATTCCCTGTGAGCAATGGCGTATTCGGGCTGTGCTGAGCGGGCCTAGCAGTGCAGCGGCCTGATTTTTTCGGTGGCGCTATCCGGAGGTATGCGATGCACTCTTGTGGTGACAGTTATCTATGCCATTGTTCAAGCATAAACAGGGTGCATTTTGGTGGGGGGGCACTGGAACAGCATGCTGCAGGATCTAGGGAAGGAGTTCAGGTTTGTGTCCTCCCCTCCCCGCAGAGGCCAGATGGGTGTTGTGGCGTGGTAAGGCTGCCCACCCCTGCGGTCTCTTGATTTTCTTAAAAAAAACAAACAACCATCCTCAGCTAGCAAATAAAGTGGCAGGGGCCATTTTGGAGCAGGAAGAGACTGCAGCTGTTTGAATTTCAAACCGGTGGCCATTTTAAGTGTCTTTTCTTCCTGCAGCCTTTTGAGACTTATAGACACCGGCCATTTTAGGTCTTCTTTGCCTGTGATCATTTTAGGCCTTCATTGCAGCAAAATTTGGGGCTTCTATTTTGGGTCATTTTAAGGCCCTGTGATAGGGCCTTGGGTACACAATTATTCTGCTCGCCCATTGGTGGACAAGAGGTTTGGCTTAGGCAGCGCTATTTCAGGATCCCCCCTGTGGAGCTTTGGCATGGCTCTGAAAAATGTCATCGGTGCTTCTAAAGGCAAACAGCCTGCCCCCAAATGGAGTGGTAATGATCATGCTAAAGGCAAGCGGCCCCTGCCAAAGCAATTTAATGATGGGGCCACACTGGTTAATATGGGTGGCCCAGTGCCTTTAGCAGTAACACCAGGCACTGTTCCAATGCCAGTGTTTTTGGCACCGGCTGCACCTGTCGGCCATGTACAGTCGTCCTCAGCAGCGGTTTCTGCTGGTCCTGTTTCACTGACTATCATGGATGCCTTTTGGGATTCTCCAGTTAGTAGGGCCATTTTGGACAGGTTAGCTGCCATCGAGCAACGTTTAGAAGGTCCTGCACCCACGTTGCAACCTGCTATGTCATCTATGGTGACTTTTCAAATCCAAGTCTTAAATCGTCTCTCCATTATTGAAAGTCGGTGTATAGGTGCTGGGAGCCAGGTTGTCGTTCCTGAGAATGAGGAGGCATGACTGGTTGAAATACAGGATGGCCCAGCTGAACAAGGGATTGAGGAACAGCAAGTGGTGCTTTGCAGGGGTCTGTCACAGGCGTCAGGTAGGCCAGGTTCTACACAAACAGCTGACATCACCTGGCCTTGGGGTCTGGTAGGCTTACAGGCTTCTGCCAGGTCACCCATTTTTACACCAGTAGTGGCACCCTTGCCTGGGGCGGTCAGTACATCTATTCCATCCAGGTCCGTTGGGGCGCCACATGCTCTGCCTACAGCTGATGGGGTAACCCCGGCTTACACTTTGGTGGACCATCAGGGCGGTGGTGGTTTACAGATATTACTGTTTGGGGAATCTTGGCCTGCTTCTATGGGCATGACACCCCCATCCTGTCCTGCACAGCAGCTGCAGGGTGGGGTATGGATGGGGTTTGTTCCTCCTGATCTAGATAATCAAACTTATGAGATGGTGCCAGCAAAAGAGTTGTCATCTGGGGAACTAGCTATGCCTTTAGGTGACCACCTTATGGTGGCTACCAGGGAGAGGATATTATGGGGAGAATACGTAGATGTATTTTCCTTGTTATACAGGGAGCTGGATAAAAAAGATAGAGAAGAGTTGAACAAACGGGACAAAGAGCACTTGAAGTGCTGCAGCGTAGATAGAATCTATGCTAATTGGTACCTCGGCTTTTTAATCTATGCTAGGGTGATTGTTAGGGCACAGCCTGGAAGGGCCTCATCTCTGCTTCAGTATATGGACATGGTCACTTTGCTATGGTGGGGTAATACGATCAGGATGTGAACTGGTGAGCACCTGGGCACTGTTATAAAGGAATTAAAGGGTCCTCCAGGAATGGCTTTCAGGCCTTTGTGGCTCAAGGCCGGGAAGGGGTGATCTTCCTTGGAGCAATCTGGCCTGGCCTGCCTTAGCAGGCCTTTGCGGCTTCTGGGGTGGTGGGCCAGGGGTTCTCTTGAATATGCCAAACTGCTGGTCAAAAGCTACCTTCAGTGGCTTGAGATCGGGGCAGGTGCATCGCCCAGAAGGAAATGAAGGTTGTCAGGAGTTTGACACCTGTCATATTCCTCAGTACATTCTAGCACCCCCTCACCTGTTGTTTGTTTATAATTAATAAAGTGGCCCTTGTTAAATCCATACTGGTATCTGTCTCTTCATCCTGACTGAGGGGGCAATGTTTGGTGGTGCCATCAAGGTCTAACTATTGTGATACTAAGCAAGGCTAGTAACCTTATGTGGCAGGGTTATTGCAAGTTAACAAACAGAATTATTAAATATCGGCTGATTTCCCACTACAGCTGCCTCGGGGTTGCGCCACCGTTTGCCCCGATACTATTCGTCAATTTCACACCCGAAGCCGCGGGGCTGCATATTGACCCGCGGCTTCGCCCGATTTCCCCCGCAGTTTCGTAATCCTCAAAAAACAGGATTACGAAACTGCGGGGGAAATCGGGTGAAGCCGCGGGTCAAAATGCAGCCCCGCGGCTTCGGGTGTGAAATTGACGAATAGTATCGGGGCAAACAGTGGCGCAACCCCGAGGCAGCTGTAGTGGGAAATCAGCCATGGTGTGTTGGTATTCTCAAGTATCACTAGGTCCTTCCTTGGACCAGCCTCTCTGGGATATGTCACTCAAGGAGACCAGGGGGTAGAACTCTCTTAAGGCCTACCTATGCTTCTTATCCAAGCTTGGTGGGATATTGACCTGGTCGGGTCTCCTTCAGTACATAATTGGGATGTGTGGGCTTGGAGGAGACAAGAGCTGGACTTGCATCTGCCAAAGGGCTACAAACCAGGTGGGTATAAGATGGGAGAGAGAATGATTCACCACTGTCTCATTGCAAGAAGTATAGACACCCACCCACACAAGACATGGGAGTTAATCAATTAATTAGAAGGGGGGGATACAACTTGTTGCAGATTTTTTGAATGATTAATGCTGTCTCTGTTCAATCCATGACCTTGCATGCCTCATCTTTTCTTTTTTCCTGTGTCTGTGCATAGTCACTGTGCTGTGCCAGGATTATACATTGTACCCCCCCCTTTTTTTAGAAATTGTACCACTGTGAACCTGTGATCAGGACAGGAATCATAGGTCTGTATCCTCTGAGTCTTGTCTTAGATTTGTTGAAATAGATTTCAGGGCTGGTCTCACAGTGGGCCCCTATTATTTCACCTGTCTGTTCCTGTTTATTGATACTTTTAAAAAACAAGTTTAGTGAAGTTCTTTTCAGACAAATTATTTCATAATTTATGTTGCTATCTTATTTTCTAAGCCATCTCATTGACGTCAGCAGGATCTCTCTATGAGCAAATGTATGATAAAGTATTTGCAAAACCATGAAGTTTAGATGGTCCTTGAACCTTCAAGAATATTTTCCTTCTATACAATTATGACATATGCCAGTCTTACTTTAAACTTCTCATACAAACTCACCCTTCCCCTACCCTCCAGCTTCCCCAGAGAATTTTCAAACTATTATCCTCCGAACAGCTGTATAGTAATTAATTAACTACATGCTTCTTAAAACTGAGGACTGGCTTTAACACTGCACAAAATGGCATTTGCACAGCAGAGCTGCTGTCTGAGAAATAATTGGAATAAACTTGGTCACAAAACTTGCATTTGATGTTCAATAACTTCTTTACACCATTTCCATTTGGGGGGGTTAAAAATCTTTACAGACAGTTTTAGATGAAAGTAGACAATTTTGTCCCCGTATATGTGCATATTTTTTATGCTACAGCTCCATCTAGCACTGATTGATGGAAATTCACAAAAGATTTTTCATACATAAGTGTAGAGATCAGCCCCACAGTGAAATAAAATAGTGGTTTTTGAAGTTGAATATCTTAAAAACTATTAAATCAACACTAATAATTAAAACAATTAAAACCAGAATTGGAATACACATACAACGCCATGAAAACAACAACTCAAACATTGGTTAGAAAAGAAGGATCACCGAGGGAATGCCAAAAAAGTCTTCACCCACTGGTAGAAGATGACAACAGCATGGGACGGATGAGTCTCCCTGGAGAGAGAGAGAGTCCCAGAGTTTTGGTGTCCCAACTGAGAAGACCCTCTCCCTGGTTTACTATCCACCCAGTCTCAGAAGGAGGGGATACTTGAAGCAGGGTCTCAGGAGGTAACAGCAGTGGTTGGGTAGGTTCATAAGGGAATAGGTAGTCCTTTAGGTATGTTAGGCACAAACTATATAGAGCTGTAAAGGTCACCTTGCATTTTGCCTGGAAACAGATTGGGAGCAATGTTCCCTCTAATTTTTTCCCCTACTGAGCAGAGCAGTTCACACTGAGCAGGATATAAATGCTGTAATCTTAAAGCGGGCAATGGGAAGGCTCCAAATTGCTGCTGAGCAGGGTTTCCTGTGTTAATGAGTGGCCACTCACCTGCACAGATTAGAGGGGGCATTGATTGGGAGCCAGTGTAAATGGATCAAGACTGGAATGATATGGTCCCTATGACCCGCTCCAGTCAACATCCTGCCTGCAGTATTCTGTACTAAATGAAATTTCCAACATTTCTCAAGGGCAGCCCCATGTAAAGTGAATTACAGTAATCTAATCTAGATGTAACCAGAGCATGCACCACAGTGGCCAGCTCTTTTCTGCCCAGGAAAGGCTGCAGTTGGCTAACCAGTGGAAATTGGTAAAAGGCACTCCTGGCTACAGCTACCACCTGCTTATCCAGCAGTAGATGATGTGCCAAGAGCACCCCCCAAACTATAAACCTGTTCCTTCAATGGGAGTGCAGCCCCATCCAGAATGGATGACACCTTAAATCCTGGATCACACTTTCCACTCACCAGTACGTGTGGGAGCTTGATATTGTCATCAGTGAGAAGGTAAATGCATTGGGAAATGCCCACTGAATCCTATGGGAGGCTCCTGGGTATGCAGCATTTTGTATTGTATCATCTTTACTGGCCCATTTCAGTGCTGTCCATCCACAAGGACTTACTGTTACAGAAATGGCTAGTGGTGATGGTGAAAACCTCTACACCTCCTGTTATGGGGTCATCTGCCTCCTGCCCTCACCCTTCTTCTTCCACCCTTCTTTTGGCAACTCAGTAGTTCTTGGACTGATACTGCCAGTTCCAATGAGCCGGAACAGAATGTGGAATAATAGAATTGTGGCTCCCCAGAGGCCAAACTATTACTTCCTTTTTTTCTATTTGGAGGACCATCCATAAAATATGTCGTAAAGTCCTTGTCACACCTTATCATATTGCAAGGGAGAATTCTACCATTTTTAAAAATTTATTCACTATGTACCCCTCTTGATGAGAGGCATATCTCTGACCTGGATAGCCCAGGGTAGCCCAATCTCGTCAGATCCCAGAAGCCTTAGCAGGGTTGGCCTTGGCCAGTATTTGGATTGGAGACCTCCAAGGAATACCAGGGTCATGACATGGAGGCATGCACTGACAAACCTCCTCTGAACGTCTCTTTCCTTGAAAAACCTACAGGGTCACCATACACCAGATATGATTTGAGAGCAAAAAAAAAAAAAAGTCTTGTTAAGTACTGCTATTGCTTGAAAATTATGTGTGTATATGTTGTGTGCCATCAAGCCCCTTCTGACTTATGGCGACCCTATGAATTAATGTCCTCCAAAATGTCCTATCATTAACAGGCTTGCTCAGGTATTGCAATCTGAGGGCCGTGGCTTCTCGTGTTGGATCTTCCTGTTTTCATGCTGCCTTCAACTTTTTTTAGCATTATTGTCTTTTCCAGTGACTCCTCTTTTCTCTTAATGTGACTAAAGTACAATAGCCTCAGTTTGGTCATTTTAGCTTCTAGGGAAAGGTCAGGCTTGATTTGATCTAGAACCACTTATTTGTCTTTTTGGCAATCTATGGTATTTGTAAAACTCTCCTCCAACACCACATTGCAAATGAATCAACTTTCTTCCTGTCAGCTTTCTACATTGTATAGATTTTCCACCTATACATAGTAACAGGGAATATCATGGCATGAATTAATTTGACCTAGGTCACCTTCGACTCATCCTTACATGTAAGAAACTTTTCTAGCTTCTTAATGGTGGCCCTTCCCAGTTTCAATCTCCTTCTGATTTCTTGGTTTAGTCTCCCTTTTGGCTGGCTATGTAGCCAAGGAAAGTTGTGAGTGAGCCTAAAGTTTTAATTTAAAAAAATAGTTTGGATATGGAAAGAAAGAAGGGAACAAAAGAAAGAAATGGAAAGAGAGGGGGAAAGAAAGGGAAAGAATGAAATGGAAATCAAGGGAGAGAGAAATGGAAAGAACAGGATAAAAAGAAATGGAAAGGGGAAGAAGGGAGGAAGGAAGGAAGGAAGGAAGGGAGACAAAAAGGAGAGAAAGAAATGGAAAGAAAGGTAGAGAAAGAAATAGAAAGTAAGGGACAAAAGAAATGAATGAATGAATGAATGAATGAGGAAAAGAAATTGAAATTAATTCAAAGAAAGGGAGAGAAAGAAATGGAAAAAAAGAAGGAAAGAGTGGGAGAAAGGAACAGAAAGAAAAAGTAGGAATGGGAGAGAGAGAGAGAGAGAGAGAGAGAGAGAGAGAGGGAAGGAAGGAAGGAAGGAAGGAAGGAAGGAAGGAAGGAAGGAAGGAAGGAAGGAAGGAAGGAAGGAAGGAAGGAAGGAAGGAAGGAAGGAAGGAAAGAAAGAAAGAAAGAAAGAAAGAAAGAAAGAAAGAAAGAAAGAAAGAAAGAAAGAAAGAAAGAAAGAAAGAAAGAAAGAAAGAGGGAGGGAGGGAGGGAGGGAGGGAGGGAGGAAAGTCCTGCAATTGCAGAAAGCAGACTTGGAGAAGGCAGACAATAAAAGGGACATTCCCTCTAAGTGTCTCCTTCTCCATGCTGTGGGACTGGGGAAAGCGAGCTTGGAGAAGGCAGGCACTTAGAAGGACAATCCCTCTAAGTGTCTGCCTTCTCCAAACCCACTCCTCAGCCCCCTGCACTGAGACAAAAATCTGTGCACTGGGGGTTGGAAATTGGTGTGCTATCGCAGGCTACTGCACCTTAGGGAAAACCCTGGACATGGTAGAGAAGCTCCTGGTCTATAAGCTGAAGAGTTTTAAAATGGAATACTAGACTTAATTGGGTACAAAATGGATATCAAAATGTACCCAAGATTACAGGCACAGAGAATCAAAAATTAGCTGCTTGCTTTTGCACTGATGATCCAGCCGGGTGAAGAGTTCTGAAGAACTCGGTATTTTGTGATATTCTGGTTGGTCATCATTTATAATCTCTCATTATAAAGCGCTGTTCATGTCCACACGCCCCCACAGCCTTTGGTCTCACTATCGATTGGTGGCTGCGTTGCCATGTGTGGTCTGCCTCCTGCCCACTACGCTGTGAGGCGACTGACGGGTCGCAGGCTCTGGCATCCAAGAGGGGTTGCTCGCCCAGCACCCTGCCTTCTCACCACCTTCTCTCCGGCGCTCCGTGGTGGCTGCCCTCACCCTCCTTGCCTGCCGCCGCCAGCTCCTCCTGCAAGTGCCACCACCACCACTGCAGGGCACGCTGCCATGGCCGCCCAGCCAGCTCCCTCCTCTGTCACCGCTGCTCTCGCCAGTCCAGCCCACCCGCCAGTATGCTCCCACTCCCGGCCGCCACGCTGCCTCCTCCTCCTCTTCCTGCTGCTGCTGCTGTGGGGCTGGAGCCAAGTGGGGCCACCAGCGCTTGGCAGGGAGGGGACCAGGAGTCCCAGCTGGGCGGAGGGATGCAGCGCTTCCTGCTCCAGGCCTGACAAGGAAAAGGGGCGAGGTGGCAAGTGCCTGGGCACTTCACGTATAGGGGGCATGGGGGGAATGACTTACAGGGGGGCATGGGGGGAATGACTTGGGCGCCGCTTCCCCAATGCCACTTCTCCCGCCTGCCCAGCAAGCCAGACATCCAGGAGAATCTTACACGGCCCCCCCAATGCCTCCCCCTCCCTTCTTCCTTCTTTACTTCCTTTCTCTCCCCCCTTTCTTTCTCTCTCTCTCTCTCTCTCTCTCTCTCTCTCTTCTCTCTCCTCCCTCTTCCTTTCTTCCTTCCTTCCTTCCTTCCTTCCTTCCTTCCTCTCTCTCTCTCTATTTCTTTCACTCTCTCTCCCCCACTCTCTTTCTTTCTTGCTCTCTCCCTGGCTCTTCCTTCCTCCCTCACACCCACCCTACCTACCTTACTAGGGTCCATTGTCTTCAACCACAACAGGCTTTGCTCCCTAGTATATAATATTGCATGACTGTTCTTTTTGGCATCTGACTACCTTACAATATTTCACTACTAAATGTCACAAGATGGGAATGGAGTTCCACCACTGGGAAGGCCTTTGTATTGCCCCCTCCTGGCCTAAACACAGTTTAAAAGGGGACATGAAATAAGGTTTTAACTAACGGCTTCAACATATGTGGAATCTCACGCAGGTGAAGGTATTCTATTGGACAAGCCCAGTAGCAATGAATGGGTGCTGCCAAGAGTGTTTGTACAGCTCTCATTTCTTTCAGCAGGGATTTTGCTGAAGAACTTCACAGTGGATTGTGCCTATTGCAATAGTTATCTTTACCAATCCTGAAAGCTCAAGATGAGATACTATGGCAAACACAATCCCAGAAAAACACAGGAATAAAATCTCACACTATAACAGATACAAAAAAAATATGTTTGAAATGTAAAACATTTCTAAATAGTATAGAACCTCCCCCCCCTGAAAGTCACACCACCCCTAGTTTTCCTCAATCAATTTCATGTTCTCTCTCTCTTTCTCCGTGCATATGTGTTGAGCGGTGGTTTCATAGTTCTCAGCCATGTGAATGTTTAGTCTACCCCTTCAAGGCTTACTGTAGCCTTCTGGTTCTTAGTGTTTGATGAAAAGGGGGAAGCAGATTGATCTCTCTGTGCCTTTCATCTCAATATAACCAACCCCTTGTCAGCTAGCACAGAAGGGTTGTCATGTAACCAATGATAATATTTAGGAGAACAGTGAAGAGCTAGTGCCTCGATACTTTGCAGGGCAACTGTTCATGGAATTGTTTAAAAAAGAATCAGCACAGCAACACCCACAAAGTAACATAGATGGTGAGACCTGCCAAATCCACCCTCCTCGTGATGCATCCTACCCACTCTTTGCTGCTTATATTAGTCAGATGCATGTTCCATATGCCTCAGTTCAACTTGTAATGTGATGCAGCGGCATATCTGTTAGCATCTTGTGCAGAGGCTAGGGGTCAGAGTGGAACGCAGAGAGTGCTTTTGTGCACTGGAAAGTTCCAAGAATGTCAGCAGAGCTGTATGCAGAATCTCACTTTTCTTAACAGTAAAGCCTGGGAGAAGGATGCCCTGTAGGTTTCTTTTAACACCGATTTTTATTTCAGAGCTGAGCTCCTTTCATTACAGTAATACATGAGGAACATACCCCTCTAGGGTTCATAATGTTGATTTTTAAGGGCTCCCCCCATAAAATGTACAACATTTAATAATTATATTTAATACATTTTTATCGTTATAAATATTCTTTATGGATGACTCTTAAGAGCCAGTTTGGTGTAGTGGTTAGGATCACGGACTCTAATCTGGGAGAACTGGATTTGATTCCCACTCCTCCACGTGCAGCTGCTGGTGTGACCTTGGGTCAGTTACAAATTCTTTCAGAGTTGTTCTCTCAAGAGCAGCTCTCAAGAGAACTCTCTCAGCCCCAACTACCTCACAGGGTGTCTGATGTGGGGAGGGGAAGGGGAAGGAGATTGTAAACTGTTCTGAGTCTCCTTCAGGTAGCAACGGGTGGGGTATAAATCCAATCTCTTCTTCTTCTTAATCCTTGGAGTGATACACAGTGAAGCTTGGCCCAGAAATCCTCTTGCCTGCAAGCTTCATCTCCTTCCTTGGCATCTATTGAGCAAAGAACTTCGAAGTGGAAACTCAGCTGCCATGCCATTCTAGACTTCTTGAAGGCTTCACCCAAGCAGCCTTGGCTGCAACTGTTCAGTGTCTCAGGGCTGTCTCCACACAGATGTTTTTCTCCACCTTGGCTTGCTTACTGCAGCACTAATTTTGAGGAACATCCACATGACACTGTCCTCTATTCATCGTGTTTCTGTACTTTCCCCCTGGTTTGCCTCCATCTTCCCCAAACCTGGCTTGACAACACAATCTGTTTGGGAAGACTGCAGTTAAAGCTCTTTTTGACACCATATGGGTGGCAGGGAGTGTACATTTTTCCAGGCCTCACCTATACCAGCGCTATAGGCAAGGAAAGTGCAGGGGAAACTTCTCTGTGGATGCTGTGTTACCACTTGCAAATGCCTCTGCATTCACAGCAGCAAGAGCTGCACAGAGAATCTTCTTTTGAGTGGAAGCAGTCCTGGTCCCAGGAAGCTCATTTTGGTCATATATCCACGCAAAATCATCCACAGACAGCCTATTTTTAATTTCTCTTGCTTAATGCTGGTTTAGAGAATTGTATTCTTATAGTTTCTACCTCCAGTTTGTTGATGCCATAGAGAGAATGCTGTCATAACCTGATGAAAAAATGAAAGAAGATCTCTGTAGGCTCAGGATGCTGCAACTTTTCTTTTGAACATATTTGACAGTTGAACTTAAAAGTGTTAGCAGGTGTTGATCCGATGTGAGCCAAACAGCTGCAAATGCCAACCAGTTCTCATCATATTTTTGCAAAACTGTGCATGCACAAAGACATTCTCAATTCAAAAATACCTGCAGCCATTAACATAACTAGGGACTAAGACAAACACCTGAAAGTAGGGTTTTATTCAAACAGAGCAGTTATTTATAACTGATTTATATGATTTGTGAAAATTGCCTGCAGTTACACAGTACGAAAAGGGAAGGACTAGGGATGGGAACAAACTGGCTCCCTTGGGCCAGTCTGTGGCTCGAGAACTGATGTTCAGGGAAGATGCATTCCTGAACATTTACCAAACTTTGGCCAGTTCCATTCAACTGTACAGGGCTATTCAGTCTCTCTCCATTGTCCGGTCACCAGATTTAAGTATCCAAAGATTGGACAATGTTGCTATTAGAATATGAGATAGAAAGCACACTGTTTTTCTTTTATATGAAATGCAAGGCTGCTTGCTAAAGCAATGCACTTATATCTTTAAATAAAACTGGAAAAACTTTGAATGCTAGAATCTATCCTGTTGCATTGTAATTTTGATTTTCTGAGGTTTGTTTGTTTGCTAATTATATTTGTCTAAGAGAGAGAGAAATAGAGAGAGAGGTGGAAAGGAAGGAAGGAAGGAAGGAAGGAAGGAAGGAAGGAAGGAAGGAAGGAAGGAAGGAAGGAAGGAAGGAAGGAAGGAAGGAAGGAAGGAAGGAAGAGCATGCCTCCCCTTCGCTTCCCCAGCTGCCCTGCTGGGAGCCGCACAATATGTGTGAAAGAGCCGCATGTGGCTCTCGAGCCACAGTTTGGCCACCCTGGTATGGGATATGTTCAAATATTTTTTTCCTCCAGTCCAGCAGTCCCATGCAGCAGAGGTGGTGCACCACTGCCCACTTATCCATTCTTTTCAATGGAGGCTTCCATGTGCAAAAATAGATGAATGTGCAGAGTTGCTGTCCCCATTGCAAGAAATGAGGAAAAAACACACGACAGTGCAATCCTATACAGAATTACTCTGGTTGGAGCCCATTGATTTCAACAGACTGAGGCAGGAATAACTCTGCATAGGATTTCACTGTCACTTGTCAGACATCTGTAAATTAGAATTCTGGCAGATGTATGAAAGTGACTAGGAAAAATTGTAAATAGTTTAGCTGAAAGGCTTCTGACTGCCATTAATCCCAATGACTTTTCTTAACAGTGCAAAAATGTTTGGCATTTTAACACTTTAAGTTAAGTGTCTCCAATATGCATTTAATTTAGATTTAATAACACAATTTTTTTTCTTATGAAAACTCAGTCAATAATTGAAAGCATTTCTTGAGTTTTAGCAATTATTTAAGAGGTGCATTTACAGTGATGTAATTAACTCAAATAGCTCCAAACGTTCCCAGAAGAAGCATGTTTAAAACAACTTTAAATATTTGTGAATTAGAAAGGAAATATTTTATACCACTCTAATTTAGCAATACTGTCTAATAAAAATTCAGTAACATGTAACAAGGTGATTAGTTCATATTACCAAGGGAATTCAGTCTTTAAAAACCAAACAAACAGCAAATGCAGGAGTTGGAATGCAGCTAAATATTAAATTATAGAAACAATAACATATTTTGATCTTGCTAAAATGAACAAGTTAGGATTCAACATACAGTGTGAAATAGTTGTACAAGTAATGAATGCTAAGTGCTGTTACATAAACAATTCACAGTGTACTCAGCATTTACCAGGAAATATCAAAGATCTTGAGTAGCTTGAGGGACTTGTAGTACATTTTCTTGTAGCTAGAAAAGGCAATATAACTGAAATATTTCAGAACACAAGCCAGCTAGAGGGAGTTGTTTGCTAGTTCATTACATAGTTCATAGTTCTTTAAAAAAAAACTCCATTCCATCCTGCATAACTGTACCATATTATTTCATTTTATAAAAGAGAGGTAGTGGCTGGAGATTTCCCACTATTAAAGACAGGAGACAGAGATCAGTTCACCTGGAGAAAATGGCTGCTTTAGAAGGCGGACTCTATGGCATTCTACCCATTGCAGTCCCTCCCCTCCCCCAAACCCTGCCCTCCCCAGGTCCTCCCCCCCCCAAAAAAAAAAAAAGATCTAGGTATTTTCCACCCTGGAGCTGGCATCCCTTTTATGGCAAGTTATGTGGAGCTAAACATTATTTTAACTATATGCACTGTATGTGGCCCAGAGACTGGTAATATCTGCTACTGCGGCATTATTAATACTGAGCAGCTGTGGATGAGATCACTGACTTGTTTAGCAGATCAATAAAATTATTCAAATAAATAAAATTTCTGGGTGCTCCATCTGATGTATTTCAGATTTCTGCCAAAGTCCAATAGAATAATTTAGATTATTTTGAAATAGCCTGCACCTGATCTAAGTTGTCCAGTGTGAAAAAATGACCTCCTTCCCATCAGTGCTCCCTCTAAGCTGTAGAGTCTTGTGAGCAAAAATTCTACTTTGTGAGCTACTGGCATTAAAGTTGTGAGCAAGCAATTTGGCTACTGCATAAATTAGTTTGCTCTGGAGACATCCTTCCTGAGCTAAGACAAAGATGTGTGAGCTGGAGGCTAAAAAACTGCGAGCTAGCTCACACTAACTCAGCTTAGAGGAAACACTGCTTCCCATCATCCCTCACCCCTTGCCTAGAAAGCCATGGATGTGGATTTAACATTAATGAAGCCCTCAGTTCTAGACAGTGACTCCCTACAGCAGTAATAAAGATCTATGACTAGGTGGGGGAAATTTCAAAAGAAAGGTGGAAAGAATATTAAGAACCAGACAGGATGAAATCAGAAATTAAATTTATTAAGGGGAATAATATAAACTCAGGAGTGAGGAGTTAGCAAATCAAGAACAATAATTCCAAATGCCCAACACTGAGTAATGACTACAGAGCAAGTTACCACCCTCAAGGCAGAAGGGAGAAAATTGAGTAGGAGGAGAAGGAAGAGAGGAGAGAATGGTTTACTACTATCAGTGCCGGGAATCCAGTGGGGACTCTACCACCAGTGCAAGGGTCCAGAACATCTGGGCAGTGAGTAAACTAAGAATGAAAGAACTGTATTGTACCAGGTAAAAAGCACACTTGGGGATAAATTCCCAAGTTATAGGGCAAAATGGGTGAAGATCAGATGTGTACTCCACTTTTTGAAGTCTGTTTTCTCCTAGCCAGTATCTGATATGGGACATCATCTGAAGTGGGAGAAAAATGCCAGGGTTGGGGAGAGCACAGTGAGGTAAGGCAAAGGAAAGGGCAGAGTTTTGCTCCTCTTGCCTGCAAGGAGAAAAGTTACACCTGAAAATGTGTGGATGTTATTATTGGGTTGATTTCTTAATGGCTGAGTTCAGACTGGCAATTTGCCCTGCTAGAGCCACGTTTCAGCCACGTTTCCCAAGCGGATTAAAGGGGGCATTCACACAGGCTCATCTGCCTGGCGTTCCCCACCCACAGACAACCCGTGCTGTTCCGCTTCGCTCCCGGGATTAAAAGATACGTGTTGAAAGTGGTAGCAAATCCTGGAGAGTGCCTTTATTCCACTGTATTCCGCTTCTCGGAAGTGTGAACGCTCAGCCAAAAAGCCAGGAGCAACTCGCGTTGCGCATAAATGGATTACAATTGTCCACTGAGACTGTGGCTAATGATAGGAACTGCCTGGCAAGGTCTCGAGGCAGCAAGAGGAAGGCTGTGGGCTTAACAAACATGGGAAACTATAAGTGTTTATACACAAATGCTAGAAGTCTCCGAGGTAAAATCGGGGAGTTGGAATGCTTGGTGTTGGGGGGGAAATAGACATTGTGGGTATTTCAGAAACTTGGTGGGATGAGGAAAATCAGTGGGATACGGTGATTCCTGGTTATAAATTATATCGGAGGGATAGGGGGAAAGGGTTGGAGGTGGGGTGGCTCTGTATGTCAGAGAGGGTGTACCATCCAGTAAGATTGAGAGGGTAAGAGAATTGGATTCGCTTCTGGAAATGCTATGGGTTGAAATAGTGGGTCCAAAAGGAGGCTTAACAGTGGGAGTTTGTTATCGCCCACCAGATCAAAAGATAGAGGAGGATTATAAAATGATGAATGAATTAAAGATAGCGGCTAGACGAAATAACTGTGTTGTAATAGGCGACTTTAACTACCCACACATTGATTGGGTCAATATGAGTTCTAGTCGGGAAAAAGAGATTGCGTTCTTAGACACTCTCAATGACTGTGCTGTGGAACAGATGGTCACAGATCCTACCAGGGGAGAGGCGATCCTAGATTTGGTCCTAAGTAACACCCAAGACCTGGTGAGAGATGTAAAAGTGATTGCACCACTTGGGAACAGTGACCATAATGTCATTGAGTTTAATATTTGTACAGATAGGGAGTTGCCCAAAAGACTGATGCAACCACTTTTAACTTTAAAAGGGGTAACTTCTCTGGTATGAGGAGACATGTGAGGAAGAAATTGAAAGGAAGAGTGGAGAAGGTCAAAACCATTGGGGAAGCTTGGAGACTATTTAAAAAGACAATCCTAGAAGCTCAGAAAAAATATATACCGCAGGTTAGGAAAGGTACAAATAGGTATAGAAAAAAGCCTGCATGGTTAACAAATAAAGTAATGGAAGCTGTAAAAGGTAAGAAGGATTCCTTTAAGCGGTGGAAAGCTAGTCTTAGTGAGGTTGATAAAAGGGAACACAGACTATGGCAAATAAAATGCAAGTCTGTGATCAGGCAAGCAAAAAGGGAATATGAGGAGCATATCGCAAAAAACATAAAGACCAACAATAAAACTTTCTTCAAATACATTAGAAGTAGGAAGCCAGCCAGGGAGGCAGTGGGGCCCTTGGATGACCAAGGGGTAAAAGGAGTAGTGAAGGATGATAGGGAAATGGCTGAGAAGCTGAATGCATTTTTTGCCTCTGTCTTCACTGTGGAAGAGGAGAAGTGTTTGCCCACTCCAGAAGCACCGATTTCGGGAGGGGGTTTGAAAGACCTGAATCAGATTGCGGTGACAAGAGAGGAAGTCCTCCGACTGATGGACAATTTAAAAACTAATAAATCACCAGGCCCGGATGGCATTCATCCGAGAGTTCTGAAAGAACTCAAATGTGAACTTGTGGATCTCCTGACAAAAATATGTAATCTTTCTTTAAAATCTGCCTCCATTCCTGAGGACTGGAAGGTAGCTAATGTCACTCCAATCTTTAAAAAGGGCTCCAGGGGAGATCCAGGAAATTACAGGCCAGTCAGTCTGACATCGATACCGGGTAAATTGGTGGAAACTGTTATTAAGGAAAGAATTAGTAGGCACATTGATGAACAAAAACTATTGAGGCAGACTCAGCATGGGTTCTGTAAAGGAAGATCTTGTCTCACTAACCTGTTAGTGTTTTTTGAGGGAGTGAACAAACATGTGGACAAGGGGGACCCAATAGATATTATTTACCTTGACTTCCGGAAAGCTTTTGATACAGTTCCTCATCAAAGGCTCCTAAGTAAGCTCAATAGTCATGGGATAAAAGGACAAGTCCTCTTGTGGATCAAAAACTGGCTTATAAATAGGAAACAGAGAGTGAGTATAAATGGGAAACTTTCTCAGTGGAGGGTGGTAAGCAGTGGGGTACCACAGGGATCAGTACTCGGTCCGATGCTTTTTAACTTGTTTATTAACGATTTGGAATTGGGAGTAAGCAGTGATGTGGCTAAATTTGCAGATGACACGAAGTTGTTCAGGGTGGTGAAAACCAGGGAGGATTGTGAGGCACTCCAAAGGGATCTGTTGAGGATGGGTGAGTGGGCGTCAACGTGGCAAATGGGGTTCAATGTGGCCAAGTGCAAAGTGATGCACATTGGAGCCAAAAATCCTAAATATAAATACACATTGATGGGGTCTGATCTGGCAGAGACTGACCAAGAGAGAGATCTTGGAGTCGTAGTGGATAACTCGCTGAAAATGTCTACACAATGTGTAGCTGCAATAAAGAAGGCCAACGCTATGCTGGGGATTATTAGGAAGGGAATTGATAACAAATCAGCCAGTATCATCATGCCCCTGTATAAATCATTGGTGCGACCTCATTTGGAATACTGTGTACAGTTCTGGTCACCACATCTCAAAAAGGATATTATAGCATTGGAAAAAGTGCAGAGAAGGGCAACTAGAATGATAAAAGGGTTGGAACACCTTCCCTATGAAGAAAGGTTAAAATGCTTGGGGCTCTTTAGCTTGGAGAAACGACGGCTGAGGGGTGACATGATCGAGGTTTATAAGATTATGAATGGGATTGAGCAGGTTGAGAAAGAAGTACTTTTCTCCCTTTCTCACAATACAAGAACTCGTGGGCACTCTATGAAATTGCTGAGCAGTCGGGTTAAAACAGATAAAAGGAAATACTTCTTCACCCAAAGAGTGATTAACATATGGAATTCACTGCCACAGGAGGTTGTGGCAGCTGCAAGCATGGACAGTTTCAAGAGGAAATTAGATAAACATATGGAGCAGAAGTCCACCAGTGGCTATTAGCCACAGGGTATGGATGGGAACTCTCAGTCTGGGGCAGGTGATGCACTCTATTCTTGGTGCTGGAGGGGGCAGCAGTGGGAGGGCTTCTGGTGCCCTGGCCCCACTGCTGGACCTCCGGATGGCACCTGGTATATTTTGGCCGCTGTGTGACAGAGTGTTGGACTAGATGGGCCATTGGCCTGATTCAACATTGGCTTCTCTTATGTTCTTATGTTCTTATAAGGCAGCAGTGATATGATTGGCTGTGCTCTGCTATACCACCCAATGCGGTGCTGGCGCAACGGGATCCTCCCCAAATCAGCTGGATGACTATGTGTGTATGAGTGCATGCACTCATACACACATAGGCATCCAGCCGATTTACCAGGAAAAAGCCGTTTACAGCTGCACCTCCGGGCCAGCAGTCTGAACGCTCCTGCGCACCTCCTCCCGGTATGCTCCCGCATCAGTTGGCTCCCGCATCAATTTGTTCTGAGGCTTTTTTGCCACGACTGGCTCCTGCTTCAAACTGCCAGTCTGAATTCAGCCAATATGGCTAGTTTCAATTTTAATATTAAAGACTTGGATTCAGGTTTTTTTTAATGGCAAAGAACCCTAATCCAATTCTGCCTTCTTTTTGCACACCACTAGCTGTTAATTTTCTGTACTTTCAGGGGTCTTGCTGACACTATTTCTGCTTCAAGTCCACAAGGCAGTGGTGAGGGAGAGAGGAAGAATGAGAGAGACACTGCAGAAAGGGATGTTGTCTTAACCAGGAGTAGGGTTACCAACCCACAGATAGTGGCTGGCAATAGAGACCAGTTCACCTGGAGAAAAGGGCCACTTTTTGAGGTGGACTCTATGACATTATACCCCATTGAAGTCATTGTACCTTCCTCAGGCTCCACTCCCAAAATCTTCAGGTAATTCCCAACCCAGAGCTGACAACCCTAACCATCTCGGTATCTTTAAAGAGTTTTCTGACTCTGTACATTCAAACTTAACTTACTGGAGTTGTAATGGTGCCTAGGATTTTCTGTCCAGTATTTTCCAGCTTGCCTGGCAGCTATAGTTGCTCTTAGCCCCCTCTGGTGCTCAGTCAGGAAAGTAAAATGATAGCAACCAGGCTTACCAGAGGTGGAGCTAGGCAAAGAAGAAGGTGCCATGATGGAGAATACATTGAGGGAAGAATGAGCAAGGGAGAGCTCTGTGGCATTCATAGTTGGCTCTCATACGGCCCCGGTTGGCTCTCATACATCCAGGATCTGCCCAACAGTGCCAATCCCCAACATTGGTCTTGACCTGGGAACAGAATTGTATTCAGTTGGAACCCCAAAATATATGTGGAAAGATCTAGCTAGAAGGATGCCTAACCAGTATCCCCAGAGGGCTGTTTTCAGGGCAAAGCTTGAATGTTAAATTAATTTGACAACTTATAGTAAATACTTGACGCAGTTCACTAGTGGTGGAGTGGCAGTTCACGTCTTCAGGGCTCTTTCCATAATTCTCATTCCTGGGTGCTGTGCTGTAAACGATCTTTGGGACATGCCCTCATTCTCATGTCACAATCTTGTTCAGTTTAAGTGTTCTTCTTGGTTTGGTTGTGCATATATGTGTGTGTTTGATAGATTTCAGACTTACAAAATGTACTTGCATCTTCTACAGCTTTCTTTGTTGTTAAATTTTAAAGAGGTTTCCTTTAGCTAACGAAATCCCACTAAAAAGGCAACGATGACACAACAGACATAATACAGCCATTTTTTTCACACCCTCTTGGATTTGTTATGAGACATGGTTATCAAGCATCCAGCCTGAGAAATGGAATTCAAGATCACATCAGACCACTGAGGGGAGCTCTTGTCAAAATCATTTTTTTAAAAAATAAAAACTCAATCTGCACATTCAAAGGTGTGTGAAAATTAGCACGTTAACAGAAATTAATAATGATTTTTGAGATCAAGGAAGGCTAGGTTTTTAGGGCTGCAGACTCATAATTTTTTTAAAAAAATTATATCCTGTTTCTTCCTAATTGGGGCCCAGAGCAGTTTGTCACATTGTTTCTACCTACTGTAGCTCATCCCTGCCACAACAAATTTGAGAGATAGGTCAGGATTAGAAATTGTGATGGCCCCAAGGTCACAAGGCAGAGCAGGAGTTTGAACCTCATTGCTCCAGGATCTGGTCCAACATTCTAACTACTACACCAGGCCAGATGATATCATCATCATCATCATCAATTTGATCTGTATCCTGCCCTCTCTGCCAAGGCAGGCTCAGGTCGGCTTACATAAAATATACTGAACAACTGAAACACAAAAAAAGATATATTGTCTGGTATGAAGTTTCAGGGAAAACAAGCTCTGTTGTGTAGAGACCATGTGCCTCAATGGCAGAGCATCTACTTTATATGCAGAAGGTCCCAGGTCCAATCTTTGTTATCTCAAGCTCAATGGATCAGACAGTAGGTTATGTGAAAGACCTCTCTTTACCTGAGACCCTGGAGAGCCATTACCAATCAAAGAAGACAGTACTGGCCTTGATAGTCCAGTGGTCTGACGAATGTTGATGTAACTAAGGCAAGGCTATGCATAAAATAATGACTGGGTATGTTAGTGAAATGCTGCTGTATAAAGTTCATCTTTGGTCAGGAGTGATATGACGATGCATTTAGGAAGTAGTGATATTGAGACCTGCTTTGAAATAAACAGGCACTTCAGAGATTTGGAAGAGGCCATGACACAAGAAACAGAACCAGCTTAATACTTTCCCCCATCTTTCTGGATTGTGTCTGAAGGGGTATGGCTGCCTCTCCTTCCCAGGGATCCCTGGACTAAGTAAGCATTTCTTAATTCAAGATGTTCCAGAAGCTCGAGTAATTGCTGCTGGGTTTCTACCATGCCCGTTAAAGGCGTCTTCCCCCTACCCTGTCCCTCCTCCAGAATCCTTTCCCCTTTTTTGTTTCATGTTGAGAGTTCAATAAAATTTTAACACGAAGTCAACTGTTCTGTGATTTTTAGGTGGGTTCAGTGATGTTCCTGTTGATATTTTCCCACTAATGGAGAAACACATGCGTATACACAGAGAACACTGTGCATTTTTGTCTGCTTTACACAATACTAAATATAGCTGCTCAGAAGCAATTCTTGGAACTGTAGGAGTTAGTTTCATCCTGGATCCTCCAGCTAGATTTTGTAAAGAAATAGTTCCTCATTAAGACATGTTCATGCTGTTTGTACAACATTCAAACCATTTCTTCCAGCACACGGACATGCCACATTCCACATGTGCTCCCACTGTCCTTTCTACATCAGCTGAAATTTGATAGCAGCTTGCATTTGCTCTGTTTCTAAGCCAGTTCAGATATCTGACTGTGTGTAGGTGCCTATTGAATGGATCCATGTAGATTCTGAACTAATCATATGACTGTGTCATCAGACACTTAACCTGTAACTCAGGATCAAACTAGAATGAGACAGAGACATGGATCTCCCAGTGACATTTAAAGGTAAATTTCAGAAATGCCTACCTCCAATTCATTCTACTGGGGTGGGGGGGGATGAGGCAGTGAGAGGGGATTTAGCCTTCGCATCACTTAACAGTTCTGCCTCTGAACACTGATTCCATGCTTGTATTAACCTTGGAAGAAGAAAAGAATAGATCTCTATCTTTCACTCAGCTTTAAATAATGGAAATGCCAGGGATTCTGAGCTTTGATAGATTAAAAAAAACCCCACACAAACCAACCCTTCTCTCTATTCCTAGTGTGGTGTTATATGAACTTGAAGCTTCTATACCTGAAATATCGCTTCCAAATATACTGGGAAGATCTGATCATAGTTTTTTGTCTGTTTTGACCCACCCAGTTATCCAAATTTACCAAGTCATCGTAAAGCTTTGGAAAAGAGTATTTAAGCCAACTAGTTGTCAAGTATATGCATTACAGACCTGGAAGGTGGATACAGTATGTACTGTGAGACATGCTGCATTCCCCCCCAACCAATGACTGACATTTGAGGATACTGATATCTAGTACATTCTAATATCATCTTTCCTCCATGGAACTTTATTTTCCATGGTTCTCTTATCCTCACAACAACCCTTCAAAGTAGGTTAGCAAATTGTCTTTGCTTAAGGACAATTCTATTGAGGACATTTTGGCTGCACAATCATAGGAAGGCAATTTCTAGACCAGAAATTTATACCAGAGAAACACCACTGGGCATGTGATTGCACTGCTGGAGGCCTCATTTGTACTTTTATTCTGTGCCTAGTGGTTTAATTTTGGAACAACTTTTTTCTGGTCCCTATTGATTTTATATCTTGTATCTGTATGATTGTAATGTATTTTTATAGCCAATATGTGCCTCATTGTGTTTGACCTCTGAAGAAGGCCTATGCAGGCCGAAATGCATCAGGTCAAGTCCATCAGCCCTTGTGTGTTATAATTGGATATTTGTACATGAGGTGTGATTGGGCCCTTATATATAATTTTAAAACCTCTGTTTAATGAAAACATGTATCTTTTTATATATTTCATATATTAAGCTTTTTTTGCTGGCCCTCTTTTGCATTTGACTAACCTTTTTAAGGTTCTGAATTCTAGGTTTTAGGTTCAGTTTTCTCTCTCCCTCCCCCCCGCCTTTTTGTCCCAATGTGGAGATGTGAACCAGGGCCTTGGAGATCCCAGTTCAATACTCTAAGCACCACACTTCTCAGGCATCAGGGTTCAGAGCAAAAATGAATGAATTACATCTTGTTCCACATCCAGGCTATTTGATACCCAGCTGGACCTGCATACCTTACCTGGTAACCAGATTAGAAATTATTAGCCTGAATTTAGTTCTTTAGAAATCATATGGAGGTCTCACACACACAAAAATGCAAAATACAAAACACAGAGAGAGAGAGAGACCAATTATAAAAACCCAGAAATACAGTTGGCACCCATGCAAGTGAGAGTCGCATCATCTGAACATGAACAGTGTTAATATCTGAAGCACTCTTTTTCCAGAATGACTCCCCATGTTTCAAAATTGTGTGTGGCTTAGATTATGCTTACCTTCCATCTTTCTTGTAGTGTTAAGGTAGCAGCAGTTGAACTCCTATGGCTATTTAGGACTACAGGTTACCAGTGCTCTGATCTCTGTAAGTATTTAATTGAAGTGCATTAAACTAGACTTTAACTTTGAAATCTGAACCTCTGATCTGCATAGGCTCTTTTGGCTACTGAATATTGCTTATTAGCCTTCATCCTGACTGTCTAATGCTGCATTCAGTTGAATGGCTCTGGAATAAAAAATGCAGGCCTTTTGTGCATTTTTGTGGGCTGACCACAGGGTGCCACTGTAACCACAGACACCATTTTCCTGTTTACATTAAAAAATAACAAATACACATAGATGTTTCCCCCCCAAGTGCCACAGGGGCATCATCTAACATTTCATAACAATGTCTTTTTAAGCATATTGTTTGGGTTGGTGGAAGACTGTACTGTGCTAAGGTGGCAGAGCATAAAGAACAACATTCTATTAATTGAAAAAGTAAAGCTTCCTTTTCAGCTGTGAGCAGTTTATGACAGGAAAATGAGTCTCGAATAAACACTGACCTATCCTTTTCCTTTAGGGCAAACATTTGTAGAGCAATCCTAAGCAGGTCTACTCAGAATCCAATGGAAGCCTACTCAGTGGGGCTTACTCCCAGGAAAGTGTTCTTAGGACTGCATCGAATTTTTTAACTTCTTGAGACTGCTATAATGAAATTTCATGCCGAATTTTAAAGCAGCAGCAGATTCCAGACTTGTGGTCTTCTCAGCACAAGTTTCTTATAATAGGTCTCAGCTAATATTGGTCTGTATAAATGGGAAACAGTTGTCAAAGTATTTACCTTTGGCTGTCCTTCCTCCATCTTTTTTACTTTCCACCAGCAACACTGAGAATTCAAAAAAGTCACAAGAACCCTTTGAACGAAATCATCCCATCTCACTTTGGCAGCCACAGAATGTGAAGCAGTGTCACCATCTGAATGTCTTGGAATAAACTAAGGACACAGCATAGGCTTGGATTCACTGAGAGGTTATGGTAGACAGGAGGGATACCCTGCCTCTCCTAACTACTGCACTCTCAAATGCCCTCAGTGGCCCTTCTACAGGATAGGTGACCCCCTGGGAACAGCATGGGGGACTGCAGTGGGAGAGGAAGATCTGGTGAAAATTGCCCATCCTTCTGTACATGGAAATTTCCTGGTGGATCTGAGCCAATGACCCTTGCACCAACAGGTGTCATTGGCAGAAGAGGAAAGGAGGCAATTTTGCTTGATTTCCTACCTGCCATCTTGAATACAACCATTCTTCCTCTAATTCAGGTTCCCCTCTGCACAACAGCCCCCAGGCTGCACAGCCTTTTAATTTCTGACCTTAAACCAGCAGCTTTAAAGGGGGGGTCACTGAGCAAAGAGAGAGGTTAGGTAAGATCTTTTTCTGTGAGTGCCTTTGCTCTTATGTTTTACAGGATCAAACATTGTATTAGCTCTGCTGATAGCCTCCTTTTTCTTTCCCTGAGGGAACCTATAGTGACATTCACAGATCACTCTCTAGATCTTGCTTTTCCTCTACTCACTATGGACACTTAATTGACAACAGCTGATGTAGCCAAAACAGACATGGAAGGAGGGAAGCTTCTTTCTTGTTACCCAGACTGGACCCAAAGAAGGGGAAATTAGCTTTTTAAGCAAGGGTTCCAGAAAGGAACAATGCAGGATCTTGTAGGTCTGTGTATGCCAGTGTGGATCTCAGTGGGAATACCCCCAAAATAAAATGAGAAAGAAAGAGAGTGAGTGAGTGATTGTAAACACAAACAGATAATTTTATAGTATAGAAAATAAAAGAAAAGAAATAAAAATGTAAAGAACCTACACTCAGCACCTGAGAACTAATTCCCTTAGCAATCACACACATACACACCAGCAACAGGGCACACATATAAAAGGTAGGAGGGAGAAAATTGGGAAGTTTTCAGGAAGAGACATACAACCTGAAAACCTGGGCTTGAGGTCTGGAGCATTCCAAGGGTAAACACAGCTGAGGCCCAAAGAGCAGAGTGGGGGAGCTGGCTAACCAAGGAGAAAAAGCCTGCACAGTGCAGCAGGGGTTCTTAACAGGAAACCAGATTTCTGATCAGCAGAGATCTGGACCAGGGATCTGAGGAACAATTTGTTATGCCATGGGATTCTTCTTTTATGGAAAAAAAAAGATTCCCAGGGTAGGTGGGATTTGGTCAAGATAAAATATTTGAATCTTACAGGCTGGTTTAAAGGTAAATGCTGTCAAACTTTGGTGGGGGAAAGTGGGAAATACCTTTATTAGGCTATTATGAGCTAAATCTGTATGGGCACAAAGAACACAAGAAGAGGGAAATATTTTTTTTCTGTATTCCCATCTGCAGCATAGAGACAAGGTAAATTGGGCTTCACAAAGGAAGGATTAGGGGATTTGCAAACCTCATGGGAATGCCCACCAGAGCTGTTTTGAAGCTCAGAATTGGCCTTGGAATAAACAAAATTAGGGGCTGATTTTTCTGCAAAACAGTGTAGTGAGCACAATTTAAAATCAAGCTCAGGAGGGGTAGGTGTCCTTATTACTGTAGGAAGTAATTACTGTAGGAAGCATTCAAATGATTTTCTATTGATTATTGCTGTTTTACAGAAGTCTTTGGGAGAAATTCTCTGGGAATCTCCTGGAAGGGTTGACAACCTGTTTTAGACCACTGGACACTGTATTGTATAACACCAAGAAGTTTAAATCATTCCTTAGTTGACATGTTTTTCTAGCCCTTGTTTCAAAGAAATAGGGAGTTTTTCCCTTTTAATGAGCAGGTGTTTCTTCCCTGCTAATACTCTGCCAATTTCCAATTAAGCGCTGTCACAGTTTTGAGATTTATTTTAGAATCCTTTTGCTTCAAAGGAATTGGTCCATTTGACCTGGCAAGGATTTGCCAGCCAAGCTAAGAGATGCCAGAAATAAGGTTAAATAAAGTGCAATTCTTTTTAAGAAAATAAACTTAAAATGTTTATTGAAGTGGTTTATGAGTCTTAGCAACTCTGAAAGAGAGAAGCCCAGATCATGTTTCTATTCTAACATATCGAACT